>JACGCM010002331.1:0-1200000 GCA_014058105.1 Kingdonia uniflora | reverse complement strand
AAGTTGTGTCATGCGATTACCATAAACCAAAATCAGAAGTCCCATATACATAACGAAGAATATGCTTAACAGCCCGTAAATGGGATTCTTTCGGACTACCTTGATAACGAGCACATATACATACACTAAACATAATATCAGGACGAGTAGCAGTAAGATAAAGTAAACTACCTATCATACTTCTATACGTCTTTTGATCAACATCCTTACCTGCCGAGTCCTTACTTAGCTTTGTTGTGGTACTCATGGGTATCCTAGCATACTTTGTAGAAGAGAAACCAAACTTCTTCACAAGATCCCTAGCATACGTGAATTGAAAAAGAAACATTCCTCTATCCATTTGTAGTATTTGGAGACCTAAGAAGTAAGTTAGTTCCCCAACCATGCCCATTTCAAATTTACTTTTCATTAAAGCTGTAAAAGAAGAGGTTAGTAAACTTGAAGTAGAGCCAAATACAATATTATCTACATATACCTGAGCAACTAGTATTGCGCCTCCCTTCCGTTGGATAAACAGTTTTATCAACTCCCCCACGAACAAATCCCTTAGCTAAGAGGAAATTGGAAAACCGTTACATACCAAACGCGAGAAGCTTGCTTCAAACCATAAAGAGCCTTCTTCAAGTAGAACACATGATCGGGATTATGAGGATCTTCAAACCCTTTTGGTTGAGACACATACACTTCTTCCTCAAAGAGCCCATTCAAAAGCGCACTCTTCACATCCATTTGATATAACTTAAATTTTTTATTACAAACAAGAGCGAACAATAACAGAATAGACTCAAGTCTTGCAGTAGGGGCAAACATTTCAGCAACATCAACCCCTTTTACTTGATTGTACCCTTGAGCGACCAATCGAGCTTTGTTTCGAACTACATTCCCACGTTCGTCATATTTGTTCTTATAAACCCATTTAGTCCCAATAACATTTGTACTTAAAGGACGTGGAACCAAATCCCAAACATCTTAACGTCGAAACTGTCAAAGATCATCTTGCATTGCATGAAGCCAATATTCATCTAAAAGAGCTTCCTTTACCGTGGTTGGTTCAATCATCAAAACATAACAAACACATTGAACTGTCTCATGGTGTTGGCTTCAAGTTTAAGCCCGAGAAGTAGCATCCCCAATGATATCGGCATGTGAGTGATCCTTACGAACTTGATGCCATCCGGGTTGCGGTACACTTGGAGCGGAAGGGGGTGTCGAAACTGGAAGCGGTGGAGTAGGCAACGAAGAATTACACTTTGATGTAGGACTCGAAGCAAGAATATCAGTAGATGGTTCTAGAGTCTCCGTTGTATAGTCATCTTCTCTCACATCTGTAGAACCAATGGTACAAGTATCATCTACTACCACATTACAGGACTCCATCATCACTTTGGTTCTCAAATTATAGATTCGAAATGCTCTACTATTTGTTGAGTAACCCAAAAGAATACCTTCATCACTCTGAGAGTTAAATTTCCCAATGTTTTCTCGATCTCTAAAGATGAAACATTTACTTCCAAAAACCAGGAAATAATGGACATTCGACTTATTTCCAAACCATAATTCATAGGGTGTGTTTAAAGTAAGTGGACGTAGATATACTCTATTAATAGTATAACACGCAGTATGAATGGCCTCCCCCTAAAAGTGTGCCAGAAGATCCTTGTCAAGAAGAAAGACACGCCCCATTTCTTAAAGAACTCTATTCTTCCTTTCTGCAATTCTATTTTGTTGTGGAGTGATTAGAGCAGAGAATTCATGTTTAATCCTATTAGAAATATAGTACTCAATCACCCCAGTATCCTTAAACTTGCCTCCACGATCACTTTGAATTTTATCAATAGAGCAATCTTTCTCATTTTGGATTCAAAGTGACATAGTTTAGAATTCTTCAAATGTGTTAGACTTCTCTCTCAAAAGTGTTATTCATGTATACCGAGAAAAGTCATCTACCATTACCAAAATATAATTTTTACCTCCCAAGGATGTCGTTCTCATAGGGCCCATCAAATCCATGTGGATCAGCTTAAGAGTCTGAGTAGTAGCAATATTGTTGGACTTCTTGTGAGAGCCCTTTGATTGCTTGCCAACTTGACAAGGACTGCAAACCACGTTGCTCAATCTTCTCAACTTTGGAACTCCCCGAATCAGCTCTTTACTTGTAATCTTGGGCAAATCATTGAAGTTTACATGTCCCAACCTTTAATGTCATAACTCCACATCATTCAGTTTTGCTTTGTTACATTGTATAACTTCTTGTTGAACAATATAGCAATTATCAGCGGTTCTAGCAGTATGCATCACACGTTGTCCTTGAGAGTTCAAAACCTCACATCCACCTTTAGAAAATGTAACAGTATGATCTGTATCACATAGTTGGCTGACACTCAGAAGATTTGCCTTCAGACCCTTAACCAAGATAATATTGTCAATTACTGAAGTACCAAGTCCTTCGGCCTGTCCCCTTCCAACCACAGGAGATGTGCTTCCATCACCAAACGTAACATCACCTTCCTGAATACTATCTAGGAGACACAATTTAGATTCATCACCAGTTATATGACGGGAAGACCCACTATCCATATACCATTGAACCGTCTTGAAAACATTCAGGGCAGTTAGTGCAACATTACACCATATCTGAGGTGCCAAATCCATCTTTCGTACCCAAATACTCTGAAGAGTTCTTTGACCTGTAGTTTCCTGTGCAAACCATCTAGATGCACTCTCACATTCCACGTTAGTAGACATTGCATTAGAATTAAATCGATATCCATCAAATGGGCGAACATATGATTGATAAGGTCCAACAAATCTACAATACGATACAATATGTCCCTTTCAACCACATAGACTACAATAGTAAATTTGAGAGTAAGAAACCCTTTGCGCATGATCATGAGTAGTGGATATCATGTTATGTTTAGGAAACAAGGTAGCAGAAGTTGCTTTCACAAACTTTGTGATTTGGGGAGTCTTGGCACTCGGAAGAGATTCCTCATATCCTAGACCCCTCTTGTCACTGTCTGTCTTTCCCATACATAACATTTTATCAATGTTCTTGTCCCCATGACAAAACTTCTCAAGTTTCTGCTGAGATAAAACTACATCAAGCTTGGCCAAACGAAGTTCGTCCAAAGTTGATTTCATTTTCTCTTTCACATCATTAACTTCTTTTTCAAGAAAAACAACTTTGTCATTAAGGCATTATTTCTCATTCTCAAGTACCTCTATCTCGTGACTTGTACTTTTAGTTTTGCTTTGAAGTTCGCATGTAAGTGTACCAACTTGGTCTTTCAAGATATTATTACGTTTACCTAGTTTTATATACTTAGCAAGAGTTTGAGCATAACAGTCCTCAAGAGTCGGGTCATCAAACTCATTTTGTTATTGATTACTCTGATTTTCATCAGAATTTTCAAGTTCAAAGACATCAAAATTATTATTGCCACAAGTAAGAAAAACAGGATAAGCAATAAAATTTCCGTTATCAACTACATGGGAATGAATCTCATTGTTATCATGTTCATCATCACTGTCATCCCAAGTAAAACTAATATTCATAGCTTTATGATTAGTGCCAGATTTCTTACTAGGACAGCTATGGGCATAATGACCAAACTAGTAACATTTAAAACATTCAACTTGATTAAGGTCAGTATTATTGTTGGTCTGCCGGTTATATGTCTTGACCCGATCATGAGATCGCGGTTTATAGTTTATTGATTGCCCTTGTTTTAGTTCTTGTTTTTGAAACTGTCATTTTTTCAAGATTTTTTGAAACTGCTAACAAATAAGAGCAATTGATGAATCTATATCCGAACCTTCATCATCATCTGAGATAAATGAGTGATCAACCTCTCTAGAACCCTTGGAAGAAGAGGAGTAAGATGAAGACTTGAAAGCAACACTCTTATTCTTCTCAGGGTTCTCCATCCTCATCTCAAGTTTAAACGTTCGTAATTTTCCAGCTAATGTATCGAGCTTCAATTTTTTTAGATCCTGAGCCTCCTCGATAGCATCGCGTCTGGACCTAAAGCTCTTAGGAAGAGACCTTGGGACTTTGCGAACAATCTGAACATCAGAATAGGGAGCTCCTAATGCGGTACTAGTATTTGAAATATCACTTAGCCTCGCATAAAATTCATCAAACGGTTCATTTTTACTCATTCTGATATTCTTAAATTGTGAAGTAAGCATCTGTAGCTTACTTTCCTTAATTGTATCATTGCCCTCATGAGTTTGAACTAAAATTTTCCAAGCTTCTTTCGAAGTGGTACAAGTAGATAGATGTCGAAACTCACTTTGGCTCATAACCATAAAGATAGCATTGAAGCCTTTAGAATTATAGCCGGCGACATCCATTTAATCCTTTGTCCATTAATTCTTAGGTTTTTGAACCTCTATGGAATCCCCCGGTGCTCCTTACATCTCAGTAGGATGCGACCAACCATCCTCAATAGAAATCCATACATCTTCTCTAATTGATTGTAAGAACGCAACCATTCGGACTTTCCAGTATGGGTAATCTTTGCCATCAAAGAGTGGAGGGCGATTTACAGGACCTCCAAACTTCTCGGAACTCATTATTCTTAAGCGAACTATCCAGAATCTACGCGTAGGTTGCTAAACCTCAAAGCGTGACCGCTCTGATACAAATTTAAATTTTATATTGGCCTGAGGCTAATCAATTTCGATTATTTTAGGCCTAAATCAAAAGATCCAGAAACCTTTAAATTAATGTCCTATACTTAACCTAAATCAAGTCGATCGATTATCTAAAGTTAAGCAAGTATATGGAAATTAAAGAACACAGACAGAGATTTTTAACCCTGTGAGAAACCTTTCTCAGGAGAAAAACCCACAGGTCGCTGTCGAATCACCCGACAGCTAAACAATCCACTATTTAAAATCAAATTACAAAAGTATGACTACTTACAGACTCAATAAACACATCTCGTGGTTATCTCTCTTCTAATCACGCACCATGTATTCAATTCTGCGTTCTCGCAACGCATCGCTCCAATCTCCCGTCGAAGCTCCTAAAACTCAAATCGCTCAAGCTCTTCAAATCACAATTAGGGTTTCATGATCAAGGATGATTAATTCAAGAATTTAGAGGTTTAATTCTCTCTTGAATCACTCAAGAACAATCTCTCCTTACTCTAAAACTCAAGCCGTAGAAAAATAGGTTTTCTGAAAAGTTAAGTTAGAAAAAAGGAAAATTTCTCTTTTATTAAAAAAACTGAGTTTCGCGATTCTTACTCGAATATTTTCTATTATATTCAGATATTTTTCTGCTGTCGACAAAAATTGACAAATAGAAAAATAATCAAAAGTTGAAAAAATTTAAGCAGAAAAAGAATATTCGAGCAAGATTAGAAAATATTCGAATATTTTTATTCTGCCGAAAAATATTCGTGCAAGATATAAAATATTCGAATATTTTACCTATTTTCAAATAAACTCTGTTTTATGATAAAACAGACATTTTCATATTTTTCATTCTCCTTAGAATACTCAGGGCCTGATATTCTAGAAAGAAGAGATAGAAACCCACTTACCTGTTCAGTGTCAGTCCAGCTGTAGTCGCTCTATGTACACTCACTGACGACGGATAACCACGAGATAGTGCCGACACCCATACTAGACACTAAATGAAACAAACTCTAAAATGGATGTTTGAAGAAAACCAAATTTTCGATGAACGGGCTGCTCATGTATGTGATATCAAGTTGTTAGTCAAAATAAACTTTACCAATGTGATTCAAGTTGTCCATTCTTTTGGCAGCGTGTTGCTTATGACTAATAACTCTGAAAATGAAGAGAAAAAAATTGGCTACCGACTTCTTATGTCTATTAACATAGCAGGGGCGTGCAAATGTGATTATACACCTTCATTTCCAACTTGACAAAATAGATGATATCAACCTTGATGATGATTTCTGGGTCAGCCACGAACAAGCGTTCCTAGATTTTACCTTATTGGTCATGAATGAGACAATCTTGTGCAAATCAACTCAACTAAGTGTGACAATGAATGTGGAAATGCTTTCTACTTTCAATGAGCATGCTAATGTAGTAATTTATATGGCACAAATAGTTTGGGAGCAAGGAGTCGTGATTAATCGCTTAGAATCAAATAAGTATGAAGCAACACCAGAGACAATGGAACTTACATGTTCAATTTTCCTCGAGTCGTATGTCCAAGGTGCAATTGAGACTACCACTCCCTGCAAACATATGTTCCATAAGGCATGCCTGCTCCCATGGGTTTTAAATAAAAAAGAATATCCCTATTGCCATTCCCATATTTTGGGACGGCAAGTTACGTATTGTTTATTTTTGTTTAGTTTTTTAAATTTATTAGTTTTCTTAAGATATTATGCAAGTTTAATATCCTCGATTGTTGTTGGGATATTTCTTTTTTGGTTTAACCTTTGTGGTGTTGAGAATATATGTAAGTTTTTAATTTAAGGTGCTTTGATGTTTATTTTAATATTGGACATTTTTCGTCAAATGTACTTTTTATTTTTCTCTATCATATGTCAATGTGCAGTCAAATGTACTCTTAAGGGTTCTTTCAACATCTTATGTCATAGGCCATGATGAACTCTGTGAATAGCACATTGTGATTAAGCAATGGCTCCATTACACTTATATACTTGGAGCTGCAGCAATGACTCATACATTGTGAATGTTCAATTTCTCTCTCTTCAAAATTCACTGACAATTATTGTATATAAAAAAATCCCAAAATTTCAATGAAAAAAAAAACTTTTGGAATGAAAACCCGTATTTGTAAATAAACCTTTAATTTAGATAAGTTAGGTATTAACATTCTCATTCTCAGATACCAAAAACTGCAAGCTTTCAAATAAATTCCAGTTCTTATATCAGGTTCATTTGAAATGCTACAAAACGTAGATAAACTATGTTCTAGATTCTACACATTAGTTTTTTGCATCTATGGCAATGGTTGTGCATTCTCAAGAAAGTCTTCAATAAAACACCATTTAAAAAATATATATATAATGATTACTGAACTACTAATTAAGCCAACAAATGTAAGTATGTAACCAAAATAGAGTACTACAGAGTTCGACGAGGTACGGAGTACCCAAATCTTATGAAACCGACTTAAAATTCAAACTGCCTCAAGCACCCTGCTAATATTTTCAAGTTCCAATCACCCTAACCAAAAATTTCTCATGTCTATTTAAATTAATAGCCATGCACCAGCAGTTACATCAAAATTTGAAATGCTACGTTTAACTATTAACTCATAATCATTCCCATAACTCCAGTGCAACTTTAATTCCTAATTAAGCCCGCAATTACTTTTAACCATAACTCTCACTTCTCCTAATAACTCCTAATCATTCCCATTATCATTAACTTTATTTCTCTAACTCCTCATCTTTTCCCATATATTATTTTCATTGTCCTAACAAATTCTCCTCCAAAGCCAAACCTCAAACCTGTGTTCACCTCCATAAAACCCTTCAAAATTCTCTGTTTTGGAAGGTTATTCCTCGATTTTTCCTAATTGTGAACTTTCAATTTGAGAGTTTAGCTTTGTGGGTTTAAATTTTGTTTCCTTCATTACAATATCTTAGCTTTTGATTACAGCTTCTAATCGGGTCTCTCTCTCTTTAAGCTTCAAAAAGGTTTGTTTGCTAATCTTCTAGGTTTCCCAGGTTCAAGGTCTTCAACCTAAAGTTTTTTTTATTGTCAGAGGTGACAGAGGAAAAGCAAACTCTCCCCTAGACCCTACTCAGCAGAAGGTGGACGTTTTGGTGAGCGCAATCAGTCTAACCCTAAAGCTTGCACCTTCGACATTGTCCAAGAGTTTTGGAGGTAAGTTTTTATATGTATAAAGTTATGGTATTAACGCAATTTATAAGAACACAACAATCTAATAAACACATATGTATGTGTTTCAGTTCATCTTTTCTAGAGAAATTGTTTGTACTGGAACATAGTATGAAAATAATTTCAAATTTTCAATTAATATGAAATCCTTTATTAGGCATCCAATGACAACACTTACCATGCATCTAAAAACAATGGGAATAGAACTAATCACAATAATATTTGCATATATTACTTCCATTAACTAATATATAAAGTAATATGAAATACATATATGATCAGTCATTCAAATTGTACGTGTCTACTAAGGCTAACAATATATCACAAAATAATTTCATCATTGAACTTCACTTTGCCACCTTCATTTTTGTTGCTTCATTTTAAAGCCATTGGTAAAGATTTCAAGCCATTTAAAGCCATTGGTAAAGAAGAATAGGCGTTATTTCTAAGAAGCAATGTTCTTTCTTCTTCTAGGCTACCTTTTAGCACCTTACAAGTCAAGCAAGGATCCTTTTTTAAAAGATAAGATAAAGCCAGGTTACGGAAGGAAGCCGGGGGGTGGTTTAAAAGGGGTAGGGCTTTAGTAGTTGCAGTTTGGAGGCGTATAAAGAGGGAGCTAGAAAAACGTAACCTATAAGTATGATTTCGTTATTTAAGGATGAAACCAAACTAAGCATAATTCCCATTTAAAAAGGGATCACCGAGGAGGGGCGATAAACATTAAAAAAAAGGCCTGATGCCTATAGAAAAAAGAGAAAAGAAAGAACATTAAAGAAAAGAGGACTCGACCTAAGCAAAAGCCAGAGAGAAAAAAAGAAAAGAAAGCCAATTCTAGTCTATGTCTATAAGCGGCGGAGCGACTGAGATACTCATAAGAGTTACGGTCCTTCTAGCACTACCATAGATTGCATTTTAAATGCCAAAAAAAACACTCCTAAATTACCCCCTAAGCTACAAAAGCCACTCCTAAAATATCCCCCAAGCTACAAGAGCCACTCCTAAAAACAATAAGCTGATTCAATTTGATTCTGGTGGTGAAAGGATTCATGTAAAAAAGAGGTAAAGATTGATTGTAAAGGGAATTGTTTGTGGAGTGTATCTATAGAGAAACATATAGGAGGGAATGTGTGATGAACGACAAACAACCCTGATATATTTCTGGCTAAGCTATTATAGTTTGTTCTTTTGATTTAAACATTTAGATTTACACTTCTTTCATACTCCTATATGGGCGGGATTAATAATTTCATAAATACTCAACTTTAAGTTCGAAGCAAGTGAAAAGGTGAAGCTTACCTCGGCTTGGTATAGACTTGATCACTTATATGCAGTCCAACTCATATTCCATATTTATATAATTGCACCTGTATTTGGTGAACAAACACGAATTAGGATGAGAGCTACACAATAAGATAGATATAGTGTTATTCACGGTAAAATTAGTTTGCCATTGATGATTAAAAAATATTACAATTCCCATAGTACTATAACATATCCTACAATGACATTAGATCTCCCAGTCCTAGATCGGCCTCATGGCCTGGATACCGTATCATTGGGAGTACATAAAATTTTCACTTTTTTTATTTTTCTGGCTGAGCCGTGTAGCCAACTTTTGGATTGTAAAACACTGGCATCGGATCCACTTTGATGCACTTAAAGATCCGGGAATCACGGGAAAAGAGTTTCAATACAACAGAGCACTTCAACTTTTCACAAGAAAGTAACTATTTATAATGAAGAAGATATGGCTTTGTTTGGTAATAAATAGCCACTAAATTCCCAACTATGTTTATACCATACAAGAAAGCATTGTATCCACAAGAGTGCATTTATGTTACAGGCAACATTCAGGTGATTGTCAGAGCCAACATTCCTAAAAAACTCTTTTGATGCGCCCAAAAGGTTTAGATCTTTTGCGTAGGGCTGAAAGTGAGTCGCTTTCTAAACCAGAGTCAATAGCCAGAGCGTATGAAAGACAAAGCCTCTAACTACATTTCGTTTAAGGTAAGTTAGTTAAAAAACAAATCAGGACAGGATCAAGGTCAGGAAAAGATGAGGACCTTTTAAACTGCCTGACCTTTTAAAAAAGTCATTTGATTAGTAACTCATGTTTAGTGTTCTGATAAAGTATTAGTTGCATTATAATGTAAAAAAAATGAATTGGTCGAGACTACAGATATTCTCTGAACTGTGGGAAGGAGTTACAAGCATTCATCTCCCATAATTTTACGAGGACAAAAGTTACAGCTTTACAAAAAAATTATAACCATTAAGTTTCATCCTTTTTATTCTTGGCAGGTTGTCTCATAGTTTTCATTTATGGTTGTTATATGGGTCGGCAGTAGTTGGGTCTCTTTCCCCTTGCGCTTCGATGTCACCATCTCCAAGGTTGCGAGCCTCGGAAGAGTCTAAAGCTCCATTAGCCTCCCTTTGCATTTTCTTTTCTAGAAAAAAAACCTCCAAAAGCTCCCAATGGAAGCTTATAAATTTTAATTAAGTTAAATTCATAGGTGATTTACTATGGGTTTCATGTTATATTGTATGTTTCACGTATAGGCTCTGACCTTCAGTTGCATACCATTGTTTGCGTTGCATACCATTGTTAGTATATTATTCTCGGTTATTCTCAAGCATATATATACGTGTTGATATTGTTTTGCATCAATTCTAACATTATTTGCCCTTACTACAATTTTAACCTTCAACTACAAGGATGCATATTCATTACGATCTTTTATGGCAATTAACCCCTTCAAGGGACCGTTGGACTCTAAAAGTGTGTTTGAGTCGAATGTGGATCACCAAGAACTTTGCAACCAAAGAAATATGGGGTCAAGATATGTTGCTTATCGATGAGAATGTAAGTATATTTCTATTATTTGCTACATATTCTTTATGTTTTCACAATAAGATTTTAACTATATTTATACTATTAACTCCGCAGAAGGAACAAATTCATGCATCGGTTCCACGAGACATTATTCCACAATTTGATAAAGTACTTAAAGAGGGCGATATTATTAACCTTAAAAATTTTAATGTCTCCAAAAGCAATGGAACTTATCGTCCCATTGATGGGGAATATAAGATCTACTTCAAAAACAACACCATCGTGAAGCGATTAGGCGATCAACATCTACCTATACCAAGGCACATATTTTCCTTTATAGAGTTCAAAGACATCCCTACCAGATGCCAAAACACAAAAAATCTCACGAGTATTTACTATTGGCATTATTTTATGCATTTCTCATTTCATGAAAAAAATTCTAATTTTATATAAAATTGTAATGAAGACATTGTCGGGAAGCTGAAAGCCATAACATAAATTGAAATGGTTAGCAAAAGGAACGGGGACACATCCCAAAAGTGAGATCTTATCCTTGAAAATATATGGTAAGAAAATCAATTAAATTAAAATTATGCATGTAAATTGCCGTAATCTATATTCTTATAGCTTTTCTTTATGACTTCATGTAGCGGATCAACCATTAAGTTCACTATATGGGATGAAATGCTGGACAAAATACCAATTGATCTCTCACACTTACCTTTAACTCCGGTAATTTCTATTGTTACCTCTACGATAGTAGACATGTTTAAAGGTATGCACTTCAAGTACACTCAAACTGTTATAATAATATTTAATAAATTGTCATTAAAATTGTATAAATTGCTTAGGTGTTTGCTACCTGAAACCAACATGCGCAACAAAGATGTATTATAATCTGGAAATTCAAGAAGTAGAAATATTATTAAAAAGGTTTAGTAATAACATTTTCCTAAAAAATAGATCAAATTTTTAATCATACAAAAGATTTAATTTAACATTATTTATTTGCAGTGAAACCATTTTGAAAGATGCGTCAATTCAACTGACGGGGAACGCAACGAAGGGTACAGAAAACTTGTCAGATATGATGTTTGAAAATAGGAAGGAATTAATTGATATTTTCACTATTATGGAAGAACCTCAAACTCGGGTATAATTATATATACCATCTATATATCAAAATATTTACTATAGTTTAAATTTATTTATGGGAACTTTACTATAGGAAAAACATTACACATGCAAAGCGACAATCACAGGGGTCTTCACAAATTACGGATGGTACTATCTATCATGTCGCAAATGTCTTAAGAAAGTTATTCGTGCCAACAATGAATACAGTTGCAATTCCTGTAAAACTCAAACAGCGGACCCGATCCCAAGGTAAGAACCATCAATTTTTTTACCATTTATGAATATTAAGTCCAATAAAGTGTACAAAAATACTGGTACAAGTTGCAATTCCAAATTGACGATTTAACAGGGACAGCAACAATAACAATATTTGAAAGAGAATCAAAGACATTAATTTCACAGTCAGTACAAGAACTAATAGACCTTGACCATGAGGTAGAAATTCGTCATTTATTTCCAAAATGAATCATATATTTTAAAATGATTTTTTTTACTATTAAATTATTATTTTTTATAATTCCAAGACAATGGGCATGATTTGATTGAACAAGAACTCCAAAAGTTAGTTGGTTTTACATACATCTTCTAATTCAAAATAACATAGTACAATACAACTAGTGGGAAAAGAAATTTTACAGCATCAAAATTATGGGCAATAGACGCCACGCTTGAGTCTACTGAGTTGGGGAATAATATGAAACACGATACGAATATTTCAAATCAAGCTTCACAATACTGCTCACCTAACTTAAAGGTATTAATCTATGCATTCTCCAAATATTTAACTATCAGTATGCAATTCAATCATTAGTATAATTTTAATAAAATATTTGTATTAATATCGTCTGATTTTAAAAAAAAATACAGAGGAAAAATTCAATGGGATCTTCAACTGATTTGGTGATTTCTGACAAAAATGACAAAAATCAAACGTTGCCTGGAAAGGCATCCAAAAAAGTATAACTCGCTCGCCGAAAGGTAGGTTTTGCATAATATATTACAAGTTCATCATTTTTCATTCATAATTGTACCGGAAATTGTAAAACCAATGGTAAATTAGCATATCCTCTTTACTGTTTAATGCAGGATATCAAATGAGCGTGAATCCTTCTCGGTGACAATTTCATCTCCAATTACCAAGTTTGGCGCATTATGTTTACTTTGTAGTAAAGTTAATAAATACTTCCAAAAATCTTTACGACTTTAACCATTTCTTATTATGTTTATTACATTTTCAATGAATTAATTAATATTGTTTACATTTTTTTTAATATTTATACTTCCTCTCAAGTATTTTAGTTAAGGAACTCCCATAACTAATATTTTGCCTAACTTACATAATAGGAAAAATAAAAAGGAATTAGCTTAATAATGATAGATGTATCAATCATTTTGAATTTACATGTACGTGCGTAGCACAGGCTCAAAACCTATCTGTTATAGATTAAAGAACGGTGTTTTTCAAATAGATAAATTTGTCATTATCTCAAAGATAAAGAGGGGCTGAGATTTGTGGAAAAGAGAAAGATGGATGGCCTAGATTTATTTTACTCTCATACTTAGGGGTAGTTTCGACAAAACACGGAAATGGGGTAGTTAAGTCTTACTCATTCTCTTTATCTCTCCCAACTAAGCCCGACTCTTCATCTCTCCCAATTCATCTCTCCCAAAGCTGACTCTTCATCTCTCTCAAAGACGTATCTCCCATCAGCACCTCCCAAGGTACTTCTCTCTCTCTCTCTCTCTCTCTCTCTCTCCCTAGCATCTAGGGTTTTGATTTTACTTATTTCAGTTATACTTGTTGTTGCTATTGTTGTTGGTTTTATCTCTCGATTTTACGTATTTCATTTATATTTGCTATTGTTTTGGTTTGTTGTTGGTTTCATCTCTCCCAAATTGTGGAAGAATAGACTTCTGAGGTATAAACATCTCTCAATTTTATCAAATTAAGCTTTGGGGTTTGTTTGGTTGGCATTTTCTCATTATATAGGACCATATCAGAGCCATACTTAACAAGGAAATTTAAGAACTTTTGTTGGTTAGGGCACAAGTATAAACCAAACATACCTTTAATCTTCATCACCACCTAATAGATTTCATTTGTGTTATTTACTTCACATTGGTAGTTGGAGCCTGCAGACCCTGATTTCTATAAGATAGGCTATGTTCGAAGTGTTCGGGCCTACGGGGATGATTTCAAAGAAGGGCCAGATGGGTTTGGAGTTTATGCTTCTAAGGACATTGAACCGCTTCGACGAGCTAGGGTGATACCTTGCAAGAGACTACATCCATACATTACGCGATAGGTACTCTCTCTTAATATATATATATATATATATTTCAACTTAAATAGTTCAAAATTGACTTATTCCCTGTGTTTTACTTGCAGAATTCGGTGTATTGAATTCTTTCAATTTGGGCCTTCACATGAATCACCTTCCAAATATCCCTGATTTTGTAAGCTTTTCTGTTTTATAAACGATCGTTTAATGGGGTAAAAGAAGTTATGGTGTTAGAATAGTCGGTCATGATTATAGGCTTTGTGGTGGTTCAAGAGAGTATAAATGGTTGCAATCTTAATTTTTAAGTGTCTATGGTTTTCGAAAGTTTTAAACATAAAGAAGTAACCTCCTTCCTTTAGATTTACTGTTGTTTCTCAATGTTGTTTAGATCTTCTTTGCTTAGGTAACTCATCTAAGTTTGACTTATTTTGTTATTGGATCCTTAATGTTGTTAGGGTTTATTGTGGGGGTTGTAAATTGTGCAACTGTGGGTTGGGGAGGAAGAGACCAATTATATTTTTTTTGTCAGCCGAGATACTACGGGTGGAGGCAAAAAAACCTTCTTCCGGTTGGTCGCAACAACCCGTAAGTGAAAGCAAAGCTCTAGGGATAACTAAACACTACGTTCTCGAAGAATAGAAGTATGAGATTTAGAGTCATGGCCCTTGGTGAGCATTGAGACCATACCAAATGACTAAAATAATGAAAAGATGAAGAATATATTTAAAAGTGTAAAAGCTAGCTTAGATTTTGTTGCATAAATAATTCCATTTTTTATTTTATTTCGTGGATAGTGTCCCCCGGTTGTTTAGAGGTTCTATGCAGTTTGGACACTTATATTCACAATGGGTTTTGAAACATTAATAAGAGGGAAGGTGCATTCATGGATGATTACGTAGCGCCAAATAGCAGTATGAAGGAAGTATCGCGTCAATGAATTTGAGAGTTTGAAACGCCAAAGGCGCATTGACGTAATCGTCGTAGCGAGCCACGGGTAGTACTAGTCATATAATATGCAATATATTGCACTTTAAAGTGGGTAAATGTGTTATTACACAATTTTATTCTTAATTTCATCGAAAAGTACAATTAAGGTACCAATAAAATCTAATTAAAATAATTACCAATACACACTACCAATTGTCAGTACATCATTCAAGAAACACAAAGATAATCATGAACATATTACTGACCTCCATTATTGGATATGTTTTTGAGTGTGAGCTCCCCACACTCAGTTGAGTTCCTGTAGCACCAGCTTAGCGAACTCACACTCAAACAGTGCCTGCTGGGAGGGGTTTAGGTGTGTGTTTGGGTATGGGTTGGCAAACTCAACTCAACCCACACCCTGCTGTAGATGCTCTCAGGAAGGGTTTTCTCTCATGGTCCCATTTGATCCAGGTTCTGCTGATCTCACCCTTTTTCATCACCGTTGCCAATCGTACCCCCGCGAAATCAGAGAGCATTAAGTCCTATTCTCAACTCGCTTAGAAATATTTGTGATCCAAGTAACCAAGTGAAGCCCAGTAGCCAGTTGAAGTCGAGCAAGATCAAGCAAAGCACCGACCGTGGTTTTGAAAACCTAACAATACGTTGCAGTATTACCACTTTCAAAATCCCAGATGCTAAAAAAAAAGATAAGCATGAGAATAACTTCAAAGGGGGTACAAAAGTCGTAACTCTCCCATACATAGTGCATGCCACTCCACTATCGGCTTTTCTCTTGCAATTCTGAGGTTGCTACTTGACATAGGGTAATGAAGTCCTAATGGAAATATGAACCTATAAAAAGGTCTATTAAAGCTGAAATTAGGGTGGATAAGATATATCAACGCTATCTGCACCCCCTATACTATGTCCCTCTGATCCCCGCTCAACTTGGGCAATCTGGATTCAAGTTTGCTCTAGTTCAAAATTCCGCTTTAATATACTTAGTCGCAACCCTCTCTATTGCAACTCTCTTATAGTCAAATGAGTCATTTGTAAAATTTATCTTTCAGCTTAAGTTACAGATTCCACCATCAAGAAAAACCCATCTTGTAAAGCAAATTCTGTTAAAAAAAATCAAATTCGCATCTGAAAATCATTAATCGTCAAAATTTTCACACTTTTCTCCGATCTTTATTTCAAAGCCTTATCTTTGATTTAACAAATATAGAGTTGGAGGTTGTTCACTCATATCTGATGTGATTAAATCAGAATCTATTAATTTCATCAAAGATGCTATTGTGGCCTAATAGGTTTGTTTAAACCTGTTAGGTGTCCTAGTCCTACGTCTTTCGTCCAACTGGCTTATAGAAAGAATAGTCATAAAGATCGGTTGTTTTGACTTTACCCTATGTTGTTTAGATAGAAATAAATGCCTACTGCTGGCTTTAGCGATAAAAATCTTTCGAGGGCCTGCCCTAACATGAAGCAAGCCTAGTAGGTCAGGATAGGCTACTAGTCTGAAGTGTTAGTGAGCCTCAAAGTAGCCTAGTAGGATATGGTTAGGCTATTAGGCCTGCCTCGTGTTAAAAAAGAGGTCCTTAAAGAACGACCTACCTCACTAGCGCTCGAAGAAAAACAACTCCTATATGAAGGGAAATCTTCATCAAAGCTCGATGTTTGCATTACCGTTGGAGTAGAGACATTTGAATCGAAGATTGAAAAAGAAAGAAAGAACTTAGTTTGAGTTTTGATGAATCGTTCAAGATAAACTCTTAAGAGCTCTATCTTTCTCTCTTTCTATCCCTTTTTACTCCACTCTCTATTAGATTCGAGTAAAATAAATGACCCGATCATTCCAAATCCAGGCCAATTCATCTCGAAAAAACTCGGACAATCTCTGTTGAGTTTAACTGATCTAAGCCAATACAGGTTTGTTTTCCAAGATTCCTCCCATAGTCGAATTGATCCAGGCCAAACCCAAATTTGATCAGGCGGTCCTGGCCGAATGAAAATGTAAATGTAATGCCACTAAATAAATGTGATGCCTCAACTGGAAAACCAAGCGACATACCACACCTATATCAAAATCGCGCACGGAAGTCAAATGTATAAGATAAGTCCTACCAAAAATTCGACAACATTTCCTCTGTAAATTAGACATTCACAAATTTTTGTACTTGTAAAAAAGAACTTGTATCATTTAAAGCACTCAAGTGAATAATATAATTCATCGGTTCGATGGCGCTTTCGCCAATATACACACAACGCACTCTCAAATCCTAAGATTATAGAATTCACACAATCATGTGATAATTACGACGTATGTCAAGGACATCAAAAGCTAAACCAAAAGGAGATATATGTACCCAATATATACAAGATGACCACAAGGAAAACTGATAACTAGTATTGGGAAATGCTACACTTATACATAAAATTGTAGTAATATGTAACAGTCGATACCATACTGACATCCATAAACCAAAAATGGCAAAATATACCAAGCAAAAACAATGGTGGAGCGCGGCTTAAAGTTCTAGTTAATAGGGGAAAGAGGGGGGCTAGCATATACAATATGCTTTGCAAGTTAAAGAGTTTTGCAAATATCAAAATATAAACCTTCTATATTTATCAATACGAAGTGAAAATAACAATAACATGATATAATTAATGAACGGGTCTAGTTAATGGAATATGCATCACAATGAGCAACTATGAATGAATGTTAGATATTAATGCTACTTTTAGAAGAGTTTAAGTCCACGAACGACTAACTCATCCCAAGAGCATTTTACGTTTTAGTGAGATATTTCACTAATTAAGATATACGAATGACTTAAGTTTATAATCCAGAAAATCATGCTGAACATCCTAACGAATATCGTAGATGCTGCCCACCTCTCTCAACTGCTGAGAATCGAGGTAGCTACTCTCTCCTCTCTGACAAGAACGATACGCAGAATAAGCCCTAACAAAAGAATTAACCAAGCAAGAACAATAAAGAACACAAGAAAGGTTTCCTAAAGGAGGGAAGTGGAAAACCCTTGCGGATGAA
This sequence comes from Kingdonia uniflora, assembly GCA_014058105.1. Taxonomy (NCBI): domain Eukaryota; kingdom Viridiplantae; phylum Streptophyta; class Magnoliopsida; order Ranunculales; family Circaeasteraceae; genus Kingdonia; species Kingdonia uniflora. The sequence goes on along the minus strand of JACGCM010002331.1, from coordinate 1,181,894 downwards.
AAACCACTCCCCACGAACAATTCACTATAATATCAAATAGGTTACAATAATCTCTCAAGCTTCTTAAGTTTTAATGGAGTCTCTTCAAACCCTAGCCTCTCTATGATTAAACTCACCAAAAGATAGGTTAACATAATAACCTAAGTCCTCTTTATATACTAGAGGATTTAAAATACAAGTGGAACGGATCTCGAGGCAAAAATATAACATCTAAGGCAAACCTACGCCAAGCTCGTTCGAACGACTTATAGCTCGTTCGAACAACTTTGCGATAGTTGGTCTCCAGCCCTATAAACATAACATCTCGTTCGAACGACATCTAAGCTCATTCGAACGAGATTGACTCTTGGGCCAAAATTCCAGTGAGTATAAAAAAGTTTGTTCAAATGAGCTTCAAAGTCGTTCGAACAAATTCCTTCTTCATTCGAACGACTTCGACAATCTCCCAATCCTTGACAATCCTTCTATTCGAGTTCATACCCAACAATCTCCCACTTGAAATCGAATCCTGTAACCCATCTCCAGATATCCAAATGAACTGTTCGCACTACTCGGACCTTTAATCTTGAAGACCCACAGAAGTTGTACATGTCGTCAACTTTTAAAAAGTTACCACCTTCGTAAACATATCGGTCGGATTCATATCAGTGTGAATCTTCACAAGCTTCAACACACCATCCTCGAGGAGTGAGCAAATATAGTGATACCGAATATCAATGTGCTTGGTCCTAGAGTGAAAAGCTAAATTCTTCACTAAGTGTATAGCTCTTTGACTATCACTATACAACTTAGGAGAAAATTATTCTCTACCAAGCTCTTTCATCGACCCTTTGAGCCAAACCATATCTTTGCACACTTCTGTAGTTGTAACATATTCCACCTCTGTCGTAGACAAAGCTAGAATCTTCTGTAGCCTAGAAACCCATGTGACTGCACCGCTTCCCAATGTAAAAACGAAACCACTAGTACTCTTCCACCTATCCATGTCACCCGCCATATCATAATTAACAAAACCCTGTAAGCATATCTGAAAGCCCCCATAATATAATGTCATATCTTGAGTCCCCTTTAGATACCACAGTATCCATTTTACAACACTCCAATGTTCCTTACCTGGATTGCTCATATACCTACTAACAACTTCCACTGCTTGGGCAATATCTGGTCTAGTATAAATCATAGCGTACATTAGGCTACCAACCGCGGATTGATAAAGAACTTTCTGTATCTCATCGCGATCCTTCTGCGTCTTCCCTCAGTATTTTGTCAATGTATTAAGCTTGAGACAACTTTAATTCTCGCTGCTTTCTGTCCCTTGTAACACGTATACCAAGAACTTGTTTCGCCGTACCTGAGTCCTTCATAGAAAACTCCTGAACAGTTCCTTCAACTTAACTATCTCTCCCATGTCGGCACTTGCTACCAACATATCATCTACATACAGAAGTATAATAATATACGAGTTCCCCGTATTCTTGATAAAACAACAATGATCTACATTGCTCTTCGAATAGCCATTTCTGGACATGAACTGTTCAAACTTCAAATACCACTGTCTCGGCGCTTGTTTCAAACTGTATAAACTATTCGTAAGTCTATACACAGATCTTCTTTCCCTTTAACCGAATACCATTATGGTTGCTTCATATAAATTTCATCATCAAGGTTACTATGAAGAAATGCGATCTAGACATCAAGTTGTTCAAGATGCAAATCTTCAACAGCAACTATATTTATCACAACCCGAATAGTAGACATCTTCACAACATGAGCAAAAATCTCACCGAAATTAACGCATTCTTTTTGCTGAAAGCCCTTCACCACAAGTTTAGCCTTGAATCTCCTTGAACTATCAGATTCTTGTTTTAGTCTATATACCCACTTGTTGTGCAATGCTTGCTTCCACTTCGGTAACCGAACTAAATCCCAAGTTCGATTAACTGATAATGACTGCATCTCATCATCCATAGCAAGCTCCCACTTGCTCTTGGCTTCCACATCTAAAGACTCCTTGTAACTTTCAGGTTCACCACCATCTGTAAGTAACAAGTGATTTAAAGAATTTACGTACCTTGCCGAAATTCTTGCAACTTTTGCCTCCTTTCGAAGTGTTATTAGAATATCCAGATCATTAGGATCCTAGTTTTGATTCAGTGCAACGAACTCAACAATGACTTCTACATCACCCTCTCGAGAGGGTTCATCATCTTTAATGTCGATACTTTCCGCTACTTCACCTCGAATCCTTTCCACAGGTACTTTGAAGTCTTTATTTAAGACGTCCTTATTTAATGTAACATTACGGCTCCGGATAACTTTTTGATTCTTCGCATCCCAAAATCAGTACCTAAACTTATCACCACCGTATCCAATGAATATGTACTTCATCGACTTTGCATCTAGCTTTGTCCTTGTATCTGAATTATAAAACATATATGAGGTACAACCAAAAATACGTAAGTGATTAAGATTTACCTCTTTACTGATCCATGCTTCTTCAGGAAGTCCAAAATCCAAAGCCGTTGAATGCCCTCTATTAATTAAGTACATCATCGTACTAACCGCAACCGCCCATGCGTTCTGCAGTACCATTTTGCTGTGGTGTTCCGGGAATAGTCTTCTATCTCCTAATCACGTTTGATGCGCAAAAGTCTTTAAACTTGTCACTAGAGTATTTGCCCCCGTTATCTGACTTGAGACACTTTAGTTTCAAACAGGTTTCATTTTTAACAAGAACCTTCCACCTCTTCAATTTATCGAACACATCTGACTTGTTCTTCAGAAAGTAGACTCACAGTTTACGAATAACATCATCGATAAAAGTAACGTAGTAATGAGAACTACCAAGAGAAGACACCTTGGTTGGCCCCCAAACATCCGTATGTACGAGATTCAGCTTTCCAAATTTCTTTGATCTTCCAGATAATTTGAAACTGACATTCTTCTATTTGGCAAAGACACACTCTTCACAAAACTTGAATTCAACCTCAGCAAGACCCTCTAACTTTCCCTTTGTTACCATTATCTTCATCCCCTTCTCACTCATGTGACCGAGCCATTTGTGCCACGTACTTGTATCAATCCCCGAAGTGACCGTACAAATAGTAGAAATTGTGTTTTACGTTGTATACAAGGTTCCTTATCGCAAGCCTCGAGCTACCAACATGGCTCCCTTTGTAACCTTCAGTAGGTTGTACCAAAGGTATTCACATATTCGCCATCATCTGCCAATTTGCTAACCGATATAAGGTTACTTCCTAATTTAGGTACAAGTCGCACATTCTGTAAAACTAATGTTCCTTCTGAAGGCAACAACAACCTAGCCTTTCCCTTCCTAGTAATATTGTGTGCACTCTTATCTGCAAGAAAGACCGTACCGAAGTCGTCTTTAACAATATTAGTAAGAAAACCTACGTTCGCAGTAGCATGGAAGGAAGCGTCTGAATCAATAATCCAAGATTGGCTAACATCGTCACATGATAGTAATAGAGCCTCGTCAGAACTAACCTCCTCAGTAAGGTTTGTTGTATCTTTCTCTTCATCATCAATCTTCTTAGAAGAAAAAAAATTACAATCTCGCCTGAAGTGACCCTTCTTTCTACAAGTCCAATACACACCGAGCGGCTTAGACTTTCCTTTTGACTGTGATCGACCCCTTCCAAATTTCAGCCATTTTCTGTAAGACCTCCCTCTTTCCTCGATGTTCAACATACTGCCATTTGAACTCGAAGAGGGTTCAGATGTTTTATGCCTATTACCTTTACTCATAATCAACGAGACTATAGTATCGAATTTGATATCTTTCTTCCCCGATGAGTTGCTCACAGCTGTAATGAATCCTTCCCAGCTTTCTGACATCTGCCCTAAAAGAGCTCACACTCTCACCTCCTCGGTAAAAGTAATTTTAACGGATTCCAGTTGAGCATGTATGGTATTGAACTCACTGATGTGAGCTTGTACACTACCATTGTCTTTCATCTTCAAAGTAAACAAGCACTGTAAAAGGTGTACCTTATTTGCGTTGGACGGTTCCGAGTACATAGCGGGTAACATCTCCATTAAACCCTTCGTCGTCGTAATTTTGGATATCATGTGTAGAATTTGAGATGATAGCGCTAACCTAACGATTCCAAGCGCTTTACGATCCAATCGCACACACTTAGCAGTATCGTATTTTGCTGGCATCATCTCAACTCTACCTAGTGGTAGATAAAGATCCTTTTGATAAAGGTAATCTTCTATTTGTATCTTCTACACTCCAAAGTTTAATCTATTGAACTTCGTGATCTTTAACTTCTCCTGATCGACCATCGCTCTTCACCACACAAGCCCTAATGCTCACTCTAACACCAATTATTAAGAATCGAGGTAACTACTCTCTCTTCTCTGACAAAAATGATACGCGGAATAAGCCCTAACAGAAAAATTAACCAAGCAAGAACAATAAAGAACACAAGAAAGGTTTCCCAGATGAGGAAAGTAGAAAACCCTTGCGGATAAAAAATCACTCCCCACAAACAATTCACTATGATATCAAACAGGTTACAATGATCTCTCAAGCTTCTCAAGCTTTAATGGAGTCTCTTCAAACTGTGGCCTCTCTAAGATTAAACTCACCAAAAGATAGGTTAACATAATAACCTAAGTCATCTTTATATATTAGAGGACTTAAAATACAAGTGGAACGGATCTCGAGGAAAAATATAACATCAAAGGCAAACCTACGCCAAGCTCGTTCGTTCGAACGACTTTGCTATAGTTGGTCTCCAACCCTAGAAACATAACATCTCGTTCGAACGACATCTAAGCTCGTTCGAACAAGATTAACTCCTGGTCCAAAATTCCAGTGAGTTAAAAAAAGTTCGTTCGAACGACTTTGACAATCTCTCAATCTTCGGCAATCCTTATATTCGAGTTCATACCCAACATCAACATACGATGAACAACACGGTTCATGACCTGAATATCATAAAGTTGTTAAGTGTCCAATGTAAACCACGAAAATGCAGTAACATCGAGAGCTACAGATGGTTGCTCTCTGAAGCGAACGAGGTTAAAACTTGTTGTGATGGATCGGCTATGTCCAATACAAACCATAAAAATGCAACAACATCGAGAGCTGCAGATGGTTGCTCCCTGAAGCGAACGAGGTTAAAATCTGCTGTGATGGATCGGCTATGGGCAATCCAGAACTGGCGGGGATTGGTATAATGTACAGAAATAACACCATGGAGGTCTTAGGTACTTTTAGCAAATCAATTGGTAAAGCTACAAACTATATAGCAAAGACCACTACAATCATATCAGGCATTCAACATGCTATAGCACACGGCTGAAGACGTTGTCTCCAATTTAGTTGCAGCTATTAAAGCTTTCCTCAAAGACAATATACCATGGTCTCTCAAAATCGCGTGGAATCTGATTACTCCTCTCCTTCAGAACATCCGGTTCAGTCATGTATGAAGAGAATGCAACTTCTCTACAGATCACCTCGCACGGAGAGGATCAGACCCAGAACAACCTATGGAAGAATGGACTAACGGCAAATTGAGCTACCTATAGGACATCGAAGAGCACACCGCAAAATACTTTAGAGTTAGAAGGAGGTGAACATCTCTAGCACTATGCTAGGTGACCCGACCTTTAATATTTTATAACTTTTTTCGTAGTTACCTTGTTGGTTTTTACCAGGGCTGCCGGCATATGCACTAGTGACATGTACTAGTAAATATCAAACAACCCTCGCACTCGACTGTAAATATTCCATAATATATCTGACTAAACATTTTGGAAAAAGAAAAAACAAAAAAAAAACTTAAGTTCACTTTGGCCTTATCCATGGCCCAAGTCATTTTTTTTCCTTAGGAATAAATTGCGCAAACAAATTTAGCCGAATAATAAATATGAGGATCATAGTAGAAAAACGATAGATCGATCGTCGTCCACGCGTTCGATGTATACAATAATCAAGACCGACGACGTCAAGAGGAGGTTCTTTTCTTTGCAATAGATATTGATCGGAAAGGGAGTTGTTGACGTAAACTAGGGTTACCCAAATTTTGAACTGACTGAAATGCCCCTGGGTCTTTAAAGGATAAAAACGATAATTTTCGTACTCTCTCTATCTCTCCAGTCTCCCCCTCTTCTCTCTATCTCTCTAGATCTTACTCCCTCTCTTAACTTTATCAAATTGTTGCCTTAAAACCTCTAAATTCAATCTCAAAATCTCCCCAATTCGATTGGATTTCACGAGATTTATCCCCCGATCGGACCACAAATTTGAGAACTCTATCACAAATTTCAGGTTTTCGTTTCTCCCACTTATCTTTTTCTTACTTGAGTTTGATTTCTCAAAAAGAAAAAACAAACACTCAATACCCCCTCTTTAATGTGATACTTGTTTGAGCATAATTTACTTTTGTAGTGGTTTTGCTATCAGCGAAGCTAATACCCATTGCGAAAACAGTAGCTTAAGTGATGATCATGAACTATTTGATGAAATGCCTCTGAGAGGATTCTCACTTGCATTTGCATGGTTGAAGTATAATGGCAATGGGGTTGAAGTTGGGGCTGTGGGGTTTGACCCCCACAACTTCATTTCGACTTTCAAGTCTGTATGTGTTAGGGTATGTGTGAGGATTTAATTTATGGTGTGCTTTAACTGGGGTTGGATTCTTATTATAATCTGTGATTGGGGTTTTTGATTAAATTTATTTCTTTTTCTGCGGATATAAGTGATAAATAGCGAGTATGCAGGGATTTAAAAAAAACCCAAGTAGTGAGCAGATCATACGAATGCGAGTTGACTTTAACCATATTCAATTTGCTAATAAACTGAAAAATGACTACCATGGTTTTACTTTACATTTTCTCGTACTGATATCTAACGATGGTTATGGTATTCTATAACATATTGTGGACAACGACATTGAGAAATTGAAGCTTTCTAAAATTACCTGTCGACAAGGGATTATCGAAGTTTCTAAAATGTAAGTGATTTCCATTTTTATTTTCTTGCAATCTTTGTTTCGTTTGGATATTTCGCTCCATCTTTTTTTCCATTGATTTATTTTCGTAATGATATACTGATGGAATGATATACATGGGCATGGGACGTTAAAATGCATACTTAAAATTCCAAGTTAGACGCTCTATGAGTTGTGGAATGATACCTGCTGTGTGATTGTCCATCAGTAGTTAATTAAGATCATATTAACAATCTATAGAAAATTTATAAGTAAAATAATATTTAAACAAGAAGTTGCAAATTATACTATGGATTATAAGTAAATTCTGAAGACTGCTTCAATCAGATTTAGTCTCTTGCTCTCGTTATTGGCTAGGATGGTCGCGACATCATGGATTCAACCCTTGCAAAAAAATTAGATCTTTCAAAACTCTATAAGAGGATTATAGAGTTTTGCCAAATTAGGGAAATCGTTATATATGTATTTGTGGCTTTTAAAAAAATGCAACTAAAGAAGTGTAGTGCCAAAAGCGCGCCTTTGTGGCTTTAAAAAAAATGCTGCGTCGGTCTCCCCACCTTTTAGTGGTAATACTAGTTTATCTTCCATTCAACTTAGGGAGGCCGTTGGAGTGGGTATGACTTTGTTGATCTATCATCAAAACAACAAGTACCTACTTCATTCCACTCCACCCTAGAGAGAGAGAGAGGGATAGAGAGATACGGTAGAGAGGAGATACACAATCGCAACTTGAAGTGAGGATTCCAAGATTCACGATGATGTGAAAAATTCTCTAAAACTCTTGAATAGTTATTCAAAATTAAACCATAATTTTGATTTTTCTTCTCGTTTGGGTTTGCATGGATAGATCAATGGTGGGAAACAGTTTCCCCCTTTGTATTGGGTATAAATAATCAACATTAGGGTTTTGATTTTTGTCAAATTTCAAGCTAAAAGTAAGTAGGAATGCTTAAAAAGGAATTATGTGAGTTGGTTGGATATGTTTTCCAACATTCCTCCCAGAGTCGAGTGTCGAATCGATTCAGGCCGAACCCCAATTTGATCAGACAATCCTAGGTGAATGAAAATGTAAATGTAATGAGTTGGTTGGATATTATCTTGAAAGGAAGTGAAGAATTGGGTAGAAGAAACATTTAGAACGGCTGAAGGAACATGGAAAATCCATCAATGAATCTTACTGTTTATTCATTTTTACGGAAACTGATTTTATAGCGTTTGCAAAAAATTATACTAGATCTATAATAATGTGGGATTCATCTTTCTTAAACTCTTATCTCAGATCTATCATTTTTTTTCTTCTACTTATCAAGTCTGTTCTTAAACTCTTGTCCCAGACTATTCTCATAGCAAAGTCCAACTTTCCGAGCAGAGCAGAGAGTGGGGAACTAAAGGGAGATGCTGCCATTAGACAAGATCTTCTGAACCTCGGTTGATCTCGGTTATTAGGTTGTCCAATCAGCTGAGAAAGTTCACTTCAGAGAGTCAGTCTAAACGTCTCCATCGAGATATGAAAATGTACGTTCTTTCTTATTTGAACTATGGCACCTTTGATTTGCTATGTTTTCATTGTTGTCTGTAGGGTTGTTAAGTTATTGCCAGGCTGAGCTTCCTTGATTCAGCTGTTTCAATAATTTCACTGTTTTTTTATTAGTGTAGACAACAAACCAATGCCGGGGCACTTACCAATTTTGAAGTTATCGATTTATTGCGATCTAGAGGAGCATCCATGGATCCTACACGGATTATCGGCAACATAGCTCCTTCTGAGTTAGAGGTTGAATTGAATTCAATGTTTATTTCGTCTTAATAGCAGATATATTATTGCTTATTTATACCATTTTTGTTTTAATTGTGATTGTTAGGTTTATGATTATCTGATTGAAAGTGCCTCTTGTAATCAAACTAGACAAAACATCGGTGAGTTTTTGAAAAGATGTGAAAAGTATCATCTTGCAAAGGCAGAGAAGCTCAATATCATCAATATTAGGCCCTTCTGTGATGCGTTAATCAACCCGGTAAGCTATTTTTTTCAAAGTGCTTTTCATATCAAAAATGATTGTCTATTATCAATGGCTTCCCGTTGAACCTTTGTATGTATGCTTGCTTTACGTTGAATCCATTGGCAGTTGAACGTGAGAAAGACTCATGATTGATTATGAGAGAGACTTTGTGTGTGTGTGTGTGTGTGGGAGGGAGGGAGGGAGGCTTTAGCTTTAGGGCAGTCTTAAAATATTAAATTTGTATACGGATCCTTGCTGGTTACCCAGGGTTTGAAGTGCCAACCTGAAACCGATTTGGCTATGATAACAGGTTTGCAGGTTGACCTGTTTTGGACCTGAATTCGAAAGAGCATGTCGAGTTTGTGTTGATTTGGAGGGTTGTGGGTCATTTTGCCAACTAGCGGAGTAAGACTAGTTTGAAAAATTGATTTGAAGGTCCAAACTTTTGTGGAAGACGCTAGGGGGAAGAAGCTATTGCTTAGAAGAGAGCTGAATTTAAGGAGAGGGAACAAGAAGGTTAAGATTGAATTGTGGGAGGAAACTTATGAAAGCAGAGATCTAGAGTGAAATCGTTGAAAGGAGACACTAATACCAAGGTCATCTGCTCGATGGCTAATGCGAGAAGCCGGGTCAGCAGTTTGTCCAAGTCGTGAATTTTAACGACAAAATAGATAGTGCATTGTTGAATATTTACTCAAGCGTGTATAGGGAACCTTATTTGGTTGAACCCACATTTACGGGCTACAAACTGGACCCTGTCAGCACTAGTTAGTTTAGAGCAAACAATTTTGATGATTTTGGATGCCTTGAGAAGCTGTGGTTGGAGAAAACTGCGGGTCAAGATGGATTCCCAATGCTCTTCTTTTATGAATGTCGAGATATTCTGGGTAGATATTATGGCAATGGTGAGGGAGTTTAATCATGATGCTTTCATGGATACCAAATGCTTTCAATGGTGAGTGAGTTTCATTACTTTTCTGAAGCTTATGCCAAAGTCTTCTTGAATAGAATGAAGAACTTTTGGCCGATAGTGTAATTGATGGGATGTAGGTAGTAAATCGTGGTTGTTGCAGTTGCTATTACTACCTTTGCACTCAATATGATTCAAGAGCGCATCATATTCTACACCACATCTTACATATGAATGCAGTCGTATGATGGTGGCCGCAACATTGCAGCATCACATCACATTTCCTTACAATCAAAAACTTCAAAAAATTCATTATGTCCCTAATTTTGGGAAATGCCTTGATTGTTTTCCAAACTCGTCTTTACACCAGGTTTCATAAAGCTCAAATCCATCGTAGAAACAAATTAGAAACCTGGTACCTCACTACCATCCACAATTCAAAAAAGTACCCTCTAGCTTAAATCTCCTTATATACAAATAGAGTTCCACCCTAGATGATCTGAAGTCGAAGTTAGGAACTGTCATCTCCTTCAGTTTCATCTCACTCATCCTTCTAACCTGAATGTCGTCCTAGAGAAAAAAATGAATGGTACTATTTCCAAAAGCATTACCATATGCAACTACAATTACAGCACTCATAAAACCTTTATTACGCAGTGTATAACACTCACATAGTGTATTATGTAGATAAGGTGTGCGTTTCTTAATCCATTTGCTTATTATTATTTATTTATAATGGATCTAGAAGTATTGTTAAACCTATCAGAAAAAACATAAAAGAACTTCATAAAAATAGCTCACAACCTACGTAATAACAACACTCCGATCTAAAAAAAACCCTAATGTCCATACGTCCGACGTGGATACGCGTGGACACATGGTTGGACATGACTTTCCACAAAGACCCAAAACAAGAAGTGGAAAACAACTTACCTCAGATCTGAATTATATATCTTCTCCACTTTACTTAAAGTTTTGGAGGAAGAAATCGCCATTGTGGACGAAGAATTGCCATTATAGGGGAAGAATCGTCATTGTAGTTGCAGCAAAAGCTTCCGTGAATCCTAGCCGCCGCTAGGGCAAACACAAAGCTTTGTTATTTTTACTTAAGTCTTTAAAAGTTTGTTGTGTGCTAGGGTTAGGAGTAGTTGTGGTTTATTAAATAACAGATGTTCACTCTCCTCGAGATTTGTGTATTATTTTTTAGGTTCAAAGAATAGAAATTTAGTTGTCTAAATGGGTTAGCTGGCTGCCTTTTAATTAAATGCCTTTTAATTAAATAGCAACAGTTCGATGTCCTCGAGATGTGAAAAAAAGCTATTTAATGAAAACGAATAATAAAAGTAACAAAATACTAAGTGTACAGCCGTGTCCCCGTTTTTGCTCTTTTTGAGTTCGCTGTGTCGGACACCCCATACCCGTGTCGGACACTGACACCCGTACTCGTGTCGTTGTTACCTAGCTCACAACATAAAACGTGTGCTCTGATATCTCTAGGAAGTCATGTCCACATCCTTTGATGCTTTTGAGATACATGATAAGTTTGAAATTCAATACAATTGTATCGCAATTTCCCTAGTGTGTTATAAAACCCAGTTGCATTTGCATTTGCATTGCGACACTTTGACTACCTTCGGTGGGACCTACAAAATAATCACGATCCCCTTGAGGAAAGTGATGGACTCAGTTTAAAGGGGTGTTGTTTCGAACAAGCAGTTCCTTGATGGTATTCTTGTTGCCAATTACTTGATTGTTTCTAAGATATGGGAGGGAATACTGGGTATGATATGAAAAAATGACTTCGCAAAGTCAGACGTTATACCAACTAAAAATTGTTTATGTTTGTTTTGGAGAAGATGAGTTTCAGTGTAAAGTGAATGCCTTGGAGAAGCTTATTTCTCAAGAAGTATATTTTCGATCCTTAATGTTATTAAGCTTTCAGTTGGCTTTGGGTTTACGAGCAAACATTACAAATAGCAAAGTAATGAGGTTGGAGATGGTCATAACATTGTAAACTATGTTACTTCCTTTGAATATGATACTAGTACCTTACTTGTTATAGTATGCCACTTAGAGTTCTTGGGCTATCTGTTGAGACTTGGGATTTGGTTATCAAACGCTTTAAGAAGAAATTAGCTGTGTGGAAATGGAAGATGTTATGAAAGGGAGGTTGCCTTATACTCAAATGGAAGACATTATCAAGTTCATCAATTTATTTATTTTTATTTTAGTTACTAGTGACCATGGACTGGAAGTTGGAGAACGATGGTTAAGAAGATCCTTTAAAAGGTACCCAAAGGCTCCATCCCTTGAAATTGAAATTGAAATAGAAGTGGGTTGATGGGGATTAAAGTTCTTTTTTGGTGAGATGAATATGTCGTTGCTTAGGTAGTAACCATGGATATTTTGTAACGATAAAGATGAATTATGGGGTCGAGGTGAAAAAAGCTATGCTTGGGATAGAAAAGTATGCATGGCTTTGAAGAAGCCTATATATGGGGTGCGGCTATTGAAGTCGATTTCACCACGTGGTACGAGTTTAAAGAAGGCATTAGAAGTAGTATTGGAAACAAGAAGAGGATTAGTTGTTGCAACGATTCATGGTTTGACTCAAAACAACTTGCTTTTGTAACTCTGTCTTCTCTATATATTGTTGGCGATATGAAGCTCGAGAGAAACGAAATGAGGGGGCACAATGAAGGAATTTTTGTTTTCTCCGCTGCCTTTTGATAGAGAAGAGAAGGGATCTTGGTCTCTTGGCACTATATTATCATTATCACTTGAGTTATGATGCTGATGGGATAGGAAAAAAAAATTAAAATGGAAGTGATTCGAGAATGGGAAATTCGTGGTGAGATTGATGCTATGAAACAATTGAATCTTCTTATCCATAAAGACATTAACGCTTTGTTGAATAAGAAAATAAAGGAAGAAATGCTTGATTTGATTATTGAAGATTGTGTGTATTCTAAAGCGACTATAATGGGTATTTAAAGAGAGCCCCCTTCCTTTCCAAACCACCATCACACAAAAAAAAAAAAAACTCTTCATCTTTACACTTCTATTTCCAATCTCCTTTACTGAAAAATCATTTGCTGACTAGGTAGTAGGGTTATCATGCACGAAAAGCTTTCTTGATCTTTCTTGATAGTGTGTTGCAAGGCTCTAGGTACGATACTAAATATGGTTGTAGTCATCAAGCGAAGGAGGGCTATATAGTGATTCATGATCAAGCTTTTGCGGCACACACATTAACAATTCACCCGGTTGAGATCTCTAAGAAATTTTCAGTGTTGTCTTAAAGCATTTCTGGTACTCTAGTATGAGTATTAGGTTTAGCCAAAAGCAAAGTTGCAACGTGAGGGAGCTCCTAATCTTACTATTCTAACACCTTTTGTTGTGGTGTGGATTCTCTGTATTCTTCATTCTTATGACTTGTTGGAGCAAAATGCAAGCCGGGGCCGTATGAGATATGGCTGTTTTGCGGTTTTCAAGGATTCAAAGGATGGGCAATGTTATTGACAATTATATCCACTGATTTTCATGTTTGTTACTTGTCTATGATATTCCTTTCAAAAGGAGTAGAAAACAATCGAAGCTTTCCATTTCAAATGATAAGGTGGAGCATAAAATTTAGGTAGTAACTAAACGCGGGTAACGATTTTGGGTCATGCGGGTATTTTCCAAGTCAACTCCAGTTTAACTTTTCAATCTAAGAAAACCGTAACTCGAGGATCTCAACTAGTTTTCACTATTTAACGTACATCACCTAAATTTCAGGCGATTCACCGGGCGGAAATCAAATAGAAACCCTCATCTCTTCTCTCTCTGTTTTTTCTACCACCATGAAACCCTCATCTCTTCTCCTATTCTCTCCCCCTCTTTCTCTCACACCTCTCTTTGGAAAAACATTGGGTCTAAAGAGTACAACATCAGCCAAACCCACAATCTCGGAATCTCCTATTTTTCTTTGGTCTATAACATCATCCCAACCTCCAATCTCTTCTTTAATTTACCCCTTTTGCCTCTCTTATCATGTTTAATTCAAATTGGGTCTGCACATTCCATTAACGAGAAAATCATATACGGCGACGCAAGTGGCCATTGGCGCGACAACGAAAGGGTTTGTTACGACAACGAAAGAGTACAACATTCGGCGACGCATGCATACATATGGTGACGAAAGTGATTGTTACGGCGACGACGCAAGTGGTCGTTGCGGTGACGTGAATACACATCTGGCAACGTAAATACACATCATCGACACATGTTCATTTACGGCAGCACAAACGCATTGGTACGGTGACGCCGCAAGTTTTCTCGCCCAATCTTCAAATACAAAGTCCAATCAAAAAATTTAAAATTGAAATTGAGATAATAAAAAGTTGCAGAGAGAGGGAGAGTAAGATGAAGTTTTGGGATAGAGATACGACCAAAGAGATATGGAGAAGATATGAAATTTGTAAAGAGAGAGATACAGTAAGACATAAAGAGTAGTTTGTTTAAGGAAGAGAGATCACCGGAGACATAAGGGTTTTGGTAGAGGGAGATTTTAGAAGTTGCAAGTGATGTGCGTTTCGCAATTGAAAAATGTTGTAGTCGAAGATATTTGGGGCGTGGAATAACCAAAAATAGAACATGTGGGGTCGTGCGTTGACCCAAAACCCGTGGTACTCAATTTGAGTACCCGCGTTTAGTCGTTGCATAAAATTTATGAGAGGTTGGTTGGAAACAAGTGTATAAAACTGAGGGAGAAAGCCTTGATCATGGGACTATGAACTGTAATAAGGGTGGCTATTTCTAGATTTGGAGTCAAAAGATTTTTGCCAGGGACATTTAGATAAATCTTACTTCATAAAATTAAGAAAATAAAAAGATATATTAAAATGAACTGGTTTTTTTTTTTTTTTTTGCAAAGCAAGTTGGGGTTTGGTACCCCATGAACCTTCTATACAAACTGAAAGAAAAGATTACTTCCTAACATACTGCTTACCCCTAACATCTTCCTTATGGATACAAAACTTGTTAGGCCATGAGCTGGGGCAGCAATATAATTTCTCCATCTAAGGTACAATAAGAGGCTAAAAATTTGCACACATGTTAGTCTCTCTATAAACATGGATAATAGAAAAACTCTCTAACTGTTTGATCAAGTGATGAATAGAGTGGAGCAAGAGAATACAGTTCCAAGGAGCTTCCTTTTTGTTCTGAATATAAAGAATCATTTGTTTTGAATCAGTGGCAACTTGAAGCTTTTTATGCCCTCTCTCAATGTTCAACTTCAGATCTCTTTGTATAGCTAACATTTCTTGATATGTTACAGTTCTTGCTATCCCCATCCCATTGTAACTAAAGAAACATTCACCTCTATGTCCTGGCAAGACCTCCATAGACTCCTTTATCCCCCACAACAGAGCCATCAATGCTCAACTGGACAACTGGACAGTACCTTCTTCTGGTGGTTCCCATCTGCAGTACAGGAAGTGTGAATAATGGTGTAAGGTTCCATCTGTAACAAATGTCTCTATTCTTAGGATTATCACTAACTTTATTGATGACAAACTTAGCTCTCCCTAGCACTTCTTCACAGATTTTGTTGAGCACACGATTATGTCTAATGATCTCATTTCTAAATACATGTGCATTTGTAGCTTTACATAGGTGGTAGATAAAACAAGTAAAAGACAACTTGATAATTCTAGTACTTGTTTCATTTTTTTCTAAATACATGTGCATTTCTAGCTTTCCAAAGGTGGTAGATAAAACAAGTAAAATACACTTGATAATTCTAGTACTTGTTTCATTTTTAGGGAGCCCACTGATCCAAGTAATTTCATCATGCAAGGTCGTAGGCTACCCAATTAATTCGTTCTTGTAAAGCAATCTACACCACATATGTTTAGCAACAAAGCAACCCATGCAAAGATGTTCTCTACTCATTGTAAGCCTTGCAGACTTGACAGATAGAGGTAGTGAGCATGTCT
Source organism: Kingdonia uniflora (assembly GCA_014058105.1). Classification (NCBI taxonomy): domain Eukaryota; kingdom Viridiplantae; phylum Streptophyta; class Magnoliopsida; order Ranunculales; family Circaeasteraceae; genus Kingdonia; species Kingdonia uniflora. Next base: position 1,166,014 of record JACGCM010002331.1, on the reverse strand, counting down.
TTGGACTAGCTTATCTTGAGTCACTAGGCAGTTCCTAATCATCATCATCCAACAAGTGAATCCATGTCTTGGAGCTACAGTTGAATCCCACAGTAACTCTTCTCATTCAACATTAGGAATATAAGGCATAAGCTTATCAATAGTAGAGTTCACAGTAAACTTACCATGGATTGAAGCTTTCTCAATAATTTTGTCACAAGCATTAGGGACATCAGAGAGATAGGAGGCATATGGTTAAGCAATATCAGGAAAATCATAGCTAATATTAGCAGGGATATTCCATTTGTTAGCATGAATGAATTTACTAACCTTTGCAACATCTCCTAAATTAGAGTTGTACCTGTAATGCTATCTGAAGTCAGCTTTAAGAATGCCTTTTTCATGCCAGGGTCATACCTTTTGGATGTGTTCTGCCCATTCCCAATGATGTGGAGCACTTGGTGTTGCGAGTCTTCTCTAGTTTCAGAATTTGTTTCCACACCTAAGAGCAATCCCTAGGGATGTTGATGCTCCAAAAGTTCTTCCCTCTAATCAAGTTCTTATGCATCCAGTCAGACCAAGAAGTGCTTTCGTTAGCAGTTAACTTAAAGGTATGCTTCATGATTGAAGCTTTGTTCCACAATCTAATGTTCCTCCAAAAGGCTACGAAGACTGGTTACTCTTGTTGACTGGACAACTTGTCTTCAGCTAGGTCTACCAGTAGCCCTACGCACAAAAATGTATGATGATCTTGCTAGCCTGTGGAGGCCCCTGCGCTCGGAAGAAAAAGGGACGCGCGTGTGCCAAGCTTCTTCAAAAGCTCCATTTCGGGTGAACGAAGGTGCGTTGCAAAATGGGATCTTCCCCCAGAGCTTTCTCAAAGATTCACTCAATCTTTTTCAAGTTGAGAGGTTCCCCGCGACTGAAGCTAAGAAGAAAAAACCATGATTTCATCTTAGACCCACTACGCCTGTCTATATCTATAGAAGGAGCAATTCGATCTTGTCTCACATGAGCCTAGAGGAAGAAGAGGGGGGAATCTAACATCAACAATTGACGAGCGTATCTGTTTTTGCGAACCTGCGCCCCTTAGTGATTCTAAACCCAATGTGTCGATAGTCGCTAACTATTTATTGGTACTTCCACAACTGAGACCCAGACGTTCTTTATTCTACCTTAGAACAAGCCCTCATGCATACTTAGGAGTACAAACAATGTTCCAAGCAATACGAGTGACCTTCCTACCTATCTCATGACCAAACCACAAAAATCTAGAACATATGGCATTAATCTTGTCAATCACAAATTGGGGTAATATAAATATATGCATCCAATAGACATTAAAGCTATAAATAACAAATTTAAGCAATTGAAGTCTACCAGCATAAGAAAAGTATTTGTGCTTCCAAAAAAGAATTCTACTAGCCATCTTTTCAATTAAAGGAACATAGTCCTTAACTTTAAACCTAGAAGATATAAGGGGAATCCCAAGGTACTTAAAAAGGGTAGCAGCCTCCTCAAACTCAAGAATATATCAAATAGAGAGTTTAATGTTCATGTCAATCCCACAGAAGTATGCAATAGATTTAGTGTTATTAACTTCAAGGCTTGTTAGGGCCTTAAAAACAGTAAGACTATCCTTAATGGCCTTAGTTGATTGAACTTCACCCTTGCTGAACGCAAGGAGGTCATTTGCAAAAGCAAGACACTAACTTGGTTTGTTTGCACCTATAATGAAGGCTAAGGACACCCTCAGCATCTTTAGAGTCAAATAAAATCCCAATGGTCTCCATGACCATAACAAAGAGGTAGGGGGACGTGGGGCCTTGCCTCAACCCTTTCTGACCTCTAAAAGACCCCTCATCAGCTCCATTCACTGCACTGAGTAAGTAGGAGAAATTATACATTTAGTGATCCACTCTTTAAAGGCATGTTGAAAATTAAGAGCACCGAGAGTGGAGATCACAATTTGCTATTGAACTATGTCATAAGCTTTTTTCAAATCAATTTTAGTGGTCCAATTGGAATTAGAATTACTAGGCCTATGATAGTTCCTCAAGAGCTCATGAGAAACAAGGAGATTATCAGCAATGCTCCTCCCTTTAATTAAAGCAGACTAGTTAGAACTAATAAGAGGAGATAACACCCTTTTCATTCTACCAGTAATGATCTTAGAGATGACTTTGTGAATAACATTATAATAAGATATAGGCCTAAAGTCACTAAAGTTGGAATGATTTTTAACTTTGGGGACAAGAGCAACAGTAATGGAGTTAACTTGAGATAAGAGTCTCTTGCTTCTGAAAAAATTCTTAATAGTCTTGTTAAAATCCTTTTTAATGATTTCCCAATTATTATTTTTAAAAGTGGGCATTGAAACCATCAGGTCAATGGGCTTTGTTATAATCAATCTCAAACAGGGCAACATTAATCTCATCATCACTAACATCCTTTTCAAGCTCACTATGATCATTGTTGGCTACTTTGGCCCTAAAGTTAAGCTTTCCAATGGCTTCAGTGAGGTTGTGGTTACCAAGGATTTCTTTAAAGTAATTCACAGCAGTGGTAGCTATAGTTTCATGATCAGTTATGACAGTTCCATTGTTGGCAGCTATAGCATTAATAGAATTCATATTTTTCCTTGCTAACACTGCCTTATGAAAAAAAAAAAGAGTTTCAATCACCTAGCTGCAACCAACCAACTTACTCCAGACTTTTGTCTTAGGAAGGATTCTTCATTTCTGGCCATTTGAATGTAGTGACTTGTAGCCAAGGATTTTGCAGAGTAGAGATCCAAATCAATAGGGTCATCTTGGATAGCATTCTGGATTTCAGTAAGTCTGGCCTTGGCTGTGGCTACAAGAGCACAAATGTTGCCCATATTCTCTTTACTCCAGTCAATAAGATCTTTCTTAACAACTTTAAGCCTTTTCTGCAAAACAAACATGGGATTACCATAGAAACTTTGCTCCCAAACCCTGTTCACAACATCTCTGCATCCATAAATATCAACCCTAAAATTGAAATATTTAATAGGAATCTTGCTATTTCTAGGATGGTTATAAAATTTAATAACCATTGCAATATGGTTTGATATGCCAGCTGCAGTGAAGTGGAACAGTCATGGTACAGGTTAGTCCAATCCACATTAACTAAAGACGTATCAATTTTAGTCAAGATTCTGTCTTGAGTACATTGCCTATTGGACCAAGTAAACTTATGTCGAGTGTGGTACATGTCCATCAAATCAAGATCACTCAAATATTTCTGATGCTTAATGAGAATATCAATTTGTACAGGTCTATCCCCAAATTTATCATCATTACTAAAGACTGAGTTGAAATCCTCTGCAATAAGCGAAGATTTTTGCAAAAACCTATGGATATTATAGAGGTCTTTCTACATAACATTCTTCCCTGCAGCACTAGTAGAGCCATAAACAACTGACATGAGCATGCTCTTCCCACAGCAATCAACAATACAGGGGATAGCCTGGGGAAGAACTCCAATAATAGTGACCTCACAAATGTTAGGATCCTAGTAAACCAAAATCCTACCAGTGGAGATATCAGTTGCATTGCTCACACTATGCCACAAGGGGCACATCTTTCTAGTGGTATTTTCCTCATTCACCTTTTTCAACTTTGTTTTAGTCAGTCCCACAAAGGGAGCTTTATGAATACTAATTAACTTCTGGATCTCTCTTTGCTTAATGTGGTCATTGAGACCTCTTATATTCCAGATTAAAGCACCATTCATCGTAAACATAAAAGTTTAGAGAAATACTCGTCATCACCAGCCTAAAACCAAACCTGAAATTAATCTTTCTATGCCAACCAGTCTGGAAATAAGCACCAAAAATTTGCCTTTTTGCAGCTTACTCACACACCTCAAGATTACTTTAAAATCGCCTTCTCCTTTTACTCTATGGCCCATATGATTCATCTTGCCTGCAGTGTGAATGTTTCCATGACCATTAATCCTTTTACCTTCCAAGTACACTAAATTTGTCTCAAAACTTATGCAGAAGGGCATATTTTTGAACTTAAGTTTATTACTCTTAAGGTGATAGTAAACCATAGCCAAGTAGCAAGACCAAACTTTGTAATGAGAACTTTTGGTTGCATTCTCATACCTACTACATCTAGTAGTTCTGATTATGTATCCCAAATCTTCTTTTATAGAGGTTTGCTCTATGACAGCTCCAACTACTCATACAAACATTTACTTTACTGGTAAAACTGATACTTGTAAATAGTCTTAGGGCATAAAAGCCTGCCTCAACCGTAGGTTTTTCCTCTAAAATATTGTTTGTATACAGCCGTGGGACCAAAAGGCACTCCATAGTCCCTACTAGGATTTTTGAGTTATTTGTTACCCTTGCAGAATTATAAGGGACTTCCAAGTACTGAATAATCATAGTTTGGATAATGGAGTTGCCAGCTCTTATCAGATTCCCAATGAGCACCAAAATGAAGCAAGGCCTTATGGTTTGAAATGCTGCCTCAATCACTCCCCTTTAAAGTGCTCATTGAGAACCATAGAGCACAAATGCAAACTTTGGATCTAGGATGTCTGTTTGCAATTTTTGTTCTCATTGTAAACAATATTTTTCCAAAAGTTGCCTGCCATATATTCTAGATTCCTAGCCTGCTCAAAAACAATAGTAGCTCTCCACATAGCTTTGGGTGAAACCATATTGAGTGTAGAGATAGTGTTTGGGAATAGTCTTAGGGCACATGTGCCTGCCTCAACCATTATTCTTATCTTAAATATGTTTTCATAAAGGAAATGGATAGCCACTACTCTTATATTCAGATCAATGACATGGGCAACCCTTGAGAAGAGCCAAACTTGAACTGGTTGGTTGTACTTTTAACACTAGCATTTAGAAAAATACTAATCATAAAGTTTTCCCAAGAGTTTGATTTTCCAGTGTGCTTCCTACACCCCATTTGCCATCTTATTGTAAATAAAACCATATTAAAACTAGAACATGAGCTTAAATCGGGTCTTTTTCTAGTTTTACAAATGCTTTTGTTGAAGTAATACATCTCAATGTGGTCCTGAATGTTACAACAACACCTGTCACACAAATCTGCAACATAAGAAAACCCGAAAACCCTTCAGGGTGCTCAAAGCCAAAACTAGCTCTCCACATATCTTTGGGTGAGCCCATATTCAGAGTAGGGATAGTGTTTGGAAATAGTCTTAGGGCACACGTGCCTGCAACTACTATTCTTATCAAAAATATGTTTTCATAAAGGTACTGGATAGCCACAACTCTATTATACAGCTCACTTTCATAATCAACAACTGACCCCATTTGCCATATTACTGTAACTAAAGCCATTTTAAAGCTAGGGCAATACTTTGGAACAGGTCTTATTCTAGTTTTACATATGCTTTTGTTGAAATAATACATCTCGAGGTGGTCCTGACTGCAACAACAACACAGGCCACCCAAACCTGCACCACAAAAAAAACCCTTTAGGGTGATCTATAACAACTCTAGCTTCCCACATAACTCTGGGTAAAACCATATTCAGAGTAGAGTGTTTGGAAATAGTCTTAGGGCACATGTGCCTGCCTCAACCACTATTCTTATCTTAAATATGCTTTCATAAAGGTACTGGATAGCCATTGTTTTTATATTCAGCTCACAGTCATGGACTCCAACTGACCCCATTTGCCATATTACTGTAACTAAAACCATATTAAAGCTAGAACATGAACTTGGACCAGGTCTTGTTCTAGTTTTATATATGCTTTTGTTGAAGTAATACAGCTCTATGTGGTCCTGGATGCTACAACAACACAGGTCTCCCAAATCTGCACCATAAGAAAACCCTTTAGTATTAAAACTCTCACATTCAGTGGTCTTGCAGATAAGGACTGTTTTTGGGTAATATTTTAATCTTAGTGTCAACGTTGCTTCTCAAAATATTAGCCAACCACTTCCACTCTCTAGCAAAGGTACTCTCTCCCTTACCAAAACTCATACCCCTCATAAAGGCACCCCTAGGAAAACTGTCCGAGGGGGAGAATAACCCTCTTAAAATGAGGACTCTTCTGCTCCTTGTGTCCTAACAAAATAGCAAACATATTAGTAAAAACTCCCTCATACACTCTTGAAGTTGATTTCATTTGATGGTGGGTTTTACTGGTCTCACTCACTCCTTTCTCTCTCAAAAAAATAGTTTGTACTATCCATTAGAACCTTTGTTTTTGTTTTTCCCACCTGAACTCTTCTCTCTACTTCTCTCAGAGCTATCTTCCTCGTTAATATTAGGCTGGTTCTTCTGTAAGTATTGGTTAAGAGTGCTCCCAAATTCCCCATTAAGCTCGCTCATGGACTCTTTTTTCTGCTTATAGAAGCCTGATGAACGGAATGGTAGCCCGAAATAGATTTAGCTGCTAGATTCGATGCTGAAGGATTGTTATCATGTAGCAGTTACCCTGTGAGGTAAGTACGAGTTGATGGTTCAAGATGTTATGCATTTTGATCATACTGGTGTGATGGAAACTCGTCTTTATGGTAACATAATATTGGGAAATGGTGCTAGCGAGTTAAATTACATTCAGGATAGTAGGATGTAGATGGAGTTTGTTGATGGAGTATTCTAGGTGATATTTTTTTTCTTACAAAGGTGAATCCAATCCCTTAATTATATCACTTTCCTGGGACAAACAGTTTGAACTCCCAAGCTTTCATCCAAGGTTACCCTTTTTTTTATAATAGACAACTTCCTTGAGTAAAGCTTTGATGATCAGAAATGCAAAATCAATGTATTAGCTTGTATTATGTGTAAAAGGGCAGAAGAATCCACTGACAACTTATTCTTCATTAACCAGTTATTATTAGTATGACTGACTTGTTTACTGAGATCGGGATACTTAGCCCTCATTTCAAGGAACTACTGTCAATCTAGACTTATACACATCCCGGCAGAGGGATGGTGATATGGCAATTGATCCGTTCACGGTGCTTCGGTTGGGATAGATTGAAAGAAATGCGGGTAGATTTGGAAGAAAGGAAAAAACCTTGTGGTCTCGAATTCGAATCCTTCATCGTTTGGTTGAGCAAAACAGCAAAAGACCAGGCGAAGCGAATCATTCTTTGAGCCAGAGCAGAGTGTTCTTTGAGCCAGAGCTAGTTAGGCAGAAGGAGTCTATAATGCGGATATCATTCTTTCCTCTCTTTTTTTTTTCCTTTCTTTTCGTACATTGAAAGGGATTTTTTTTTTTTAGTTTTTGTTCTCTGTTTTTTTTTTGAAAGTTAAGCTGGGGTTAGGGCAGACCCCATGACCAGCTATATATCCACAGAAAAAGTGTTACATCCTTTTGTACTTCTGTCCCCTTGCATTCCCATCTAAAATAGTCACTAATTCTGGGGGTAATGCTTCTGGGGTTAGAACACAGCTACCTAGTACAACTTGGAAGGATGCTAAAACGTTAGCTCCTCCATTAGCTTCTCTAAACAGGTGCTCAGAATTACAACAAGTTAAATTGTTTTTTTACTGTTACAAATAGAGTTTACTAATCTTCTACAGTGCCACGGCGGAGCAACTTTGCTTTGAATGATCCCAATAGCATTAGCTGAGTCAGAGTTAATCATAACTTTGAGCAGCCCGTAATTAACACAGTGCTTGAGCCCTTCCTTTACAACATTCAGCTCATGGTATATGACCGACCTATCTTTCTCTCTCCCAGCAAAAGCTAAGATACAGTTCTTCTTATCATCAATAATTGTGCCCCCATACCCTCCTACGTCAGACAAAGACCCATCTGTATTTAACATGACGAACCCAGGTTATGGCGGTCTCCAAGTACACCAAACCATAGCCTTAGTAGTAAAAGAAGGATTGAGGCCCCACAGGTTACAGACTATTCGAGCTTGAATCGTATCATCAGTTTTTTTAATCCCAAGCATCACTCTAATCTTGGTCTCATTAATGATAGCATTAAAAATACTTGCAGGATTCTTTAAAGCTCCATTAAAGATCTTATCATTTCTATAATTCCATACCTGATAGATGAGAGTTGTGAGGGCAGTAAGCAAAATTTTCCTGAGAATATCGTAACTAGATAGTGCTAGGATATCCTCAATCTCACTATTTAAGGTCCCCACAGTGCTGGTGATACCTGATCTGCATTTGATTTTAATCCAACACTCCCTTGCAAGCACACAGTCCATAAACAGATGTTGCTCATCATCTTTCACCCTGTTGGCCACAAATATTACAGCAGGCAGCTTGAAGCATCCTTCGTTGGACCAGTCTGTTACCAGTAGCAAGGCCACCTCTCAAAGCTTTAAATGCAGTAAACTGGCTTCTGGGAGAGGCAATACCATTCCAGCAAATCTCAGCCCACGGAACAATAGCTTTCTTTGCTCTAATAACTTCATAAGTTGCAGAGACACTAAAATGCCCATTCATTGAAGGGGTCCACACAATAGAGTCCTCACCATTCTCATCAATAAGAGTTTCTTCCATTTCTTCAATCATTTTTTTGTCCATCCTGTTTCTAAGATGCATCGGCATGCTCCACTTGTGATCTAAAATGATATTGGATACAGAGGCATCAAGAGATCTAAAATGATATTGGATACAGAGTCATACTTGTAAAGTTGGCCAAACTTAGGCAATAAGAAACCAAACTTCAGCCAGGGGTTTCTCCATAAGGAAATAGTAGTACCATCTCCAACAAGATGCAGTAACATCTTCTTAGCTTCCTCTCTAGAATTTAGAATGTTTTTCCAAGCCCAGGAGCTCCTCCCAGGAATGCTAGCTGTCCAGAAGTTCTTGCCATGAAGAAGATTAGCACTAACCCAATTGACCCAGATATTGTCCTCTTTAGTTGCCACTCTGCAAGTGTGTCTTAGGATAGCTGCTTTATTCCAGGTTTTTAGGCATTTAAAGCCTAGCCCGCCTTCCTTTATGGGGAAGCACAGATCTCTCCAAGCAATTGCTGTTGCCTTCTTTTCTAAACTAAACCCATGCCAAAGGAATCTGGAACACACTTTGTTTATATTATCAATGACATTAATGGGGAACATGAAAGTGGATAGCCAGTAGACAAATACTTTGAAGAACAGCTTGAACAAGGAGGGCTCTGCCTGCTCCTGATAGGAATCTATTTTGCCAGCTGAAAATCTTGCCCGTGAGCCTCTCAATGAGTTGCTGGCAGTCACCCTTGAGGCTAGTAGACAGCAAAGGGAGCCCCAAATATTTCACTGGTAGAGTTCCCAAACCAATCCTCAAATTCGAACTGATTTCCTGCCTAGTCTGCACACTGAAGCCGCAACAGTACAGCTTAGACTTATCAAGATTAATCTCTAAGCCCGTAAGAGCAGAAAACGAGTTAAGGCATTCTCTGAGAGAGCTGGTGGTAGATGGGGTCCCATCAAAGAAGATAAGCAAGTCATCCGCAAAAGCCAGATGGGTAAGAGCGGGATTGAAGCATTTCTGATGGAGCCTAAATTTTCCTTCACAAACTTTCTCGTCGATGAGTATGCCTAAGATCTCCATGACCATCACAAACAGATAAGGAGAAAGAGGATCCCCTTGTTTAAGCCCATGTTCCCCTTTGAAGTACCCTTCGAGCGCTCCATTAACAGAAATAGAGTAGTAAGGGGTAGTAATACATTGTCTAATCCACCCAATAAACAAACCAGGGAAGTTAAGGGCATGAAGAATGGAGAAGATAGTTTCCCATTGGACAAGATCATAAGCTTTCCTGAGATCCAATTTGAGAGTACATCTTGGGGGCCCTTTATCCTCATGGTAGCGCTTGAGAAGTTCATGAGCAATGAGCAAGTTGTCAGAGATCTGCCTACCTTGAATGAAAGCCGACTGGTTATAACTAACCAGAGGAGAGATGACCGCTTTAAGTCTCTTGGTGAGGATACATTACAGCATGCAATAGGTCTATAGTCATTAAAGCCACTCGGATTCACCACCTTCGGGACAAGGGTCAGGCTGTCGCGTTAGCCTGAGAGATCATTTTATTACTTTTAAAAAAGTTTTTCACGGCAAGGATAAGGTCCTTGCTAATATAATCCCAATTAGCCTTGAAGAAGGAACTAAACCCATCTGGCCTGAAGACTTGGAATCTGCAATTTCAAAGAGACCCTCTTTGATTTCCTCATCACTGATTTCTCTGATAAGAAGATCTTGGTTTTCGTTGGGAACAACCTTCTTGACCTTAAGCTGTTTAATGGCCTCAGTATCCACCACCTTGTAACTTGCACCAATAATACTTTTAAAATAATCAATGGCAGCTGCAGACACAATTTTAGGATCAAAGATAGTGGCGTTGTTTGAGTTCTGTATTGACATAAGAGCATTCCTTGATTTCCTGGCTTTAATGACCTTATGATAGAATCCAGTATTAAGATCTCCATTTTGCAGCCATTTGATCTTGGAGATCTGTTTCAGCATGGAGTCTTCCCTTTTAGCACTTTGAATATATTCACCAAGAGCAATATCCTCTCTTTCGATCACGGTGTTATCCATGGGTTGTTGTTGAAGGTCTGATTGAATGTTATCCAGCCTCTTTCGATTGTGAATCACTTGCTTAGCAATCTCATTGTTCTTGTCTTTGCTCCACTCTTTGATTCTAGCTTTGGTGCCTTTTAGTTTCTTGTATAGCCTGCTCATGGGGTTCCCATACACACTCTCAAACCATCCGCCCCTCACAATGTCTTCGAAGCCCTCCTCGGATTGCCAGAAGTTAAAGAATTAGAACGTTCTCTTCTGAGTATTGAAAGCTTTAACAATTCTAAGCACAACAGGACTATGATCAGAAATGCCACAATTTAAAAATTCAGCTTCAGCAGATCCATACAAGTCAGTCCATTTCTCATTCACCAAAATTCTGTCCAACTTTGTGAGCACTCTGTCACTTCCCTTCCTTTTGTTCACCCACGTATATTTACAGCCTTTATATCTGAGATCAGAGAGATTGGTAGTGTCCAGCCAGTGCCTGTAAGTATCCACCACCTCTTGTGCGACAGGTCTGCCCCCCCATTTCTCAAGGCAAGAGAGGGGAGAGTTAAAGTCACCAAACACAACCCAAGCTTTAGTATTATTGAAGCTAGAAGAGAGTGCTTAGATCTTTCCATAAAACCATTCTCTGCGGGGCTTCATTTGCTGCATAGACAAAGGAGCCAAGAAAGGTATCATTACCCATGTTAATATCACAGTGTATAACTTGGTTTGTCTTTCTCAAAACAGTGACATTAACCATCTGAGGATCCCAACACAGGAGAATTCTTCCCTTAAGAAGAGTGCTGCAACTATCCATATCCCACCCATGACAAATAAAGTTAACCATACTCTTTTCTCTGCCCTTCCTCACTTTAGTCTCCAGAATGCACACTAAGAAAAGTTTGTACTTATAAATAAGCTCCCTAACTGCCTTTTGCTTAAGAGTGTCGTTCAGCCCCCGTATATTCCAGCAAGCTGTATTATACATTATGGATTTGGTCTTTCCTCCCCTTGCCTGCCAAGCTTCCCTCCTCTGCCAGGTACTCATCTCTTGTGTGATTTGTTAGCTTTGCTTTTTGTCTGGCTTTCTTGGCTTTCTTCTTGTCTCTTTGTTTAACCTGTACCTCAGTTTCACCAGCTGTAGTTAGTCAGAGTCGTTATCATCATCACTGCTTCCAGTCTCTACAATGCCCTCTACTGTACCATTCCCTTCCCCATAATTGTCGCTCTGATCCTTTGGCTCACCTATACTTCCAAATCTGCCAGCTGTATCTTCATTACTAGAATTTGGGGCCTTGTCCTGTAAGGCTAGGCTTCCTGAAATTGTGTAGCTTTGGTCTTTTGTACTCCACTCTCCCTATTCTCCTTCGCAGCTTCCTGATCCCGAGTGTTATTTTGCTGAACTCTCCCTTCTTTGGCCTTTACTAAAGTTGTCTTTTCCTTCATGCCCTTCTCCTTATTCGCACCAGCTTGCTCATCCAAACTATCTAATATCTGGAAGCCATTCTTAGTAATTGTTTGCACCGTGGGTATCTGTTTCTCAGCATATCTGACCCTCTCCACATAGTAAGGCTTAACAGTTTTCTTCGGTTTAGGGATTTGCCACTTACTGCCACTAACTCCTCCTGCAGTACTTGTCCCAACATGCCCGTAATTCTGCCTATTCTGGTACCCCACAGTAGGTTGGTTGTTCCTTTGACTGTAGTGTTTCTCCATCCTTATTGCAGGTCCTTCCTTTGAAGATGGGCATTTAAACCCACTGTGTCCAAAGGCTGAGCACTCAGAGCATTTGATGGGATGCCATGTGTATTCGACTTCAACTGTAAATTTCTCTTTGGTATATGTCTCAACAGGGATTGAAAGAGGCATCTCACATTGAGTATCAATGTCAACACACACCCTTGCATACCCTTGTCTGGTCTTCTCTTATGTGGCCTTATCAAGACATAGAGGTACCCCAATAACACTAGTGAGTTCAGCAAGCCCTTCTGGGTTCCATAAATGACCTGGGATATTCCTCAACAAAATCCAAACAGGGACATTTCGCAGAATGGTGGATTCAGTTTCAATGTAGGGTCTCCAAGGCCTTACCATGAAGCACTTATTGGCAATATGGACCGGTCCCATTGTAAGCACTTTGGTTCTATCTTCATCATTGCCAAATTTGAAGGTGAAGAGGCTATTCCCTTGCAGATGCATTTCGAACTCAGCTTTAGTGTTCCACATAAACTTTAAAGTTTTTTTGACAAAATTCTAATCTAGCCTTCTGCCAATGAAGTTCCCGACCACAAGCTCTTCACAATTTCTAATATTCTCAGCATACTTCTCAGTCTTGATAATATCAAGGCTGTTCTTGCTCTGTTTACGATCATAGGGGGAGTATATGTGAGCTTCGTAGTGCCTCTGATTTTTGGAGCTGCTCCCATCATGTTCACCCAATTCATCACCTTAGCCTCAATGTTGGGACTTAGTCCGGTTGCATCCTCCTCCTTCACAACGGTGTCATTGGTACCTTCAACTTCAGCTTGGCATTTGATTGAGTTGTTGGTATTCTCTGCATCTCTCTAGCTGGCCTTAGCTACATTGCTTTCCGTGGGGACAGTCTCCGACACATTGGCCTCTCTCTCCATCCTCTCTTGCTCAGAGATTGTGGTATTGGGGTCTGTCTCCATCCTCGTTTCAAGGTCCTGCTCGCTTGCTTCCTCGTTTATCTTGTCCGCAGTCTCAGCTTCCCCATCAATGTCTCCCACCTTATCCATTTTATCTCCCTCATCATTTAAAGAACCTTCCTCCACCTGCATCAGATCAATTGCACGCTGCGCCATTTTCTTAACCTCAAAATTAGCCTTTTGAAGCATATGCTTAGCAATCATAATCACATCTAGGTCAACATCCTCATCTCCCTTATTCAGCGGAATTCCTTGTGCTAATTTGACGAAATCATCGGTAGAATACTCTTTTTGCGATTTTGAACCAGGAGCCGAAGCTGAAGGGGTTGACAAACTGAGGTTGGATGTAATCGATTCTCTATACCGAGCCGGTGATGTCCTCATTCTTTCAAATCTTCGTATAGGATCAACAGCTCCTCTTCCTCTGCCTCCGGCCATGGCCGGAGACTACAAATCGCTGAGGAGAACTATGCTATAAATGGGTGTCGGCCAAGATAAACTAAACTAGGTCGCATAAAAAATACCCAAAAGTAGTAATAAAAGCCCTAATCAATCCTCGAGATAAGAGTCGAGAGTGAAAAATGGGAAAAAAAAGAGATCAGCAAGAGTTACGAGAGTACCCCTGAGTCGCCATAGCACGCTTCCCAAGTCACAGCATATTTCAATAGTCTTTGGGTGACTATTAATTTAGTTTTTGTTCTCTATTTGTTTCTATACAGCTATAAAATTATAAGTTGTTTCATGCTAGCAGATTATAGAGGACCAGGCGAATCGTATGGGAGATTCTTTCACAGAAAAAATTAGACAGTTAGCTGAGATGGTAGCTGAAGTGTTGCCTCCTGCTCCAGCAAAGCCTGCAGAGATGGAAGTTGAGGTGTTGCCTCTTGCTGAAGTTGATGTTTTCCCCCATGCTCCTGCAGGGCCTGTAGAAATGGATCCAAATGCCGAAAATCAAGAACAAGCGCTGTTGCTAACAGATTAAGGTTAACTTCGCACATTTGTTATTACGGTATTTTTCCGAATTAGTATCTCAACACAGTCAATAGCCGTTGTCTAGGGCAGTAGAATCAATTGAAATGAATTTATCATCTTCCTTGATTTATGATTTAAATAATGTTTCTGCTCTGTCATTCGTTTTCTTTGGTTTTGCATGTGGTGTTTGGGTTTGTAGATTGGCGGGATTATAAAACTGCGGGGCTAAAAAGCAATCACAACAGTAGATCGTCTAAATCTCTCTAATCCCATCCAATACTCTCGATCCCTCTCCTCTGTCCAAAAAAAAAAAAAAAAACTAAGTCAATCTCTACTGAAACAAGATGAAGATCGCCGTCTCCCTGAAGGTAGACCTGATGATAAAGTGATCATGCTTCTCTGAGTTCTCTTTAGGGTATATTGAAATGGAGTGTTTCGAAGCTGCGGTGGAAGAAGTCTAGGAGGTTAAATTTTTCCATAAGAGATATTTACTCTTTCTGATCAGATAGACTGGTGGACGACGAGAAGGGTAACACTGTTGATGTTGCTCTTAGAAATGACAAACCATTTTATGGTAGAGGACTACAATTTGATAGTCAAGTTGTTGGGACAAAGTATAGATTAGATTGAATGACCTTGAAGAAGAGTATTAAGTCTAGAATTACAATCACCTAGACAACACCAAATACATTGTCAACTCAATATCTCAAATCAAACACAAAAGAGAGAAAGAGACAGAGAAAGCAAGTTTCGTAGAACAGATGAGACCCCCAACCAAACTACACTAAATGTTGAAGTTACATAAGAGCTGACTTGACCGCTTGAGATTGAGAGAATCTCTTAATCCTAAAAGTTTCTCTTATTCAACGCCCTGTTGCCTCACTTAATGCAGTAAAAAAGAGAAAAATAATTTTGTCAGTAGTCCTCGTGAAGAGACAGTTTAGACACATGGGAAGACAAGACTAGAATCCCCATAACATTTGCATTTGCACTCTCCTCCAAGCTCCAAACTTCAAAGAGAGATCATCATCTTCCTCCCTCATCAAACACTCTTTGGCTAACTTGGCCTGCAATGCCCTCCATTTCAAGTTGTACAACACACCCATACCCTGATACCCAAGGCAGATCCCATACTCAGGTGGAACCAGTATGCATGTAACTGTAATAATATGTTTTGTTTTGCCACGCGGACTGATATCGGTTATCTCAGGGTACTGCATGTATCAGGGGGCAACTAATGGAACAGTCCTTTGGGTCGGTAAAATGCTGCCTTAAAAAACTAAGTGATCCGAATCAAGCAAAAGATCGGTGACACTTTTTTAGTGTTAAATTGTTGATACCAAAAGAAATCCACTCTCATTCCATTTTTTACTGTTAGAGAGATGCTCTTACTCCCCCAACAGGAATACAAAATTAGTAACACTAGCATTGTGTAGTTTCTCCATCACCACAAACCACACACAGAGGGAGAGAGAACCATTGCAACAAGTAAAGGTTGAATCTGAAAAAGTAAAACAGTCTGCATATATGCACAACAGTACACACTAAAACTTGAAATGTTAACAATGAGGAAGGACAGACATATCACAATAAAAATATAGCAACACAAAAAATTCTCATTTTCTTCAAAATGTAATAATCTTAATTACAGTAAAAGACTTCACTCTCTCAGTCTCTCTCTGTCCCTCTCTCTTCATAACTACACACAGACAGTATCCCCTACTGCCAAGAAGTAATTAAACATCCTCCAAACCCCACTTCAGGGAACATCCTCCAAACCCCACTTCATAGACACACACATAGAGAGACATAGAGTTAAACATTCACATACATACATTTCCCCATTTCTATAGTTTCCAAGAAACTTAAGAACAAAAGAGTAAGAGTCACCCAAAAACATACAAATTAGAAACAGAAATGAGAGAGTATAGTTAGTAATAATTTGTTTTAAGGCATGAAGAGCTTGTTCCCACATTTGCAACGCCAAGCCTCAGGATAATACTCTAGAGGAACACTTCTACCTGGCTGTATTGCCACTCTTACAGCTCTACAAGGCCAACACCTCCCACATTTGCTCCTGCAACTGGGTGGCGATGACCCGAGTCGATTCAGTACTCTCTCCACCAATTCACCCCCTACAAAAAACAACAACAACAACAACAACAAAAACCTTAGTCAGACTCACCCTATTACTGAATTAACCCTCAAACATCAATGGGGTTTAACCATTTTACTTACCAGTAGTATTAGTAGTAGTAGTTCTTGCAGAGGTGGAAACAAAGAAGAGAAGTAGGAACACAGTTAGGGCAACCCGACGACAGTGGTGATGGTGAAGGACGACCATGGCCGAGTTACAATATCACTAACTCGCTCACTCTCACTCTCACTCAGAGGCTCTTATGAGAATCAGAGGGTCTGAATGAAAGAAAGAAAAAACTTTTGCTATTATTATTGCGGTTTGCGTGTGACTACAAGTCAAACAACAGTTTTTTTTTTCTTCTCTAACTAGAGAAAGAAAAATCGGCCTTATTGTCCTCTCTTACTTAATGTTATATATTTAGATGTATGTCTACCTAGGTTTGTAGCTGTTTGATCTTACTACTGGTGTGTCAGATATGATCTAACGGTGAATGAGTGACTAAGAATGTTTTTTTTTTCTTCTTTAAAAGTAGCATGGACTATGGAGTGGGGACCACTGTAGTGTTATGAGAGTGCTAAAAGTTTTGGTGGGGCCTACCACATGAAGGTAAGGGGTACTTGAAGAAAAGGGCTTTGATTTGTGACTAATTACCAAAAGAGCCATTTTGTTGTTTTGATAAAAAAAAATCTTGGTCAAATGTCAAAATAGAGACGAGATCTCGCGAGATATATAGAAAAACTTAAAGTCGAAGTAAAATCTCGCGATAAACCTAATTTGTATTGTGGATACTATAGGCTCCTCGGGAAATAATTTCAAAAAATTTGGACGAGAAAAAGTCATGGTAAAGAATCATCGAATACCACTATAATCTTTTCAAAATTGGTCGAGGACCTCTATCTAGCGAACCCTTCTCAACTCTGATTCATTGCAATATTTTGATCATATCACCAATATTCATCTTCTTCCTTTTCAGATATCAAAGATATTTTGTAAATAATGTTGAGGTTATAAATTTCATATATTGATGATATATTTGTGATAAATTACCAAAACTAGTCTAATTGGCCACACTTTGTGTGTCTTTTGAACGTGTGCCCCAACGATAAATTAGAAGTGTCAAAATACCAATAAAACAAACATCTATTAACCAGATCACATGGGTGAGTGGATGGGCACTATGGTAATATTTGAAGGATTAGACGAAAGCAATTTCAAATAATTTAGAGAAATTTTAAATGCACTCTACTATTTAATTACCTCACTCCAATTTAACTGCATCCCACTTTTATTTGTCTAAGTTAATGAGCGCACCCCATCTCTTTTTGAAATACAAAATTAAGTTAAGAAAAATAAATAAATATGTAGCTCATCTCACTCCTGCTCTTTTAACATTTCACTTCATTTATAGTGTTTTTAAGTCTTCATTTATAGGGGATTTAAGTCTTCAAGTAAGGCTCCCCCGATTGTACTCTTAATTAAGCTTTGCTTATATTGTTTAATTAGATATAGAGATGATGGGACTAATCAAATTTATATAACTTTTAAAATGTTAAAAAAAATTGTGTTTCCTCGTCACCAAGTTAGAGTAGTAGAACTTGTTAGGCTTAAGAGAAATTAAACTAGTAGGAATTAGGGAAGGGGTGAACATTTAGATTGAAAAATATTTATGTTTCTATTTTTGGGCGCATACTTGTTATTAACTTTAAAAAAAAAAAAAGTGGGATGGGGTGAGCTTTTAGAATTTGGGGTGTATTTAAAATTTCTTAATAATTTTTAGTAGTAGAGATATCATCATATATATATTTTTTCAAATTAACCAAAATCTCATATCAACAATTTATGGAGCAAAGCCCAAAAAAATTATGTTGGCTTTAGATGTAAATATTGGGAAAAGAGAAGGTGTGTTACGTGAATATGTCTGATAATGACTATGGCAACAACCTTGTGTAAGTGTGTACGTGTGGTATAGGACAAACATCTGAGTCAAGAGAGAAGAGGAAATACATACCTGCTATTATTGCTATAATTGCTTCTCTTCTCCAACTTTTGCTTTTTCTTCTCTCATACATATACAAATACAAATACAAATACAAATACAATCTGATGTTGCAGGTTTCACTATTTATTGTGCAAATATATGCAGGGTGGGCCCTGCTTATATTTACTTTGGCTTAAGTACTTTTTTTTTGGAGGCTCGTACAATTAAATGAGATAAACCCTTTTTTTACCATTTGGTTTGAATGCTTTGAAATGTGGGAGATTTACTTTTCAACTTTGTTTGGATTAGGTTAAGGTCAATCACAATTTGTATCAGAGCCATTTCTTATGGGAGGTTGCAACAATGGTCAAAGAGCTCTTTCTTTAACTATCTTTATTAATTTCGTAATACAATTATACATTGGGTGTGAGGGACTGATCACACACAAATTAAGCCCTTACGGATGATGGTTCATAAATATGTTAACCATCAGATTTGTGTATGGGACTAAAGCTTGGATAATCCAATTGTTAACAATTGTCTAAATCACCGGAAATGTATTATGATCACAATCATTTTGTGTGTACCAAGTGGAGCCGTAGTGTTAAAGGATTTTTTAATCCGACGCTTATTCGTCAACAATTTCGACATTGAAAACCTTGTAAGAAAATTTTGGTTTTACCATCAGCAAAATTTCCCCATAATTGTGTGAAGAACATGCATGAAAAACAAAAAGTCTCAACAACAACAATTGTTTTTTTTTTTTTTTTCCTTTTGAGTTCCAATGAGCCTCAAAGTTTACCATTGTTGCTCATTGACCCACACTTTCCAACTTGAGATTGTTGACTAGTGGGTACGCACGTGGGTAATGGAAGTGCTAAAATTTGGACAAAAAACGTCTTTGACGATTAGCGGTAGGCGGTGTATCAGAGTTGTGGAATGATGGGGAGAGCACATAGAACTAAAATGCGATTAGAGAAACTGAATGAGCGTCACATTTTGGTTTAGCGCGGGAGCTTATTTTGTGGTTCACTGCCTGTGTTTTATTGCTTAGTTATTTTGTGTACAAGTAGACAAATCTGGAGAAACTATGTATTCGAATGCAGGGAAGGTAGTCATGCCTCTTCCAATTTACTCTTAACTATTAACCGTAGTGAAACTGTGTATAGGGTGATACGACTTTATGGACAAGGTCATTGTCTTATAAATGAGATCCGAAATACTAATTCAGAGCCTGTCATGGAACGAAATCATATGGGCTTAAAGCCTAGCGATACAAACTCAGCTCAACACCGGACTCGGGCCCCCAACACTGTATGACCACTCCTCGTACAGTTTTGCTAACCTCAACCTCAAAATCTGTCCTATTGATGTCATGAAATCCTACTTGGGGGGTCGAATTTGATCCGTCTAACTGCATTTCCAATAGTGCATTCTGGCGACTGCTACTTGCATTCGTGATTGTCAGACGAGTTCTTGTCAGAGTTGGACGAAGCTCATGTAATGGTTATTCGCCAATTCTCTTTTTCTTCTAAGTGATTTCACCGCATTATTTTTATGAGGGTATTTTTTTTTTTTTTCTTTTCGAAGATAAGCTGGATTTGGAGATCTAGTAACAACCCCCGAAGGGTGAAAAATGCCCGAAAGACAACCACAACCTGCGAAGTGTACAAAAAAGCCCAAAGACCCACAAAACAATCTAAACCATAGTCCGTCCAACAATTCGGACTGACGACTTCTCACTTGGTGGAGGGTCGCAATCACACGAAAATCACTAAGGGTATTATCTATTTACAAGTTCTCACTTTTGATATTGAGCTCGAACAATCAGCCACCATTGAAGTATTTCTCTCCCCCAAAGCTTGATCAAACGACCGTAAGGAGTGTCTTACAATAGCCATAGTTATTATGAACTGGGATCTCGACTCAGTTGGGCTTGGTTTGGGACCCCACATAGCCAAGAAACATGTCTCTTATGCTCCTTCCTATTACATAACTACCTGTTGTATACTAAGGTTTAAGGCCGTTACCGTTATAAGGGTGTTATAACAGTGTTACGTTTTCTAAAGCCAAATAACAAGTCAAGGATAGTCAAATTATTTAAAATTTAATAAGAGTGAGAACACTTGTGTATTTCCATGTGGGAGTTGTATGGGGTACTTTTACTCACACCTCCACCAATAAAGTAGTAGACATTATTTATATTTTCTAAAATTATGCTCAAAATTTTAATTATAACGGTCTTATAACAGTATATAATGGTATATAACTTCAGTATAAATGTAAAAGATAATACTAAAAATAACGGCATGTAACACTAAATAACGAGTGCTATTTTTTAGAACGAAACAAGGCACATAACGGAACGGGTTCAAAACGTTACCGTTATACATTATACGGTGTTATAAAAGTTGTTATAACTATTATTTAGAACCATGTTGTATAATATAAATACCCCTTGAGGGACCCATTTATGAATAAGAGTTTTTATTATCTACTGTGTACTCTCTCTCCTTTCTGTGTGTATGATATTATACTTCACGCCTACGCTAACCTTCGATTCACAACACGGCACTTGATTCTCTCATCCCTGACGAAAAGTGCATCACGAAGTAGGATTCAAGGCGGAGATTGATGGTACACTCTCGCAGGATAAAACATGTAAGTACAATAAAAATAAAATAAAATTCATGTGGGTTTTTACTACTACTGTGGATGCCATTTTTGAGGTGGAAAGACTCGGCTTTGTTCGGTTTCGTCCAACATCGCCTTGAGTCCATCTGGCCTAGAAATGAAGTCCATAATAACGGGGTTGCTCGATTTTGTCTGGTAACCCCTAGATTTACCGATTTGGGGAATCGTCGGTTTCAGCCGACAAGACCCGAACGGGGACGTTTGGGGATTGTTCGGTTTTATCCAGCAACCCCTAACGGGGCTCAGACCATTGGGGATAACCCAGTTAAACTACGACAACCATCACGGCCTTGAGACTGCCTGTTTTGGTTCGATTTTGTCTGGCCATCATTAGGGGAAACCACTAGTTGGGCTTTGTTCGCCATCGAATGGTGAGCAAAATCCCGCCAACCGTTGGCCTTGGAAGTGGATACCGGTTGCTCGATACTGTTTCGCGAAGAAATTTGATTTAAAAAAAATAAAATAATTTTTTTTTGGGAGAGACGGCATTTACGGAGCATCGGATCAAAATAACCGTTTTTGTTTTTTATAGAAAAAAAAGAGTTGTCCAATTTTTTCCAAAAAAACGTAACTGCCACTGTCACGTGTCACTTTTTTGTGACACCACATGTTGGACAACAACTGACCCGCACATGTGATCATTACATGCTTCCAGAGCCCATGTGCAAGGCACATGTACAAGACCTATGTGTAAGACACATGACTTGACCATATGTGTTAGCCACATAATTACATTTAAATATTATTGGACGACCAATAATACATAAGTGACATTAATAATTGGACATGCCCACCCTAATAAAACCTAATAATACATCAGTGATCCTACCCTACCAATCCACACATGGCTCTGATACCAATGAACACCTTATGCCCTCGGGCAATTTTGAAAAGTGAACCAGGTAAAACCATTGCAGTTCAAAGTAACTGCTTGACTACTAATATTGCAGTCAACAGACTTATCAATTGGAATGAAATTAACATTCCTACTGAATGTGTCTTACCTCAAGCCGTAGTCCCCAGGCCTAGGTTTAATAACCAAGACAGCCAAATTACCCAAACCGCTGATGGAGACGTTGAGGTAGCCTTTGCTTCCCATCCAATCAGACTATCCCTTTACAAGAGCAAGTCTTGTAGACAGTTAACAAATGAGGAAGAAATTCCCTATCATGCCCGTCTACCCGACCTTCGGTTTTTAGACATTCCACATCTGAACCCATCATCAAGGGCATTAGACTCTCTGACCAACAAATCCCTCATGGAGTCTATCATGATCCCAATCATGATCCTAATACCAGTACCAGGTCCGAGGTAGATCAACCTACTTCCCCTATATCAGAAGCCAGCTTCTATCTTTAAAAATATTTATGGATTTAAGCCCTAACTCTTTAATTCGCCAGTTTATCTGGGATGAATTCAGTACTGCCAGAAATGATAGCTTCAGAAGATGGTATCATCAGAATTTTACCGAAGAAAAATTAGGACTTATTGAAGACATTTACTATCACGAGATTGAACGCAGCCAAAAGATCATTTTCTTTTATGACTGGTTCATCATATGGTATTCTTGTCCTCAATACATTTTCAGTAATATGGAGGATTTCACCAAGACTTGGGTTAAAGCCGATGGCATAGAAATCCAATCTGTCTACCCTCCTCCTGAATCTCTCCATTTAATCAAAGGACATAATAACTCCAAACCTTTGGAAGCTAATGCCTTTGCCTACCTTACCAATCTACAAACTGATGTTAATCTCATCGTAAAACAGAACAATTAGACTAATGTTACTCTCCAAACTATCGAAAATCAGCTGAATCGCATAAAAGATCACATCCAACGTCCTAGTCCTAGTACTATTGACATTGATGAAACCAACACATCTTCTAGCATACTTCATGCAGATATTAAACCTGTAGAAGACTTTAAGCTCTCAGATTCCCAGGATTCTGAGTTTGTTAACCTTTTGATTGAAAGGATTAATAAGCTTAGTGTCAATACTCTGGATCAACCCTCTACATCAGAAGCAACTTCTGATGACCAATCCGAAAATTTTATACAAACAGCTGAGGCCAGTTTTCTTAAAATTGAATATGAACCATCCTAGTTAAGGACATATTATAAAAGACCTTCCCCCTAGGATCTTTTATTTGAAGATGATTTTCTTCAAAACCAGATGTCCTATAATGGGCGTACCATTTATGAATGGAATATTAATGGTTTATCTGAATATCAAATTTATGAAATAATACATAAAATGCTTATGTATGCATGCATCTGTAAAACTACTGGCAATGAAGATGACAGTGTTGCTAAATTTATTGCCAACGGTTTCACAGGAGCCATTAAAGGCTGGCGGGACAATGTTATCACCGAAAACCAAAAAATAGAAATTTTTGGAGCGGTAAAAAGGGAAGGCACTAGTACTAATCCTGTTAAAGATGTCGTCTACACCCTTGTCCAGACTATTCTCTTACATTTTGTAGGATTTTCTCCGCAGAGACATGAACGGAATAGATAACTTTTGGAAAACCGTAGATGTCCTTCTCTCACCCACTTCAAGTGGTATAAGGATGTTTATATCTGCAGGGTTATGCAATGTATTGATGCGAATGCAAAACATTGGAAAGCCAAATTTATTGATGGCCTTCCCCCATTATTCGCTGCTAAAGTTCGTCAGAAACTTAAAGACCAGTATGATGGTAATTCCATACCTGACCATAACCATACCTATGGTCAACTTATTAGTATCTGTACACAGGCCGGTCTGAGCATCTGTAATGGCCTTAAACTCCAATATCAACTTAAAAAACAGAATCTAACAGGGAAAAAAGAGATTGGTAAATTTTGCCACCAATTTTCCTATGACCTTCCTGTTACTTATCCTAGTAAGCATCGCTCAAGAAACAAACAACAATCTCACCATCCGAGAAAAAGTCGTCACAGAAAATATAAGGACCATGAGGAACCTTATTACCACAGACACAGGAAACGGAAAAGGCATTTACCTTATGCCACTTCTTCCAGGCCAACTGAAACTCACACTTGCTATAAGTGTGGTAAAAAAGGACATTTGGCAAACAAATGTTCTACCAAATGGAAATTACAAGAGCTTCAACTAGATGAAGGATTAAAACTTCAACTAAGTAAACTCTTTCTCAACACAACATCTGAAGAAGAATCTTCAGATAACTCTGAAGCAATCAATCACATTGATCACAGTGTTTCCTCTTCAACCGAAACAACACCATGTGCTGAATGTTCTGGCAATAATCCTCCAGATTACTGGAAGGCTATTGTGGAAATGAATGGCTTACAACTCAATACCTAAACCACCAATCAAAGCCTCCTTTTATCAGTTATTGATAAGATCACTGATCCTAAAATTAGGAATCAAATCCTGAATCTCTGTATCCAACAACTGGCCCTAGATAATCCGAAGCCCAGTACAACACCTAAACCCCCTGTAAATAATTATTATAATTTCTAGGATGTTCTCCGAAGACTTGAAAATTCTAAACCAATTACCATTCAAGAATTACATCAGGAGATTAATCTCTTAAAATCTGAAGTTAGGAGTATAAAACTTTCTCTCCAGAAATATGAGATGAAACAATAATCTATCAGAACAGATGTATCTACTAGTCAACAAGTTGACCAGACTGATGACTCCCAATTGCATCTTCTTCATTAGATGACATCCCCCAAATGGTATATTCATGTTACCCTTGTTATTCAAGAAGAATACACCATCCAGGTTATTGCTCTCATAGATAGCGGGGCAGATTTAAACTGTATACAGGAAGGCTTAGTCCCTACCAAGTATTTTGAAAAAACTACTCAATCTCTTACCTCAGCCAGTGGTACTAGAATGAATAGCCAGTATAAAATTTCGAATGTTTATATCTGTAATAACAACCAAAATATTCCATCTGTATTTCTTTGCATCAGGAACTTACAACAGCAAGTTATATTAGGTGCTCCTTTTCTAAACCTACTTATGCCTTTACATAGTATTAATCCAACATGTATAACTGGTAATTTTCAGGGACATAATATTACTTTTAACTTTATCAGTAATCCTAATCACTTGCAGTCTTTTTCAGGAACAGAGCTTCTTCAATTACGTACCAGCTCTATCAGAACTAAGGTAGAAAATCTACCTACTACAGAATCCCATACAGGTTTACTGTATGGATCCCAACCGAATACTAACCAAATTATTACTACAAAATCTACTGTACATAACAAGGCAGCTTTAGCCCATTTTATCCGTCACTCTGGGACCACTGTAGTGTTATGAGAGTGTTTAAAGTTTTGGTGGGGCCTACCACATGAAGGTAAGGGGTACTTGAAGAAAAGTGCTTTGATTTGTGACTAATTACCAAAAGTAATCACAAATGGCTCTTTTGGGACAATAACGCCGTACGCGGCTTGGGTGACGTACCATACCCAATTCTTTTACCAGACTAGACTGAGAAAACATCTTAAACAGAGAGAGAAGATTTACAGGAAACATACTTACGTCTATTACTAGACTAGACTTAGTAAACATATTTTACCAAGAACAAAGATACACACTAAGGTATACCTAGGTTCTCATACGAGAATTATCATACCTACGCGAACCATATGATTAGCCACACATGGCTCTGATACCAATGAAAGGGGGGAAGGATCTAATCAGAATGGCTAAGGAACTAGAATGAAACAAACTGAGGTTTTAAACTATAAACAGTTTATTTTAAACAGTAAAAACAAATACTATTCAGATCATACAAAACTTAAACAGTACAAACAGTTACTATTTAGATCATTAAAAACATAAACAAGGAAAATACTTAAAAACACTTACTATTCAGATCATAAAAGAACTTTGTTGTTCTTTCAACAAGTATGTAGCCAGAGGCTACCCAGCTGTTTAATGCTACTGTAACAGATACCATTTATCCTACAAGAGGAATACTAGGTAGAGCTGTTAGAGAACAGCCGTTGGTTTAAACATCCATGGGGGGACTAACCTATGATACTTAGAATGGAACAGACAAATTCATATGATCAAACAAGCTTACTATACAGATATACTAGAACATAAAACTAAACTAAGGTTATGAGGATGCCCTTTCAGGCCTTCTCACCTATGAAGACACCCTCAGGGGTGTGTGTGCACGCTGTGAATACTTATAAACAGACTATATAAACAAACTTTAGAGCTTTATTTAGATAATAGAAGACTTACAGAGGGTAGAAGATGTACAGATAGCTTACAGCTTACAGAGGGTGGAAGATGTACAGTGGTAGCTTACAACTTACAAACTTAGAACTTAGAACTTGAGAACTGGAGGAAACAAGAGAAGAGAGTGAAAGAGTGAAAATAAATGCGTAAATGAAAGCGTGTCTAAAACTAAGTTTTCAAGCTCCTTATATAGGCGAAGTAAGTGATTGTCGGGTCCCACATAGTGGTCTTTGGGTCCCACAAAGTGGTCTTCTGGTCCCACAAAGTGCTATGCTGGTCCCACAAAGTGGTTGGTGGATCCACATAGTGTTTGGTGGAACCCACATAGTGGTTGCTTTTGACTTTCGGATAAAGTGATGACGGAGGTATTCTTAGTGCGTTCTAAGTGCTGAGTATACGATTCTTCGACGAAGTATTCTGCGGGTCCCACAAGATCAGGACACTAATATTTTCTGCTGAGTGCTTGAGTACTGTTGTAATCTGGCTGATAGGTACTGCTTGTCTTAACATACCGAGTGCTGATATACTCTTTAAAGTTGGCTTGTGGAGGGTAGTCAATTTTCATAATCAAGCCCATTCTACCATATTTGCTTAGGATGGGGAAAAGGGTCTGGAGATGTTCCAGGTGTCAATTCCTGATGGGATTGGAAATAAACAAAAAGAGGGGGTTTTTGCTGAGCTAATATTTCAGCTTCTTCTTCCTGTTTGCCACTGGCCAGACTGAGGGACCCTGTTGTTAAATATTTTTTTGTAGAAATTGGCCATTAGAGGGTCTGAATAAGGGGCCAATACTACATAAATAGTTACCTTCGACATAGATCTGGTGGCGGGTGTTCCAAGGCTGAAACATTTTAAAGGTGGCTAGAGCATAGGCTCTGCTGGTTGGATTATTCCTATATCTGCGGGAAGCAGGATACCGATTTAGTAGGGATTCTGGATAATGTGATGGAAAAGTAGGTGAATCAATAATAATATTGATCTAGTGAAGACTGGGATAATAACATATTTTGTTAGGTAAATTAACCCATTCAGGAGGAATGGTATTAATATCCAGATAGAAAGGTTTGTTAGAAAGTAGAATAGTTTGAAGGTTGGCGATGGTATGATAGAGAAGAAGGGGAAAATCTTTAAGGTCTTGAAGGCAATTAACTTCCAAGATACAGAGAAAACCATTCTCAAATAGCCAAATCTTATCAGACTGAGGATGGTTACTTCTGATTAAATATCCTGGACTTCCATAAAAGTTTATAGATTTTAAGGAAGAACCTGGAGGGGGATCAGTCGAGTAAAGATGTTTACTACGAGAATTCCAGTTGGCTATGGTTAATTCAGATTTAGGAATAGCGGATAATTTGGGGTGGCGAATAGTGTCTGATTGTTTAACCAGACTTTCAGTTTTTACCAAACTGACAGGTGTCAACGGATTTGATATGTCTTTACCAGAAGTCGTTTGCTCTGGACTAGCCTTACTATTTCCCCGAGTAAGATCGGTTCAGTCCAACTTAGTGTTGGATTGAGATGTATGATAAGCCAGGCGATGCTGCTTAACATTTTCGGATAGAGTATTCAGTTTATTCTGAGGAGATTTCCCAGAGTGACGGATAAAATGGGCTAAAGCTGCCTTGTTATGTACAGTAGATTCTGTAGTAACAATTCGGTTAGTATTCGGTTGGGATCCATGCAGTAAACCTGTATGGGGTTCTGTAGTAGGTAGATTTTCTACCCTAGTTCTGATAGAGCTGGTACGTAATTGATGAAGCTCTGTTCCTGAAAAAGACTGCAAGTGATTGGGATTACTGATAAAGTTAAAAGTAATATTATGTCCCTGAAAATTACCAGTTATACATGTTGGATTAATACTATGTAAAGGCATAAGTAGGTTTAGAAAAGGAGCACCTAATATAACTTGCTGTTGTAAGTTCCTGATGCAAAGAAATACAGATGGAATATTTTGGTTGTTATTACAGATATAAACATTCAAAATTTTATACTGGCTATTCATTCTAGTACCACTGGCTGAGGTAAGAGATTGAGTAGTTTTTTCAAAATACTTGGTAGGAACTAAGCCTTCCTGTATACAGTTTAAATCTGCCCCGCTTTCTATGAGAGCAATAACCTGGATGGTGTATTCTTCTTGAATAACAAGGATAACATGAATATACCATTTGGGGGATGTCATCTTATGAAGAAGATGCAATTGGGAGTCATCAGTCTGGTCAACTTGTTGACTAGTAGATGCATCTGACCTTTTGATTTTAAGATGTTTAAAGTACTGATCAATAGCATTAGAGAATAAAAGAATATCATCAATATAAACAATACAGAAATAAGAATAAGGGATGAAAATATCATTCATAATATTCTGAAATTCGGATGGGGCATTTTTTAATCCAAAAGGCATGACATTCTATTCAAAATGGCCAAATGGTACTGTAAAGGCAGTTTTATATTTATCGTTCTCACTAATCTGGATTTGCTAGTATCCTAATTTTAAGTCAAATTTAGAGAAGATAATAGCATTATAAAGACGATTTAAAAGGTCTTTTTTATTCGGTATTGGGTAACGAATCCATTTGAGAGAGTCATTGAGAGGCTTATAGTTAACTACAAGTCTGGGAACTCCTCGTTCCTTCTTAGCATTCTTGTTTACATAGAAGGCTGTACAACTCCAAGGAGAGTAACTCTTACGGATAAGGTTTTTGTCAAGAAGATCTTGAATTTCTTTTTTACATAGTGTAAGATATTCAGAATTCATTTGACTAGGCCTAGCTTTAGTAGGAATTTGAGTTTTTTCATCAAAATCCTGCTTATATGGTAGGGAAACAACATGTTTCTTTCGATTCCAAAAAGCAGTAGGAATGTTGCTCCAGACTTCACTAATGAATTGTTGTTCAATAGTTTTAATTTTGATTTTGACCTCAGAGGACTAAAGCCTATGAGAAATGTCCATGACATGACATTCTTCTTGCAGGAAATTCAGATGGTTTGTTTTGGAATCAATAATAGTTTTAAGTTAATTAATTATCCTAATTTTAGGACTTCTAATGAATTTAAAACTAATTTCTTAACCTTGATATTTACACTAAATCCTTTCTGATCAACCATATGCAAAGGCATAAGAAGACAAAGGAAAGGAGTGCCAAGAATGATTTGCTGCTGAAGGTTACGGACCAAAAGAAAGGTTGAAGGAATACAAGCACCTTTGTTACAGATCAAATCCTCAGGGAGCTTATAATGGATTTGTAGTGTATTATTGCTAACAGAGATAAGGGATTGGATAGTTTTTTCAAAGTATTTGGTTGGAACCAATCTTTCTTGGATACAGTTAAGGTCAGCGCCACTGTCCACAAGGGCAATAACATTATGGATGGTAAATTCATTGTTAATGACAATAGTAACTTGAATATACCATTTATGGGTAATAACCTTCTGAATAAGATTTAGACAAAGGTTATCTTCCTTTTGAGGATGACCAGTTTTTTCTGATAAAATCTTCGGGTTGTTCTTATGAATACACTGTAGGTGGTTAATGTTAGAGCGTGGTAATTGTTCAGAGATTTTTAAATGTTTAATTTCGGATTTAAAGTATTAATTTATGTGCGGAGATTTTAAATAGTGATAGGCTGTTCAGTTTCCATGTGTTGGATGATTTCTAAAGATTTTTCAGAAAGTGATTGTTCTATGCCAGATATTCGGTTATCCTGAAGCATTTGTTGGAGACAAATACTTAGAATTTTGGTTATATTTTCAGGATTAGGAATCGTATCCACAATGGATATAATTTCATTCTGGGTAGTAGTAAGAGTATTTAGTTTTAAGCCATTTATGTCAGTAATGGTTTTCCCCTTATGGTTAAAAATGGATTCTGAATATTCATCACTAGGTGGTTCTGTAATGAAAGGAAGATAATGGTCAATTTGGTTGACTGATACAGTTTGGTCAGAAAAATGAGGTAGTAGTTTTCTAGACTTAAGTTTATGCTGATGTATGGAATTCCTGTAGATACGGTTTGCATACTGGTTTGGAGAATTGTTATACAGTTTATCTTTATACTTTGTTCGTTTTCTATGTCTGTGGTAATAAGGAAACTGGTGATAACATTCTCTATATCTCTTTCCTTTTAAATTATGTTTTTTAAAAGGATGTTCAGATATTTTATCTAATTCTTCTCTAGGCCATTTATAAATGGTTTTCCTATTAGAGGAATTGTGATTCGGAAAAGATTCTTCTGTAAAAAGATGCTGAGTGGCAGATTTTTTAGAAGATGATGAATCGATAGCATAAGAGCTAGACTCAATGGCTTGAATTTTTCTTTCTTCGGATTTACTAGCAAAAGAGTCTTTAGTGACTTCTGATGTAGAGGTTCTAGTAAGATTGTTAACATTAAATTGTTCAATACTGTCATCCATAGGGTCAACAGTCTCAGAGTATTTAATGCTAACTTCCTGATGGTCCTCAGATTTAGAATTCTGGGAATCTAAGGGTTGAAGATTACTGATCAATAAGATGGGTTTAGTACTATTCATTTTAGGTGTTGTACTAACCATTGTATTATGTTTGGTAACTAGTTGTGTCTGAGTTACGAGACTGCTAGTCATCTCAGTTACGAGACTGCTAGTAACTAGTTGTGTCTCAATTACGAGATTGCTAGTGGGAGCCAAAATTTCTGTTATATTCTGATTGGTTTGAGGACAACTATACCAAGTTGTGAACCAGTCATAAAAGAGTGTGATCTTTTGACTACGTTCCATCTGATTGTAGTAAATGTCTTCAATAAGTTGTAATCTTTCTTCGGTAAAATTTTGGTGATACCATTTTCTGAAGATATCATTTCTGGTAGTTCTGAATTCATCCCAGATAAACTGGCGAATTACCGAGTTAGGGCTTAAGTCCATATGTGAGATATGGATCACATAGATATGTAGATCCCATATAGGAACTTCAGTATAATCCTTACTGCTAACCTTTGTGGTCTGATAAAATTATGTAAACAGTATAATCTCAGTAAGAGATGTTAGTATAGTTACTGTTGGTCTTTTCTCGCTGTCAAAGATGTTGAAACATTATAGTCTTTGTGAAAGACTCAGGTACACGTCTGTCAACGATTTACCGGCTAAACGTTCACTTTCGGGACAACAACGCCGTACGCGACTTGGGTGACGTACCATACCCAATTCTTTCATCAGACTAGGCTGTGAAAACATCTCAAACAGAGATAGAAGATTTACAGGAAACATACTTACGTCTATTACTAGACAAGACTTAGTAAACATATTTCACCAAGAACAAAGATACACAGTAAGGTATACCTAGGTTCTCATACGAGACTTATCATAGTTCAAGTCAGATGTATTGAACAACTGGTATCTTACTAGTTCCTTACCTCAGTTTATTTTCAACTATGGGGGAAGGATCCTTCCCCCCTTCAATCGATATATATATATATATATATATATATATATATATCAGGCGATTTATGGCATTTAAATATTATAAACTTCAGTAATTTGCCATAAATTGTAGGAAAATCAGAAAAATACAACAACAAAAAAAAAAAAAAAAAGTTGGACTCGTATAGTAGCTCCTTATCTAGGTAAATTAATATTTTTAACATGTATACATTATATGTACATATATTGTTATTTAATGATTACTTTATTTACCAATGTATATATTATCAAATATTTTGTATACATGTCATTAATATTATGATCAGGCTTTTAGTAGGTTTTTCCCATATCGCGGCATAATATATTATAATATTATATTATATATGTGCTAGTGACAATATATAGCTGGTACACCCCTTAAAATTCTACTAACTTTTTGGTAAACTATTTTCATATATTCTATGTCCAGGTAAAATAGAATTTTACCTCTGGTGCCTGTCATGCCCAGGAAAATATGTCGTAATCGTCCAAGAGACCTTAGAATTTTCTATTTATCTTCCATGTAATTATAAACTATGGAATGTTCTCAATATTCTATACTATGTCGATTCGAGTAACCTGAACATCTTATTTCTTTAATAATTACCACAGATGGCATGACTATCAAATGTAAAATTTGTCCATTTGAACCTGTCAGGCGATAACTACTTGACATGGGTCTTAGATGCAGAAATCCACCTCCAAGTTGAATCACTGGAAAAGGCTGTCATTTATAAAAGGTCTATTCCACCTCCTTTAGACAAGGAAAAGGAGAATGATGGGGCAAACGATTTAACTCTCATAAGGGCCGGTAACCCAATTCAAACAGGGCAGACCTCCACACCTGCCCTGGATGACACTGTATCTTATTCAGATAGTGCGAAAGCACTTATCCTGTTAAGGCACCACCTCTGTGGGGCTCTGAAAGCTGAGTAATTGGCCATCAAAGATCCTAGTATTATTTGGGCTAACTTAGCTAAACATTTTGGCCATCAAAGGATAGTCCTTCTCCCAAAAGCTCGTTACCAGTGGCTTAATTTAAGACTCCACCAGATCACTTCAACCCTTCAAATATGTGGGGATAAAGTGTTCGACTCCAATTTATTGAAGAAAAAAATGATTTCTACCATCTATGCCTCCAACATCATACTACAACAACAGTATCGTGCCAAGAGATGCAAACATTATGCAGATCTAATTACTGTTATGTTCACCGTAGAACAAACTAATGAACTACTTCTGAAAAATCATAACAGGCACCCTACAGTGAGTGTGCCACTACCTGAAACATACATGGTTAACGTTGAACACCAAGGTAAAGGACCTGGTAAGTGTGGCAAAAGGCAAAATCTACCAAAGGGGAAGAACTGGAACACCTGGACCAGAACACCAAAGGGGAGAAAACCTAGACCTAAACGGGGAGGTAATTTTCAGGGCACAAGGAAGCCCGGGAAGAAAGATAAGAAGAACAATGACCATTGCCACAACTGTGGAAAGTATGGCTATTTGTCTCGCAAGTGCAAGGTACCGGATGATGTTGTTGACAAGTACCATCGTAGCATGAAAGACACACAAGAGGTTAACATGATCTACTTCAAGAATACACCTCTCTATGTTGGTGACTTCTTGGAAAATACTGAAGAGATGTCGGGTCCTTCAAGCCGTGAGTGATTTCATTTGTATTTACAGTATTTAGTAGTCTACAATGTTTATGTAATAGCTTCAAGCTGAACCTCATTATTTGTAGAACTACCATTATTATCAATATAATAATTAATAATTAGTATTACTAGGTCTTATTCTGCTTGTCCGTTTATTTTCAGTAGAATAAATATACTAATTATTGTTTGCATGAGCAGTACTATTTGTAGCTAAGGGGTGATTTTTTTATAAGGTATGAAATCGTCCATGTAATGAACGATTTTTGACACTACCTTGAATGGCAACACAGTGACAACTAAATACTTAAGGACAAGAGATATTTCTATGACCTGACTTTAAAGACCTACTCAGTGACAACTATCTCTGGCACATCCAGTATGATAGAGTGGTCTGGACAGGCAACGGTTTTACTACCGTTAAGTACAATATTACATATAGATAATGCCTTATATTCCAACCAAAGTGGTAGGAATTTACTAAGTTTTAAGAATATTCGCCAAAATGAGTATCACTTTGAAACTACCAAAGTTAATGAGAAGGATTACCTGATCATCACTTCGATTAACTAAAGTCAGCGTGTAATGCTAGAAAAATTTCCAAGTTACTTGATGTACTGGAATTTATGCTTCAATATATTCCCACTACTGCTGTAGTATGTCGGTAAGCGGGGTCAAACTACGCTGGGGATATGTGTCGGTTCTTCAGCTTGAGAATGGGGGGTTTTGGCTGTTTGTTGGAGCTGGTTGGAGATTATTTTAGGTTAAAATTATAGAGGAGAAACTATGACTTCAAAATTCTGCGTCTCCTACTTGAGCCTTTCGAATCTAGATATACCTATAGGGTTGCCTTCCCAAGCTCTCTTTGATTACCCTTCTAAGGGGCCACTACTCGTGATTGTCCTAAGCCCGGACCTTCTTATTTAGGATAGAGTCTGAACCTTCATTTTTAGGAGCAATGCCTCACCATCAGTAGTTGGTCTAGAGAGAAAGGGGCAACTCAATCCTAAGGTTATTGGGCTCCAGGACCTTGTCGTACTCAAGTGGGTATTACTCTCCTAGATACTCCCTCTAACTGTTAAGGGGAGACCCGAAGGCGACCCAACAATTAGACTCCCTAGTCATAGTCAAAAGAGCTCTATCTTAAATTTTATTCATCTTAGAGATGAAGATTACAATTGAGATGATGTTTCTTTTATAGCTGAAGAAACCAATGCCTTTTTATTATAAGCAATGTGGGGCTAAACAAAACTATTTTTTTTTCTTTTTATCTGCTTCTGGCGTATAAAGGGTATACTTGTATTTCAGTTAAAAACATGGCGACCAAGCCACCCAGATAACCTGCAAATGTCAATTTCTTAAGGCCTCCTGACCCTCGATCGCAGGACTGTGGTGGCCTCTAGGCTTGATCTTCTAATAGTATTCCTTTGAGCCTCTTTTAAATATAGAAATGCGTTTAGATCAAGCCCTGTCACCCTGGAACGTGCAAAATGTATTTTGGCCACTCCTTGGAGTTTGAGGAACTGCCTGAACTGTTGAAGCTTGTCTTTGACACTTGGTACAGCTTTAGGTTGGATCTACTATGATTTAGCAGTGCTTTGGCTCTTCAGATTGCTTCTAAAATAGGAATGCAAATAAAAGGCTTCTTAAGGCTTTTAAATTTTGTTTTGTTCCAAGTTTTCTTAGAAGGGTCTAGAATCCTGAAAATAGATAACATAGGTATTAGTTACACTTATTAGCAACTCAAGACGACCAAAATGAGTTAGTTTAGGTGCTTTAAAATGTTAGATTAATTTCAGCACTTATCATTACTCATGAGGTCTATACCAAACTAGTATACAATTTTTGGAAGTCTATGCTGCCACAAACTATTCTGTTTTGTGACGAATGTGTCTTTAGGACATGACATGACCGCTTAGGTCACCCAGGCTTCACTATGATGTGGAGAATACTCAATAACTCGAATGGGCATCCACTGCGGGGTGGAAAAGTATATTAACTCAAAGAACATCCTTGAGCTACCTGTTCTCATGCAAAATTGATCACTCGGCCTTCCACAACCAAGGTGGTGAGTGAAGTAGCCACCCATGGTCAATACATCATGTTGTTGGTTTCATCTATGCTTCTTATCTTCCGAAAATATGGCTTTCGCCAGGTTAATAGCACAAATAATTAAACTTCAGGCACATTTTTCCGACTATCCAATCAAATTTATTCGATTGGATGGTGTAGGTGAATTTAGTTCCTGAACCTTTGTTGATTGATGCATGTCCATGGGGATAGATGTTCAGCATCCCGTGCCCCATGCCCATACCTAGAATAGACTTGAAGAATCTTTAATCAAGAGACTACAAGAGATTGTTATGCCAATACTAATACGTACTAAGCTTCCGGCAATGTGTTGGGGTCATACAATACTGCAACCTGATTAAACTCAGACCGATATCGAATCATTAATATTCTCCATATCAACTAGTTTCTGGAAAACAGCCAAATGTTACCCATCTACACACATTCGGTTGTGTGGTAGAGGTGCAATAGACGGACTAAGATGGAACTCCAACGAGGCCTTAGGATATATATATGTTATGATTCACCGTCTATCATCAGATATTTGGAACCTCTTATGGGCATTCTATTTACAAAAATATTTGCAGATTGTCACTTTGATGAGATAATTTTCCCGACCGTAGCTCTCCTGGAATACACCATCATTATCTCATCTCGGTCCTTATACTTCTCAAAGTGACAATGAAATTTGACTGATTCGAATAGCTCTTGAATTTCATAATGCATTCAATGGCACTAGTAAACTGACTAAATATCATATACTTGCAGTAAATGTACCAGCCAGAGTCGAACCTCCTGTGGGAACGACTGGGCACATCCTTGCAAATGAATCAATGGTAAAGAAAAAATATGTTAGACCGCCAAAAATACAAGGAAAGAAGCTGAAGAACTTCTACTTCACGACCCTCAGAGAAGTATTATGTCATAGGATCGCAGAGTAGTGGTATTGTCAAAGTCCCTATTGGACCTAAACCACCAGCGAATGGTGTTGCTGGCACTAAAGGATGGTGCACGCCAAAAAAAGCTTTTAATGTAGCTACACGAACTAATGTTCCCATAGAAACACCCGCCTGTTAGTGACAATCATGCGTATGAATTGACCCTTGAAATCTTGATTAATTATTTTTCTTAAGCTGAACAATTAGAATGAGCAAAAGTAGTCGAGATGATAAATTTACTTACAATGTTTCTCTCAACCTGATGGATGAAGATTCGGAGCCACGCACTGCTGACAAATGTCGACAAAGAATTCATTGGCCTAAGTAGTAGGCTGCAATCAAGGTAGAGCTTGACTCCCATAGCGAGTAAAAAGTATTCAGACCAATAGTTCGGTGGAGTAGTGGGTCCACAAAGCCTGTAGGTTATAATTGGTATTTATACGCAAGCATGATGAATACGGGAGGGTAGTAAGATACAAGGCTTGACTAGTTGCATGGGGTTTCTGCTAGAGACCTGGTACTGATTATGAAGAGACTTACTCGCCTGTCATGACGCTATCACATTTCGTTATTTGCTCAGTTTGTCAGTTTGAGAAAGACTAGACAGGCATCTAATTTATGTTATAAATGCGTATATGTATGGAGACTTAGATACCACCATCAACATGCGTATCCCAGATGGATTTTCCTTTCTCAAAAGCTATAAAGCTAGTAGAAAGACCTCAGTACGCTATAAGGCTGGATAAATCCTTTTATGGACTAAAGCAATCAAGGCTTATGTGGCACAATATACAGGCTAACTGAGTCATTAAGGAAAGAAGGTTTTTCTATTGATCCTATTTTCCTATGCATTTTCATCAAGAAAACTATTGCAGGTTTCGCTTTAATCGATTTATATGTAGATGATTTAAACATCATGATCGGAACCTAGGGGGAGATTAGAGCAGTAGTCGACTTCCTACAGCGAGATCAGTTTGTGATGGAAGCCCTTGGCTAGACTAAGTTATGCTTTGGACTTTAGATAGAACATCTTTCTTATGGCTTGTTTGTTCATCAGTCTACGTATACTCGAAAGGTTCTTAAGCAATACAATATGGATACGACACATTCTTTATCCACTTCGATGATTGGTCAATCTTTAGACATCAAGACTAATTCTTTTAGACCTCCAGATGAAGGGGAGGAAATCCTAGGTCCCGACGTACCCTACATAGAAGTTATCGGTGCTTTACTGTACCTTGTTGGTCATGCAAGGTCAAATATTTCCTTTGTTGTTAATCTGTTAGTGAGGCATAACTCTGCTTCTACAAAGAGGCATTTGAATGGTGTAAAGAATATACCTTGGAATCTACAAGGAACTATCGACCTAGGGTTGTTCTATCACTCATAAGTGAAATACCGGTTGATTATTTATATAGACACTGGGTTCTTATCAGATCCCATCAGAGCTAGATCCCAAACATGTTACACTTTCTTAGCAGGTGACACATCAATCTCGTGGCGTTCGGTGAAGCAGAAGATGGTGGCAATATCAGGCAATCATGCATAAATCTTGGTGCTACATGAAGCAAGAAGAGAAGCAGTCTGGTTACACGCTATGATCTACCACATAGATAGTATCATAAATCCAAGATTCACCAGCAACTCTGTATGAAGACAGCTCGACGTGCATCACTAAAATTTGAAGCGGCTTTATAAAAGGCAATCCCACGAAGCATATTTCACCCAAGTTCTTTTATAACCAGGAATTGCGGAAGAATGGAGATGTCAACATTGAACGTGTTCAATCAAGCCATAGCCTGGCCGATGTATTTACGAAGGCGCTACCTCAAGGACCATTCAGGAAGCTCATCTACGGCATCGGTATGAGATGACTTAGCATATTCCAAGATCAAGGATCGTCAGCACCAAGGGGTGAACTTCTATGAGGAGTTTCCCCCACCACCAAATAGCACATAATTGTAATGCTTATTGTACTCTTTTTTCCTTAGGCTTTTAGCCTAATTGAGGTTTTTACTGAGCAAGGTTTTAACGAGGCAACTGAGGAGGCATGCCTTACAGAACTCGAAGGTTAGTTACATAGTTTTCCTTTCCATGGGTTATCTCTCTGAGATACTTCTGGTTATGGGTTTTTCTATGACTAGGTCTTGTTCTGTGGACACCCAAAAGGGGGAGTGTTATGAACTGGGATCTAGACCCAGTTGGGCTTGGTTTGGGAGCCCACATAGCCAATAGGCATGTCCAAGAGATATGCCCCTTCAAATTACTTAACTACCTGTTGTATACTTATTTATATATTATCCAAGAAGGGTATTTTTCATATAGACAAATTTGCCCACAAAGAAGAGTTTTTGAGAGACAAAAAGGATTTGAGATAGAGTTTTAAATCCCTGGGATTGAGGATTTAAAAAGATGGAGGGATGAGATCTAAGATAGAGCTCAAGTTGGTAGGTTATTTTGAGGTTCATGATCACTTTTAGGGGTATAATTACGGTTGTACAAGAAAACCGGTAGAACCGAGAAACAAGTGATTTTTTTTTTGGTTTTTCAATGACCCGATTCGGTTCTTGATTCCAAATTAGAGAAATCGACTCAGTCCGGTTTGGTTACTTTTTCTAACCCCCGGTTAACGGACCAAACCGAACCGAGTTTGGTTTAAAGCATTTAACAAAAGTTTGGTGTTTTGATGAGTTCTTCACTTCTTCTCATCCTCTGTAACCTGCTACTCTGCCACTACAACCTCTCTCTCTAGTTTTGATGAGTTTTTTAAGAAGTAAGAACCATTGTTAAAGAAGAAAAAGAAGACCTCCGATGGATTTCAAGCGGTTGGATTTACCAACTCTTCTCTGATGGATTTCATCACCATCACCATCACTATAAAATCTGGTTGTGTGTGAGTTTTACTACTAAAGAATCTTCTGTTTCGGTTTACCAACTCTTCTCCGATGGATTTCAAACGTTTGATCTCTAATCTTGATATGGAAACTATCGATCTCTTTTGATATGGAGACTATCGATCACTTATATCCATTGCGAGAGCAATGGAGACATTAAAAGTGTGGAATTCGGCAGATAGAAGACAGGTTTGGGTTTGGGTGAAATTGGGTAAAATCACAAAATCAAGGCCATTGAAATCTTGTTGATGAATAAAGAAAGAGAATTAAGAGAAGGAGGAGAGTAGTTTAATGGGGTGCTTGTAGATGAATGTACCTTGTTGGTGGAATTGAAATAAAGAGGGGAAAACAGTAGCTCATGGTTATATTTTATTTATTTAAAGAGAGAGTTGATGATAGAGATTTTGTATTTTATTTAGAGAGATTTTGACCGTTGGGAATCGATGACACGTAAGGCATTCTTCTCTCTGACGAGTTGTTTCTTTTTTTACGTATGATGACCGTTGAATAGTGAGAGTTGTTTTTTTCATCATTGCCTCACCAACCTATTTATGAGTTTTGACTTTTATTTAAAAACCGAATAAAAACTGAACCGAAACCACATCGACCGATTCGATTTTAGTCTGATTATTTATGAGGCCGGTTCGGTTTGGATTCTTGTTATCAAAAACCGGGGTTACCCGGTTTGGTTCACGGTTTAGAGCCAAAACCAGACCAAATTGGACTGTGTACAGCCTTAAGTATAATAGTCAAGCAAACTTAAAACACAACATCTCTCTACAGTTCCAACTTCCAACTTTCAACTCCACAATTTTCTCCCTCTCTTTCATCCTCAAATTAAACTACCACTCTCTCTCATCCTCTCCCAACACAAACCAGGGGTTTCATCATATTTCTTACTCTTACTCCTGTTGTTCTCTGTGCCAAAGGAATCTCCCCTCACAATTTCATATTTTTGTTTTAAAATTGAAGTTAGTAAACCTTACACCACCTTCATGAATTTAAGATTTGCTATTTTTTTTTCGATCTCAGGGATGATCACTTGAAGGGACCCAATCCATATATTGCTCGTTCAAATTGGTACAAATTTCATCTTCTCATATACTATGAATTTTATGTTGTTACATTCCTAAAAGTCAATTGGTGGTGAATTCAACATTAGTTTATTTTTGTAATTGATCTAATCCTGTAATTTGTTTTCGGTTTGACTTGAGTCACTTGACTAATGTGAAAATTTCTTTCTTAAGCTCATTCTTGATTTTTATGGTTATAATTTGTACTTGCTATAATTGCATAAATGTACAAGGGATTAAAGAAGTATTAGATATCTAATATCAGGCTATGGTTGAGAAAATCACATTCAAATGGTAACTTGTTTTCTTAAATCTTTGGCTTTGCTTTCTATGTATCGATTTGCATATGTAAGTCATGATAAATTTATATTTATTTGCTTACATATCAAGGTTGGGCCATGGGGGAGTCCTTATGATGAAAAAGGTAGGATGATGCTCGCCAAAAAGGGCTCTCAAGTATTTTCATTTCGTCAGATAAATTTACTTCAAGCTGCTTACATCGTAGAGGGATAACATAGGTTGGTATCAGATAAACATGGTAGATATGGCAAAGATTTTACTACAGTAAGACTTAAGATTTTTGCCTAAATTGGTGCCTAGCTGATGCCTTTCCATGTAGATCATACACCGTCCTCAATTAAGTCATCCTTATCTTTTTTGACTGGTGTTGGAGATCATTCTTAATTCTTATGTGATTTCTTTGTTCAGGTGTACTACAACGACATGCCAATACAATGGACAATCTTAACTCCATCAAAATAGTGCAAGAAAAGGCTTGAGGAGAACTTTTAAAAAGATGAGAACGTAATAGCAAGAATCCACTAGTTGTTGTTCATCAAAAAGTGTTAATAACTTTGTATAAATTTGTTAAATATTGTTGGTGGAGATGTAAGGAATAGTAATTCGAATACCATTTTAAGTTAAAAAATTGCTTAGGCATTAGTTTTCTTTATTTTGATTTATTTGTGGACATTTTCTCACTGATATGTACAATTTTTGTATAACGACTTTGTAGTAAACAAACAACAAAGGGGATGGTCCGAATGGAATTATTGGTTTATGTCGTGTCGTGGTCCTTTAAATTTCTTGCATGTGAACCATTCGAAGTAGTATTGTTCCTAGGAGTACTATTTTTTAAGGAACTATTGCTTTAAAGGGATGCATCAATTATAAGGCAAAATGAATCAAATGTACAGCTGAAGGTGCATCGACGCCAAAGGGCCTACAAGGTATAAATTGTAGCATTGAAGGCGCGTTGACTGCTTCACTGTGGCGAGCCACGAGTAGTACTAGTCTATATATTATCCAAGAAGGGTATTTTTTGTATAGACAAATTTTCCCATAAGTAATGTTTTTTTAGAGACAAAGAGGGGCTGAGATGCAGGGTTAAATTGTCAAGATTTCCACTCTAATGCAAATGAATGGAGGAGATTCAATCCTACTTCTTGAAGTTTGGGGCATTCTCATAAATCCTCTCAATATTAAGGGAAATATAGTCTGACGAAAGTTATAAATATCTCTTACATTGAACAGTTACCAGTTCCCCAGATTTCCCCACCACTCTCACAAACTTCATCTTCATCTTCTCATCGCAGAAATCACGTCTCTTATCTCTTTCCCACGTCTCTTATCTCTCTTCCCTGCAAAAACCTTATATATCTATATCCCCTTTCTCTCTGAATTAAACTTTGAATTTTATCTCTATCCATAATGTTTTTAAGGCGTTCTTTCTCATCATTGGTTGTAATGATGTTTGGTTAGTTGTAAGTGATTACTGAAATTTTTTACTTATTGAGATTAACCGATTTCCAATAATTTAGGTCAAAATTGAAAGGGCTGATAATCCTATAAACTAAATGTCTAGTTCTAACCTAGCTCAAGTTGATATGATAAGCAAGAAGGAATCAAAAGAACAATGACAAATAATTTTAACCATATTAAAAACCTTTCTCAAGAGAAAAACCCACAGGTCACTGTGAAATTGCCCAACAATTTAAAATCTACAATTAAAACAAAATTACAATAATTCAATTACTTACCGACTCGATAAGCACATCCCGCGGTTACCTCTCTTCTAATTAAACTCCTTGCAATTAATTCTTCATTCTCGCAAAGCTTCAAAGCTTAAATCGCTCAAACTCACAAAATTTGAAATTGGATTTAGGTTATCCTAATTCTCAATTAATTCAACTTGAGGGTTAATTCTTGTTGAATCTCTCGATGAATTGCCTCTTCTATAAAAAATTCTTAAGCCCTAAAATTAGTTGGGAAAAAAAGGTTCAAGAATTTAAAGAAGCAAAATTTTGACTACAGTCTCACCTACAGACTGAATATTTACCTTTAGCCCTCAAGTTATTTAAATATGTAGTTTTGGTCCCCAAATTGCCTCTGAACACAGGTCAACCTTTGTTGAACTCAAATTTTGATATGAACTGACTAAACTACCCTCACACG
Source organism: Kingdonia uniflora (assembly GCA_014058105.1). NCBI lineage: Eukaryota > Viridiplantae > Streptophyta > Magnoliopsida > Ranunculales > Circaeasteraceae > Kingdonia > Kingdonia uniflora. The sequence goes on along the minus strand of JACGCM010002331.1, from coordinate 1,123,342 downwards.
AGTTGCATGTAATTTCCTCTAATAGGTATATAAGTTATCTTCAGGCTATTTCTTCGCCAAAATAATTCCCAATGGTCATCTCCTTCCCCAAATACCCCAACGGTCATCTCCTTCCCAAATCCCTTTAATTTTTCTAAGTTTTGGTGTTGGTCATCTCCTTCCCAAATACCTCCATTAAAGTTTACACTCTCCCTCATTTATGTGTTTTGGTATTGGTTTGTCTCTGTGTCTATGGGAGGTAGAAGTGGAGGTGCAGGTGGTGGTAGTAGTTATGATATGAAGGTAAAATCATTTTATATCTTTCTGTCTCTCTAATTAATCAGGTATTTTATGTGAATTTGAGAATTCACCATTAAAGCTTAAAGGTAAGAAATGGGGACTAAAGGCGAATTACAGGGACAAAAATTGAGGCTAAATACTAATTTATTGATGATTTATGATTTTTGCTGTAAGATGATTTGTGTCATATCTGTGATCAATCTTTTCATGGTATTGGGTATTATTCATGGTTATATAGTATGTGCAAGAAGCCAAATTGTAGTGGAATAATACAATTCCATGTTTCTAAATCAATAGAGAACCCTGGTAAAAAGTACTTAAAATACCAATTCCCAACCTGTAATACTTTCCAATGGTTGAGTGAGGCCATTGGGCAATCTTCAAATTCACCAAGTATGAGTAGCTCCTCTTTCAAAGGTAGTTACTTTGGTTGTGAGAAAACTGGGCACTGGTGGAGAGAATGTCCTTGGAGGACTGTAGTTAGCCCTAAAGGTGGTTGTGGATTTATGACATTATGTAAATCTAATGTTTAGAGAAGTAAGGGTAAAAAATTCTTAGTTTGTGAAATATTGAATATAAGTACTTTATGTGGCTAAAAGACTATATGCATGAAGAAGGAAAGAATAATGTAGAATTTAAGCCTACGACTAATTTGAATGTCAAGGTGAGTGTGACTATGGGATTGGATAAATTTTGCAAAGAGTTTAAATGCAAATCCTCAATGAGATGAGATTGGGAGTTTCTTGTGATACAAGTTAGGGATATGTGCAATTCTTCTTATACAAATTAGTGATCTTGTATGCATATTTTACACATACTTAGCATAACCCCAAACCTTCCCCCCTAACCATTATCCCCCCAACTACCAACATTAGGAAACCAGAATCTTATAAAACCCCTTAAATGCTTTTTCTTTATAAAACCAAGCCTTTCCCCATACCTTCTTCAAAATACAAGTATTTCTTCTTTTTTCTTCTCTTCAAAACCTAAAAAAAATACCTCTTTTCTCTACAACTGAAAGTGGCTCTTCTTTTGAGGAAGAGTACATTGAATTTTCTGCATGCTATGATTTATCCTTCAACAGTGAGGCTAGCTGGATGGAGGAGGATTAGAGTGAGTATGGGTAGACAGAATAAGAGGAGGAAGAAGAAACAGACGAGAAAGTAGAAGAGACGGATGAGGAAGGTGAAAAAGGGACAGATAAGGAAGAAGAAGAAGAGACAGACGAGGAAGAAGAAAAAGAAGAAATTGAAGAAAATGGAACAGAAAAGAAAGATGAAGATTTTGTTTGTGTCTGTGGGTATTGCTTTGTTTTCTAGGTTCCCTTTTGGGATCCCTTCTCATTTTGGGATGTAGATATGTTTTAATTTTTTTGTTTGGGATCCCAGAAAGTATTTTTGTTTTTGTTTAGGTTCACTTTCAGTTTTTGTATTGTGGTGGTGGCAATTGTTTTGTGAATCAATGGAAATACAATTTCTTTTTTAGATATCTCTCTGTATTGTGGAATTGCCTTTTTTTGCATTGTGGAACTGCCATTTTTTGTATTGCGGAACTGCCTTTTTTGCATTGTGGAACTGCCATTTTTTGTATTGTGAAATTGCCTTTTTTTTATACTATGCAACAACCATTTTTTTCCCTTTTCCCTTTTTTGTATTATGACAATTTCAGACCAAAAATGGGTACCTGCACATTTCAGATCACTGAGTACCTGTACACCTGCACATTTTAGACAACTATAACATTCTGCACATTTCAGACCAGTTTGACTGTGTGAGTACTTTTTGCACATTTCAGACCAGCCAGACCTTTCCCCATACCTTCTGTACATTTCAGACTAGTCAGACCATTGTGAGTACCTTCTACACATTTTAGACTAGTATGACTATGTGAGTACTTATAAATTTTCAGAGATTTAATAGACAAACAACAACAAACAAGCACATGCATGTAATAGAGTAAACACCTGTTAAGTTATAAAATAGACAAACAAGAAGCATTCATGAAAAAAACTGCAAAAACAAATAGAGTACATAGAGTACCTGTTATCATTCATGAAAGAAACATTCAGTTAATAGAGTGCCTATTAAAATTTTTAGTCTAACAAACATTTTCAATCTACATAGTCAAATAAATAACTTTTTAACATGCAGTTAAATGTTTCTAAATTACGTCACACTGTCATACTTTCCAATTCTTGCCAGGAGATTGATAGCCTTTCTTGTAAGGGTTAGAGCTTGGGGATTGAGTTTGTTGTGTTGAGGCCCTAGTTTTCCTTGGGGCTTAAGCTTTCCATCTTGATGCCCCTTTGAGTTTGAGTAGCTTGAGACTGGCTTTGGGCTTGACTTGCTTAACTTTGCCTTGGAGCTTGAGTAGCTTGAGGCTGGCTTTGGTCTTGACTTGCTTAATTCTGCCTTGGGGCTTGGGTAGCTTGAGACTGCTTTTGGGCTTAACTTGCTTGACTTTATATTGGGGCTTGAGTAGCTTGAGATTGGCTTTGGGCTTTACTTGCCCTAGTATGCCTTGGGGCTGTAGTAGCTTGAGACTGCCATTGGGCTTAACTTGTACTAGTTTGCCTTGGGGAATCAGTAGCTTAAGACTGCCATTGGGCTTGATTTGCTCTAGTTTGCCTTGGGGCATCAGTAGCTTGAGATTGTCATTAGGCTTGATTTGCTCTAGTTTGTATTGGGGCATCAGTAGCTTGAGTTTACCTTTGGGTTTGCCTTGATTGTCTTTGCCTTAGGCCTTGAGTTGCTTGAGTTTGGCTTTGAGTTTGCTTTGATTGTGTTTGCCTTGGGGCTTGAACTTGTTGTGTTGATGCCCTAGTTTTCCTTGAGGCTTGACTTGCTTGAGTTAGCATTGGGGCTTCAGTATCTTGAGTTTTCCTTGCACCCCTAGAAGATCTCCCACCACCACCACCTATACCACCACTTCCCCTCCCTCTCATATTTGGTATTGCAGGTGGTAAGCCAACACTGCTCATATGTCTTGCCATGCTAACATTTATATCTACCCTCTTAGGTGCTCTTACCACTCTTGGTTTTGGTATTGCTGGTGTGCCCTTACAAGTTTTCTTGTTGTGACTATAGCCAACATATTTTCCACATCTCTTCTGCCTCTTGTCTTCATATGGATCAGGGATTCTTTGTTTTCAAGGTCTCCCAACTCCTCTCACCAATGGGGGAGGTAGAAAATAGTTTTCTTGGTTTGTAGGCTGCATATAATACAAAAATAAACATACAAATCAAATATCAACTTAGATACACTTGAGTTCAAATACAAACCTTCTCCCATTCTGATCCATCAACTACAGGATATATGACACTTTTATATGTTTGGACATATGAAGTAATTTTTAAGAAATAAGAAACATAGCTGTTAGCCATCCGTAAAAAAAGTTAACTTTTAAAAAATTAAAGACACAACTCTGTAAACATTTAGATTATTAACCAAAAAATACTTTACTTACTTAACCCATGACCCCCCATAAGGGAGTATAGCCCTAACAACATGCAAACATGGTAGCTTAGAAAGTTGCCATTCACATTTATGTGTATTGGTGTTCACTCTCCATCTTTGGCCATTTATCCCAATTGTAAGAAAAGATCCTTATATGATCCCTTGCATCTGATATTGACCATAGCATTTGATCATCTTATCAATGTGGGTTTGTTCTCTAGGGACCAACACCAAACCTGCATAGAAGATATACATATAGTCACATAGTAGTTCATGAAAAGAAGAAGAGATCTCAAACAATAAGAAAAAGTCTTGTTTAGCTTACCTGCTTCTTCCCACTTTTTGCCTTAAGCCTCCTGCTATACATGAGTTTTATCAACATTATATTAAGTTTTCTAGTAATTAGTGAATTGGCTAGTCCCTAATCTTCAAAATCCATTGTTAAAAGACTCACTGCAGTTGTTTGTGATGTGCTCACAATTGGCAGTAAAATCAAAGTGGGACCTAGCCTAGTGTTCAAATGACTCCTTAAGTAACCAGTCATGAGCAGCTGGGTTTTCTAGTTTGAGTTGGTCCATGTACTTGTTCTTTATAGATTTCTTAAATGCCTTTGCTGCACTACACACTAACCACTCTATTTGGGTCCCCCTGTGAAACTTCTTCATATTCTTGTGCATATGTCTAAAGCAGAATCTGTGATTGCATGAGGAAAAAGGGTAGTCACAACATCAATGAGTCCCTTTTGTCTATCTGATATGAATGTTAGCTTTTAATTATGTAGAATGAGATAGGGCTGGAGAACCTCAAGGAAGTTGGTCCAAGTTTCTTTACATTTTGATCTGCATAAGTAAACTGTAATAAGGAATAGGCCATTGTTGCCATCCAAGGCAATCACAGATAGGCAAAATCTTCCATATTTACCCTTTAGAAAACGACCATCCAAACTAAGTACAGGTCTACACCCACTTAACCATCCATCAAAACTTACCTTAAACATCACCAATAAATTTTTCCACTGGTTACTTTCAAGATTTTTACTACATTTGGCCAAACTGCCAGAGTTAGCTAATAAGACTTGTCTCATAAATTCAGGTTGCTGAATATAACCCTCATCATATGATCCAACTATCCTCTCCATGCATATAGTCTAAGCATCCCATGAAGTATAATATGAAATATTAACACCATACCTTCTTGAAATCAGCTCCATCACACCTGCTAGTCTAGTGGTTCTTACTGTCCTAATTATTTATTTAACTTTCTTTGCCACCCACTGGGCATTTGTATTTTTATTATATTGGCCACTCCTGCCAGAACATGTATGAATAAGATTACTACTGGCTCTCATACTGAAAGTGGTTCCATCTGGGTTAACCCTAACATAAAACATCCATTGACAGTTGAATGTTTCAGCCTCAGTACAAATATATCTTACCCTCATATAGTCATTCTTTTTTTGTTGGAATTGGTACTTATTCACAATGGCTTATTACCTTAAAAAAGCTCTGCAAGCATCAACTGTTGGTCACTCCATGCCAATAGCCATCTCTAACCCAGGATTATGCACAGGTAATATAGTATGATACACTTCAGCTTCTTCGGTTACAAAAATGTTATCACATTCTTTGGTAAAATCTCTAAACTCATCATCACATCTGTCTATATCAGTTTGGGTTGGACTATCATCACCATCAACTGATGAGTGATTTAAGTAATATCTTTATTTTACATCTAGGCTATCTGGGTTAGTTTCTGCCCATTTATTCCAAACATTAACTTCATCAACTTCTTCTTCATCATTTAAAGCCTCTCCACCCAATCAAATTCTAACCTCAGTTTCAGTATTAACTGGAGCCTCTCCCCCCAATCCAACTCTAGCCTCAGTTTCTACATTAATTGGAACATCTTCCCCCAATCCAACTCTACCCTCAGTTTCAATATTAGGTTCATCATCACTGAAGTCCATATGTGGCAAATCATCAAGTTCTTCCTCTGGTACTTCACTTGCACTTGGTTTCTTAACTCTTTTAGTGTTCTCTTCACAACTTTGTAAACTATTTTCTTTTCTCTTTGGCTTTGATACAAGTTTTTTTTTGTTTGAGTCACAACTATCTTTTGTTTACCCCTGGTAATAGTTTCATGTTGAAGTGGATCAAACTTTGTACTCTCATACTGCAGTGGATCAAACTGTGTAGCCTCAACCTCAACTTCAACTTGAGAAGTAGGGCGTATTGGTGGTCCTTTATCTGGTTCCATCATAACTATATATGGATGTTGAATTAAAGGTGGGGGCACAACTTCTATAGGCACTGCATGTACATAGAAATGTACATCCCGTATACTATCCACATCACTGCAATGCCACATCTTATACAAACTTGTATCATCACAAGCATCCACTATCTCACCTGTACACAATATCTTCACCACTATCCCAGAACCAGGTGAGATAACTTCATTTATCCCAACAACATCAGACATAATATACTCTAACAGACCTTAATAGTAAAGCTAATCCCCATCTATATTTTCAAATATATGCATGTCCCCATCAATGTATAGATGATGTGTATACCATGTCTCCCTAGGTTCAGACCATCTACCTCCCCAATGAATAATGACATTTTTAGGTCATTCTTGTCATTATAGCATACCCCCAAACACTATATAGTTAAGACAAATATCATGGTAACATACCCAAAATACCTAATTTAAAAATACCTCTTGTAAAAGTCCCAATTTTTTTAATATACCCTAATTACAGAAAGCTAAAACCTTAATTTTATAATCTAAACCATTTTTAAAAAGCCTCAATTTTGTAATCCAAACTCTAATTCTTAACACAAATCTTCTAACTTTCAAAATGGGAAAACCAAAGCAACAAATATTAGAGAGAGATTTACAAATTTTACCTATTTAGAAAGAAAGAAAGAAAGAGGGAGAGAAAGAGATTTACATTATGATCAAAGGCTTGTCGAGATCAGGTATTAGATTGTTACACTCTAGTTTTCCAAATTTTTATTGCTGCAGAAGATACAAATTTTTTGAAATTTTCCCTTCAAGAATAATTTTTTGTTTGAGACAGTTTTGGGGAAGAGATGACCGAAAGAAAATTTGTTTACCTATTAGAGGAAATCACGTGCAGCTTGTGTGAGGGTAGTTTAGTCAGTTCATGTCAAAATTTAAGTTCAGCGAAGGTATACCTGTGGTCAGAGACAATTTGGAGACCAAAACTACATATTTAAACAACTTAGGGTCTAAAGGAAAATATTTAGTCTATAAGTGGGAGACTGTAGTCAAAATTTCTCTAAAAAGAAAGAATGCTTTTTATCAAAAAATAAAGACCCAAAATCTATTCGAACTGAACAAAAAGCCTATTCGAATAGAAACCTATTTAAAAAAAAAAAAACATAATTCCTTTTTAACCTTTTGTAAAATACTAACAACTTAAGTTGTTTAAGCAAAGAAGTACAAACCCACATACCTATTATGTATCAGTCTAGCTGTAGTCGCTCCACGCGCACTCTCTATCGATGAATAGCTACGAGGTAGTTCTGATACCTATTCTAGACACGAAATGAAATAAACTCCAAATATGGATATTTCAATCTCCCCTTTGGTTCATTTCGTGACAAAACTACAACTACAAGAAATAAAAAATACAACTCGATAGACTGACTTAATCACTAAACATCCATACTCAAAGCTACTCTCTCATCCTATAACATATATACTCTAGAATTCCTGTACACTAAACAATATACATAATGTAACCGTTCAAATAAAATAAGGGATCCCAGAAAAATCATTACTTACTTAGCTTACCTGTCAAGATCATCTTTCCCCCTTTTTAGCACAGATGAACAAGGGGTAAATAACAAACAATAGTTGATAGATGGAGAAACAGACTAGTAGAACAAAATGCATAATAGTCAAGGAATTAGTTAAACACATAATAGATGAGAAATATATACCAGTAAATGTCGTAGCAAATATTCTAAAAAGACATACTATTAACACATGGCATACTCAAAAGGCAAACTAAATATAACGAACATGCAGTTAGGATAGTAAAGGCTAAAGTGGCTCTCAGAGCAAGTGATTCTAACCCTGTACCTTGCCTCCTGTCATTATCAGGTAAAAACCACCCAACCTACAAAGAAATAATGAAACACCACCGCAAACTACTACTAATAGAACCCAAGAACCACAAGACCAACACTAAGTTTAGCGTATGAAACACAAACCCCCAAAATCATAAACCCAACAACACAGGTGCAAACACTGACCCAATCACCTACAAGAAAATAGGAGTACACTTTCACAAACACCAATGCCTCAATTGTAGCATAAAAATCCAACAAGCAAACACATTTCAATCAACAAACACCAAATACCACCCTTAATCACAAATCCGATATCATAATTTTTGAGCAAAATACGAGGAACGAAACAAAAAGAACTCGAGAGAATCAAAGCATAAAGCCAACGACAGTGTTAACGACACTACAGTTTTCATGCTTGAGAATAGTACTCTTGAGGCTCACAAAGCCAATGAAAGTGAAGATGATATTTTCAAATTCTTGGTGGTCTGTGATAAGTGTCCTCATGTTTTTTGCTCCATAGCTGATAGAGAGATGGTTACTCATTTGGGGTGCAAATGCAAATGTACAGTTAAAGTACTTGGTGATGGAGTTGAATGCAGGTTTAGAAGCCTTGAACCTTTTTATAAAAATAGAGGTGACAAGGTTGCAGTGGTTTACAATATTGATAGTAGCACTAAAGTGGAACAGTCCACTTTCTGTGTAATTGCTTCAAGGAAGCAGTTTCGAATACTCTTCAAAGCAGTAAGGTTCTCTCCTTTGCCGAAAGGGTAAGAGCTCCTTCTAAGGTTAGGAGTGATATCAAGCTCTCTTATGCTCCCCCAAGTATAGTTGAAGGTAAAATTGTAGTTAAGATAAACTCTGTTGATATTTGTACTGAAGATGAGGAGTGTAAGGACATGTTAGTGGGTAACTTTTTGGGTAAAAGGCTACCATATATATTTGTCAAGAATACTTTGATCAAGTTGTGGGAACTTAAAGGTCATATGGAGATGTCTACTAGAGGCAAATTTCTATACTTTTTTAAATTCTCTTTTGAAGAGGATAGACAAAGGTTCTTTGAGGTGGGTTATCAACATATTGCGAGTAGAGCTTTCTTTATCAGATGGTGGAGACCATTCATTGAATTTGAGCCACTTGAAATGAAATCACATCCTATTTGGGTTATGTTTCAAAAATTCCCAAATCAATTTTGGAACTTTGAGGGTATCAGCAGGGTGGCTAGTACTCTAGGCCAACCTCTCTTCCTTGACAAGGATTCTGAAAGGAAAAGGAGGGGGAAAAGCTTTGTGAGAGTTTGTGTTAAGATGGAGACTGCTAGAAAATTTTCAAATTTGATCGTAGTATAAATGGATAACTCTTATAACATTGATATCCAAGTGGAATACAATTGGCTGCCGCCAAGATGTGAGAGATGCAAGGTTTTTGGTTACTGTAATTCTTTTTGCCGTCAACATCTGTTGAGGAACAAGCTATCAAGCTAGTTACAAGCAAGAGAGGAGCAACAAAGCTTACAGCTAAACAAAAAGGAAAAGGGAAGGTTTTTTATGATAATCAACAAAGGGAAAAAGGTGATTATAAATCCTAATAGCTGGGAAACACCCAAGAAACTTGGTAAAGCAAGATTTCAAACCAAACCTAGCAATATAGAAATTGGACTGGGGTCCAAGTTCAATATTTTGGTTGAGGGCAACATCAACTCCGAGAAGGAAATAGATAAGTATAATGGCCTAATTCCGTAGCTCGAAATTAAATATTATACAAAATATACTTGCAGAAAAAATTAGTATAATACAAGAAATGACATAGGTGATTTAGCGTGGAAAACCTTTGAATAGGTAAAAAACTACTGTAGGGACCTATCCCTCGATCTCACCCAAAGTCGAGCTGTCGCTAGTTCGAATTACCTCCATCTCAGACTCACGCATTTTTAATATAACTTCCCCAATCAACATTCCAAACCATCCCGTGAACTGTTTAAAAATGGTGGGTCAAGCTCAAACTTAAAAAACTTATCGAGTCAAAGATACCTGTCTCTCACGAACTCATCAGTTACTCAGTTAACCGTCACTAACCATATTGTTCGGAAAATGTGCTCCAGCACGGTGAAGAACTACGGAGAAGGCCTATATAAAGGAAAAATTCCATAAGAGACGAGAAAAAATTATACAATAGATCATCAAGAAACTACTTAATTTTTATTCTTAGCAACAGTCAAACTCCTTAATTACAAGGTTCACACTTTTCTATATATAAAGAACACTTATAATAAGATATCCGCCTCAAGCAATAAAGACATTTTTACAAAAATCCTCTACTTGAGATCGTGGTTTTTTACCTATTCAGAGGTTTTCCACGCAAAAATTACCTGTGCCATTTCTTACTTTCCGTCAAAATTTTGTTGTAGGTTCATTGGTGTGATAGCGAATTTTGGGCCATTTTGAGCTTACGGAATTTGGCCATTACATTTGGCACCGTCTGTGGGAAATATTACATTTCCACGATATCCTAAGGCATTATTTCACTACAACTTCCATCATGGTTACTTCCAGACGACCAGCTATAGGGACCCAACTCGATATTTCAATGGAGTCGGGGCAACTTATAGAGTTACGGGCGAATCTCAACGCCGAAATAGAGAAACGCGCTGAGCTCGAACTTCAGTTAACAAAGAATCGGGAGCTTCGTGAGAAGGAGCTCAACAAAGAAAGACAAGCTCGTTTGACAGCGCTCAAATGACATGAAGGCCTGATAACAATAATACAGACTGCCCTAGAGGCTCTGCAAAATACTCAGCAGGCTCCTCCAGCCAGAGGTCACGATCAGTTGCTAGAGACCTCCCGTGTTTCTGTAAGGAAGAGATTAGGACCTCGAGGAGTCGCCAGTAAAGCTATTTCCAAGAATCTACAACACGAACCACAGCCCTCCATACATTTGTGGGGGGGGGGGGTGAAGTTCAATCCAAAATCAGTTGAGGTCACTGAATTTCTGTCTGTTAAAAGGAACAACAGCGACCGCAACACCAAGTTCCAGCATGAGATTACCTGAGTGAATGTACAAGCACTCATCATTCATAACCTGCTTGCCCAGCGATTCAACCAGCATGTCATTACGTCACCAAAGAGCCGCTGTTGTACAAATACAACAATGGTATTTATGAGATCAAAGGTAGTCAGAAGCTCTCTCGAGCTTGTGAAAATACTGTCTCTGCTATCCAAGATACTTTCGACAAATTTGCTGCATAGCAATTTCAAGAAGCTGATCGCCTCAATGATCAACCTTCCATGGAGAAGCTCACAAAATATATCAACATTGATAGACCAAGCAGAGGTACTTTCATTAGTACTAAGCTGGTTCAGTATGAAAATGATGCCCTTATTTAGTTCTTGCAACTAAATCAAGACGTTTTTACGTGGTCTTTCAAAGAAATACCTGGGGTCGATCTGACCAAGGCATGTCACAAATTAGCTATCAACATCAACGCCAAGGCGGTCAAACAGAAATAACGATGACTGTTTCCTCGTTTTTGAGATGAAGTTAACACTGAGATTGAGATATTGATCAAAGTGGCTAAATATCTAAATTGGATATCCAACATTGTCGCTGTCCCAAAGAAAAACGGAAAAGTTTGAGTTTGTGTCGATTTCACTGATCTGAACAAACATACTCCAAAAGATAGTTTTCCTCTTCCCAACATTTATCAGATCCTCGATTCTACAGCAGGCCATGATCTTCTATCTATGATGGACGCTGCTTCGGGGTATAATCAAATTCTACTTTTGGAAGAAGATCAAGAAAAGACAACTTTCATCACTGAAAGAGGTCTTTATTGTTATAAAGTTATGCCCTTCAGACTCAAAAACGCGGGTGCTACATATCAGCAGTTGATGACTACTATGTTCAAAGCACATCTAGGGGAAGTTGTTGAAGTTTACATCGATGATCTCTTGTGCAAAAGCGTACAGTCAGCCAATCACATCTCAGATCTCAACACTATATTCAACATCTTTCGATCTTACAAAATGCGTCACAACCCTGATAAGTATCAATTCGGGGTACATTCTAGCTAATTTCTAGGCCACCTCATTAGCAAGAAAGGGATTGAAGCCGATCCAGATCAGATTCAGGCTCTCCACAACATACCCTCTCCAAAAATAATAAAAGACGTTTAGAAACTTACCGACAAGATTGCCGCTATCAACCGTTTCATTTCTAAATCTTCAGACCGCTGTCGTTGGCCATTCCTATTACTTCATGGTTGTACTAAATGAGGAAAAGCTCAGCCAAATACAGAGGTCACATGGACACCATAATGAGAAGCAGCTTTTCAGGATCTCAAAACCTATTTGGGGAGGTCTCTCATAATGAGTACCCCCGTAGATGATGAGGAATTGATTATCTACTTAACTGTCACAGATACTTCTCTCAGCTCAGTTTTCATTTGCCTTGAAGGGAAAATTGAGAAACCATTATACTTCATCAGTAAAACCCTCACTCTAGCAGAAATAGGGTACTCTAAAATTAAGAAACTTCTTCTCATTCTTGTTTACACTTTGCAGAAGCTCAAGCACTACTTCCAACCTCATTCAGTCAAAGTCATGACAAACTACCCACTTTGGGATGTTCTATCCAAGAAAGAAAAATCAAGGAGAGTGTAGCAGTGGTCAGTCAGTTTGGGAGAACATAATATCAAGTTTGAACAACGTTATTCCGAAAAGGGTCAGACTATTGCCAATTTTCTCACAAATTTTCCAGTGGAGGATCCTGAGTGGGAGGAGCACAACCCTGACCTTAAAGAAGAAACTCTCGAAGATCTACCCCCTAAACCATTTGACGAGCGAGGTGAATGAATTACACCAATGGGGTGGAGGTTTCTCACGGATGGATCAGTAGGACCCACAGGGTCAGGGATCCTAATCGTTTTGATTTCCCCTTCCAATGACAGAATTGAGAAATCAATCCGCTTAGATTTTGAGGCCTCTAATAATGTCACCGAGTACGAAGCTCTCATTCATGGACTTGACCTCGCTCTTGAGCTCTACGTCCCTGAACTCTCAATTTACATAGATTTACTACTCATCATTCACCATTACTCTGAGCAATACAAGAAGAATGGAAAGATGATCGAATACGCAGCCCACATTGCAGATGGGATGAGAAAGTTCACGAAAGCAACTCACGATTATCTACCTCGAGGTAAAAGTAAACATGCCGCTTCCTTGGCATATCTAGCCAGAATCTTGGGTATAGAAGCTCGATATCTCTAGACCGAAATCATTTCAGCCCCCAGTATTGATCACATTTCTGTATGCACGATCAATACTGGGGGCGATAAAGGGGGAGACGACGATTTATCGAAAGCCATTTTTAGCCTACCTCGCTGTCGACAACAGCTGTAACAGACCACTCCCAGCAGATCCAAAAGAGCGCCAACAACTGATGAACAACTCGAAGTACTACACTAATCAAAATGGTGTGTTATACCACCATTCTGTCACGGAGCCTTACCTCGAGTGCCTCTCCAAACCAAAAGTAGATAAAATGCTCTGCAAATTACATGAAGGGACTTGTGGCTCCTATGCCGCAGGTTGATTACTAGCAAACAAAACTATTATACAAGGAGTATTCTGACATGCCATGGGAAAGAAAGCAGGGTTGCACTCACCTAGATGTGACAGCTGACAAAGACATGGACATATGATACGCGCCCCTGCATTTGAACTCTATGCAAGTATGGTGTTCTGGCCATTCAAAAGATGGGCACTTAATCTTGTTTGCGAATTCCCTAACTCTTCAGGTAACCACCATCACCTACTCGTAGCTACCAATTATTTTATGAAATTGGTAGAAGCAGTTTTACTATGTCGAACCTGAGAAGAAGAGGTCATATCTTTTATTTGGGAACACATCATCACTCGGTTTAGGTATCCCCACCTAATTCGTATCGATAACGGGCCCCGATTTGTAGGAGAAAAAATAGTAACCTTCCTCAACCAACATAATATCATCCACTCACCATTCAATCCTTACTATCCTCAAGGCAATAGCTAAGTCAAAATCACCAACAAAACCATCGTGGATGGACTCAAAAAATGTCTTCACTCAAAGATAAAAAGGAATTGGGTTCGAGAGCTACCTCTTGTCCTATGGGTATATCGTACCACTCCCAGATAGTCAGCAGGATGCACCCCATTCCTCCTTGCCTATGGCATCGAAGCCGTTATTCCTACTGAATACCATCATCCAGTTCGGGATCACGAGCTGACTGACGAGGAAAATGAGTTTGAATTGGCTTGCAACCTTAATATGATCGATGAGTCAAGGGAACACGCTATCACTAACCTAGGTCGATATCATCATATGTTAGCCAGATCGTATAACAACCGAGTCAAAAATTATACCTTTCAAATTGATGATCTCATCCTCAGAGAGATTCCTCAACATCGCAAAGAGCCTCACGCTGGAAAATTAGCCGACAATTGGGAGGGTCTATTCATTATCACAGGTCTCTCTGGCCTGGGATTATATTATCTTATGACAGAGGAGGGAATCCCCATTTCAAATCCTCAGAACACTAGGAGACTGAAATGGTACTATTGTTAAGTGCCTTACTATTCCATTTCGATTTCTCGCTTTTAAAATTTTTGTTGTCTCAATTCCAAAAGTGAGATTTTTCATCTCCATCCAATATAAATTCTAAACTTATCAATGAAACTTCAAAGTTTTTCACAACATCTCGCAACTTACGTAGATTTAACTAATCTTATACCAGTTAAATCGAGGATAACACTTGATTCGGTTGGGTCTACTAAATCTCTGTAATTGAAACAAATGTAGAAACTTGTTTCATATCAAAGACTCTAATAGGCATAAGATAAGGCGAAGGTAATACTAGCCTTCATTTCTTTCAATATGTCTGCAACATTTATATAGTTAAATCAAGGATAACACTTGGCTTGGCTGATTCTACTGAATCTCTGCGATTAAAACAAATGTAGAAACTTATTTCATATCAAGACACAAACCAGCATAAGATAAGGCAAAGGTAATACTAGCCTTCATCTCTTTCAATATGCTTATAACATTTTTATAGTTAAATTAAGGATAACAGTTGGTTTGGTTGACTCTACTAAATCTCTGCCATTGAAACAAATATAAAAACTTATTTCATATCAAAGACTCTAATAGGCATAAGATAAGGCCAATATGTCTGCAACATTTCTACAGTTAAATCAAGGATATCACTTGGTTTCACTAACTCAACCCACCTCTGGGATTAGAACAAATGTAAAAAACTTGTTTTATATCAAAGACCCCACCAGACATAAGATAAGGCAAATGTCATGCTAGCTTTTATCTATTTCAATATGTCTGCGACATATACTACTTATTTTTTAGGTCATATTACAGTGGATACTTCTTCTGCTGCTGAGATGTCAGCCATACTTCACCCTCCAGCAGGAGGTCGATCAGAATTTAGTTCAGAAGTTATAACGACTCTACCCTTCTATATCAGATCAATAGGTTGAGGGCCTAAATTTGTTTCCATGAAGGCCATGCAGTTCCCTCGATCTATATTCACGCTACAAATGCATCCCTTGTCAGACAGTTTCTTAAACAAGGTATCTTGTTCTAACTCAAGTTTATTTACTTCCTCTACAAAATATGCAATGACCGCCTTTAACAGGTCTGTCCGTGAAGCATGAGCTATAACGATCCTTAAAAATTTATGTCTCACATTCTCAAGGTGTGACTCCAAAGTCACGTAAAGTTTCTTCTGATGTACCATTTTCTTGTCTGTCAAATTGTAGAAAGTTATATTATCTTCCAATTTTTTTGAATATTTAGCTGATTCAGCATGAATAGCAACCTCCAAAATAGCCACCTGAGCGCGAAGTCTCGCAATTTCTATATTTTATTCTTCCCTGGCAAAAGTATCTTGTAACAGGTCATCTTTCTTCTTCAACAGGATTTCCTTCACCCCGATTTCCCCTTCCAAGACCTTTTCCCTGACAAGAGTAACATCTAACATGTGCTGGCATTCCCTTAAGTTTGCGTTCCATTTTTGCACATGCCCCTGAATTTGGGCCACGTCACCTTCTAGCTCTCTAATTTGACCTGACAGACTAACTACATCCCATTGGACTAGAGGAACTTTAACATCATTTCTACTCCCCCTTGAGTGCTCCCAAGTCTTGGCTTTCTTGACACGCGCGTTGGCTTTCGCCAATTCGGTCTTCAATCGTCCAACCCTCTCGTTTAGCTCATCACACCTTCGTTGTACTCCTCGAAACTCCAAATCTTTGGCGGGAAGGGCTAGGTGCAAGTGTTTGTCTGCAGCTTCCGAGGCTGATAGATGTTCTCGAGCTACCTTCAGCTTGTCATCCTTTTTACTCATTTTTTGTTTCAGTCACCCAACTAGCTTCAAATTTTTTGAAGATCAGCTCGAGATTGTCCCTCTGATCTTCTAGCGCCTGAATGCGGTATTAAACCATTATAGCTTGCTTGCCCCTAACAATCAGCGTGTCAACCCGACTTTAAAGCTTCGTGGCATCTTATTTTAACTCTACAAGCTCTTTTATCCTCTCATCAATTTCGACATCTTTTTCTTCGACCTTGCGAGTGAGGTCGGCAACAGTCTGGGTTGCCTCAGCAAATTTAAAATGCACATTTACATGTTGATCTTCCCTGTTCTCATTCGCTACCCTCACCCTATCAAACTCCTCTGCAAATTCTCGATTACATTGGAGTGCCTTATCTTCGCGTGAGCAAACTGAATCCAATTTGACCAGTACAATAATAAATATATTATATGCAGCTCGCTTCAGAACACCCATCGACATGATACATGTGGTTTCTAAAAAGATATCTAATTTCTAGCATCTACTGTGTGCAACTACTTTAAGACTTAGAGGTCGAAGTAATATCTCAGACAGGTGTTCGTGACATACATTTCAAAGTCTAAGGTACATGTTTATATGATATTCCACTTTATTTAAATACTTTGAATTTTTCTACGCACTATATTATTGTTATTTTCCTAAAAATTGATAGCAAGTTTTGATTTACCTCTACACTTTACGTTATCTAATTTACTTGGTAGCTTTATGTCAATATAGCATACAAATCAGGAAAATTATTCCTATCTAACATGTAGCTCCGCTTGTGAAGAAAGTAAGGTTGTGAAGATCTCTCTTTCCCGGGCAAGCCCAGTCTCTAGATCTTTTATTCTGAAAAACATTTCCCTAAGTGCCTACAAGAGGGTTACAAAAACAAAAAAAAGCTCAGCCTACTGAAATCTATTCAGTACACACAGAGTCCAACAATTTACAAGACATTGTAAAATACTCTTACAAAACATTTCTCTACCCTATCTTCTTATTCTCACCCTCTGGGAGTTTGGCGTTATCCCCTTGGTTGTCTGGCACTGTCTTGCGGGAGACACCGTGTACCAACTCCCACCGCCACTTCTTCCACTTCTTCATCATTACCCTCCTCGATATAGGTGTCTACCTTAATGGCATTCACCTCCTCCTCAGAATATCCCTTTAACATTAGGTGGCGCCCCAGCCTTTCACGCTCTGCCTCCACCTCCTTCAGATTCACCCTCGCCTCCGCTTGCAGATGACTAATCGCCATTACATGTGAAGCCTTTAGGGGACTCTAGCTTCTTTGCTTCCATGAGAGCATCAACCTTTATTCAAGCTACCTTCTTTTCAAACTCGACCTTAGCCTTCATCAGCTCAGATTTTTCTTCTTCTACTCTGGGACAAATTCCCTTCACCAAACGAGCAACCTAAACAAAACAAATTGACCTATGCGTAAGTTCGAAATGCAATAAATTTTTACATGATCAAACATAAACACGTACCATCCTGCTCATATCCTCCTCTCCATTTAGAGCCGCCAGTCTGACCCTTTTCTCTACTACTTTGAGATCGTCCTCAGCAGCAGGTCACCCTTCAGCAAACTTTTCCTCCGACCTCCCCGAGGGTTCGATCTTTCTCATTTTCTCTTTTTTGTCACCCTCGCAATTCTCAATGGTACCAGAGGCCGACGCATGCTTTAACATCTATTTTTTGGGAAATGTTCGAGCTAATTTGCTTGACGTAATAGACTTCGGCTGAGCCGAGCAGTCTATTCTAGGGGTTTTGGTCATATTGGTTCGAGCTTTCCCACCAGTTCCTTTCTTTTTCCCCTCATCAACACCCGCCATCAGCCTGGTCGATTGAGATTTTTAAATTTTTTTCGACTTGCTCCCAAACCTCTTCTTTCTGCTAAGGCCAAGTCTTTCCTGCACAAACTCGAGCTTAACCTCTTTCTCTGCAGCTTCGTCCAACAATAAATCTTTCCTCTTCACTCAGGACTTCAGACCTTCCATGCATAACATTTGTTATTATCAACAAAAGACCATCAATTCATACATATCAATATTATACCCTATGCATTATTTTACTTACTTTGTTTTACAGTTCTAAATAGAAGATCTAAAGGTTCTTCTTCATCTCTCTGAAGATAATTACCCTTCACCCATATTACGTTGTTATTCCAGGCTCGACCTGCTGAATTAAGATCGATGAAGCGACACCGAGTTGCACTCACACAAAAATATGCCCATCACTGGCTTTATAATTCTTCACCCTATAAAACCGAAGTACGTCCTCAGGGGATATCCCTCACACTTTTCCCTCATTCTCCCATTTTTCATTCAGATAGTCACAGACAGTTATTACCTCCCATATGTTCCCGTTCAATTGAACATGACATGCCCCAATCGTATTCATAATCCCCTTCGCCGAATTGGTAAGGTGAAGACTCAGCCCATACTCTAATTGAGACAGGTAACACAAGAAACCCTCTAAAAGGTCATTTCGAATGCTCCCATCTAAATAATCTTATGAGATCGATTCATCTATACCCCTATCTTATTTTTTCTCCTCCAAGTTGACCAGCAGGTAAAAATATTCTTCCCCCATCACTACAGTACACTCTCTAAATATCCTACCGACGTATTCTTCGTAGTTACCCCAATTTTCTTCTATGGAAGCCTTGGCTTTGCAAAATTCTTTGAATACATCTGAACTAAGGGGATAGGCCACCAACTTACCAGGAAAACCTAAAAATTGCTCCAATCCTACTTCAACCTCACTATCAGACTTTACTGCCCAATCGGAGGTTGAAACCTCTTTAATAGGCAAACTATCCATCTCACTACAATTTTACAGGCAAAGTTTAATCCTATCGAAATACCTCTCACGTTTGACCTACATACAGGTTCAGGTATCTACAATTATTTTCTACACATAGATCATTTATATGCAACATATCTTTCAAATATTCTGTCTATATGTCATATATCATAGATTACTATAAATAGAGATTTTTTAGGATTTGCTTAAAATAGATTATGATTTGCAAAAAGAAAAAAGCATCACACATCTCTGCTAACCTTCAGTATCATAATGAGAATCCGCAATAGTGCCAAGTCCTTCCCTCATAACGCTACTGTATAGCCATCTATGTGATTTTGTACCCGCAACTCTCCTTAACTGTTGATCTCCCTCAGAATCCTTACTAAAGCCTCTGCAATTTTTTAGAAGTTGAAAAGCGTTTGAATGATGAAGATGACGCACTATTTATTTTTTCTCTCTTTAACGGCTGGCAGTTATTGTACCTCGTACGACCTGTCCTCAGTTTTGGAACTAAGGCGTCTTTTCCACTATCCATGTCAGATATCTTGTTCATTTTCAATGAAACTGTCATTCCATCATTACCCCTAGCCTCATATTTTAATCTATTTTTATCTCCTATTTCTATAACATTATCTGACTTTCCCACACTCATGATGACTCACACTCCACGATATCAGACTTTAGCAGTTTTACATAAGAAGCAAAACTAGAAGCTCCTGCATTATTTTTCTTCTTGTTCCTAATACTTATAGTAGTGATGATATCATTTTCAAAGCTAAGAAAATTTTTAAACTTATTCAAAATTTGTTTGTCAAAACTGTCTCAACGACATTTGCAACTATAAAGGATCAAGTTCAATTCTGAATTTTCTGTTAAATTTAACAACACTTACATTTATATAGGATAACACTTTACATATAATTGCATCTAAAACAGCCTTAATGTTCTGGGCAACATCCTCCGATCAGATCTCATCCATATATCATCGCATCTTCAAATTCGATCTCCACCTCAGCAATCATTTTAACCATCTCTTCTCAATCTGCAGGATCCTACACCAATTCACGAAAGCATACCTCATAGAAATACCGAGCATACTCAAGTTCCCTACCCCTTATATCCAGTTCTTCGAGCTGACATTCCCTCACTGGCAACTCAGCATCATAACCAAATAATCCAAAAATCCTCTTCCATACTTCAGCGATCAATATGGCCAATCATCCTTCAGCGGCATGACAAATTCTCTGAGATAGAGTTTGCACCATAACAATCCCTTCTCCATATTCAAAAAATAAATTTTACTTTCCCCTCAAAGCATGATTTTGACATTTTATCTCGTAACAGAAACCCAAAAAATCTTGAGGTAGACTATTTAAACTTATCCATTCCCTCGAACTCATACGTTACGTTGCTTTTCAAGTCGAGCTTATCTTTTTCAAGATTTATCCTTATATCGACCTCCATTAGCCCCAATTTTTGTACCACAGATTTTTTACATTTTTATCTCCAACATTTCCAACACGTTGATATATCATACTTACATTACCACATAAATTTTTGCACATATATGTCCCAGTTCGAATAACAATACTTATGGTATTCATAAACTTCAATTCATTTCAAACATCCTTCAAATGTTTAATTTGAGTATGCGAGATATTTTATAAACACAAGTAATTGGATGGAAAATTTGTATTCATGTCGATAACGTTACACGTGATTTTATAGATAACAAGTTTTTCAATAATCAATCTCAAGTATATTACAGAGATCTAATTTATTCAGCACCAAACTTCAGGTACTTTATTGATAATAAGTTTTTCGCTAATTTTTCAAGTAATAGGTCATACAGGCACTCCGACACATCAACTTCTCCTGTTCTTCCTGCTTCAGTGATCTTTTACCCTGATACAAAGCAAAAATTGGAACCAACAAAAAACCTCCCTCATATGAGTTTGATTGAGTTAAACATCAAATAGAAGCTATGCAAGCAGTAGACTCAGTGCTGGTACCAACTCTACAAACCGAAGGTCTTCTGAGCACCAAAGCATGATGGAAATACAGAA
Source organism: Kingdonia uniflora (assembly GCA_014058105.1). Lineage (NCBI taxonomy): Eukaryota > Viridiplantae > Streptophyta > Magnoliopsida > Ranunculales > Circaeasteraceae > Kingdonia > Kingdonia uniflora. The sequence goes on along the minus strand of JACGCM010002331.1, from coordinate 1,102,246 downwards.
GCAGACTTCCACTGGTTATCTCCCTCCTCCACTTCCATCACCTCCTCCTCTGAAACTGCCACCTCTGAAGAGTTAGTAGAGATGAAGAGGGACCGACCTTCGAATCCATGGTAATACAAGAAATAAGCATAATTGCCCCCACAGTTATGCCTATCCCTGCATATGAAACCCCAACCTTATCATTTGCAAGAGTACGGAGACAAGCCTAACGTTCCTCGCCTGTCAAGACGATGAAATGAAATCTTCACTTACAGTAGAATTTTTCCTCAGCTTCAACCGATTTGTCTTCTGACATGCCTTGATAAGTCAGAGGGATAAGAGGGGGTATCGACATCTCCAAGGATTGGTCACCAAAGTATTTCGACTTTAACCTCTACATTTTAGACTCAATCCTCTCTTCAAGGACCATTATCTATGTCTTCACCATGTTTTTAATATTTCAGTGAGTTTTTTTAGATTATAAGCGTACTCTGCTTTAAGGATTCGATACAGGTACTATTTACAAACCCTATATTTATTGTGCAGGTACGTTTACCAAGTGTCATCATTCATTACAGATACAACTTTTCAAAATCATAAACCGTCACATACATCGGTATCCACATCCACATTAAATATACATTACTTCCCCGTAACTTTCACACAGTCAAAGTCACCATTACTCTATTTCAAATATTAAATTTTTTAGCCGAAATACCAATTATAAGTTGATCATTTCTCAAACAAAGCCACTCGTGACTTTGTTGTGAGGGGGCGATTATAAGGACCTATCCCTCGATCTAACCTAAAGTCGAGCTATCGCCAGTTCGAATTACCTTCATCTCAGACTCACGTAGTTTTAATATAACTTCCCTAATCAACATTTAAAAGCACCCTGCAAACTGGTTAAAAACGTGGATCAAGCTCAAACCGAAAAACCTTATCTAGTTAAAGACACCTGTCTCTCTCAAACTCATCAGTTACTCAGTCAACAATCACTAACCATATTATTCAGAAATCGTGCTCCAGCATGATGAAGAACTACGGAGAAGGCCTATTTAAAGGAAAAGTTCCAGAAGAGACAAGACGAGAATAATTGCACAAGAGATCATCAAGAAGCTACATAATTTTGATTCTCAGCAACTGTCAAACTTCTTAATTACAAGGTTCATGCTTTTTTATATCTAAAGAACACTTGTAATAATATATCCGCCTCAAGCAATAAAGTTACTCTTACAAAAATCCTCCACTCGAGGTCGCAGTTTTTTTTAACTATTCAGAGGTTTTCCACGCAAAAATCACCTGTGTCATTTCTTACTTTCTATTAGAATATTGTTGCAGGTTCATTGGTGTGATAGCGAATTCCAGGCCATTTTGAGCTTACGGAATTTAGCCATTACAACCACGACCTCGAGTTGAAAGTTTAGTAACTGTAACTTTTATTGCTTGAGGCTGATATCATATTACAAATAATTTCTTGAATTTTGAAATACTTGATCTTGAAATAAGAACTTTTGTGGTGTTTAAAATCTCAAAATTCCTGTGATAGAATCTAGAAAATCTCGTTCTTATCTCCTCTAGAACTTTTTCTTTATATTTACCTTACATGCAGCTCGTTATCGTGTAAAAGCACTTTCTCTAGATAATGATGTAAGTAGTAGTTGAATGTGTAACTGTTAGTTCGTAGGAGACAGGTGTCTTTGACTTGTTCATATTCTGCTGTAGTGCTTGATCCACATTCTTTATCAGTTTGTGGTCTAGGTATCAATGATGATTGTACATGTCACGTATGTAATGTGTAAGTCTGAAATTGAGGTAGCTCGAGTTTGGACTAGGTCCCTACAATAAGGATAAGCTTAAAGACGGGAACATTGAGATAATTGAAGTTATCAATGTTGTAGCAGTGGACCACCTGTATGGAAATACTAAATAAGCTAATGGTAACTCAAACAACACTTAGGAGGTAAAGCTTAACAACGTCAACATGTCCACAAGAGCTCTTAGGAGAGCTAGGAAGAAGTCCATGGAGGTTGAGAAAGAAGATAAAATTACTAGGAGTGAAGAACCCCCATAAATTAGCAAATACACCAGGGAGGATCACAAGATTTCAAAAAACTCTTTAAGGAGCAAATTGACCCTAAACCAGTTTCCAATGGTAGTGCATGAGAGGTTGAGAGGGGTTGAGAGAGTTGAGTGTAAGGAAGATTAAACACTCATAGCAATGAAGTTTACTTTCACAGAGTGTGAGGGAGGGGTTCTTTCTTATTTGTTTGTTTATATAGGTTTTAGCAAGGAGGTTGAGTTGGTTCATAACAACTGGTAGTTCATCCCTAGATCCCCTATGTTCTTTGGGTTGAGAGTGTGTGAGGCCGCTAACCACCAGATTTTGAGAGTTGTTTTTTCTACTAAGAATGGTAATGGGTTTGGTGCTTGCATAGCTGTTAGTGGCTCTACCAATTATATTAGCAGTTATTAATATTAGATATATAGGGCACCCTTTAACCATGGTGAATATGAATACCTTGTATTGCTTTTAAATTATTATTAGTTTTAAGACTGTTCTTTATTTTAATACTAAGGCTGCTTATGCTTATTCAATTCTTAATGGCTGGGGCAACTATATGATGTTTTTCCTTTTAATTATCCATCTAGAAAGTGAGGTAGGTTCTAAAACCCTAAGTCTATTTTCAGTTTCAAGAGAGTTATCTTTGGGGTTAGGGATTACTATAATTGACAACTGCAATGTTACTATGAGCAGTACAATTTCTACTATTAGAATTATAGAGCTTCTCCTTTCAATGGTAAAGGATCCTCTTAATCTTAATAATAAAGATTATTTTACTCGTAAGGGTACTACTTGGCCTAATGTGTTTGCTATTGTAGCTGTTATGGAGCAAGCTGTAACAAACATAATGGGATCTCTAGGAATTGAGGTTAATTTTATAATCCTAAGACTATTTCTAGTTTCTAGAGGGCTCCCCACTAAGCCCTAGATTTATGATAGGGATCACATTGGGAGTAGTAAGGAAAGTATAACTATTAATATTGACAGATTTGAAGATTTTTCTGGAACCTGGGTGACCTTGAGTTTCCCTCCCGTTCATCACTATGGGTGTAATAGCCTAATTTCATGATCCAAACTTAGTCTTTACACCAAGGATATTACAAGAGAACCTCTAAGTATTTTGTATAGAGTTTGAGTGAGTATCCGTCTATTTTTCTGTCCCAGATCTTAAATTCTTTGGTACTATTTATAGGTCTTATAATATGACTGTTTGATGAGCATTATCATCCTTAATGATGGACGTTATAATATGTGTTTGATAATCTTTGATTTGATTGTGCAAAGGTCTGATCTTTAATGTTTTGTAACGACTTCATTGATGATAGTACGTTTGCTTAACTCAAACTATTGATGTAGAGGTCGAAAGTGATGCCTAGAACTCTATAACTATAATGTGTCTTTAGCAGTGCCACGTGTATGTTGAGGAGGTCGAGTGGTTGTATGCTGGCCAAAGACGAAGCATGAGTTCGAGATGCAGAATAAGCCATTACAAGACGGCTCTCAACCAAGAGCATAAGAAACATCATGGGCGAGTGGTGTTGGTGGAGAAATTTATACTATATCATTACTATCTTGATTCTTATTGTGTCATAAATGTACCACGTATTCTGTTGGTGAGGTCGGATGATCGTATGCTAGTCGAAGATGAAGCATGAGTATGAGATACATAATAAGCTATTACAAATGCCCCTTTTACCCAATTGTACAAGAATATTATGGGCGAGTGGTGTTGGTCGAGAATCCTCATTTATTATTGAAATTATGCATAAGAATCATTTCCAACGTAACTGCATGTAGCTTTTGGGTTTTCTAGAATCAATGGTTCTAGTCAAATTTGGTGCATGGGATATCCTCTGGACGTTAGGAATTTGAAGAGTCGGCCTTAATGCTGATCATAGTATAAAGAGCACTTTGATTGTTAGGTGATGAACCAAGTCTTCTTCCCTGAACTATTTCTTATGTGTTCATGTTTCTATACTTTAAATTTTATAACGGTTAAAAGTATGGTAATGACAAGGCAATAGTCTCAAGAATCCAAGACTCGAAGGAAGATAGAAGAATTTTATGTCAAATATTTTAGTCACCAACCTTTGCATCTACCGACGCCGATTCCGGTGTCCCCTACATACCATTATATGTTGTATGAGGAGGTGATGGAGGCGGGGAATAACTATTATCAGATGGTACGCTTCTATTATCTGTTGACATCGGAGGAGGAGCACCAAAATGGACTATAGCTACTGGTGGAGGAGGCTATTATAACTGAAGATAAAGCGGTAGGCATTCATCTGAGGGAGTCTCGTCGATACCCTGCTAGTGAGTGGGTTTTGCCTAAGAAATAGGATCCTCCGTCTGTCTCTAGCATGTGGGGTGATGGGGGTTATGGTGGAAGAGACGATGGTGGAGGAAGTTTTTCTTCCAGGGACCATAGATATTGGCCCTGAAGAAGATCCTTCTGCCGGTGCTGTTAGGCTTTGGTGATTTCCAGTTCTACTGTTTCTTGGTCTATTCAAGCAGGGGATCAGAGATTGGAAGTTGCTTACATTTTGCATCTTCTTCTTTGTTGGCTGCTGAGAGGTTTATCAAACTGTGACTTGATGTAACTTGTAAAATAATCTGTAAATTTTCTAGAATATTTTTTTTCATTTGTAAAGTAATTTGTAAATAATTTATGTATTAATGAAATGTCTTTGTTTTATCATTTTGATGTTGTGTTTCGAACTTCTACACTTATATATGTAGCCTTTTATTTTAAAATAGAAGTCTGGAAATATGTATGAATAAGAAACCTTAGTTTTTCATGGGGTATTACTGGACAAATCGAACTGTAAGGATTTCGGTGTGTATGTTTGTAAAGGGCAATGGAAGTTGAGGGTGGAGAAAAAAATAGAGTAGTTCAAAAATGTAAAGAGGTTGTATAGTAAGAGTAAGTAAGTGATTTACTGAAGATGATTGGGTGGTTGTAAGGATATTTGTGTATCTACGAACTATTGATTCGAACTGACTGGAAAAAGTTAGACCATATGAAATTAACTGATATCTACCTATTGGTGTTATTATTGGACGTGCTTTATTTGTATGTTGCGATCACCATATCTGTACTTATAAAATTTGAGGAGATATTTCATAATAAGGAAGGTATGACTTGTCATAATATTTTCTGGCTTCTACCAATATTTGTGTTTTCAAAATTTCGCACAATATATCTTTCAATAAAATATGTGGGGTGACTGAGTTATTCAATGATCTTCATTTTGTCTATATAAAGTAGTGATCTTTGGTTGTTATGTCTTGTATCTTCTATTAGAGATACTTTTGTTATTGCGGTAGAGTGAGTAACCATGGTGAGGATGCGCTCTTAGCATGTGCATCATACGGTAGAAGGTAGGTTCCATATAAGGTCGCTGAACTTTTTGAACGGTACTTTCGTCATTTGCCGTATGATACCGTTCTTTCGAGGTGGCCATTAAAAGTAACTGGTTTGGATGACGAAATTAAGCGTGTAGAGGTTGATCACTTTTTTGGTGTGATGTTTTTTGTGAGTTGCTGCTGAATGCAACTTTATGAGAAGAGGCTATTCGAGAGATCGTACGGAACAAGCTCGCCTAAGAAGATGAGAGAGCGGCAGGGGGGGGGGGAGATAATACCATGTGGTACGGTGAATCATCTGGGCTGCTTTAAATGTAACTATATGTGACTGTAATTTCAAACTATGAGAGGTCAAAAATGAATAAGTAAACTATTTTAAGTATTTTGTTTTAGTACTCTGTTAAATGTGGAATGAGGCATGTTAATGCTACAAACTAAAAGGAATAAGAATAAAGTATTATGCTTTACTATTTATGTGACAGATATTGTAGATGGCAGTTGTGTGATTTTAATAACTGTGCTGATATTTTCAAAATTTAAATTTTAAGATATTTTAGGAATGTCTTACGATCTTGGTACAGTATAAAAGTAAGGTGATTGGTCGTGTATACTACTTTGGGAAAGAGAGGTAGAATTTATTAATGGCAGACAAAAGAGACTGACTTGATGACAATAGACATTATCATAGAAGTCATAATGATGCTGTAAGACAAAAAGATGTGCTTGTAGAGACAGTAGGGGTGACTGACACATGTCTGAAGGAGCTGTCGTTTCGTAAACCGAGGGAGAGTATAAAAAATTGAATCCCTCTCCCTTATAAGTTGTCTATAGTTATAGGGAGACAAAAAGTGGTGTAAACCATATCATCATAGAGAAGAAATGTTTGAGTTCTAAGGGTATTTTGGTAGGGAAGGAATCATCTGGTGATAGAAAACTTTTAGAGAGGCAACAGGAGTGGTCAATTTCTATAAAATGTTCAGGTAAAGCAGAAGATTGTTGCTCTTCAAGTAAAGGTTGGTGTAATATGTCTCTGTTTTGTTTTGATTTGTTGTTGCTAGTAATCTGTATATGATATTGTATGTCTATCGTTGTTGATTGAGGGATTCAGAAGTTGATAATGTAGGGGTTTAAAATCTTGAGTAATTGCCTTTAAAGTTCTGCAGTGCATAAGCTTTGCATAAGCTTTGGGTTATATGAACAAACTGTAGAAAGAGAAAATGCTTTTTTGGAGAAGAAGAGGGAAAATTAAAATGATTGTCTGTTGTTTTGGTAAATTAGAAAATAAACGTGTTGACTGGGTAGAAACAAGGGTGGGGTTGTTTTTACTTTTTGTAGGGTATAACCTGTAACATAGAGATAATGATAAAATATTTTGTATATCTGTAGGTCTAGTATGCGTTCAAAACCTATATATCCCATGAGTAAATTTGTAGCAACATCAAGTTTAGAGGAAACATCATCATCGGGGAGGGAGGACGATTATAGTGTAATGGAAGAGATTATAAATAAGACAGATGCGATTGTATGTGTAGATGTTGGGGAATCTAGTAAAGTAGAAAAAGTTATAGAAATAGAGGATACAAAAAAGAAAGATACTTGTTTTTCATATATCCTAAGGGAGTAGATATAGGAAAAGAATTTCTGAAACATAAAAAGAAATTACAGGGAGAATAGGGAAATTATATGACTGACCAAAGTCTCCGGTTTAGAGCATATGTCCCAGGAAAAGGGGAGGAGGTGGTATACTATCAAGTCCCATGTTTGGATAAGTGGAAAATAGAGAAAAGGATTAGTGATGATGTTAAAATCTCGTATTATAATGGTGCTGGGTTGGTAGGCCCAAATGATGGGTTTCTATGTTATCTGAATCAGGCTATTTATGGCCTTAGAATTCCTCTGACCTTCTTTTAGAAAGGGGTTATGAATGTATTGCAATGTTGCCCTGCCTAACTAAATGGGAATATGTATGAGATGATGAGGGTATGCGAGGCTCTGAATGAAAAATGAAGAAGGGAAGGGACTGCCAAGCAGTTCGAAGCTGATGATGTGTTGAAATTTTATAAATGGAAATATGTCAAAGGTTGAAATAGTGGTTACCTGTATAGTGATTCATCTAGGCCAAATTTTTTTGACATTGAATTTGCTGGTAGACCATGGAATGACCACCTTATATGGGTAGGGGGCAACTGTATGCAGGTTCCAGATGAACCAGCGTTCGTCCTGAACCATAGATATTATAACCCGAGTAAGTAACATTGATCAACTTCGGCCAACCATTATTATGTTTTTGAGCTGCTAAATATACATTTGTTCCTTATTTTGTCAGATCCCAATCCTTCATCGGCGCCTAATAATACCAGCTTGTTCGATAGCCTAGCTCATAATTGTAGGGGCCTAGCTTCGAAGGAGGGGAAGCTGACTCTTACACTATGGGCTTTATCTTTGACTAGGGGGTTTCAAGAATATAATCAATAATAGCGAGATCCACTATAGAGATTATACACTTGCGTAGAGGCCAAGAATGGGTTGCTCCACAACCTCTGGTAAGGATTTTTAAGAGTAATGTTATATATGTAGAGTAGTTGAAGTATCGAGAACTAGGTTATTACAGGGTATTCGAAGGTAAACTTGTAAGGTCTATTGGGAGAGATTTTCTAACCCTTTTTTAGTGTTTCTTCCTTCCTATTTATAGAATATAGAAAGGGCTGAGTCACCATGGGGGGAAAGTTACATGTATATCCTCTAGGGACAACTGACTTGTACCTGGAGTCAGTTCAGGCACTGTAGCTGATGAGTTTGGCACTGTAGTTGCTGGTTCTGACACTGTAGTTGTTGAATTTGGCACTGTAGTTGTCGAGCGGCTTGTTCTAGTGTTCTATCTAATGAGCTGGCCGTCCGATGTGTCTAACTTCGACCATGTACAGCGATGGTCAAAGTATTTCTGGTATTGATGCTGAGTTTAAGCACTGCTCATCTATCTTCGACTATGGCAGTTAACTTCGATGGTACCTTCGAGTGTTCGATTAATCTTGGGAGGTTTCGTGGGCGCAGTTATTGCCTTACTGGGCTTCGAGTCATCAGGTAGGCTTTGATATAGCCTTTGAGTATTTGGCAAGTATTAGAAGGATGCGAGTAGGTTACTATATTTGCCCCCTCTCAGTAAGGGCCTCGGAAATTGGTGTAGAAGGCGTATACTGAGAAAAGCGGTTGGGTCTCGGAAGTTGGAAAGTTTGACTGAGTGATTGTTGCAATTCCGAGGTGGGTAATTAAAGACTGTGATTAATGCGGGTTGTGATTAAAGAGGGATTTAAATGTATCTGCCTTCAAGTATAAGTAGGGGGTGTTAGGAGAGCTTCAAACTATCTACATCTCCTTCCCCAAGTAGTCGATCCATGGACACCACTCCTAATACCAGGTACCAGGGAAGAATGGTGGCCAGAGACCTTTGCATGCAGGAGAAGACCCTTGAGCTGAAACAGAGGTTTTTTAGTGACCCAAGCCTAGATTGGGTGATGCCAGACTTAGTTGAGCTGGAGCCAGAAGAACCAGTCAATGGGATGCCGTATGCGCAATGGTGGAGGGTGCTGCAATGGATGGACCCACTCGTCAGTAACTGGTTCTTCTTCCTATAATGTATGGCCAAAGATCTGGTGGACGAAGAAGACCGTGTTAAGGATGATGAGGTTGGGACTTGTATCATCTGCAAATAGGGGCATCTTGGTTGTGGTAATGTTACTGGCACAGGATGTTTGCTTTATTTTCTGTTGATGGTGGCTGTTGCTGTTATTTCTTGTTGTACTGATGTAAGGACATTGAATTGAATGAAATTGGAATGTTTTGAAACAAATTTGTTGAGGTGTAGACATGGATTGTGTTAGTGTTACTATAACAAATACAGAAGACGAAGGTAATTTAAGCGCGATAACACTTTCTCGAATGTCAAACTTTTAGGAATGATCATTAGAAAATTGTAAGCAACTGGGGTAAAGTCTAATAATAGAAAAATTTAGGCCGACTTATCGAATATTTTGTATGTATGGACGAGTGCTTGACGTGGAATATTTTATCAAAGGTAAATGGGCTTCGCCTGCAAAACCTGACACCCGAAATAGCTGGCATGTTAGAAGCGATACTGTTCTTAGGGCAGAGTGCCCCGCAGGTCATCATAATGCTTCCTCAGGTTATTGGAAAAGGGTAGAAGTAACAGGTAGGTTGGAGTTGTTAGTTTCGGGTGCGGTGCTCGAGGGATCAAAAGGCTTATAAAGAATTTTGAAAGGGGCGTGTGATACGTGCATGTAGGCAGTTGAAGAGTAAAATGATAAATACACATCTCAGTCAAAAAATAAAGGGGAGTGAAGGAGTGGTAATGATGTCAATGGGGAAACCGAGGCAGTTTTAGCTTAGGTATTTAAAGGGGTGAGGGAAGAACTATTCCCCAAATACTCAAGCAATCATAGAGAAAGAACAGTGAGAAAGAGAGAAAACATACGACATTGTTGAAGTGGTGCTTATTGGAGAGTAGAGAAGGGATCATCATTGTTACGATTTAAATTAGACAAACAGGTACTCTTATGATTTTCTTCGTAGATAGGTTATTTGGAGTTCTCCTCTATAGTTTTGTCTGCTGTGAATGTATTGAGGGGTAGGTGTTGTTAGGGTTTATGTTGGCAAAGGCCTGGCCGGGGGAAAAGGTAACCCAAGTGGCTGGATGTACGGCCTAGTGGGACATTAGGGATATTTATATGGTGATTAGGGTTGTAGTCGAACCCTTGACTTGGGGTTGGGGAGGGGTAGTGCGAAATATGATATCGATACGTAATAGTCGAATATATCGATCTAATTGTGTGCCTTTTCTTTTGTAGGGTATAATGCGTACCTGTCAATCTCTGAGGCTGAGGCTGATAGATGAAGAGGTCGACGTAAATGAACCGAGTGTGTATGGTCGTGGCTCAAGGGGTGAGAGCAGCGACATAGAGGTGTTAGACATTGCAACAGATGTCCCTGTTTGTCAACATAGAGGAGGTGGGGCTTCGAGTAAGAGCCGTCGAAAGGTCGAGTGGCCGAGGAGAGTGATGGAGGGAGGAGAGGGAAGGGGACACGAAGGTAGTGTCGAGCCTTCAGGGGATGAGAGAGAAGAAGGGGAGCAGAGCGATAGTAGTAAGAGTTCGACTTGTTTGAGGGGAGCTGCAGGGTCAGTCTCAGCTTAAGAGAAGGCGAGACTTGATCAATTTATGGCTAAGCATGAATTGTCAAAGGTAGGGATGGTATTAATGGTAGTTAGGTCTGAGTACACGTTCAAGGATATCCCTCGAGAGGGTTGGTATTTAGAGGCCAGATCCAGCTAGGGATGCAATTACCCCTTTGAAGGCTGGTGAAGGAGGTATTAAACTGTTGGGATGTTGCCCCGTGATAGATGAATGGTAACTTCTACGAAATGATGAAAGTGGTCGAGGGTATGAACATAAAATTGAAATGTGAGAAGAGGGGTTTGATCGAGTGATTCGATATTGTATCATTCTACTCGAGGAAAGCCAATAAGAAGGTGGATATGAACCATATCCAATGCCATGCAGATAAACCATGGCTATTTTATTTGTTCTCGACGGGTCGAGGGCGGGATAAAGACTTGGTTGTGGTAAGAGGGAATTACAAGAATACCGCAGGGAAGGATGCTTATAGGCTACAGCACACGGTGTTGAATCCAAGTATGTTGATAGTTGAGGGTTGTTTATTATGTTGATCAAATAGATTGCTAATTTTTTTTTCATTGTTTTACAGAACCTGGTAACCAAACTTTGATGAATCTGAGGAGATATATTGACGAGCTGATCCACTTGGATGAGGAGTGGATAAACCAGATATTCAGGAAACTAGGTATCAAAAGGATGAGGCGGAAGAAGAGAGATACATTACTTCGAAACGTTCCTGTCATTTCTAGGCAAGCAAAGAAGGGGGGAGAAGAAGGTACTTCAAGAGGGGCCAAAGAAATGGAAAAAACAAGATTGATTCAGAAAATGAACTATGTTTCTAAGGGTGGGCAAGAAGGATTAGGGACTGTACCACCGAGTGTGGACGAAGTAGTGCCCGAGGTACCGACGTCTGCTGACAAGGGTAAGGGAAAGGTCATTCCCAAACCTTTGAAAGTCCTACAGCCGAAGACTATTCTACATAAGAGGCCTCGGGAGCTGGGGGCTGATGATGCGGATAATATCAACGAAGCGCGTCGTAAAACCAAACTTGAGGAACATGCTCGAGCCGCGGCCGCGTCGATGGCTACTCTTTATGGAAATGACCCAGACAAAGCTGCGAAGCAGATGAATAAGGCGCTCCACTAGGTAACTATTTTATGAGACTCTAATTTTTTTGTAACATTCAATATGCTTTGAGAAGTACTAACGGTTTGAGTATTCTAGCAGGTGCATACTTGGGCCTAAGCTTTTGTCAAAGCCCAGAAGGTAACAACGAGGAAACTGAAACAGGCGATGGACAGTGTGGAGCTCGCTCGAGGGACTGAGATGTCGCTGGAGTCCGAGGTTAATGCGCTAAAGCGGCAGAGGTTAGCTATCAGAGCTGAATATGCGAGGGAACTCGAAGCTGAGCGTTCCAACCATATTCAAATGCGAAAGATACTGAAGTCGAAGCTTGTTGAGAATAAGAAGGAAATGGAAGAACAGAGGGAAACCTTCCAGGGGCAATTTGATGAGGATTGTGAGATATCTACAAATTTGAAGATCTTTATCGAGAGTGTAGGGTATGATTCCATAAAACTGAAGCGCTTTCCTATGCCCGCATGGCCTCCTATTAAAGGTGTTATGCAGACATAAAGGATGGAAATGGATTCCGCTAGTGGAGGTATGGGAAATGACGTGGAAGCTCCCGTGTCCGAAGGGGCTACTACTGGTGTAGTAGGTGATGAGGTGGCCGATGCTGTGGGGCCGAATCTTGCTGTCGAAGGTGCTTGAGGTATTGCTGTGAATGAGCCTGTGGGAGGAAGTTGTGTGGCTACTTTTGTATGAGGTATTATCGTTATCATCTTGCTGTAACAAACTCTTTTCTCTTATCTTCTTGTGGGCTGGAAGTTTGGAGTGATGGTTGGTACTCAAATAATGTGTAACTTATTTGAGTTTGAGTTGCCTATTTTTGGTTGATTTGAATTGCTTTTTTTATTAAACTTAAGTTGCTGATATATATTGTAGTGGAGCATCTTACATGTAGTTGAATTGCTGATATTCCTGTATGCTTGTATCTGTGTATGTTGAGAAGTATAGAATGCTCGTAGCAGGGTTAGAGCTAGAACCTTGAAGAGCTTTAAGGTCATCCCCGAGTATTAGTCTAGTCGAGGGATGGACATGATACTTAGGTTAGACCAATAATTTATTGGATTTCGAAGGTCACCCCCGGGTCTGTCAGCAGGATTGAGCCTAACCAAGGCATTATATGTTCGCCCCCAATGCATTCCTGAGGGTCCGGTCTGTCAACCATTCATGCCCTTCGAGTTTGCTCGAATGGAGACTTAAAAAGCTTTGAGGTCACCCCCAAGTATCAGTCGGGTCGAAGGGTTGACATGATACTTAGATTTGACTACGAAATTCACTGAAAGGCAGGATACGAAGTTCAGAAGGTAAAAAGTATGCTCATTGATTATACTACATTTATATTAGTTGAATAAGGTGGTGTATGTGGCCTGCTATATGAGAGTAACTACATTGTATTCCATGTGTTAGGTATAGGCTCTTCATCTTATGTCATAAGATAATAGGAGCTTTTATCAGTCTTGTCGTACACGATATGAGGTCCTTCCTAGGATCCGACTAACTTGCCAGCATTCTGAGGATTCGAAGAGGGTGTGACTCGTCGAAGTACAAGAGCTTCGATATCGAAGCTCCTCGGTCGAACCCTTTTGTTGTATGACTTTTGGAGGGAGAGATGATAGGGAACGAGGTTAGCGATGGCTCGGTCTCTAGTTTTGTCGATCCATAACATATTGCATCCGAGTTCAAACTCATTATCTTCATCTGGGAGGTTGGGGTCGCGTGTTGGTACTTCAAATTGAGCAGGTAGAACCTCTTTGGTACCATAGGCTAAGAGAATAGGTGTGAAGCCCGTCGCCTTTCATGGTATTGTTCGATAGGCCCAGAGTACATATTGCAGTTCTTGAACCCATCATCCTTATTTCTCATCGGCACGCTTCTTAAGACCGTCGACTATAGTTTTATTGATTGCTTTGACCTGACCATTCCCCTGGGGGGTAGTAAGGTGTCTAGGGGGAGATGATGATGTTGTACTTCTTGAGGAAATTGCGGACTTTGTTCCCAACGAACTGTGGACCATTGTCATATCGAATCATGTGAGGGTAGCCGAAGCGTGTAATGATATTTTCCCACAAAAACTTGATGGCTTCTTCTTCTCTGGTTCGATATAAAGGCACGGCTTCAACCCATATAGTAAAGTAATTTGTTGCCGCAAGAATATTTTCTCGGCTACCCGATGCTTTGGGAAAGGGACCCACGAGATCGATTGCCCACCGCTTGAGTGGCCAAGAGACTTGACTGTAATAGAGGTCTTGTGAAGGGCTATGGAAATCGTGGGTGTGACATTGGCCTTTGTCACAGTGTTTGGCGTACTCTTTAGCTTGCTTCTTCATATTAGGCTAGAATAAACCTTGGGATACGGCTCGAAGGGCCATAGATCGACCAGCAGTGTGGGCATCGTAGGTACCTTCATAGAGTTCAACAAGAATGGTAGTGGCTTCATTTTGAGAGATGCACTGGAGGTGGATGTCGTTTGGGGATTTGTGATATAACTCACCTTTGAAGATGGTGTATCTGATAAAATTTTCCAGTAACGAATATTTGGCTTTGGGGTCATCTGGGAGGGTAGAACTTTTGAAGTAAGCGAGAAATGGTGTTTGCCAGTCATCTGGATTGAGACTCTCGCCTCTAGTATAGATGGCATTGACTTCCATCTGGCCGGTACTTGGGCGTTCGAGTACTTTGATATGTAGTGTTCGAGATTTGGACTAGCCTAACATGGCTGCTATATAGGCAAGGGCATCAGCGTGTCTATTTTAATCTCAAGGGTAATGTGTGATGGAATATTTTTCAGGGAAACGATCCATGCGTTGGCGGACAAGTACAGCATACTCAGCCATGCGACCGTTGGCCAGATTTTTAGCGGTTTATTATCTCTGAACAAGTTGGGAGTCTATAACTACTACAAGCTTAGGGACACCAAGTTCAAGTGCAAGGTCGAGGCCATGGATTAAGGCTTCATACTCAGCCTCGTTGTTTAAGTATTCAAAGTTTAACTTGACGGCTTTTTCAATTCGATCATTGGTGGGGGTAACCAGGACAACACCGATCCCCATATTGTTAGGTCCAGCCGATCCATCTGTAAAGAGACGCCAACCTGTGTTAGGGTTCTATGGATCATTTTATTTGGCCTGGTCTTCTGGTAGATCATCTTCATGTTCCACCAAGTCGATGTCTTAGACCGGGAAGTCGGCGAGGAAATCTACGACTCCTAGTCTAGATTTTTCTTTCTTGTTGAGTACTTCTCGAAGGGGGTAACTTGTGATAACACGTATGGGGTGAGCTTGAAAGTATGGTTTGAGTTTTCGAGCGGTATAAACGAGTGTAAGGAGCAGTCGCTCGAGCTTGGTTTATCGAGTCTCTGCGGGTATCAGAGTTTTACTGATAAAGTACACAGGTTTCCCGATGCTGGATTCGAGTCGAATGATGATTGAACTAATAGAAGTATCGGTAATAGCAAGGTATAAAGAAAATGTTTCTCCTTCGATGGGGGTATTGATAAAGGGTAGTTGACCAAGGTAAGTTTTAGGGTTGAGGAAGGCATGTTTACAATTAGGTATCCAATTGATTTTGGGGTTGTTTTTCTTTTTGTCCTTGTGGACGCCTTGGTCGTGTAAGAGGGGAAAAAGCCAAGCACAACGGCCAGAAGATTTGGATATAAAATGAATGAAGGCGCTATCTTACTAGCAACCTTTTGGACATATTTTTTTGTTCGAAGGGAAGCCATGCCGATTAGGGCTCGGATATGAGTGGGGTCGATCTCGATACCCTGTTTGCTGATGAGATGGCCTAAAAATTAGCTTCATGTTATATTTTTGAAGTATCGAGAAGACTTCGATTAGGTCCTGAATATGGGTATGTTTTTGGAGACTTTTGCATAACATGCCATCGATATAGACTTTAACCGAATTGCCAAGCAAAGGTTTAAACATGGTGGTAAAAATGTATTGGAAAGTAGCACCCACATTCTTAAGGACGAAGGGCATGCCGTTAAAGAAATAAAGGCCTTGTTTAGTAATAAACAAAGTTTTAAGTTGGTCCTCGAGGAGGAGGGGTACTTGATTGTAACCTGAAGCCGCACCCATCATTGATAGTCGCTCATGGCCGGCTGTGGCATCCAGGAGTACTGAAATGATCAGAAAGAGAAAACAGTACTTCGATGTATGTTTGTTGAAATTTGTAAAGTCAACGCAGATTTTGATCTTATCGTTCTTCTTAGAGACAACAATAATAATGGAGATCCAGTCAGCGTACTTGACTTCTCTAATAAAACCCGCGGCTAGAAGTTTGTCAACTTCGAGGTTTACAGCTTCGCGAAGCTGTGGGGCCAACGTACGCTTCTTCGGCTTCACTACTGTAGAGTGAGGGATGAGGTCGATTCGATGGCATGTTAAACTGAGGTTAACACCGGGCTTCTCATGGAATATCCAGGCGATGTCATCTTTATTTGCTCGAAGGAAGTCGGTGAGTTCGAGGCTCTTGGCCTCATCTAGAAAAGATCGATGAACGTCTCTTGACCATGACCGTCGAGGTCGATATAGACAGTGGGTTTGATGGGTGTGGTGGATTGCATCGAAGGTATAGAGATAGAGAGAGACATTGATTGCTATGGTTGTTTGATAAGTTTTCAGGTTTGATCGATCTTCGGGTGCTCGCATGAGTAGGCAAGGCGTTGAGAGCCTTTCATGTTCTAGGTACCACAAGGGGTAGAGAAACGAAGTGCTTGGTGGTAAGTCGAAGGTATGGCTCTCATGGCATGGAGCCAGTCACGCCCGAGGATGCCAAGACACTCAAATTTCTTGTCGGTGATAAGAAAGCTGGATTGGAGTGTAACTGGCCCTGAAGTGACAGGGAGGCTAATGCGACCGAAAATGACTTCGGTGGTGCCATTGAAACCTTTAAGTTCAATATTAGTCGGGGTGATAAAGTTAGCTTTTTGCATGGCTTGAACAATCTGAATGAACAGTACGTCAACTACACTACCCGTGTCGATGAGCATGGTATGGAGGACGAGGTGTTCGACCTTGATCAAATTGACCAAAGGATCAGAGTCGGGGAAGCAAACATGGGAAGTGTCACAGTCGATAAATGAGATACCCTTAGGTCGAGGGTATTGGCTCAATTCTAGTAGAAGGATTGAGAGCTTTTCCTGGTAGGTAAGCTTGTAACATTCTTCAACACGCTTGCGTTTACTTTTAGAACAGTCACTGTCGACATTGATGACTTCGATGAGATGAAGTTGGTAAATGTGTACCTCGGCTGGGTCGGCAGCTGGGGCAGGTTGAGGCTTAAGATACGACCCATCGAGGTAGCTGGGGAGGTCAGTAATATATTGATGTAGACAACCCGCCTTAAGAATTATTTTGAGAGAGGGCTGCTGAGCGTAGTATTTGTTGGTATGGTGGTAGTTACATTTATGATTATGGCAGTAAAGGTTCACCTTGTTTGACCTCGATGGGGAAGGGGGTACGCCATATGGGGTCGGTCTGAATTTGTGAGAGAAGGGTGCTGATGGGAGCAACGAGTTTGGGGAGGACCGGCTTGGGTCATTTTTTACGAGCCTTAGTAGGAGTATCATCATAGTGTGAGCGTTGGTGGCCCTTAGTCTCCTGTGAGATGGGAGTGATCATGGGTGTAGAAGGTTGTTGAGGTTTATTCTGATTGGTAGTCGAAGCTTGCCCCTGGCGATTTGACTTGTAGAGGCTTTCGAGGTCGATGTACCCATTATCTTTGGATAACATCTCCCGAGGGTTTGTGGTTTATGAAGCACAATATACTCCTTTGCACGACTGTTATCTGGGAGAGCGTTAGAGTACGCAAGAACGGCGTTCGCGCAGTCGAGGTTCTCAACTTTGCGCGACTCATCGAGAAACTACTTGATGAAGGCTTCAAGGGTTTCGTTAGGGGATTTGCAAAAGTTGAAGAGGGCATCGACCCCGACCTCGGGGTCCTTGTTGAAGTTAAACTGGGAGATGAAAAGAGTTGACAGTTATTTAAAACTTTAGATGGAACCATTAAGGAGGCTTTGATACCATCTGAGAGGGCTGTCTGTGAGGCTGGTGTAAAACAGTCGACACAACAGGTGGTCAGCCGTGGAGTAAAGGCTTAAGGCATTTTGGAATTTGAGGGTGTAGGACTGGAGGTCGGTATTACGGTATTTGCCAATTTTGGAGGCGTATAAATTTGGAGGCACCCCTATAGCGAGGAGTTTGGGGTAGAGGGGGTTATTTAACCGTCTCCAAGAGTTCGGTGTAGGGCTCGCACTGATGCGGATAACGGTGTGGATTTTGTGGTCGAGTTCCTGTTGTGTAAGATAGGCAGGATCAGGGGGGATCTTCAGGATCAAGGGGAATGAGGCCTAATGCTCGGCGTGTGCTCAGCGCTGCGTTCCTCGAGCTATTCTTAAGCAGGGCGGCATTTGGGGTATCTGGTAGTGCAAAGAATGGAGTCAGACGAATCCTCTATGAGGTGTATACCAAGGTGGATTGAACCAGTAGGTAGAATGGTAGGGGGAGCACCCTCGGCACTAAGATGGGCCGGGGTTACTTCAATATGTGGTTGGGGCCCAACCCGGGCGTGGACGGAAACACGCGATGGGGCAGGTACTCGAGAGGGTGGAGGGGCGTCTTGAGTTTGAAGTTGTTGCAACTCGCGAACTGTATTGCATAGATTGTCGAGGGTACGATATTGTCTGTCGGCATTGTCTAAACGGCTCTACGGTTCAGCCTTAAACTCTTGGCGGTACTCTTCCCGCTCAAGGTATAACTGATTACAGTGTCACTCCTCAGCTTGAACAAATTCTGGGTAAGAAGGGTGAGCTGAGCGGCTCCATCGGCAGAGTTGCCGATAAGGGCGGAAGTAGAGTGGAGGGTGGGGGCCATTGAAGATGGCTTGAAGGAGTAGACAAGGGAAAGAGAAATAAGGCAGGGGGAGTTTGGTAGGGTGGGATAGCACTGACGGCGCCAAAGACCTAGCTTCGTAAGAGAGGAAGCTGACTCTTATACTATGGGTTTTATCTTCGACCAGGAGGTTTTAAGCATACAATCAATAATAACGAGATCTACTATGGATAATATACACTTGCGTGGAGGCCTAGAATGGGTTTCTCCACAACATCTGGTGAGGATTTTTAGGAGTAATGTTATATATGCAGAGTAGTCGAAGTATCAAGAATTGGGCTATTACAGGGTATTTGAAAGTAAACTTGTATGGTTTGTTGGGAGAGATTTTATAACCCTTTTCTAGTGCCTCTTCCCTCCTATTTATAGAATATAGAAAGGGTTGAGTCACCATGGGGGGCCAAGTTACATGTATATCCTCCGGGGATAACTGACTTGTACTCGAAGTTAGTTCTGACGCTGCAGTTGGTGAGTCTGACACTGTAGCTGTTGGATCTGATACTGCAGTTGCTGGATCTGGCACTGCAGCTGTCGAGCGGCTTGTTCCATTATTCTGTCTGGTGAGCTGGCCGTCTGACGTGTCTGCCTTCAACCATGTACGACCATGGTCAAAGTATTTCTGGTATTGATACTAAGTTTAGGCGCTGCTCATCTATCTTCAACTATGGTAGTTAGCTTTGATGGTACCTTCTAGTGTTCGATTAATCTCGGGAGGCTTTATGGCGTAGTTATTTTCTTACTGGGCTTCGAGTCATCAGGTAGGCTTCGATATAACCTTCGAGTATTCGACAAGTGTTAGAAGGTTGCGAGTAGGCTACTATAATGATCAGGTTGAGTTAAAGCAGGTACTTGGTGAGCTAGGTATCTAGAGGGATAAGAAGGTAGATTACATATTACCCAAAGTTTAACGTGCTCTCGAGAATCAAGCTATGGCTGAGAAGAAGCCTGGTTAATTGTTGATGATGTCACTAGTCTTCCGTCTCCTGCACTGGAAAATATTAACATGAAACGGAGTATTCGGAGGTCGCAAAAACCAGCTCTGCAAACTATACCTGCTACTGTGGTGGTGGTCTCAGACCAAGAGGTTACAAAACCTGCTGCTGGAGATGTTGAGGAGAGGTAGGAAGTGAGTAAAGTTACTCCTTCAGAGGCTGAAAGGAGTTCACTGAAAAGAAAACGGCACGAAGATGAGGGTAGTGCTCGTACGAAGGCCCAGGCTGTGGCCAAGATAAAAGAGCTGGAGCAAAAATACTATATGATGGTGGAGACTAATCTGTAGCAGCTCGATGAAGTATATCAAGAACATACTTTGGCTGTTTGTGTTGAAATTTTTGATGTGTTATATTTGGAATATGATCTATAGTTTTGAACTTTTGTATTTGTATCGGTAGCTCTCGATGTTGATTAAGGGGGTAACTAAATTCATGGGTAAGAGAAGCTAGGAGTTCGGCGACCTTCCTCTAAGGGTGGATGTTCACACGGCTCGTATAAAGGAGCTCAAAGCTGAACTTGAGATAGAGAAAAAGAAGAGAGCTGAAGATGCCAAAGCTGCTGAAGAGCGGTATAAAGTGTTGTCCGAGCATGATGATGTTATGTCGCGATCATGCGAGGCATTGAAGGCGGAAATAGATTGTTTTGTCCAATTTTATTACTCTTTTGGGTTAACTCGTGCTGATATAGAGCTGGGTCGATCTGGAAGATACGAAAATATAAACTTTCCTGCAGGGGTAGAGGGTGAAGTTGTGGCTAATGTTGCCAATCTAGCCAATGTATCTGCTACACCAACTGAACAAGCTGTAGCTGCTGTAAGATATTAGATCCTCCATTTGAGGTAGAAATAAAAAAACAAATCTTTAGCCAATCTGTAGTATTTCGTTTTGAACTATATAGTTTGATTAACTTTGATGGGATTGTACTCTGTATGGTTGTAAAAATGTTTAAGTTTGATAAACGCCTTTTAATATGCTCTCCTTGAATGTTTGTATGATAACAAGATATTTGTAATCTGTATAGGAGGTAGATAGAATGAGAAAAACTATTTCTGACTTGGAGAGATCGTTGGATAGAGCAAGGGATTCAGTGGCTTGTGTTCAATAGGTATTAAATAAAACTGAGTATGAGAGAAGGCAGTTTAAATCTAACTCGGAGAATTTTTTTAAAGAATTATATGACATCCAATGTAGATATGCTAAGATAAATATAAAAAGGGATAAGGTATTAAGAAAGGAAGAGGAAAAGGGGGTGTTAGTTCGAAATCCAAAAGAGTTTACCTATTTTAACGACCCGAGTGAGAAGGCTAGGTGTCTAAGTCTGTTGATAGCTCTGACATTATATTTGGAAGTCAAAGTAGATAGTGAACGGGGTTTAAAAGAAGCTTATATAGAGCTTTTGAAGGGAAATGGTGTAGTACCTGGCCCAGCTCGAGTAAAGTTTATAGCTCAAGAAGTACGCAATCGCCATAGTGAAGATGCAAAAAAATGTTCAACACGAGCTGGGGTGTCTGCTATATGGGGTGATGTAGAACCTTTACCTGAAGTTTTTGGCTATATGTAGGACCGAAAGGTAATGTGGATTGTGTTTTTTTGGATAGGGAAGAGAAAATATAGGTTCAACAAAAGTTAGAGGGTGAGTTAAAGGAATTGCAAGATTTATTGCCGCAACATATAGAGTAAAAAATGTCTTTAGCGATGCAATTGTCAAAAGAAGTAACTGTTTGAAAGAAGATTGAAACTGATGTGAGTGCTTTAGGTGTATTGCAAAAAGAAATGCTCAAGCATCTGTGCAGGGCGCAGATGCAATTGAAGGATCATCTGTATCCATCACGAGCAAAAATTGTAGCTCAAACGGAACATGAGTGTATATTAAAAATATGATTGATTTTTATGGAGGGGAGCTGGCGAGGGTATATAACAAATTTAGAAAGTTTGTAACTGGTTGTGGGAAAGATTTACAATACCAGATAAACACGCTTGAAGCAAAGAGAGTTGGTGCGCCGGTAGCTATCAAAGAGGTAAATGATCGAGCTCGCAAATTTGAAGTATTGTGGTATATGACGAACATGATGTTAAAAGAGATAGAAGAGGCCTACATTGAACAAAACGAAATGATAAATAAAGATTGGATCACGATCTATACTTTAGAATATAACGTTTAAATGATGACCTTAGACATTTTGGAGTATCAATCGGAAAATGAGGAACTGCGTGATGCAAAGACCAAATTGGAGGCAGATCTTTACAAGACTACAATAAGTCTTGAGGAAGAAATGTTAGAGATGAAGTGTAATCAAGCTCGGACAGATGAATCAGCAAGCTTGGTGGCAAACATGGATGAGTTTATGGCATTAATGGAAGGTCGTAATGATGGGACACTGAGTAAAAAATAAGCTCTGGAAGAACGGTGCAGAATTTGGAAGCTACGCTGAAAGAAGCTAAATGACAACTTGCAAGGTTTGTGCTTTCTGATAAGGTGAAATATGAGGCAAATACTGCGTATGAGAGAGAAATGATGGTAGTGCTCGCCTTCTTCGTATCGAGTTCAAGAGATTAGAAGCAAAAATCAAAACTGTATATGACAAGCTACTTGCTGATGGTGTACAGTGTGAGATGCGGTTGATACGATATGAGTATCTGGATCCCATGATAGCAAAAATTGGTATTCTTACAAAAAATAAGGTTAAAGAAGGAAAGCAAAGTGTGACTGGGAGGATGCCAAAGTTTATACGAAAACGACTTTGTGGGGAAAGTTTGCGTAGTGATGTGCGGCCTGATAACTCAAGTGACAGTTCGAGTGATAGCTCGAGTGACTGATGAGGCATTATGTCTATTAGAAGGGATTATTTGGACTATACTAATGAAAATATAGTAGATAGATTGTAACAAGGTAGGACAGTTGATAAAAGCAATGATCTACACAAAATTGTACTAACCTTGTGCTGAATCGATTATGATGTGAGCCCTTATATCGTATAACAAAGAGTTGGTTTGGCTGAAGCAACAAATGCTTAATATAATAGAAGATCGGTTTGGCTGAAGTAGCAAATGATCTATAACATGTAAAATAGAAGATTGGTTTAGCTAAAGTAACAAACGCTTAATATAATAGAAGATCAATTTGGCTGAAGCAATAAACGATCTGTAACATGTAAAAAAGAAGATTGGTTTGGCTGAAGCAACAAACGCTTAATATAATAAAAGATCGGTTTGGCTAAAGCAACGAACGATTTGTAATATAAGATTAATTTGGCCAAAGCAACTAACGATCTGTAATATAATAGAAGATCAATTTGGCTGAAGTAACAAACGATCTATAATATAATAGAAGATCAATTTGGCTAAAGCAACAGATCTGTAATGTATTAGAATGGGATGAACCCACTGGTAAATTGTGATATTTAGACATGTAATCTGTATATAAAAGTACTTGTATAATATATTTGAAAAGTGTTGTATTGTAGGGCAATCAAACACAAGTATTTTATTATTGTAAGATTAACGTACAAAGAATGTTGATGGAGTACTGTATGAAATAGTAGAAAGTACACTGATGTGTGCGATCAAACATAAGTATTTCATTAATGTAAGACCGACGTACAAGATGATAGATTTATTTAGAAAAGTATACTGTGATAGATTATTATCTTCGATATAACTTCAATCTCTTCGTGTTTCAAGGATAAGGTACTCGTTCTCCAAGTTTGGTGGTGAGATCACAAGAACCGAGTCTACTTTTTCAAATAATAATAAAAGGACCTTCCCAATTTTTGGCGAGTTTTCCAGTATTGACTTCTTTTCTGTGTTTGAGGACTTCTTGGAGGACTAGATCTTTAATTTCAAACTCTCTATGATGAACTCTTTGTTATAAGATATGGCTAAAGCCTGGTGGTATCTTCCCAAGTTTATTATTTCTCGGTCTCTTGTTTCATCGATCCAATTCATGTTTCATGCTAACTGAAATTTATTTTCCTTGTCGGTCATGGTATGGTCGCGTAATGGGTGATGATATTGAGTGAGGATTATTGGTTCAGTATCATACGTTAACAGGAATGGTGTGCATCCAGTCGATACCCGAGGTGTTATGCAATATGCCACAAAATATGTGGTAATTCTTGGACCCAATTATCCTTCTTCTCTGTCAAGCATTTTTTGATTTTGTCAATGATAGTGCTGTAATGGCCTAATTTTGTAAGCTCGAAGTGGCTTGGAATTAGCTCTTAAGCCAATATAACTGTGATTAAAATCTGATAAAAAGTAAGAAATAACACAGGCAATTTAGCGTGAAAACCTCTTAATAGGTAAAAACCACAACCTCGAGTTGAGGGTTTTTGTAATAGTAACTTTTATTGCTTGAGGCTGATTCCTTTTTATAAGTGATCTCTCGAATTAAAAATGCTTGATCTTATGAATAAGAAGTTTGAAGTTTTAAGAATCCAGAAGATGTAGTTTTCTTGGTGATTTTTCATGTATTTTTCTGGTCTTCATGTCGTTTGGACGCTGTCAAACGAACTTGTCGTTCGGCGTCGAGCTCCTTCTTACAGAGCTCTCGATCAAGAGTTAATTAACGTTCGGGCTCATTGCATTTCTCTATTTTAGTGCTGAGATTTTCCCGTAGCTTTGTAAGTTGTTCCGGCTCAACTGAAAGATCGAGCTGGATTTCGGTTGCTGGTCATCGGGAAGTGACCATGATTAAATTTTGTAGTAGAGTGAAAGTATGCCTTAAGATATCATAGAAATGTAATCTTTCCCACAGACAACACTAAATGTAATGGCCTAATTCCGTAAGTCCAAAGTGGCTTGGAATTAACTCTTATACCAATGTACCTATAACTAAAATATGATAGAAAGCAAGAAATAACACAGCTGATTTAGTATGGAAAACCTCTAAATAGGTAAAAACCCATGACCTCGAGTTGAGGGTTTGTAAAAGTGACTTCTATTGATGAGGCTGATTCCTTATTACAAGTGATTGCTCGACTTAGAAGTTTTTGATTTTGTGAATAAGAAGCTTAAAGTTTTGAGAATCTAGAAGATGTAGCGTTCTTGGTAATTTCTCATGTATTTTTTTGGTCCTTGTCTCTTTTGGAACTTTTTCTTTATATAGGTTTTCTCTGCAGTTCTTCATCGTGCTGAAGCACATTCTCTGAACAATATGGTTAGTGACAGTTGACTGAGTAACTATTGAGTTTGTGAGAGGCATGTGTCTTTGACTTGTTCTGGTTTTTTAGTTTGAGCTCGACCCACATTCTTCATCAGTTCGTGGAGTATGTGGGAATATTGATTGTTGAAGTCAGGTGTAGAATGCATGAGTCTGATATAGAAGTAATTCGAACTGGAGACAGCTCAATTTGGGTAAGATCGAGGGGTAGGCCCATACAAGTGCGATTAGTAATTTTGACCTGACCATTTCCTTGTGGGTAATATAGATTAGAAGGAGAGTGGATGATGTTGTACTGATTGAGGAATTCAACAACTCTGGAGCTAACGAACTGAGGTCCGTTGTCGATTCAGATAAGATGGGGACAGCCAAACCGTATGATAATAGTTTCCCATATAAACATGATAACTTCATCTTCACGTGTGCGACACTGAGGAAATGCTTCCACCCACTTGGTGAAGTAATCTACTACTTCCTACAAGGTCGAGGGCCCATCTTCTGAATGGCCAAATAACATTGTTAGAATGGAGTTCCAAGGCTGGAACTCAAATTTGTGGGCAATAAAATACCTTGAGTAAGAGCTCAATTTGCTAAAGATCGTCCTGCTGTATGGACCTACAAGTACCTTCGTAAAGTTCATAGAGGCTTTTTTGAGCTTCTTTAGTCGATAAACATTAGAGATGAGGTCCTGTAATTGATATTTTATAATGGAAGTTATCGACTACGACGTATTGCCTAACATTATTAAACACACGTCTTCATTCAGTAGGATCTTTGGGGAGTTCGCCTTCAAACTTGTTTTGGGGTCCAATATATGTGAGATAAGATCATCTCCAATCGTCCTCATCCTCATCAACTCCCCTAGTATTAAGAGAATTTGAGCTGATGATGTTAATACTAGGGGTGGATATTACTTCGATCTTGAGATATATTGAGCTTATGTGCCAAGTAGTCCTTCCAGATAGGTAAGGGAATCAGATTGTCTGTTCTCTCTGCGAGGTAAATGTTTAATGGTAGCCTTTTTGAATCTGCTCATTCTGTCAGCTACTGCAGCAGCTTAATCAATTATTTTACCATTTTTTTGATTTTTTTTGTATAATGGTTCCCAATAAGTAAAGAGTCCCTGCAGACAGAAAACTCGGAAACTCCAATCTCAAGAGCCATATTTAGACCGTTAATTAATGCCTCATACTCAGTCTCATTGTTTGTAGCTTCGAAGTTGAGTTTGATTGCTTTTTCTTTTTTTTTACTGGAAAGTGTAATAAGGACGATGCTGATGCCTAACCTTGTAGGTCCGACAGAACCATCAGCTAAAAGATGCCAACTCTTTTGAGATATCCAGTCAGACTTTTCTTTGAACTATTTTTCATTGATTTATGTACTATCTTCTTCCCAATCAAGATCTTTTACTGGGAAGTCAGCAAGAAAATCTGCTACTACTTGACCTTTTTTAGAATGCCGTGGTTCGAAACATATATCCTGTTCTCCAAGAGTTACAGATCATTACTGTACTTGTCTGGATTTTTCACGTTTGGACAAGCTTTTGCACAAAGGATAATTTGTCATTACTCGAACTGAGTGGGCTTAGAAATACTGCTTTAACTTCTGTGATGTGTAAATGATAGTTAACAATTGGTATACCAAGATTCTGCTGGAGTGAGAGTTTTGCTGATAAAGTTGACAGGTCTCTCCGTCTTCTCATCAAGTCTAATGAGGACAGAACTTAAAGATTAGTTGGTAATAGCAAGATATATGGTGAGCTCTAAGGTATACACATCACTGGTGGTTTTCCCAAATAACGTTAGAGTTCCTGAAATGCTGCTTCACAATCTGGAGTCCACTCAATCTCAAGATCATTTTAGGATTTCTTTTTTGTTGTCCCTTCATGCAATAGGTCAAATAACCATCGACATCGATCTGAAGACTTGGAGATAAAAAAAATTACTGTTGTTATCTTGCCTGCTAGCTTTTGTACGTCTTTCTTTGTTTTTGGAGAAGGTATAGATAGCAGTGTACAAATACATTCTGGATTAACCTCAATGTCTTGTTTGTTGATCAAATATCCCATGAATTTGCCTGACTGGACCCTGAACTGGCACTTATAAGGATTAATTCTCATTTTGCAGAAACGAAGAATTTCAAAAGTTCTGTGTAAATATGCGATATGGTTATCATTTTTGAGACTTTTACACAACATATCATCATTGTAGACTTCTATTATTTTTTTGAGATGGTCTTTGAACATCTGTGTCATCAAACTTTAATAAGTGGCTCCAGCATTCTTGAGACTGAAAGGCATAACCCTGTAGCAATACAGGCCATACTTTGTAATAAAAGTTTTTTTTCTCTTTATCGTTGGGTAGCAGAGGTATTTGATTGCACTCTAATGCGGCATCCATCATGGACAAGAGTTTGTATCCTGCAGTAGAACCGAGTTGATGGTTTATGATAGGAAGTGGAAAACTATCCTTTAAAGTATGTTTGTTAAGGTTCGTGAAATTCATGCACACTTTGATATGGTCATTTTTCTTTGGTATTGCTACAATGTTCGAGATCCATTATGGATAGTTAGCTTTTTAGATAAAACCAATTTTAATGAGTTTATCGATCTCGTTGTTAACTTCTTCTCAGAGTTTTGGTGTTAGAGTTCTCTATTTTTGTTTGAAAACTTCAACATTAGCTTTTAAATTAAGCTTATGGCATGCCAAATTGAGATCGATGCCTGGCATTTCATAAAATGTCCAAGAAAATACATTACTGTTATCTTTAAGGAACTGAATAAGAGCATTTCATTCTGTTATGGGCAAAAGAGTGCCAATGAATGTGCCTCGCTTGTTCCCTTTGATTTCGACGTACTCTATGATTTCTGTACTTAACAGTTGGTTTTCAGTAGAGTTCACTGTAAATATTTTCATAATTGCTATGCGAGCTGTGGTAGCGATGGTTCTGGTACGATGGAAATAGTATTTTTACAAGCTCGAGCTATCTTCTGACTGCCTTTAATTTTATAAATTCTGCCATTCCATTCAAATCACAGCGCCAAATGATAGGTCGACAGAATAGCTCGCATATTATGAAACCAGCAGCGTCTCATTATCCCCAAATAATAAGATTTTGTATTAATAACGTAAAATACAACATTAACTATTGCTGGTCCTGCCGTAATAGGAAGTATAATCTTTCCTACACGTTCTTCTCTAGAACCGTTGAATCCCCAAATATTAATATCACTAGGCTGCACTTTATCTGCCAGTCCCATCTGATCAGTCGTGATTTAAAAAAGTAGTTCGATACTACTACCAGTATCTACCATCATTGTATGAAGTATAATATTTCTCATTTTCAACATGATCACCAATGTATCATGGTGAGGAAAGTTAACGTGGCAAACATTACAATAGTAAAAGAAAATCCCTATGCGTTGGGAGTTGGATACGGGAAGTAACCGAGATTCTTTATCATCCATGGACAAGTCATTATATTGGCCGACACATCGTCTTTTTCTCCAGTTCGATTGGTTAATAGTGTGAGTCTCAATAAAGTGGCTGAGGGAGATATGGTATAAGTGTTTTTCCTCTGCCATTTCTTTAACCGTACGACTTCTGTGGGAAGTTTGTAACTCCCGTTCTTGTAACTTTCAACGTCCATGATGTATTTATGAATTCATCCATCCGCAAAAATATACTCCAATAATTGTTGTAAAGCAAAGCAATGTTATGTCTCATGATGTCGGACTTTGTGGTGAATGTAATATGATTTGTTCTCAATGGGTTGGAGATACTGTGCATAGCGAAAAAAACTTATCCTTCTGAAGTATAAGATAAATATTGGCTATGGTTACAGTCATCTTGGGAAGACTGGGTCTTTGCATATTCCTGCCTTTCCGAGGTCGATCTTCATTAGATTTTGTTCGCTTCCTGTCACCTCCTTGATCAGCAACACAGTTAAAATCTTGGCCTATGGATTGATCTTTAGCTGTCAATGTTGATTTCTGGGTTTTTTGTCTATCGAACACCATCCTTTCAAGATCGATATACCCGTTAACTTTTTTGATTATGTCCTCCAAAGTCGTAGGTTTGCTTAGAATAAGGTATTCCTTCGCCCCTCCATCGACGACTAAAGCATTGGTGAAGGCCAAAATATTAATCTTCTGATCAAGCCGATCCACCTTTCAAGCCAACTCCAGGAACTTCTTAGTGAACGTCTCAATCTTCTCTACAAGTACTTGCTTAAGGCTGAA
This sequence comes from Kingdonia uniflora, assembly GCA_014058105.1. Classification (NCBI taxonomy): domain Eukaryota; kingdom Viridiplantae; phylum Streptophyta; class Magnoliopsida; order Ranunculales; family Circaeasteraceae; genus Kingdonia; species Kingdonia uniflora. The sequence continues at coordinate 1,073,230 of JACGCM010002331.1, read as the reverse complement.
TAGAGAATATAGATTCTCCTCTCCGTCTCTATTGTGCGAGTAATTCTTGACGAAGAGTTCCCTAAGTTGCTCAAAAGTTGTAATAGATCATTCTGGTAGGGTGTGGAACCATTGCAAAGGTTCGCCTTGTAAACTGGTAGGAAAGAGCCGGCATAGAATATTGCTGGATGTTGAATATAAGCCTAGAACATCTTGGAATTCTTGAACGTGTTCCACTGGATCAATCCCCTTGTATTTTCACATTTTTGGAGTGCGAAAACTAATGGAAATTTTGCCATCCAGTAGCTCCTGTGCGATCGGGCTCTTTTATAATCTATTGTGGATTCCTTTAGTGGTATGAATTTGAGCATTGACCAATTCTTTGAAGTGCTTATCAACATGTTTCTGAGTCACATATTGACGAGCAGTGGTGGTTGGTTGGGGGACACGTCCTTCACGAGATTTGTAGTCTCCACTTCCTTCATTTAGTCGATCAAATGCTAGAATATGAACTCTTCCTCATGGTGGCGCTTCTTCTTGTCTGACTCTAACAATTTCTCTATCAACTTCTTGATGGACTTCTTGTACCAAAGTAGGCTTGCCCCCATGTTGCTTATGAACTTCAACTCCCATATTATTCAGGTGAGGTCCTATCCTGTTGATAGTGGAAACTTGTGAAGCAGCTGGCAGCACACCTTTGTTCTTCTGGGTAACCTGTTGGCTTTGTAGGACCTTCAACGCGTCTTGTATGCCTGCCAGCTGTTGCTCCAGAGTAGTTTGCCTTTCAGTTTTGTAGCTGAGATTAGCCCTCAATTCTGCGAGTACATCGTTTTCACCTTCTGGAATAATCGGCGTACTTTGTTCTGGAAGCGTCCTTCCGTAAAGAAATAATCAGCTATTTTATGAAATAATGAGTTTAAGAACTTCGTTCCCATAGTTAGTGCCAAATGTAATAGCCTAATTTTGTGATCCGAACTTAGCCTTTACACCAAGGATATTCAAAGCTTCTAAATGAATAATGGAAGAGTAATAATACAAAGCTTAACATGGAAAACCTTTAAATAGGTTAAAATCTACGACCTCTCTTGAGGATTTTGAAAGAGAGTAGTTTATTGATAACTGCTCTATATTACAAGAGAAGCTCTGAGTATTTTGTATAGAGTTTGAGTGAGTATCTCTCTATTTTTTTCGTCCCTCATCTCGGATTCTCTAGTCCTATTTATAGGTCCTATAATATGACCGTTTGTTAACCATTATCATCTTTAATGATGGACGTTACAATATGTGTTTGATAATCTTTGATTTGATTGTGTAATGGCTTGACCTTTAATGTTTTGTAACGGCTTCATTGATGACAATACGTTTGCTTAACTCGAACTGTTGATGTTGAGGTCGAAAGTGATAACTAGAACTCTGAACTGTAATGTGTCTTCAACAGTGCCACGTGAATGTTGAGAAGGTCGAGTGGTTGTATGCGGGCCGAAGATGAAGCATGAGTCTGAGATGCGGAATAAGCCATTACAAGATGGCTCTCAACCAAGAGCATGAGAAGCATCATGGGTGAGTGGTGTTGGTTGAGAAATTTGTGCTATATCGTTGTTGTCTTGATTCTGAATGTGCCACGTGTTTTGTTGGTGAGGTCAGATGATCGTATGCTGGTCGAAGATGAAGCAGGAGTCCGAGATGCGGAATAAGCTATTACAATGGGGGTTATACAAAAGGTTCTAATAATCTTAATACCAATAACTGCACTTGTTATACCAGTCACCAATGTCCTAATCATTTTATGCTGGCTTTGCTCTTTGAATATGAGACAAGTCCTTTCCCAGTTTCTAAGGATATGACAGCTTTTGTTCTCATAAAGAGTGGTGATTGCAGCAGATTTAATCTTGTGAGTATTCATACTAGTAGTGGCAATTTTAATGAGGTTATGAGTACCAAGTATGTTAAACACGGGCTTTAACGGCCCACTGAACACTAATACTTATAATGATACTACTATTTGGAGGCAAGATCTAAAACATTTGAGTTACAAACTTAATGGGGCCATTGGTCGTTATAAGAATGCCACCAGGTCCTTGATTTCTCTTTACCATTACCTTTACTCTCCTAATTTTAGGTATAAAGACAACAATTGTGATGTTGTTTCTGGTTGGGCTTACAGAATGAAAAGTAAAAATTGGTATTCAGTTAATTCCCTCATTTGCAATAGTTCCCTTACCCTTTTATCTTTTCATGTCAGAGGCTATAGTTATGTCTCTCTGAGTGATAACTATGTGTCTGATATCGGTCTAACTGCTGTTATTATATCTTTAAGATCAGGTGCAGGGAGTTTAACTACTATCTTTATTTGAGTGAGCTGTATTAGTCTGAGTTATTTTATAAGGAAATAGGTAGGAGTTGGTCCTTCTGTAATAGTTGTAATTTGATTATGCTTTGGGGGGTGGGAGTGTTGGGCCTGAAAACTGTATTTCTTAAGAGCATCCACAGCAGTTAAGAGGGTGGATTGGATGAATTTTGGGGTAAATCTAATCCACCCCAATCCACCCCACAATAGATTTCAATCCACCCAGGATGAATTTTACCCAGACATCCCAGATGAGTCCACGTGGCCTAATCTCAGCCGTCCATGATGCAGCGTACTTCTGAACCGCGCATACCATTCAGCCAATAGGGAAATGCTACGTCAGGAATAAAATATATATACATATAGTCGCGCGGTTCAGAACTGCGCGGCATCACCCAGAGTCTTTAAGCTTATTCCCCTTCGAATTGGTTAAGTCTTATTCTTATAAGCCTTTGCATTGGCATTAAACTTGGAATATCTAACATATCCAAGGCATTAACTTGGCATACCCAACCTTACTCTACAAGTTTCCCCATCCAACCCATTTCCTCCATTAATCACTTCAAAATATCAGATTCTTCTAGTTCAAGACTGAGGAAAAATGCTTCCAAAACTACACGTAACTTTAATACGGAAGTAAAACGAAGGGGGAACGCCGACATCACAAATAATTGGCCGTTACAATTGACGTCCGACAACGATCCCACCCCAACGTACGATGAGTTGAACCGAGTAGATATCCTTCCGGACGGCTGGATCCATATTTCTGCTGGATCGGAGGAAATAGCGGTAAGTTTTATGTAAATTTCATGTGTTATTAACGCATATTGCAATGTGTTTGATGAAAGGACCGAATGAACTTCTAACGTGTTAATGTGTTTTTTGCCAGAACCGAGATGAATTACAGTGTAGGGGATCATTGGATAAGGTACTGAAGTGGTACCGATGGATTGCCGTGTACCCGACGTTTAAGAAGTTGGTCGACGGTATGGGTTTTGTGGATTTTTGCTCGATTATTGCGGGAAACATGGATAACCGTCTCATTCATGCTCTCGTGGAGCGGTGGTGGCCTTCTACCCATACTTTTCACTTTCCTTGTGAAGAACTGGGTTTCACACCGTTAGACTTCGTCATGCTAACGGGCATATCTTTTGGGAGGGGTCGCGAAATCCCATAAGATGAGATGTACTCCAAGTTAGAGGAAGCCGAAAAGATGCTCACGGGAATTACAAGCTCTGACATGAGGTACGGTAACGTCACTCTCTCCTATTTAAAAAAGTGACGAGAGCCTTTAAATCCAAGTAACCACAATTACGACTCAGAAATGGATATCGTGTATACACGGGCATTTATTGCCTTTATGATGGGCAATCTCTTCTTCTCAAATGGTGCCACATCCCTTCAGCAAGGTTATCTGGTAGCCTTGATAGACTACGATATCATTGGTGCGTCAGGTTTTGACTGAGGTACGCCCATTATGGCGGCTTTGTATCGGGGGCTTGATGAAGTCTCAGTTCTGAGGCCCGGGAAGGTGAAGAAATCGATCACCAGATTCTATGCGGTGTTGGAGTATTGGTTCTTCGAGTACTGTCGGGTTAGAATGTATCTTGTTAAGGTACAGAACTTTAACCATATTTATCCTCGTATTTCTGGGTGGAAAGATGAAAGGGCGAGTACGGGGTCTGAAATCCATCACTCTTTTGCTATAATCAGAGATATGATAGAAGGGAAGGACATAACCAACATAGATTGGCAACCATGGGTCAGGTCTACAAAATTAAGACGTTCAGAGGTAAGCATTGCAAAAGCGCTGAGTTTCCAGAGAGTTCCATTGGTGTCAGTCCCATACGGCCATGGTACGCTTTGGTATTTAGGAGACTGGTGTATGCGTCAGATGACCGGGATTGACACTACTAGAAAATGGACCAACAACCACGGTCTATATTAGTTTTAGCCACGGTAACAACAGTAACAAAATGCTACAAACCTAACCGTAGCCAAACCCCAAAATTTGTGGCTAAAGCCATATACCTATTTGTTTTTGGTTCCAGTAGTTCTAGTTCGTGGCCAAACCGTGGCGAATAACTAGCTAAAATGCGGGATACAAAATTTTAGATTTCTATTTCCCTCATTTCTAAACTCTCTCATCCTACTTTGTGTTTTACGATTTGCGAAGCAAATTTCTCCTAAAAATCTTCTATCATATCTCTCTCCGAATCTCTCATCTCATAAGTTTAAATTTCTGATTTCCAATCTCCATCTCATAAGTTTTAATTTTTGATTTCCAATCTTCAAATCTCCAACTTCAGATCATCCACTTTGTGTTTTAAGATCCATGAAGTCTCTCTCTTGGGAGCAGCTACCTAATCTCTGTGAAAGCAGTTAAAGTAGTTGCACCAACACCCACTGAGAAAGCCCCAAATTTTTGCCCAGTTGATGATGTGAAGAAACCATTGGTGAACAAGAGGAAACACAAACCCACCAAGCTCGATCAGTTTCAATTTTTAAGAGATTTAGTTGTTACTCCAATTAGGCTTTCAAATTCATCATCAGGGTTTATTGTAGTATTTATTTATGATAAAATTCATGCTGGAAAAACTCAAATTAAAGGTAAAAACTCTAAAAACTTGTAATAATTCATAAAATTAGTTAGTTTTTTTTTTTTTTTGATTCATGGAAATTGAATTTGGTGTTTTTTTTGGGGGCTCTGGTAAGGTTTTAATTTTGATAAGAACCAACATTTTGTGTTGATTACATAGATACTTAGTGAATGCTTATTCAGGTTTGGGGTTTGTATATTTTGGTTAAAAATTAGGTTCTTATAAAAAAAATTGATCTTTTTGTTACACATTTTACTATGTGAGAAAAGTTAGATGAAATTTTAGTAATGGAATTTATGATAATTTTTTTTGATATTTACCTAGTTATTTTGTTAGTAATTGTATTGCAGAGTAAAATTTTAACAATGGGGTGTTCATCCTGATGATCTAGTGTAGAAATGTATAGTTTCGTTAATGATGATAAGTAGTGACTAACTGAGAGCTTACAACTATTGAAGCTAAACTTATCTTCTCTTGGCAGTTGAGTACACATGGCGCAAAATCGCAGAACAAAACAAAACATTTTAGTGACTGGTACTCCAGGAACGGGGAAAACCACCATGTCGTCTCTGCTTGCTGATGCAGCTCAGCTTCGCCACATTAATGTCGGAGATGTAGTAAAGGAGAAGAACTTATAAGATGGTTGGGATGAAAATTTAGAGTGTCACTTCATCAACAAAGACTTGGTTTGTACTCCTTAAAAAACCCAATCCTTGCCTTTTCCCTATTTTCTTTTTATCAGTGTTGCAAGTTTTGTTTGTATTGTATTTTCGATTTTATTTCGTGCTACTTGATATAAAATATTAATGTACGCAGTTAAGTTTTATCGAATATAATCCAAGAGTGAATTGAATAGTTTACTTATTAGTTTATAGTTTTGGGATATCAATATGCGGTAGGTGGAGGATAAATTCTATTTAACATTTAGTTAAAAGTAAACAAGTCTCAGAAATCTTTCTCCATATATCTGAGATACAGTCAACTTCTCAGTGCACTATCAGAGAGTCTGGAAACAGGACAGGTAAATATATTTCATATGAACTTAACCTCTTATTAGTAACTTTGATAGTTTACTAAGTCGTCATCAATGTGAAGCAATCATGAGGGAAGTCAATAGAAGGGAGAAGCAAGCTGGAAGATTTTGACACTTACATGAAGGTAACAATTCTTAAAACAACCATAGTATATACTTAAGTATCTCATTAGTTGATTTGACACTGTGTAATAGTAAGCCGTTTTCATTAAAGGTCTAAAGGGGACACTTCAACCAGATTTCATTCTGAAGGTAATGATTACTTGCACCAAAGATGAAATTTGGGATAACTTATCTGTTTTGAGTCATTTTATATCATAATTAACCATGGACTCAGATCCTTTTTACGCTTTCTTAGAAGCTTCTCGTTTTGCGACACATTGGTTACCATTTTGCAAGATATTCAACATGGAGCCTAGAGTGCCAGAAGTTTATTTTGCCGAGAAATCTGAACCCCATAATGACCGTTAATGGCTAGCCATGAAGGTATGTGTTATTCAGCCTAAAAAAAATACACTAGTACACAATTATGTCATTCTTTGAATACTCTTTTTCAAAAACTATATAAAGAAATGAAACAAAGGATCGAAGCAGAAGTCAAACGTGGTACGATTTCTGAAGAACTAAGGAAATCACATAAAAGATTCTCTGAATGGAGCTCCAGAGTTAGAAAAGGCGATCATCAAACAATTTTTCAGGTACTTATTTTGTAATTCGAGTTAAAAGTTTAGAATTTGAGTTCATGGACTAATTACCTATGTGGTATTTTATGGTTTTACTTGTTGTACTTGTTTTGTAATCCAATGTTCTACTTGTTGTATCAATGGGATTTCAGGACATATTTGCTCTTATGTTGTACATATTCGAGCTTTGGCAGTGGTTGCTCTTATGTGGCTTATTTCGCTAGATTTCATGCATGTATTCCCTTCTCAACAGAGGAAAGTAAAAGGAACTCAATGGAAATCAGGTCAGCAATATTTCTTTCCAGGGTATTCTTATAACTTTTGCTTCACTCAATCTAGTTTCTAGTGTTTACTCGAAATGTTATGTAAGCGCCAAGTCTTAAGTTTTTCATTTCAGGTTTTCACAAACTCTAGCTGACGTTCCTTTACAAATAAACAACAAGGCCAACTCCAACAAGGTAAGTCTGGATTGTAGCTATGACTACTTTGAAAAAGGTTGACTCATGAGACAATTGAACAATGATCCTTAATATGTTCCTGGTAAAATAAATTTACCTGTTTCGAATGACTCCAATTTTTTTATTTTTTTATTTTTTGTATTTTTTTTGGGGGAAATAATAATTTATTGATGGATCTTAAACAGCACAAGGGGAGGACATGCACCTGAGCCCCATGAAAAAGCCTTTTGACACTGGCCAACTGCATGAAATAGTTTCAAGCGGCTTAGAGTTTTTTTTTTTTTTTTACATATGTTAGGTTCTATTTCGCAGTATTTCTCGGCTCTTGGGCTACTTAATTTCGGTCTGTTTTGATTTGGTACATTTTTTTAATTATTATTAATGTAGCCAGAGCAATTGAACAAGATATTTGAGCTATGTGGAGCTCCTAATAAGGAGAACTGGCCTGGGGTTTCCAGGATACCTTGGTATAATAATTTCAAGCTAACAAGGCCACTGAAAAGGCGCGTGTGGGAGTTTTTCAAACAGTAAGTAGTCCATTCCCTTCTTTCCCCCAAGCAATTGTTTGTGGGTACGGCTTTATGGACATGACATTGAATGGATACATATTCTTTGTGCCTAGTTAGTTTGATGACCACTTATGTTTTGCATCACAGTTTTGAAGGCCATGCTTTGGAGTTGTTGGATAAAATGTTGGCCCTTGATCCATCTCAGGTATCTCATTTGTGAAATAGACATAGTTTCTTTATTATGTTTATAAGACTCAATGTGTTTGTTACGTTGATAGGATTAAATATCTTTGTGCCCTATTATTGGTGGTTTAATATACACTACTTCTAGTTTAGTATTTGTTGACTAAGCAGATTTCATAACATAGACTAGCAAAAATGAAAAAGAAAAAGATTTAAATGCATAACATACTCGTATCGGCCCTTTTATAATGAACAACCATCCAATGGATACAAGTAATTTGGAATTTTTGATTTTGGGCCAAAACATATTTATGAGCTCTAGTTTCTCAAGTAACATATAATTAGTACGGGACAAATCCAGGACTTTAACCATATCAGTCCTTGCACATTCTTGCTGTTGTGGACATTACTGTGATAATCTATGTAACAACGACACTCCTATCTCCAAAAAAAATTCGTGTCCATACGTTTCGGACACGGATACGCGTACGGACACGGCTCGACATGGCGTTAGACACGGCGGTTGGAAGAACTCCATCGGAGAAGAAATTAAGCTTAAAAAAAATAAAGAGAAGAAATTTTATGTATCTTCTGTGATGGAAAAGCAACAAAGGTCTTTGTTGTCCAGATCTTCCTTATACCAGAGAGCATCGGATGAGTCTTTGTATGGAGAGGTTGGGTCTAGATCTTCCTTGTAAAAGAGTAAATTTTCTCTTATGGAGTCTCTGTGTAATGTGCATAGAGGGAGAGGGAGATGAGAGAAAGAGATAGAGTGGTTGGGTCTAGAATACTTAAGATGTGTTGGGTTGGGAGAGTTGTTGGGAGAGTGGTTGGGTGAGTTAATGTGGTGAGGCAGTGTGTTAGATAGGTTAAGTAGATGTGTTGGGACTTGGGAGAGTAGTTGAGTGAGTTAATATGGTGGGGTAGTGTGTTAGATAGCTTAAGTAACTAACATAAGTATAGTAAAAAATAAAAAATAAAAATTTTACAGCCGTGCCCCCGTTTTTACATATTTTTGGGTCGCCGTGTCCGACACCCCGTACCCGTGTCCGACACCGATACCCGTATCTGTGTCGTTGTTACCTAGGTGATAAATGGATGTTAAGGACACTTTATTGAATAGGTAGAGTTTGTTAATTGATTGCATATCCATGCATAAGCCTCATAGAGAGATATAGCGTCCAATTCAGATTCGTACAATAAGCCATGCATGCAGTCAACATTGGCCTTTAATAGGTATTTCAGTAGGGTTTTGTAGGAAATAGCTCCATTCGATACTTCCCAACACACTCATATGTGGCTTCTTATGAGCTTGCGTTGTATATTAGGCCTAAGAATCTAATCCTCCGTTGAATATTTCAAACCAATATTTCCAACTCCTAATGAAATTATATCTCCATGCGGAGTATCTAAATAGCAACACATTTTCTATGTTAATGTTACTTTAATTAAGGCTTTTGCATTAAAAAATAAAAGATGCTTTCAAAACCACACCGGAACATGAAATTTAAGCTAGGATTGGCTAAGAATCACAGCTGTGAATAATTTTTATATTGTTATCTTTATCAGATCACAAAAATTTGGCCATTTAATGGAAAATTATTTGATATCAAAGAAGCTAGTTATTTATTAAATTAAATGTTAAATGAAAAAAAATACTACCGGTCATGACGTCACCCTATGCATTGTAGAGTAATCCAGTCCATAGCCTAATCGAATATTCTTGCTGAGTTTTTATGGCATTCACATTCAGCAAGGCTATAGCATTTCTCTTAGAGATGGAAGGATGAATCCTTGTCAGGAATGCAACCATTCATGCTTCACTTTATCCTCTGACATCTTATTTGAATGAGTATGTAGTTCTTTGAAGGAAGGAATTTGAGAAGGAATATAATAAAAAGAACCTGGTGAGTTGGAGACTGGCATATATTGTTATGCCTTAGAGGTCTTCTTTTTTGGAAACTATACTTGAATTCAACGGCGTAGTCACTTAGCGTGATGCTAAGTTACGACCGCCTCCAACCTTTCTGATTCTTTCTACTCCAAACTGAAACCTTCGTCTCTGAAGAATTACACTCTTATTCACCAATCGAGTCATGTACAGATAGAAAACCAAGCAATAATGGTTTCACGCTCAGGCCAACGTTTGTCCTTCAAATTCCTCGAGAATTGTGGATGATGTTGTAACAAAGGATCTAAGGTGCATTTTTGAATTGGCTTAACAGGGAATTATTGCAGGTTGGTGTCACTATTATTCGATGTCTTCATCGATAAATTTAAGTTCGTATATATAGCTTCTTTGTTTTTTAGTCATTTTCCATTAAAGGCCAGACACAACTTTTTGGATATTTCCTAGACAGATACTCAAACCAATAGGGGCAACTAGTGTCAAATTCTTAATCTCAAGAGTTAATGTCATGTTAGAATTACTAAAACTATTGTGTATTCTGCATTCATGTTTCTTTTAGGCATTAAAATCATAAAGTCATTCTCTACCCGTTCTTTTTTCATAATTTTATACTTTTGTCCAAAAGTTCTAGTCTTCCAAGTTCCAAGTGAACATTATATTCACTTTATTCCTATACAAGCTAGGCTGTTGCACTTTAAGATATTCCTAGGATTTTCCGTCCTTCTATATCATAGTTGTAATTCTATATTTTTGTAGTACTGGTATTCGCTGGTTTCCCTGTTACTCTTTCTGCATAAATTTATGTTTTCTTTTTTTGTTTTTGTGCCCTATTTTCATAGAATATCTGCAAAGGACGCACTTGATGCAGAGTACTTCTGGGATGACCCCTTGCCTTGGGACCCCAAGAGGTATGATCTATCCTATTAAATGGCTCTATGTATTCTCTTGAGTCCGGCTTATGGCATTTTTAATATGTAGGTTCAACTTTTGACCTTTTGTGAGAGATTAAGATGCAAAAATCTGGGCCCTATCCGTGGTAGTGTCATCGAGATGGACATTCATGACACATCTCATGATCTCAATGACAATCATATGAGATTTGAATCTTGATCTCTTAACAATTGTTGATTCTACAATATTACTTTACACCACAGCTTACCAAAATATGAATCGTCTCACGAGTTCCAGACAAAGAAAAAGGTCAACAACAGCGTCAGCATGAAGAAATGGCAAAGAGGCAGAAACTACAACACCCTCCACAGCATGCACGCCCTTCCTCCTATACCCGCATGTTGCAATGGTTGTTGTTGTAATGTGAATCATGTGATATTTTTACCATTTGATAGGTGTTGAATCGCTTAACATATGCATCTCCTATGTGCCACTTGAGAAGGTTAAACTCACCCATAGGCCGTGAAGGTAAAATCTCTTCTACTCACATGATATCTTGTTTCAGTAAGTTCTGTTTTGCACATTCACTGCCCTATTTTACCTTTTTTTCTTTTTTCTCTTCGACTAGGGAAATTGGCAAAACCTCGTCAGTTGCATAATTCACAGTGGGGAATGATGTGCCCTACGGAGACACCAAAATGACAAGTATTATTCTGCATAATATGTACATAAGTGGTTACCTTTACTTTTTATATGTTTCTATTAACCTTTCTGCTCTCTTTGTTTCTTTTATAAAGATAGGCTTGTGGATTGGTGAAGAACCTTGTTTTGATAGTCTATGTAACAACAGTAGGATCAGCAGCAAATCCAATTTTGGAATTCTTAGAAGAGTGGAGTACTGAAAATTTTGAGGTACTTTCTTCAAAGATATACGCATACTGATTTAATTATTTCTTGTTTTTTTATTATATATTCTTTTTATTTTATTTTATCAACATTCTTTCTTTTTCCATCTAGAAAATTTCCCCTGCAGTTATTGATCAAGCTATCAAATTTTTTGTCAATGGCTGCTGGGTTGGCATTCATCGCAGTCCTGATCTTTTGGTCAAGACCTTGAGGCAACTGAGGCGACAAGTTTTATTCTCAATCCTTGGGAATTTTGGTTTATCACTTACCAACTAGACTAGTTTCATTTATAGGTTCTCAAAGCGAACATGGATTGTAGGGTGTATTTGAAAAGGGTTATTTAAGAAGTTTCGAGTGATTGTAATGACTGTACAAATGTGAAATATCTATATATATATATTTTTTTGTAAAATGACTTTAGCCACGACTAGTTTTGTAGTAAATAACGAGTATTAGCCACAGATGAAACCGTTGTAATTAACAAGCATTAGCCACAAATATTATGGTGGTGATTGACATGTATTAGCCACAGGGCATTACATGGAAAATTTCATAGCCAATGGAGCCATTTGCCACGGTTTATAATGTATCCAATATGCATTAATAGCCAGGAAATAGCCACGGTACTACCCGTGGCTATATCTGATTCATTAGCCACAATCATGTTCGTGCTTGAGCATTAGCCACACCACCAGTTGACACGGCCCTGGGCACGGGTGTACCCGTGGCGAATGGTATTAGCCACGGCCAGAGCAGTGGCCATTGACGCTTATTCTAGTAGTGTAATAGTGTGCCCTATGACCCCCCTGAGGAGATTATGGAATTCCCAAGGTACGATCGAGAGTTATATCAGAGTCTGAAGGATGTGAACATCTAGGATGGTCGTAATTACCTTGTTCCCAGCGTAGATGATTACAAGACATATTGGCGTCTCGTTCATCCAATCCCAAGATCGGTTGCACTATAGTAAAGAGGACGGGAAATATTTGGTCAGTCGGGCGTGATCTAGTGAGGCTCGATGTAATCTTGCCACCTACGTCAAGTTTAGCTACGTCTTCACAGGTACAAGACTATGGTGTTCAGGAGACCGGTGATCCACGTGATATGGGATGGTTCATGGATGTGGCGGGACCGAACGATCAACGTAGACCAAATCGAGGCAATACGTTGATCGCACGACCGAGTTGGAGGAACAGCTGAGGCGGAGGGATGAGATCATCCGAGAGACCTCCGATAGACTAGCTGAGATGCCTATTTCCTACTAGACAGAGCCAGTTGTGCAATGTACCTATGACGAGAGTCTCACACGTGGTAGACGCGCTCGCCAAATGAAGAGAGGTCGTCCCAATTAGGCTATGTTTTATTTAGAATTTTTATTTTTATTTTATTTAAACTATGTTGTGTATTAATATTGTTTAAATTATGTGTTATTCAGAGTATTAATATATTTTTTATTTTGATAATTATATTTTTGGAAACTTGCTGTACAAGTTACTCAACGGCCATATTAACGGTTATATATTTTGTCTTGGAAACTTGTTGTACAAGTTACTCAACGGCTATATTAGCGGCAATATTTATTTTTTGAAACTTGTTGTACAAGTTACTCAACGGCTATATTTTTTTTGGACACTTGTTAACGGCTATATTAACGGCTAGTTATTTTCATCTATAAATATCATTCATCTCCTACACTCTCCTCCCTTCTAATCTTCTACATTATCCTCTCTCCTTACCCCTCTCTTCAAAACCACTATGTCTTCCACAAGTTCCCAATCTAATTCTCAAAACCACTCTCAATCCTCCAATATGAACCAACAAGGAAACGCCTTTCCTCATCAAATCGGCACATTTGATCCGTCTCAAATGCCTAACATTTTACAAGGTAAGAATCACCATGTTCGCCAGCTATTTCTGCCACCCGACAATCAATCTCAATCTCAAACACATGGATATTACCCTTATTACCCAAACCAAGGATATTACCCTCAATTTGATGGGTAAACGGGCTCGTACCCTCAACCGGGAAATCCATATTATTCATCTCAAGCATGTTTCACCGGTGGAAATTTGAGTACCACGCCGATGCAAGGTACATGGGGTTTAAATTATTTAAATCTTAATACATCGGCGGTTGCATCTCCGGTCATCTCCAAGGAACTCAATCTGGTTCTCATAAGAATTAATACGTGGACTCATAGGAAGGCAAAGTCTACAAGAAAAATGGTATCGACACCTATTATAGTTGAGGATGTAGCTCAGGCTGGGGAACTCAATCCGGTTCTCACGAGAAGTAATACGCGCGGGAAGACAAAGTCTAAAAGAAAGACGGCATCGACACCTATTTTAGTTGAGGATGTACTTGAGGCTTCAGAGAATATTCATGACGACAAAGAATAATACTCAAACTCCAAGAATTGGTCATCTGATGACTTCGTGAATCTTGCATGTGCTTGGTCCCAAGTGTCTCAAAACCTCGCTACCACGAACAACAAAAAAGCCGCTACATTTTTGTTCAAGGTGCGTGATCAATTCAACTTATTCTATGTTGACCAATCGATGTGGCAATCTTACAACAGTATTAATTGTGCGCATAAGGGGCGGTTCAATAAGGAATGCTCAATTTTTAAAGGTATCATTCAAGACCTTGAGAGCCGACATCATACCGGTATTGAAATAGACGACTTCGTAAGTATTTCATTTATTTTTCTCATTTCATTAATGTTTAAAGGTGAATCATACTCTAAAAGATTTTCAAACTTGATTTCTAGGAACGTATGGCAAACGATACATTTTATCAAACCCAAGGCAAACCATTTAAACTTGGGGAAGCGTACAAAGTTTTGGAAACTTGCCCAAAATGGTCACAAATTCATCACATCGGCCATCCCGCCAGTAACGTTGCTAGGAAGTCAAATTTTAATGATAGCCCGGGTAACTTCACAAATATCGATCCTGAAACACTTACATCCGGCACTCTAAATATCGCAATTCCGGATGATTATATCGACGTGAATGCACCACTATATTCTTGTGGGGATGTACGACCAGACGGTCAAAAAAATACAAGACAAAAGAAGCGACAAAGTCAAGTATAGTTTTTTGGGGGAAGATGATGGTTGAGACAACGTACAACATGATAAAGTCATGGAATCTGATAGACGAGCAGAAGAAAAGGAAAAGGAAGCTAAAGCTGACGTCGAGAGGAACTAATGTTGATGAAAGAGGCTGAGTTTCAAATGAGGCGTGAAGCGGAGCTAAATTGGAATTTTTTTTCGAAGATTCGCATATGTTAAAGGTGATGACAACAGACCTTGGTTACCTACAACCGACACAAAGACGTTGGATGAAGAAGCAGATTAAAGAATATTCGAAGAAGTTGAAGGAGCAGTGTCCAAGTGATGACGACGTTTCTAGTGATGAAGAATGATGTAATCCTTGACATTAATAATAGTTATTAAGATCTATGTAATTTCATTATTTCAATAAAAATTTTATTAATAGTTCGTATTTGGAAATAATGAAGACTTGGAAACAAAAAGCATTACAACTTCAACATTAAACTTGAAAAGAAAATACATTACTTTAGAAAATAAACAAATAATGATAAAGACTACAATTACTCTGCCCCTTTTCGACTCCAGAAATACGCGACAAGTTCATCTCGTAATTGGAAATGAGCTCCTTCATTTCTAATTTCACGAACCTTCTGGATGTACTCTGCCATAGTGTTGATCGCGTGTCTTAGATTTAAGTCCTCCTTCCAATTATCCACAACTTTTCTAAACTCAGGATCAATGTCCATTTGCCAGAAATAAGTATGACGTTCATCTTCCATGATCATATTGTGCAAGATTATATATGTGTACATAACATTTCCTAGATCACTAGGTTTCTAAAATCGCGCACTGTTTGCCAATATTTGAAACCTAGCTTGTAATACCCCAAAAACACGCTCTACGTCTTTCCGGCATGATTCTTGCATCTTCGAAAAATGTCTTTCGACATCGTTGGACGGATTTATTATGGTTTGAACAAGTGTTTGCCATCTTGGATAGACTCTATCCGCTAAGTAATACCCCATAGTGTACGGTACCATGCCTATATTATAATTGCATGGCAGCGCAACTCCATTAAACAAGTAGTTAAAAAGCCACCCTTGATGCAAGACGTTCACGTCGTTGTTAGAACCGGGCACCCCAAAGATTACGTGCCATATCCAAATATCTTGGGATGCAACCGCTTCTAAAATCACCGTCGGTATTTTCTTATACCCGGTATATTGTCTTGCCCACTCGGTAGGACAATTCTTCCATTTCCAATGCATACAATCTAAACTACCTAACATCCCCGGGAAGCCTCGCGATCCATTCACTTCTAACAAGTATAATGTATCGTATTCATTGGGAGACCTAAGGTATTGAGCTTTGAATTGTGTTATAATAGTTTTACAAAATTCTTTCAAGCACAAAGTAGCCGTAGACTCCTCAATCCGAAGGTATTCTTCTTGGGCGTCTGCGCTCGTACCGTAACATAACATGTGAAGTGCGCACGTTATCTTTTGGTGCGAGGATAAGCCCATAGTCTTGGCAGCATTTTCTCTTTGAATAAAATAGGGGTTCGAAGAAAGTATTTGATGATAAATACGATGATACACACCTACGCTTATACGGAATCGACGACGAAATGAGATATCTTTGAATCTTGGGTTGTCACCGAAGTAATCCCGGTTAAGGTTATCCTCCCCCAATTTATGCTCACGACTTTTTCGTTTGTCAATCCGTCCCCTTTTACTACCTCTCCGCCTCCGTGATGATGTCGCCTCTTGCTCTTTTTCTTCTGCTTCTCCCATCTCAATGATCATCTTTCCATACTTGTGCAACAGTTCAATTTGACGTCAGAATAGTTCTTCGTCACTGGACAATGATGAAGACGATGACTCTGAAGATGAGAGTGATGTCTCAGGCCTGAGCAGGTTATCAATGATTTCGTCAGACATGATTCGGCACAATTGATAAGAAATAAAAAAGGTTGAGTTTTGAGATATAAGATGAATGAGTTGATTGTAGAAGAGAGTAGGAGATGAATGGGGGTTATAAATAGAGAAAAAAAACTAGCCGTTTATAGCCGTTGAGCATCTTGTTAAAGAAGTTTGATCAGGGAAAAACTCAAGTGAAATAATGGGGAGCCAAAGATATTTTTTATGCAAGCTTATGTCGCGCACTTCTGAATTGCGCGACAAAAACTAGTCGTTTAGAAATCTTTAAATCTCAGCCGTCCACATGGTTAAATCTTAGTCGTTGAAACCCAGCGCACTTCAGAACTGCACTTAATAGGAAACATTGATCTTGGGACACGTGTCATCATCTTAGGCCTGAAGTGTTGCCGCGCACTTTTTAACCGCGCGCTATGTATGCAGCGCACTTTAGAACCGCGCGGCTCTCAATCCACCCTCAGAGTGGATTTTCCACCCAAATCCACCCTTGGATAGATTTTTGAGTTGCCACGTCAGGAATTCACCTAGCTGCTGGGAAGGATTTGGGGTGGAAAAGAGGGTGGATTGGGAATTCACCCTGCCACGTCAGGGTGTACCTAGCTGTTGTGGGTGCTTTAATGATGAACATTGTTGCTTGAATACTAGAGGTATTTACCACACTCTTAAATAAAATGAAGTGAGTAGGTTTAGTAGGCACAACAAGATATCCTTAATTGGGTTAGTGGAGTGCAAAACAAGGAAGGGTAATGAAGGCATGGTGGTGAACAAAATTTTCCCTAGCTGAAACTATGAGTGTTGTATTCACATAAATAACAAGTGCAAAATTATTTTTTGGTGGGACCCTAAAAGAATTAAAATTACCATGATCACAGTTGCTAACGACTTCGAAGCTCTTCATGCTCTTGTTGAGTTTGAAGACAAGTGTTGTTTGATTTCTATTATCTATGGGTTTACCAACCAGATTGAAAGGGAAAGCCTTTCGGCAGATCTAGAGATGGTGGGGGACCTTTACAAGTATCTCCCTTGGATTCTACTTGGGGATTTCAACATTCCTTTCTCTGCTAGTGACGAGATTGGGGGCAGACCTATTCACAATGACCTTGTCATCAAGCATCATGAGTTTCTTCACAAAGATAACCTCCATGACCTCAAATTTAAAGGTATGAGATATACCAAGAACAACAGGTCTAGTAACAGTATCAGGATTATGTCTAAGATAGACAGAATTCTTGTTAATGAAGCTTGGCAGAGTACTTTTCCACATGCTGAAGCTGAGTTCATGCCTGAGGAAATTTCAGACCATAGCCCAATGGTCACAAATATTTACAAGCAGCTCCATTTGGGTAAGAAGACTCTTAAGTACTTCAACTATTGGGCTTCTGAGCAAGGCTATAAAGAAGTGATTGAGAAGGCCTGGGCTCCCACTATAAAAGGTAACCCAATGTTTAGATTCTGTGCTAAGTTGGAAAGAGTGATGCATGACCTTATTCAGTTGGGAGATCCTAGGTAAGGACAGTGATGCTTGTAATACTATAGGTAAAAAATTCTTAACTTTAAATATAGAGTTTCTTTAGAGGATGCAGCTATACTTACAAAAGTAGTTGAAGATGATGAAATCACCTCAGCTGTGTTCTCTATTAGTGATTCTAAAGCTGTTGGACCAGATGGATTTAATGCCCACTTTTTTAGAAGGAGATTATCAAGGTTGATTTATTTAAGGCTGTCAAAAACTTTTTTAGAAGTGGTAGTTAAGCTTCTTCCTAAGGTTAATGCAACCTATATCGCTCTTGTTCCCAAGACTACTAACTCTTCTTCCTTTAGTGATTACAGACCTATATCTTGCTGTAATGTGTTCTGCAAAATTATATCTAAAATCCTCACAGTTAGAATGAAGAGTGTCATCTGCTACTTGGTTATCCTAAACCAGTCCACCTCTATTCCAGGGAGGAACATTTTTGATAACCTTTTGATTTCTCATGAGCTCTTAAGGAACTATCATCTTATCTCTCCTCAAGCAAAGTGTACTACTAAAATTGATCTTAAAAAGGCTAATGATATGGTTCATGGGAAGCCATATTTAGTACTCGTGTAGCTATGAGATTTCTTAAGGTTATCATTAGCTGGATTAGAGAGTGCGTGTCCACCATAACTTATACTATCTCAGTTAATGGATCTCACCAAGGTTATTTTAAAGGTAAAAGAGGTATTAGACAAGGGGACCCCATGTCCCCTTATCTTTTTGCCTTGCTTATGGAAAGTTTTGGTATTCTTCTTAACTCTAAAATTGAGAACAAATCCCTTATTGTTTACAATAAATGCAAGTTCCCTAGGGTTTCCTATCTTGCTTTTGCTGATGACATCGTTGTTTTTATGCATAGGGATATTATTTCAGCTTCAGCCATTAAAGACACCTTACATGAATTTAAGGAGCTTACTAGTTTAGAAACTAACCCTTCAAATTCAATGATCTATTTTTCAGGTGTTCAAGTTGGAGTCAAAGAGCAGATTTGTTGCATTCTGGGCTACAATGAAGGTGTTCTTCCTTTCAAGTATTTGGGCATCCCTCTCATCACCACCAGACTTAGGGTGAAAGACTGCCTTCCTCTCATAGATAAGATCATAAAGAGAATTCACTCATGGCAGCACAAGTTCCTATCTTATACAGGAAGATTACAACTTCTTCAGGCAGTGATTAATAGAATTCATATATACTAGATCAATATCTTCACTCTACACAAGATGGTTATCAAATGTATTGAAAATATATGTTCAAAGTTCTTATGGCATGGTCATGATACTAGCAAGAAACTTATCCCCATCAGCTATAAAAATTTGTGTTTCCCTAGGAAGGAGGGAGGCCTGTAGTTGAGGAACCTAGAAATTTGGAATGATGTTGCTACCATAAAACATACTTTTAAAATAGCTAGAAATTCAGACAACTTATGGGTTATATGGGCAAATAAGAACCTGTTGAGAGGAAAAAACTTCTGGTCTGTCACTATCCCCAACAGTTGTTCTTGGATTTGGAGGCACATCCTAAAGTCTAGAGACAAAGCTAAGGAATTTACTCTTCGTCTGCTTGGTAATGGTGCATGTACTTGGCTTTGGAGAGATCCTTGGAATAGGAAAGGTAGGAAAGGTATCCTCTTACCTTACTTCAATACAGGCTTTAGGTATAACTCAACAATCCCCTAGGAGGCTAAGGTTAGTAATTTCATTCTTAACAACTCTTGGAACATTCCTGATCACATTTCACATATGCTTAGGTCTGAAATCATGAACTCTCTTCCTAATGCTTGTGTTGTTCCTAATGCTATTGACAAAATTATCTGGAAGCCTGGTCCTATAGGAGAGTACATTCTTTCTGACACTTATCAAGCTTTTAGAGATTCAAGAGTTGAAAACAACTAGAACAAAATATGTTAGCATAACCTTGTTGTTCCCTGACATGGCTTTATTACTTGGATGCTGTTTTCTGGCATTCTTAACACTCAGGATAGAATTTTTAACAAGCATATTATTGATTTCCTCTTTATGTGTTTTTTGTAAAGCTAGCAATGAAGTAGTGAACACCTCTTTATGGACTGTCTTGTTGCATATCACTTGTGGACCTCTGTGCTGAGAAGAAGTAGTAGTACTAAAGTTAGAGGGAGCTTACAACAAGAAGTTGAGTGAATTGCAAGCCTTAGTCAAGAAGATTTACTCACAAAATTTTTGGTAGTTGCCTTCACTTGTTTTGTCTACCACATTTGGAAGTTAAGGAACAACATTATTTTCAGAAATGAGCAACAATTCCCGTATATCATGGTAAGCAGAATGGAGATAGAAATCACCAAAAGAATCAATATTGTGGGTATTAAGGTGATAAACAATGAAAGAAACAAGGACCTCTGCATGAACTGGGGCCTGAGACCTACCTACACCACTCCTAATCAGGTTACATGTTCATGGAAAGCCCCCCAGTAGGTGTCATTAAACTCAACACTGATGGCTCTCTTAGCAGCACTGCTAGTAGTTTTAGAGGTATTTTTAGAGATAGCAACCATACTTTTCTATTGGGCTACAATGGTAGAACTGCCTCTATTTCTATCCCTTATCATGAGATATAAGCTATTGCTAGGGGGGTTCAACTGGCAGTTACTCACAGCCATAGCTGTAGGGCATCCCTCGATCTAACCCAATTCGAGCTAATTCTAATTCGAACTACCTCCATGTCAGACCTACGCATCCTACACGTGACATTAACAGTTAGCATTGACACCTACGCCGCAAACTGATAAAGAACGTGGGTCGAGCTCAACATAAAATCATGAACAAGTCAAAGACACCTGTCTCTCACGAACTTAACAATTACTCAGTCAAACACCACCTGCCACGTTGTTCGGAGAACGTGCTTCTGCACGATAAAGAACTACAGAGAGGGCCTATATAAAGAAAAAGTTCTAGAAGAGATAACGACCAAAAAAATACATGAGAAATCACAAAGAAAACTACATTTTCTAGATTCTCAAAACACCAAAACATCCTATTTACAAGATCAAATATTTTTAGTTCGAGAGATCACTTGTAATAAGATATTAGCCTCACGCAATAAACGTCACTATTACAAAAACCTTTAACTCGAGGTCATGGTTTTTTACCTATTCAGAGGTTATCCACACTAAATCACCTGTGTCATTTCTTATTTCATGTTAGTTTTTTGTCACATGAACATTGGTGTAAGAGCTAATTCCGATCTATCTCGAGCTTATGGAATTATGCCATTACATTTGACACCGTCTATGGGAATCGAATACGCAGCCCTCGATGCAGATAGGATGAGCAAGTTTGCGCAAGAAACTCTCGATTATCTTCCTCGAGGTAAAAATAGACACGCCGATTCCTTGGCTTATCTAGCCAAGGTCTTGGGAATAGAAGCTCAATATCTACAGATCGAAATAATATCAACCCCCAGTATTGATCACATTTCTGTATGCCCCATCAACACTAGGGGCGATAAAGGGGAAGACGAAAATTGGCAAAAGTTCTTCCTTGCTTATTTTGGTATTGACAGCGAATACAAAGGACCTCTTCCAGCAGATCCAAAGGAGAGCCGACAGCTGATCAACAAATCAAAGCGCTACACAAATCAAAATGGTTTTTTATATTCTTGTTCAGTCACGGGGATTTACCTAAAGTGCCTCTCCAGAAAGAAAGCGGACGAGATGCTCCGCGATTTACATGAAAGGACTTGTGGCTCCCATGCCGCAAGTTGATCACTTACAAATAGATCCATTACACAAGGAGTATTATGGCCAGACATGCACAAGTAAGCTGAAGAGTACTCACGCAAATGTGATACATGTCAACAATATAGACAAATGATACGCGCCCCTGCGCTTGAACTACATGCAAGCAATGTGTTTTGGCCATTCAAAATATGGGCACTCGATTTCGCCGGCGATTTCTTAATTCTCCAGGTAACAGCCAATACCTACTCATAGCTATAAATTATTTTACGAAATGGGTAAAGGTAGTTCCACTCTGTCGACCAGAGAAGAAGATGTCATCTCTTTTATCTGAAAACACATCATAACTCGGTTTGGATCCCCCTACCTAATTCGTATCGATAATGGGCCACAATTCGTTGGAGAAAAAGTCGTAGCTTTCATCAACAAACACAATATCATCCACTCACCATCCAACCTCTGCTACCCTCAAGGCAATGGCAAAGCCGAAATCACCAACAAAACCATCGTGGATGGACTTAAGAAAAGGCTTCACTCACAGAAAAAAGGGAATTGGGTACGAGAACTTCTTCATGTCTTATGGGCATATTGTACCACTCTACGTTAATCAATCGGCTGCACCCCATTCCTCTTTGCCTATGGGACTGAAGCTGTCATTCTATCTGAATACCATCATCCAATCAAAGATCACGAGCTAACTGACGAAGAAAATGAGTTCGAATTGGCCTGTAACCTCAATTGGATCGATGAGACCAGGGAATGATCCATAACTAACCTACGTCGATATCACCATATGTTGGCCAGTTCGTATAGCAGACGAGTCAGAAGCCATACTTTCCAAACTGATGATCTCATCCACGGAGAAATCCATCAACACATAAAAGAGCCATATGCTAGGAAACTAGTAGAAAATTGGGAGGGTCCATTCCTTATCACTGGTCTCATAGGCCTGTGATCATATTACCACATGACTGAAGAGGGAGTTCATATCTCAAATCCTTGGAACACTAGACGACTGAAATGGTACTATCGTTAAGTCCCTCACTAGTCTATTTCGAATTCTCACTTTTTATATTCCAAAAGTGAGATTTTCATCTCCATCCAATATACATAATTTTCTATTCAATTTTTCCCACACAACTCTCTACTTACATAGACAACACATAGATTAAAGTAAAGGTAATACTAGCTTTTAATCAACCTCTATTCCAATTAAAACAAGGATAACACTCGCTTTTATAGACTCTATACATACTCCGAGATTAAAATAAAGGTAATACTAGTCTTCAATCGAGGAACTCTACCAGGCATAAGATAAAGCAAATGTAAAACTAGCTTTCATCTCACTCAATATGGCTGCAATATTATACTCCGAGATTAAAACAAAGGTAATACTAATTTTCAATCAAGAAACTCTACCAGACATAAGATAAAACAAATGTCAAACTAGTTTTCATCTCACTCAATATGGCTGTGACATTATACTCTGAGATTAGAACAAACATAATACTAGTTTTCAATCGAGGAACTCTACCAGACATAAGATAAAGCAAAGGTAAAACTAGCTTTCATCTCATTCAATATGGCTGCGACATTTATATTCTACGATTAAAACAAAGGTAATACTAGTTTTCAATCAAAGAACTCTACAAGACATAATATAAAGCAAAGGTAAAACTAGCTTTCATCTCTTAATATGTCTGTGACAGATACTTTTTTAGGTTACATTCACAATAACTATAAATAATTTGTTTCTATTGTTGGGAGGTCAGCCCCGCTTTCTCCTATAACAGAAGGACAATCAACCATAAACTCTCAAGCTCGAGCAGCCAGAGTGACCCTGTCGTGCTCTACCAATTCAGCAGGTCAATAACCTAACTCCATTTCCATGGAGTTCATACAGTTTCCTCGATCTACTTTAGCTCTATACATGAATTCTCTACCCGATAAACAGTCATGCAAGGTATTCCTCTCTAACTCGAGCCTTCTAATTTCTTAAAAAAGAGAGGCAATTACTGCCATTAGCATCTTTGAGTTAAAAGCCTGCGATACAACCATCCTAGAAAAATTCTTTCTTTCCATTTTATGACGCTCTTTCAACCTATTATTATGTGCTTCTTGCCATTCCATATGATTGTCTGTGCGGGACATAAATTCAATGTTTTCTTTTGCCTCTTATCAGCTTTAGCTGATTCAACCTGATTAATGGCACTCAAATCTGCCACGTGAGCACAAAGTTCCCCAAGCTCCTTGTTTAAATCTCCTGGAGCAGGAGATTTCTTTAAACAACTCATTTTTTGTCTTTATAAAAATCTCCTTGCCCCTGATAACCCGCCCTAACTCTTGTTCCCTGGCAAAAGCAGCGTCCAACTTACTTTGGCACTCCCTTAACTGCGCATTTCCTTTTTGCACATGGCCTTGAGTTCAAGCTATATTTCTCTCCAGCTCTATTATTCGAGCTGATAAGCTAGCTAAATCCCCTAGAACAAGGAAGACCTTGACATCACTTTTATTCTTTCTCGAGTGCTCACCAGCCCTAGTATTTCTGGCACGCGAATTGGCCTGAGTTAAATTGGTCTTTAATTATGCCACCCTCTCATTCAACTCATCACACTTCCGTTACACCATCCAAAATTTCATATCTTTAGCAGGTAAATTTATAGTCAGCTGCTCAACCGCAACTTCAGAGGTAGATAGGTCATCTCGAGCTTTCTTCAGCTCGCTATCTTTCTCAACCATTTTCTTCTTCAGTCGCGCCAGCTCATTTGATACTCACTAGATCAGCTTGAGTCTGCTCCTATTCATTCATTTAACTGATCATTTGATCCATCAAACTGGCCACAGAACGGCATAACCCATCCTTTGACTTTTCTAAAGCCTGCATATGGTATCGAGCCACATCAATATCCCTACTATTTACCATCAGCGCATCGTTCTAATTTTGAGCTTCGCTGTCTTTTCTTTTATCTTTGCGAACTCTTTTTGCCCTTTATTAATTTCGGCATCCTTCTCCTCGATCTTCCGAGCAAGGTCATCATCGGTTTGGGTTGCTTCAACAAACTTGAAGTGTACCTTATATGTTGATCTTCTCGATCTTCATTTGTCTCTCTCATTCTATCAAACTATACCACAAATTCTTTGTTATATTGGCATATTTCATCTTCGCTCAAGGGAGCTAACTCCAATTCTACCTACACATCACAGATATAATAAATCAAGTTCAAGTCAGGATACTCACTCAATACATACATCGTATTTCTAACGAAATTTCTATTTTTTGACATTTATTGTGTAAAACTACTTCTAAGATTAAGGTTGAAGTACAATCTCAGTTGGATGAACAATAATATATACTTCCAATTCTGAGGTATACATTCTCTATATTCTAATTTTTCAAAACTTTAATATTTTTTATAGACCATTGAGTGCCAATGCCCATCAACTAGTAGTAAATTTTTGGTATGTCTCTACACTCTAATTTTTTACTTTGAAGTTCTAGACTAATGAAGCATACAAGTTAAATATTTCTTGCTCTTTTCTAACCTGGAGCTCCGTTTGCGAAGACAACAGGGACGTTGAGGTGTCTTTCTCCTTAGCGAGCCCATTCTCTAAATCTTTTATTCTGAGGCACATATCCTTAAGTTTCTACAACAAGGTTTATAAAGTATCTTAGCCTACAAAATTCTATTCAACAAATAATATTCCATCAGAGTACAACATCCCAAACCATTCAAACAATCACAGAGTCAACATTCTACTATACCTTCTCATTTCCTTCCTCTGGATACACATTGTCATCCCCATGTTTGTCTCGCACTGTTTGGGGAGAGACACCGTCTAACCCGTCCACAACAACAAAAATAACATCTTCCATCTTATCATCTTATTCCTCCTCAATATAGGTGTCCGCCATAATGGCATTCACTTTATCTTTGGAATACCCCTATGTTATAAGGTGGCGCCCAAGTCTATCGCTTTGAATTACCACCTCCTCCATATTCCTTCCCGATTCCACTGACAGATCGTTAATCTCTACCTCTTGAGAATCCTTTAGGGCCTCCAGTCCCCTCCTTAACCAAGTCAGTTTTCAGTCGAGCTACTTTCTTCTTGAGCTCGACCTTCCCCTCCTTCAGCTCAGCTTTATCCTCCTCAACTTTGAGAGTGTTTTATTTCAAATTTTGACCAATTTGTTCGAACAAGATTTTGAGTCGTTTGATCGACTTGAGGTCTATTCGAATAGACTTTTAAATCTGTTTGAATAAATAGGTGTCTGAGGTATTTTATTCGAATGCATTAAATGTCTGTTTGAATACACTTTTTTGTTCGAACATAGATTTATTTTGTTCGAACAGAGGCGCGATTCAACCTATTTCTTTAGGCATTTAAGGGCATATTTGTCATATTTTGTAACTAGGAACTTAAAACCCTTATAAAGAGGCAAGGCTAAGCAAGAGAATATGATGATAGATCATTGGAAATTCTAGGAGATAGACTTGGGGTTTGAGAGGAATTCGATTGTAATTGATTTTGATTAAGTAATTGAAGCTCTAAAGGGATTTTCCCACCCAATTGGTTTATATTTCATACTTTTCTGCTAATTAGGGTTTCTCAATTCGTATTATGGATTAAGTGGTATCAGTTTTTCAGTTACGATTCTCGGGGGTGATAGAGGCTTATAGTCTCTATACGTGACCGTCTCAAGCAAACGAAGGAAAAGCTAGTGAGTCCGTTCAAGATTCACCGGAAACTTAACTCAAAGAAGAAAAAAATTTGGAGATGGGAGATTTTGAAGATTGACTCACGATTTTGGAAATGAAATTTTTCGATATAACTACTACTCTAAGGGAGTTGGTAGATCAATTACGTCTCATGAAGCTCACACAAGCGTCTACTTTGGTGAAGCTGCGAATATGCTCAAAGAAGAAATGGGTTGTGGAGGAGGATAGAGACGGTACCGAGGAGGTAGATAGTGATTCTAGTAATGTCAAATCTAACGAGAAGAGATCAGTTATTGATAAGTCTGCGAATCCTATGCGTAATCTACGTATTAATTTTAAAATTAAAATTCTGGTATGCGACGGTTTAATCGATGCCGAGAAGTTGGATAATTGGTTAGATAGGTCAGAAACCTATTTTTTCGTTTATGAATACTCCAATGCTCAGAAAATATGCTTTTCTACGGTGAAATTTGTAAGTCAAGCACTCACGTAGTGGAAGTCCTATCGAAAATGCCACGAAGTAAAAAGTTAGAGTTGAACAGAATTCAAGGTGTTAGTGAGAAAGCAATTCTATCTAATAGGTTATGAGCAAGAGATATGGTATAATTTATGCCAAAAGTTTGAGCAATCCGTACAAGAGTACACTACGGCGATTTATAACCAAGTTTTGGTTTTGGACATCGATGTGGATGTGTATGAGTTGTTCATGAAATACATGGGAGGTTTGTCGAACTCCATTAGAAGAGAGTTAAAGCTCTTTACTGTGGCCAATATTTAAGACGTTACCGTGAAGGCAATTGCTATTGAAGGCAAGTACTAGAAGAGTGGCAAAGAAGATGATAAGAACAAGTCGGGGTACTAGTCTAATTGGAAAAATGATCATAAGGGAGAGTCCAGAGGAGAGGGGTCTTCGTCTAAGGATAATTATTACAATCATTATATGGCGAGTGGGCATTTTCAAATAAATGTTGGAAACTTCATCCGGAGCTTAGGCCGAAGGAGGAGAAGGGCAAGAAAGAAAGATATGTACTAGCCGTAGAGGTTGTTGACTTCCCAGATTTAGATAAACCGAATCCTAAGCATACACTTATGTTTCAACAGTCTTTAGGTACCGAGGAGGAGAGTCGGGAAGAACTTTTTCATGCCAGTATTCCGGAGAAGCCGAGCTTAGTCGAGGTAATTGTTGATCCGGGTAGTCAAAAAAAATTGATTTATGAGACGTTGGTGAAGAAGATGGGTTTGATTTCTACAGTTCATCCTAAGCCGTATGGTTTGGGGTAGATTTAGAAAGATGCGGATTTGATGATCACGAAGCAGTGTACATTCAAGTTTACAATCACTGAACAGTTTATTGACGAGGTAATGTGTGAGGTAGTTCCTTTAGATATGTGTCAGGTCATCTTAAGTAGCCCTTATCTTTGGGACCGAGATACGATTCATTACCATAGAGCTCACAAGTATCATCTTGTGAAGAAGGGAAAGGAGTCCCATATCAATGCTTGTAAGGAGCATGTTACTACAAATAATTTAGTAACGGTAACTCAGGTGAAGCGGTTGGTTAATGCAAGCGATAAGTTTATGTTATTGATACTACTGGTTTAAGAGGATACATCGGCTAGCGTGTTGTCTACAATGACAACATCTTATAAGCAACAAACTGACATGGGGAAGTAACACGAGGAGGTTGTGGTGCATTCTCATCACAGACCATTCTAGTTTTTAGCTACACAATCCAAGCTACAACAAGCTCTCTAGATGAAGGGGAGGTCGTATCTCCAACAATTCCCCTTGATTATAAAGTATAAGAAGGGAGTGGACAACAAAATGGCTGATAGGTTATCTCGACCCCAATAACTAACTACTTCCACTATGTCGGTAGTCATGCAAATATAGCCTATTATTCTGTCAGAGTAAGTTACAAGATATGATGATCCTAAGGGGCGTAGTGTATTTTTCCAGAAGTTGCTGTAAGGCAAGACATGTGAGTATGAATTGGATTTGCCAACTTATATGTAGATGTATTCGATAATTAATGTCGAGCATTTAAAGCTGCTTGAGCCGTCTCTTTTAGATGAAGACTCTATAATCGATACTCGCCTACCGTTAGTTTATGACTTATGGATGGAAAGAGAAGATCTGTTGCAGAAGGATGTTATTCCAGAAAGAAAAGTTCATACTACAAGATGTGATGGTATTGAGTTGCTCCGAGTTGGGAAAAAGGATAAACTACCTAGTAAGTGGAAGTGGTACAGTAGGGACATGGGCATAGCCACATTCCCTCATCTCCGGTTCTAACTTGAGCAGAAGCTCAAGGCTTCTAAAGGGGGGGGGGCATGATCTAGGAGGATCTAAGGAGTATTTTTTTAAAAAAAATTTGACCAAGTCATTCGAACGGCTTGAGGTCTATTCAAACATACTTTTAAATTTGTTCGAATAAGCAGACGTCTGAGGTAATTTATTTGAATACATTAAATGTTTATTCAAACAGAAACTTGTTCTGTTCGAAAAGAGGCACAATTCAGCTTATTTCTTTAGGCATTTAAGGGCATATTTGTCATATTCTGTAACTAAGAACTGTTATAAATACATACAATTTCTATGATCAATAATTGAATATGGAAAATAGATTAATACTAATCTCTTCTCCTGCTCTCTAAAAATTACCTGTTCTTGAGTGGAGCCTTCCCTTAGATTGGCTGCAGACCTCAATAGGATGGTTTTCTATATTATAGCCTCCTAGAGAGACTTCTTCTCTATTTAACTTGATAGGGTTAGAGTGGTCTTCCCATTATACCCTCAAACCCTAATAAAGAGTAATACTAGGTCCCATCTACCTTAACTTGGTATAACAATTAGGCACAACCAATAACACCTATACGGCCTATTAACATGTGTGCTCACGAATCAGAAGAGTAGTATCGGTATAGATGGAAAATCCAGCAATCTCCCTCCCGGCGCTAACTTGATTTTAAGACAAATATTTTTAGCCTGATTCATGGTTTTTTATTAAAAGTGAATGTTACATCAAACTTTACTGTTACTCTACGACTATAAAGATGGCTAACACGGTTCACAGACAAATTTTGGTCTGGCCTTTGAGTACATGCCTAATTTATATCGTGGACATCAGGCTAGCAACCTCAATAACTTTTAAGTATAATTTCTTTACTGGTGGAGTTTAGCGTGTGAATGGCAAATGTACACCTTAATGATCTGCTGATACATTTCTATTAGTGTTCTACAACATGTGTTTACTGGACACATGTCATTTCAATACTTAGACAAACTGTCATGCAAAGACCATCGCTCATATTGTGAAATGAAAGCCAAAGGATGTGGAGCCTACCCAAATTAAGCCCAAGCAAACTTGAGAAACCTTTCAGTATTCTTTATAAGCACTTGATACTTAGACAACCGTCATGTGATGAAATCACTCGCATCTAAAACTTTATTGCAATTTCATAATTTAAACTGAATATGTGCACTTAAAATAATGGATCCAAATATGATAACAGCTAAATAATCTAAAATCAATTCTGAATGTCAACCCAAATAATAACCGAGAATAACTCCCACATAGATAAAGAATCCTAGTGCAGAAATAGTAAATAAAATAAACCGATAACTACTCCCACGTAAAAGAGCGATCCTCAAAGAGACTCTAGCAAAATCTGAGTCAGAGTAGCCCAAAACCTTAAGCTCATCCGATCTCCTATAAACTAATATGTAATCTTTTGTCCTTAGCAAAGAACCTTCTTGGCTGCCTGTTAGTGAATAATAGAAGGGTTATGCAGGTACCTTCTTAACAACCTAATAACAAAACTAATTTTGGGTCTCATATATATCATGTCATAAGCTTTTGTCTGCTAAAGAAACCGGACGTCACTGCTAGGGAGTAAAATATCGTCGACGTACAAAACCATAAATGGAAAATGTCTTCTACTTTGATTAACGTATATACAACGATCCATTTGCACTCAACTGACTTAGATCCTTCATATAAAGGTGTCAACTCCCATACAGAGTTATGAGACATAGAACCCATCTCCTCCCTCATGGCATTACGCTACTGATCTGCAAAACAACCAGCCATAGCCAAACTAAAAAATACTCGATCCTTAAAATCATTTAAATCCCCTTCAACTAAATAAAAGTGGTAATCTGAAGAAATAGCTGAGATCCTCTCTCTAGAGAATCTTCGAGTAGAAGTAGGAGGCTGTGCTGGAGGTAAAACGATAAGAAGCTGAGCTGGATCGGGTGGAGGAAAAAACTGAGTAAGAACCGGTGCTATGACGGGGTCTGGAACTGAGTCTAGAACCGTTCTCATCACAATGTCAATATCAGATAAACGTAGAAGTATAGCAACACTGATCGTAATAGCAGTTAGACTCTGGGTTTTAGAACGTTCATCAAAGATAACCTCTTTATGAATAATACTGGTAAATTGATTAGTATGACATAACATACTACAAACCATGTTCTGATAAGTTCAATTATGGTGTTCACAAACACCGCTTGGCTCTGGTAATCCAGGTGTAGTGTACTGGGCTATAATACCCTAATCCATTAAATACTGATAGAATGGTTACTAATGTTGACCGTCTTGATCGATCTTACCATAATACTCGCCTCCTCGATCTGAACGGGTAACCTTAATCTCTAACTTCTTCCTAGAAATATGACCTAGTCGTTTGTGCCATAACATCAAAGATTGCTCAGAGCACTAGAGCGTTTAGAAGTAGAAGAAGTACTAGCCTTAGAAGATAAACATAATAGTAAAGCCTAAAAGAATGATTAAGAGATATATGATATAAGCCATAAAATAAAATAAATAAATAACTGAAAAAGTACAATCGAGAAACTAAAACTAGATATCGTCTTATCGATAGAACATAAAAGGTGCATGTCAAATCTAAAGTAACACCCATGTCTAAAACCAAGCAAAAAATACCAACAACCTCAATAGAAAAGCATCCTCATCAAGCATCCTCAAAGAAAACCTGCTCCTCAGACCTTGTCGGCCGCCTGCTGATGAACTCCTCCTTTCTTATTTAGCCAGTTTTTATAAGAATGACAATCCTGCTTCACATGGCCTTTCTTCTTGCAAAATAAATACTTTATAGCTGATGAAGTAGTTGCTGACGGTGTCGCATTCTGCTTCCCATTCTCATTTCCTGAATGAGAACTCTGCCCTGAACCAGACTTTAAATTGTTCTTCTTTGCAGAACCTTGATTCTTAAACTTCTTTTTCCCTTGAGAATTGATGGACGACCTCTTCATAAAAGTAGTTAGCAGACCCGATTCTGTTTTACCTTTCTTTTGCCATTCTTCCTCAGAGACCAATGCTGCAATCAACTCATTCATTTCCCAAGTTTTCTCCTGATTCTGGTAGTGAACTTGGAACATTTCAAAACTTTGTGGAAGAGACCAAACTGCTAAGTAAACCATCAACATATCATCAATGGTGAGACCGAGTTCTTTCAAGGTAAAAACTAACTTGGAGATCTTAAGAATGTGCGAGCGTACATTTCTACTGCCGTCATACTTCAGCAATAAAAGTTGAGATAAGTTACTGTACTGCCTTCCCATAATGAAACCCTTGAATTGTTTCTTAATGACATCTAACAGTTCCTTTGTGGTACCTTTTTTAGCGATACTGCCCTGCATAATAGGATCGATGGAAGAACGAAATGATGAGATTTGCCATTTTATTGGCTTTTACCCATTTAGCATAGACCACTTTCTCAGCATCAGCAGAGGTATCCATGGGATCTGGGGGCTTGGCTTCAGTGAGGACAAAATTGAAATCAAGGTAGCCTAGGGCAATAAGGATTTTTAGCTTTCAGTTAGAGTAGTTAGAGTCTGTCAAGGTCACAATATTAGCCAATTGGTTCTGGATCATAGGGTCCATAGCTGCATAAACCAATGACTTATATTAGGATGTGTAAAAATTTTATTTTATTCACATTTAACTTGATCTTTTAAAATATCGATAACTGATGTCTTTAATCTCGATCCTACCTAGGGTTAAGATGGTCGAGTCGGAGTGTAAATAATATTTAAGGTATTGATTTTTTTCACTCGGCGGGTACAGCGATATATCATCGAATCCCTCCTTTGGGTGGTGATTTGACATACATTGCCCCCTAGTGGTGATCACTCACACTCAAGACTATACCGGTCACTTACAGTTTGACTCGAGATACTTCCCTACCTTTGGACTGAGGGTTATCCTCATCTCCCCATACCGTGTAACCTATCTTGACCTACTAATTAATTGGAAGTTTCTTAGCCTCCTTTGGGTGGTTTAATTATTTCAAGTTTAATTAATGTAAAGTAGTCTTAATGAGACTTTACGAGAAAGTCTCAACATTAAGAGAAACGTTCAACTCCATGAACAAAACTCATTTGGGTGTATTTACCCATTTTATATCCCGCCTTCCTAACGACTACTTGATCTCACTTAAAACCCCATTGAAGATCCTTGGGCATTAAAACCCTATATCATGAATGATATGTATAGTTGAAGCCATATATTATTATCCAATTAATAATAAATATTATGATTCATTGCTTAATTAGTCACTAGTTATTTATCGTAATCCCTTAATAGGGTTGGCACATATTGGATATTCTCATACTAGAGTTTCTATGATTACTTTTACTCATGATAGTGTCCAGCTAACCAATATATATTAACAATGAAACCACAGATGAAAATAATAATGACTACTGTATATGTAAAACACGAATTTCGATGTTTTTAGGATTAAAGAAACATATTTTGGGAAAGAGAGAGAGAGAGAGAGAGAAAAGAATAAGAATAACTCATTCCCTACTCCTAAAATTATGCCTAATAGAAAACTTTATATCAACAATGATTAACATGATCATAAACACAAAAAGTATAAATTAAGATCAAACCATTAAATGGATCATCAATAGTAATATCTGATAAACAATCTTCCTACGATCTCTACTCAACATAAAAAACCTATAAACAAGTTGGATTTCCCTCTGAAACTGACTTCAATCGAAAAACACCAATCAACCAAAGTCTTAAATCCATTTAAAGATCATGAATCTGAAACAATATCCACAAAAACCAATCACAACCACCACTGAACTCCTAAAATTAGTTCAGTAACCATTAAACAATACCACCGTAACAAATTTAGGAAAAAATAACAAGAGGAATTGAGACATTGAAAAAAAAACTTAGAACAAGGCATCACCTTCCAACCCTAACCCAAATCGAAAAACCTGCCTGCAAGTTCCTAATCTCTTTGCAAATCAAATTTATGAATAACCCCAAAATCTGTTTTCTTAAAATATATATATATATATGGAGAAATCTTCATCTTCATCGAAGAAATCAGATAACAGATTCAAAACCATTAATCAATTGGTTGCTCAGTGGGAACAACTAATCATGGTAACTGAAACTGGGGAAGCTTTATGGTAATTTCTGTGAAAACCAATCTCTTCTCAAATCGTAAACCCAACAATCAAATAGCATTGAACCAACGCCGACAACAAGGATCTGATGTTGAAAACAATTTGAGTACACTTTTTCTCAAATCACAAACCCAATAGTCAAATCTTTTAGTAGAACTCATGAGTCCAGCAGAGGGACCAACAAGATCAAATCTGATTTGGAAGATCAATTCCAATTTTACCGAAAAAAAGTAAATCTAATTTTGGGAGAGAAAAGAAGAACTCTATTAAAAGGGGAGTGTTGATATAATGTTGTGTGTGTGTGAGAGAGAGATAGACTCGGTAAATATTACCGAAAACCTTCCAATTCGGTGTAATAAGGGGAGAGAGAGGGAAACCTCAATATGGGAAGTGATGATGATAAAATTCGTACAGATAGAGAGACTCGATTAACAAAGAGAAGAAAAGCTGGTCTCTCAAAAATAAACAACCCTAAACAAACCATTAAAGTACAGATAAAAAAAATCTAACAACAATTTTCAAATTTGTTTCTTTCTCTCTTAACAACAATAGTTTATTATAGTATTTGGTATCCAAGCTCTGACACCAATTGTTGGAAATAAATACAATTGCTATGATCAATAATAGGATATGGAAAATAGATTAATGTTAACCTCTTCTCCTGCTCTCTGAAAATCACCTATTCTTGAGTGGAGTCTTCCCTTGGATTGGCTACAGACCTCAATGGGATGGTTTTTTGTGTTGTAGCCTCCAAGAGGGACTTCCTCTCTATTTAACCTGATAGGGTTAGAGTGGTCATCCCATTATACCCTCAAACCCTAATAAAGAGTAACACTAGGTCCCACCTACCTTAACTTGGTATAACAGTTGGGCACAACTAATAACACCTATACGGCCTATTAATATGTGTGCTCGCGAATCAGAAGAGTAGTGCCGATATAGATGGAAAATCCAACAGGAACTTGGAACCCTTATAAAGGGGCAAGGCTAGGCAAGAGAAGATGATATTTGATTAATGGAAATTCTAGGAGAGAGACTTAGGGTTTGAAAGGAATTCGATTGTAATTGATTTCGATTAAGCAATTGAAGCTCTAAAGGGATGTTCCCAACCAATTGGCATGTTCTTCGTACTTTTCTGCTAATTAGGGTTTCTCAATTCGTATTTTAGAGTACATATCCCCTTCATCAAACGAACAACCTACCAAAACAAATAACATCAACCTCACTGTTAGCTCGAATGACATACAAAAACTCATCATATATTCAAACAAATGAACTTACCATTTTGCTCATCTCCTCCTTCCCAATTGCGAGCTGCAAGCCTCACCCTTTCCTCCACCTCTTTTAGCTCGTCATCTAGAATAGGTTGATCCTCTATGACCTTTGCCCCTATCAATTCGAAAGGCTCGACCCTTTTCGTTTTTGCCCCTGCTTCACCCTCACCACTTCATGTAGTTCCAGAGGTTGAATCATGCTTTAACATCTTCTTCTTTGGAAACGCTCGAGCTAGCTTGCTCGACATAGTAGACTCTGGCATATCCGTGAAGTCCACTCCAGAGGCCTTGGGAAAGATTACTCGCCTCTCCCCATCAGTTCCCTTCTTCTTGTTGCCTTCAACACCTGCCATTAGCCTCGTTGTTTGAGACTTTTGTACTTTCTCGGACCGGCTACTAGAACATTTCTTTCTTCTAATGTTGAGTTCTTTCTGTACAGCCTCGAGCTCGATTCATTCCTGAGTAACAATATCTAACAAAAACTTC
Source organism: Kingdonia uniflora (assembly GCA_014058105.1). Classification (NCBI taxonomy): domain Eukaryota; kingdom Viridiplantae; phylum Streptophyta; class Magnoliopsida; order Ranunculales; family Circaeasteraceae; genus Kingdonia; species Kingdonia uniflora. The sequence goes on along the minus strand of JACGCM010002331.1, from coordinate 1,037,572 downwards.
TTCCTCGTCACCTTCGATTGAGGACCTATAAATCAACAGCACATTATCACCAATAAGACATACATACAATTTCAACATGTCAACCTTATACATTATATATTGTTATACTTACTTTGTTTCACAGTTCTACACAGAAGTTCCATAGGTTCTTTATCATCTCTCTGAAGGCAACCACTCTTCACCCATATCACATTATCATTCCACATTCGACCTCCTGAATTCAGATCGAAATAAAGAGGTCGAGTTGAACTCGCACATAAATATGCCCCTTCACTTGCAGAAAAGTTTTTTACCCCATAAAACTGTAAGACATCCTCATGAGATATCCACCTCTTAATCTCATCCTCCTCCCACATCTTATTCAAAAATTTATAGGCATTTATTACCTCCCACATATTCCCGTTCAATTGAACAAGACATGCTCTGATGATATTCATAATCCCTTTTGCCATAGTGCTAAGGGGGAGACTTAACCCATACTCCAACTGAGGCAGGCAACACAAAAAACCCTCTTCCAGGTCGCCCTGGACGTTTCCATCATAGTACTCTTAGGAGATCGATTCATCTAAACCCCTTTCACTTTTCTCCTTCTCTAAATGAGCCAACAGAAAAAAGTGTTCCTCCCTAGATTCTACTACACAACTTCTAAACTTCCTACCGGCATGTTTTGCAAAATTGCCCTTTCTAGCCCCTACAAGAGCTTTGGCTTTACAAAACTCTCTAAGCACATTAGAATTCGGAGGATTTGACACTAATTTTCTAGGAAAATTTGGGAATTAAACAACTTCTACTCCATCGTCCCTTTTGGATACTATATTTTTAGACTCAGCCGATCAACCGAAGGTCGAGGCCTCCTGAATAGGTGAAATCTCCATATCAACTATAACTCTACAGATGAGGGTTTGATCCTACACAAATACTCCTCACGATAGACCTATATATAGGTCCAGGTATCCACCAATATCTTTTACATATACACCACCCACATGCATATATATCTCATATATCCTTTTTTACAAATATATCAAACGGGTTTTTGTAGATTGCTGTAAAAGGTAATTTTTAGATTTACCTACCACAAAAAATGATTTTCAAAAGTAACACATTCAAAATATCATAAACCCTCTACTAACTTTCTATGCCAGAATGTGAATCTGACACAACGCCATATCCTTCCTTCATAACGTTGTTGTATAGCCACCTTCGTGACTCAGTCTCTGTAACTCTCTCACTTTGACTGTTGATCACAATCGATTAATTTCTCATAAAATTCTCTACTATTTCTTTTCTTTCCTCTCTCACTGCTCTTCAAGTTTTTAGAAGTCGATAAATGTTTGAATGATGAAGATGAAGTATTATTTATATTTTCTCTCTCTAACTGTTGGCAGTTATTGGGCCTCACAACCGTTCTCAGCTTTGGAACCGAGGCATCCCCTCCACAATCAATGTCAGACGTCTTGTACCTTTCTGGTGAAAGCGCTTTCCTATCATTGCCCTTTGCCCTATATTTTTATATATTTTTATCTTTCTTTTCCAAATCTCTCTTTGACCTCCCCACACTCACGATGACTCAACACCTATACCCAATCAAACTTTCCTTGTTATTTGCACAAGAGACAAAATCAAAAGCTACCTGTTTTTTCTATTTTTTTGCTTCTTCTACATATAGAAATGCTGACGTCATTTCCAAAGCTCTCAAAATTTTAAAAATATTTAAATTCATTTTTCACAATAGCCACAAACAGCATTCACAACAATAGAGGACAAATTCAAACTTCATTCTCATTTCATTTCTTTGGCAATTATTCGAACTCATATAATTACATATAATTATACTGCCCCTCACTGCATTTACTTTTTATCATTACATTATCATTACAATTCACTCCCTCACATATAATTATACCTAAAATAACCTTGATGTCCAGGGGAACCACAAGGGATCAGTTCACCTCCAACAATACACACATCTTCCAATTCGATCTCTTCTTTAGCAATCAGTCTCACAGTATCTTTTTAAGCAACAGGCTCCACCATCACTTCCCAGAACAACTCCTCATAGAAACGACATTCGTAATCAAGTTCCCTACCCATCTAATCTAATCCTTCAAATTGATACTCTCTCACTGGCAGTTCAGCATCATAGTTCAACAATCCAAAAATTTGCTCCCACACTATAACTATCTTTATCGTCAACCGCCCCTCAGCGGCATAAGGAATTCTCTCAGACCGAATCTATACCATTTCTATTCCCTTCCACCTGTTCAGAGTTCATTTTCCCCTATTTTATACAGCTTTCAAGATTGTTGCGGATCCCCCACAGTTCATGATATTATCCAGTCCTTTTATAACAGAAAACCCTAGTATCCTAAGAAAAGTTATTTGAACATATCTCTCTCTATCGACCTCAATCAGTTCAGTCTATTCCATATTGAGTTTATTCTTCCCAAATCTAATATTCTGGAATGACCTCCCTGAGCTCAAAATTCAAAACCCATAACTTCTTCAGTTATCTTTCTCCGCCATAATTCTTAGTCATTTAGTTCGAAAATAAATGCTTACACATATTTCATGATGCAAATATCTTTTTACAGCTTGATTACTATAAACAAATTATAAAGTTCTAATCTCATAGATAACATTTCATCATCGATTCATAAATCATCTAATTATTCATAGCTCGATTTTAAGAGTTATTCTATACATATTTCAACGCAGAGTTTGGATGACAAATTTTATTAAGCTCGAATATAAATTATAGGTACTTTACAAATAATAAATCTTTCAGGTACTTTATAGATAACAAATCTTTCAGGTACTCCGAAATCATATACTTTATAGATAATAAGTTTTTCAAGTGCTTTATAGATAACAAGTCTTTCAGGCGCTCCGAACCATAAAATCCTTCAGTTCATCTGACTTCTGGAATGTTTCACTCCAAGAATCTCCTGATGTAAAGGAGGCATTGGAAAATACTAAAAATACTGAAAATCCTCCTTCCCATGAGTTTGGTTGAAGTCTAGATATGGAGTCGAGCTTCAAATAGAAACTATGGAAGAAAGGAAGCCCGCGCTTGAACCAACTCTTCAAACAGAAGGTCTTTTTAGCACCAAAATGCGATGGAATTGTAGAAGTAGACTTTCATTCTACCTCTCCCTTCTTTACTACTACCGTCACCTCCTCTATAACTACCACCTCCACAAAGTTGGCAGAGATGAAAAGGGCCCGACCTTAGAATCTAATCCTACGCAAGACATCGGTGCAACAGCCCCACAGTTATGCCAACCCCCGCATCTGTCTCCTCAACCTTATCATCCGCAAGGATGCGAAGATACCTCCAACGTTGCTCGTCTGTTAAGACAACGTGATGAAATCTCCACATACAGCAAAAATCTTCCTCAGCTTCAGCCGCTTCTTCTGCTAACATATCTTGATACATCGGTAGAACGGGAACGGGAGTAGGCATCTCCAAGGACTGATCACTGAAATATCTCAACTTCAACTTTTGCATCCCAACAAAAATTCTTTCGTCATGAACCATTCACCAGGTCTTCACCATCATCAAAATGCTTCCAAAGAATTTTGTAACAAATAACGTACTTTACCACAATCCTCGACTCAGGTACTATTTATATAACCCTAATATTTAATGTGCAGGTACGTTTCCCAAGCGTCATCATTAAATACAGACAAAACTCTCAAAACCCCAACCATCGCGTACTTTAATATTCTCATCATCATTCAATGCATAAACATCCCTCCATAGAAAACATACATTTTCCATACAGTCAAATCTACATCATTATTCCTTCATTTTCAAAACTTCCAAAACCCATATATCCATAAATTCTTTCTCAACCAAAGCCACTCGTGACTTCGGTTAAGAGGGGGCGATTGTAGGGGCCTATCCCTCGATCTAACCCAATTTGAGCTAATTCCAGTTCGAACTACCTCCATGTCAGACCCACGCATTCTACACGTGACATTAACAGTCAGTATTAACACTTATGCCACGAACTGATAAAGAACGTGGGTCAAGCTCAACAGAAAAACCTAAACAAGTCAAAAACACTTGTCTCTTACGAACTTAACAGTTATTAAGTCAAACACTACCTACCATATTGTTCAGAGAATATTCTTTAGCACGATAAAGAACTACGGAGAATGCCTATATAAAGAAAAAGTTCTAGAAGAGACAAGGACCAAAAAAATACATGAGAAATCACCAAGAAAACTATATTTTCTAGATTCTCAAAACACCAAAACTTCTTATTTATAAGATCAAGTATTTCTAGTTTGAGAGATCACTTGTAATAAGATAACAACCTCACGCAATAAAAGTTACTATTACAAAAACCCTCAACTCGATGAAGTAGTTTTTTACATATTCAGAGGTTTTCCACGCTAAATAACTTGTGTCATTTCTTATTTGATGTTAGTTTTTGTTATATGAACATTGATGTAAGAGCTAATTTCGAGCCATCTCGAGCTTACGGAATTAGGCCATTACAATTACAAATAGATGATTGGCACTGACTCAACCCTTATGATCTCCTATATCTGAAATAAGAACCCCCCCCCCCCCTCTTGGAAATATCATAATATGTTGCAATAGATCAATCATAACATTGGGTTGCTTGTAGAGTTCAACATCAATTATACCTTTAGAGAAGCTAACCAAGGTTCTGACTTCTTAGCATATTATTTGACCATTAAGGGTAAAACTCGGATTCACTATGATACTTCCCCAACCATTCTTAAAGACATTATGTTCAAAGATGCCAGTAGGTTTTTGTATCCTAGAGCTTAGTATAATATTCAGGCTCTCTCTCTTTCATGCCAATAGGTTTAGGGAGTTATCCCCACCTTGTACATAGTTGTTTTTCCTTCTATTTTATGGGGGTTTCGCCCCCAGCTTGCCTTGCAAAAAAAAAAATTAACAAAGCACAAAAGCCATATAAATAGCAGGATTGAACTTACTTAGACAAAAAGTACAGAGTTGGGGAACCCTAGAACGAAGCTACCGAGAACAATTCACAAAATTGACTCAACCCTTACCCTAGAACGAAGCTACCGAGTTGGTGTGTGTGTGTGTGTACATAGTCAAATATATACCCAATTTTTTACTCAGCCCTAGTTAAAATATTATGTTGAAAATTTTCTTTGACTGAGGCCTCACTAGTGTGGTCACTCAAAAATTACTTAGATTTCACTAGTAAACATTTTCTGGAAATATGAATATGAGTAAATGCAAAAAAAATCATATTTCATCAAATAAAACTATGCACTATGAAATGAAAGATCTCATGGATAAGAAATCAATTGTCATAAATGGTGTCAAGTTAACTAATATAGAATCCATATCTATCATCTCCACTAAACTGACTTTGCTAAACTCAAGATCAAATAGGTCATGATAAGGTGATGATATAGGAAAGGGTCGGCACATGATAAAGTAGGTGTTTTGCTGGTATTCTAAGACTAACAGTTATACTTACTCAACCTCTTTCTCTATTTTGAGTTCACCTTTCTTTATTATTTTCCTTTAGTGAGTAGAAGCTACTCTTACTACCCCTCTTTCTTCATTTTGAGGTCACCTCCCTTTATTATTTTTCTTTAGCGAGTACATATATAATATATTATTTCTAGACTGAATCATATAAATATACGATAAAATTACTAGAAATACTCTCCTATATCCATCTCTACCACTAAAACCACATGGTTTCACTCCTTCCTTTATTTTTATTTTACTGAAAAGTCTTAAGAATAAATGGATCAAAAGAAGTTGGATATTGAATGAATGACATATTTTAAGGTACAAAGGGCTGCAAAAGGATAAAATTTTGGGTAAGCATAGACGAAGGCCAAAAATGGTGTAACAATAAAAATGTCAATTATCATATCTTCGGTCTCACATAATATATTTTTCGTCTCGAATCAAGTATGGGGAATGTTCTATTAGACTGACTTGAACTTGAAGTTACCATCGACAATTGATTATAAAAAAAATGAGATCATAAAAAAACAAAATGCTAATTCTGGAAAGAATTTATGAAATAACACTCAAAGCTTACAAAAAGTCTTGATCCTCACATAACATTAGGTATGAAGTCTCCACAGTTATCCTCACGTGGTTTTAATCACGATGAGTTTTTAATTTTAACTGGGGGATCACTGACTATTGTGAATAGTAATTTTATCAAAAATGTATTCCATGAATGAATATAACACAAAAGCACAATCAAAGTCTAGCAAGAATATTCTATATACAAAAGCTCATAAAATGCAAAGTACAAATAAAATCAAAACAATACCCTACTATCCTAAACATATAAATAATAATAATAATAAAACCAAAATGAGACAGGGCAAGAAATGTACCTAATCAATGGAGCATATACTATAACCCACCTCAGTTTAGATTCATTACCTTATCTGTGGTGACAAGTCATCCATTAACACCCAAATATCCCAAATAACTTTACGAGGTGATGTTTCTTGAGCAAACCACCTACTCGCATTTTCACTTTTGACATTAGAGGAATTCATGCTTTGGTTATATCTTTGCAAATTAGATGGTCTCATATATGATTGATAGAGCTCAACAAATCTATAATAAGAAGCAACATGATCTTTCAACCACACGCTTGACAATAAAAAATCCCAATAAAGGAAAGCCTCTTGGCATGATTATGAAGGGTGGATATTACATTATGCTTGGGAAAAAGTGGAGCAATTGTGTTTTTGACAAATTTTGTAACTTGAGGATTCTTGGCATTAAAGTCATGATCCTCATGTCTTAGACACCATTTTTCACTATCGGTTTTCCCCATACATAACATCTTATAAATATTTTTTGCTCCATGACAAAAATTTCAAGTTTCTGCTAAGAGTAAACCAAATCAAGCTTGGACTTATCAAGTTCATCAAAAGTTGATTTCATTTTCTCCCTGACATCATGAACTTCTTTTTCTAAAATTATAATCGTCTCATGGAGACCTTGTTTCTCAAAGCCTTTCTATCTCATGATTTGTATTCTCGGCCTTTTCCTTAAGTTCAAGTGGGAGTGTGTTAACTTAATTTTTCAATACCTTGCTTGTTTTGCCAGGTTTAACATACTTCACAAATGTTCGAGCATACAAATCTTCAAGATTAAGGTTCTCAAACTCGCTATTTTCACGATCACTCAAATTTTTAGCATGGTTTTCAAGCTTAAATGCTCAAATGCTCAGAATGATCATTTCTAGAGTTTATTATAGCAGGATACACATAATAGTTGTCATTTTTATTTTCTTGGGAATGATCATTATTAGCATCAAATTCATCATTATTATTATCCCAAGTAACAATAATATTTATAGCCTTGTTATTACTACCAAATTTTTTATTAGGGCAACTATATGCATAGTGACCAAACTTATGACACTTATAACATTCAACTTGACTTAGGTCAATGTCAGAGTTAGTCTGTCGGTTATTTAATTTAACTTGATCATGAGTTTACAACTCATAATTTACTGATTGCCCTTATTTTTTAAATTGACGTTTTTTCACAAGGTTTTAAGCTGGTTGCTTCTAGAGGTAATCAGTGAATCCATATCAGACCCATCATCATCATCTGAATCATATGAGTTGCCAGCCTCTTTGATACCCTTAGAAGACGAAGAGGTAGAGGCTCTTATTCTTCTAAGGGTTTTTCATATGCATCTCGAGTTTAAATGTTTGTAATTTTCTAGCAAGTATGTCTAGTTTTAGTTTTTTAAGATCTTGAGCTTCCTCTAAAATATTACGTCTGGATCTAAAGTGCTTAGGAAGAGACCTCAAGACTTTGCAAATAATTTGAACGTCTGAGTAAGTTGTACCTAATACGGCACTAGGGTTGACAATGCCAATTAGTCTCGCATATAACTCATCAAAAGATTCATTCTCATCCATTCGAATATTCTCGAATTGTGAGGAGGGCATTTGTAATTTACTTTCCTTAACTGTATTATCACCTTCGTGAATTTGAACTAATATGTCCCAAGCTTCTTTCGAAGTAGTACAAGCAGATATGTGTCAAAACTCACTTGGACTCACAGCCATAAATATATTATTGAGACCCTTATTATTATAACCATGAACTTCCTTTTCATTCTTAGACCATTGATTCCTAGGCTTAAGGACCTCTTCAGTTTCATCACCCATTCCTTTCATCATGATAGGGTGCGTTCATCCATCCTCAATCGTAATCTGGACATCTTCTCCGAGTAATTATAAGAATTCAACTATTCAAACTTTCCAATAAGGATAGTATTTACCATCGAAGAGAGCAGACGATTTATGGGACCTGCAAATCTTTTAGAATCTAATAATCTCAAATAAATGAGTTAGGATCAACGCTCAGGTTATAAAGCCTCAAAGTGGAACCGCTCTAATACTAATTAAAATTTATGACTTATTGAGATTAACCGATTTTAAGTAATTTAGGTCAAAATTGAAAGAGCCGATAATCTTAGAAACTAATTGTCTAGTTCTAACCTAGCTCAAGTTGATATGATAAGTAAGAAGGAATCAAAAGCATAATGACAAACAATTTTAACCCTGTGGGAAACCTTTCTCAGGAGAAAAATCCACAGGTCATTGTCGAATAGTCCGACAACTAAAAATTTACTATTAAAACAAAATTACAATAATTCAATTACTTACATACTTGATAAGCACACCCCGTGGTTATCTCTCTTTTAATTAAACTCATCGCAATCAATTATTTGTTCTCGCAATGCCTCACTTATAATAACGCACTAAAGCTTTAAAGCTTGAATCGCTCAAACTCACAAAATCTGAAATTGGATTTAGGTTTTTGTAATTCTTAATTGATTTAACTTAAGGGGTAATTCTCGTTGAATCTCTCGATGAATTCCCTCTTCTCTAAAAAATTCTCAAGCCCTAAAATTGGTTTGGAAAAAAAGGTTCAAGAATAAAAAGAAAGAATGTCTTTTATCAAAAAATTGAAAACCCAAAGTCTGTTCGAGCAGATAAATAAGTTTGTTCAAACAGGATCTACTCGAATAAAACCAAAAGCCTATTCGAACATAAACCTATTTTCTTCAAAAAAACATGATTCCTTTTTGACATTTTGTAAAATACTAACGTGAGTTTTTTGAGTGAAAAGGTACAAACCAAGTACCTGTTCAGTGTCAGTACAGCCGTAGTTGCTCCACACGCACTCTCTAACGACGAATAACCACGAAGTAGTATTGATACCTATTCTAGACATGAAATAAAACAAACAACAAATATTGTCGTTTCAACTATTATTGGATTCATCTCTAATTAAGGGTTTGTAAGTCTTTCTCTCTTTCTCTCTTAAAATTGTTATGTTTTGATCGTTGGGGGATTGAGTTCTCCTTTATTGTACTTAGATTATGGCGTTTTAGTAAATTTTTAGGTGACTTTTCCGATGATGAATGTGGAGGGATTTGAGGAAATTTTTGCAAGCCGGTATTTGTTTCTTTCCGTATTTTATTCAATTGAAATATTGAATTGTCGTAATTGTGATCATCTTGTACCTCTATTTTTCTTGCTTTCGGGGTTGTTTTTCTGATTTATACACGGTTTACTATATTGTGATCATCTTTTTTGTGTCTTGAAAGAATCTAGATCCAAGTGTCGATAAATTATTACACATATTAATTTTTTGGTTGGTTTGTTTGTGTTTCTTTTAGTTATCAGGTTGTATTCTTTTTATTGAATGTTAAGAAAACAGATCAATAACCATTCTTTTAATTATCAGTTGTAGGACTTCGGAAAAAAAATATATTTGGTTTCCGTTAGTTTCTTTTTTTGATTTATATTACGATCTCCATATTTCTTTTTGTCAATACAAGAATATGGATCGAAACACAGTCTTACATAAGTAAAAGTGTATATGCAGGAAGTAATTTTTATGCTTAATTCGCTTACTCTTTTTGTTAATGCATTCCATGTTAGATGTCATTAAGGTTGTGTTGGTGACTATAATGTTTAAGAAAGTTCGAAGTAATCCATGTTAGGTTAGACTAAATATTTGAAGATATAATGCCCAAACCATCCTTCGCTGTGGTGGGACCTATAAGGCCCGACGATAGAAATTGATGAAGAATAACTTTAGCTTTCAACATCGGACATTGCCATATTTGTGGAGAACTCAATGCTATCGCGAGTTTCCATAGATTTTGTCGTATACTATCACTGATGATGTTAAGTAATAATTCAAATATAAATTAGTGTCGTAAATTAGTTCGATGCTAATGGAAACCTTTGATGAATAGAAAGACTTTATGATAGTTTTACTCTAAAAAGAGCAATCAGGAGTTGAGTAACTGATATCAAAAGATGTTATGCGGCGAGCTGCCAACAATAGCGGTTTATATACGAATATGGTTAAAGCGTTTAACTGATATCAAAGATGTTATGAAACTCTGCAAAAGTAGGGTCAATGACGCATACTTTTTAAGCCTTTAACTGAAGCGCTAAAAGTATGGCAAACATAGGTTCTTTAATCATAGCACCGAAGGCATATCAACATACTTGTTATGTCATCGAACGAAGACATGTCTATGCATCAAATATAGTGCCAAAGGCACGTCGACATATTCACCATGGCGAGTCATGGGTAGTACTAGTATATAAGCATAGTCAGTATTGTTTCATCCAAGTAGTACAATGTTTGAAACCAACTACAATAGCAAAGTTTCAAACAGTTACATGTTGTGTGTGTTATATTGATGCCAAGTGTCAAACTAATCTAAATTACATGCCATTTGTCCTCCAACTTCTTAAACAAAAAAAATTGTCAAACGAGATACCATTTGTCCTCCATAAGTATCTACTGTAAACTACTTCTTTTAAATCAAAACCCTTTACTTTCTCTTTCTCCCTCTCTCTCAGTCTTTCTTCATTTCTTTATTTCTCTTAACCGGATCCCAAATCATTTGAAAGCTCAAAGACGAACCATGGATGATCCTAGCAATTTGATATATAAATCACTTCCTCAATCCCCTGTTGCTTTGAAAAAACTCAATCCACAACAGGTAGTTTCAATTTCTAAAATCTTATCATCATAGCACTGAATTTACTTCAAATGGGTATTCGGGACAAATCTGATTTGATTTGGGTTGTTTGTGATTGGTTCCAGTCATATAGGTTTATAACTAAAATTTATGGAATCAAAGGTTAATTGCTCTCTATCTTGCTATTTTTAATTTCTGGGGAATTTCGGGTTTTAAAATACAAAAGAGGAGAAGATAGATATAAGATATTTGGTTATGTACAATCTAATTGTTGATTTAAAGCTTTTGGATGTTATCCATTTGCCAAATCTCTAAAATTCATACCTATTTTGCATTTTAATGATTTCATATCTATTTATTGAAGTGTATTTTCCTAAAATTTTACATATTGTGATTGGCAACCATAATTACTGCTACGATTTCCATGCTTTAACATACTAGGATGACGTACATGGCTTTGCATAAAATTGTCTGATTCTTACCAAATTTTAACTCAATATCTGTCCATGATTACCAAGTTTGCCTCAGTGGGGATGTAGGGATTTAAGATAATGGGTTTATTTAGACATCTAAGTTTCTCGTTGTTAGTTGCTCTCACACCTATCTTTCAAATCCCTCTCTTCAGGTACTCTCTATTTTTTCCCTAGACTCTTAGATTCTTCAGTTCACTCTTATCTAATGTATCATTGTGCAAGATCCATTTTAATGCTCTAAAGTTATTAATGGGTTATGATCATTACTAAAGGATTTGTTTCTATTTTATCAGTCTCTATGGATGTAAGGTTTTCTATTTAATTATTCCAGTTTTTGTAATTATTTTCGTAAAGCATTTTTGCTTCTCGTGTAATTGCACTAGATATTAATGGATTTCAATTTGATTATAGTGTCAGTGGTTTTCATACATAAAATTAGACCCCCTCCAGTGTGACTCTCTCATACTCTATTATTATTTTCAATGTTGATGTAGGAGATTTTCTACAGTTTTTGGTTCCACCTTGATGTGATCAAGAGGAGACTTTATGTTAGATCTGAAATGAGTTATAAAAGAAGCCTAGCGTTTGATAGTTTTTTCTTGTAATTACTTGGTTTTAAGTAATCGAATTCTCAATTTTTCCAAACCAATTGGTGTCCTTTGTATTTCTCTACTAACTAAAGCTTCTTCATCGTATTGTAGATTAAGTAGTATCCGAGCTCCAGTTACGATCTTCAGGGGTTGATTGTGGTTTATGGTCCTTACACGTGATCGTCTCAAGCAAACGAAGGAGAAGCTAATGAATCCGTTGACAATATCGTAACCCTAATTCGAAGAAGAAGGTCGATTTAAAGATGGACGAGGCGGACGATCGACTCACACTTTTGGAAATAACAGTTTCCGACCCAACTTTTACTGTAGGGGAGTTAGTTGAACATTTGTGTCTCACAAACCTTGCGAAGGCTTCCACTTCGGCGACACGGCGAGGCCGTTCTCATCGGCAAGGCCGCTCAAGGAAAAAATGGGTTTTGATGGGGGATGAAGACGTCGATAACGCGGGGACAGATAGTGATTCTGGTGATGTCGATTCAGTCAAGGAGCCCCCAGGTTTTGGTAAGTCAATGAATCCTATGCGTAATCTTCGTATTGGTTTTAAGATTGAGATTCCAGTTTTTGATCATTCCGTCGATGTCAAGAAGTTAGATAATTGGTTAGATACGTTGGAGACATATTTTTTCATTGATGAATATTCAAACGCTTAGAAGATTTGCTTCTCTACTTTGAAATTCACAAGTCACTCACTAACGTGGTAGAAAACCTATTAAAAACGACATGATGTCGAAAGTCTGAGTTAGAAGGAATTCAAGGTTTGGGTGAGGAAGCAATTCTATCCGATTGGGTATGAACAGGAGCGGTGGTATAAATGGCATAGTTTGCGCCAAAGGTTTGGGCAATCCGTACAACAATTCACTACAGAATTTCATAACCAAGCGTTGGTTTTAGATGTTGACATGGATGAGTACGACATGTTCATAAAGTATACAGGGGGGGTTTGTCGGAGTCCATTAGAATATAATTAAAGCTCTTCAAGGTGGAAAATATTAAGGATGCTACCGTTAAAAAAATTTTCATTGAAGGCAAGTACTTGAAGAGCGACAAGAAAGATGACAAGAACAAGTCAGGGTACAATGCTAATTGGAAGTTTGATCAGAAAGGGAAGTCCAAAAGAGAGGGGTCTTCATTCAAGGGAACTAACTACCTGTAGTCATTGCAAGGCTAAAGGGAACAATTCTGATAGATGTTGGAAACTTCACCCTGAGCTTCGGCCGAAGGAGGAGAAGGGCAAGAAAGAGAAACGTCTACTGGCCATAGCGATTGTGGATCTTTCAGATTTAGATAAGCCAAATCCTAAGATTACTCTATTATTCAAGCAACCTTTAATTATCGACGAGGCGAGTCGGGAAGAGCTTTCCTTTGTCAGCATTTAAGTGAAGCAGAGCTTAGTAGAGGCCATTATTGATCCAGGTAGCCAGAAGAATTTAATTTTTGAGGCAGTGGTGAAGAAGATGGGTTTGGCTACTATTGCTCATCCAAACCTGTATGGTTTGGGTTAGATTCATAAAGACGCGGAGTTGAAGATCACTAAGCAGTGTACGTTCAAGTTTACGATTACTGAGAAGTTTATTGACGAAGTGACATATGATGTGGTTCCGTTGGACGTGTGTCAAGTCATCTTGAGCAGCCCTTATCTTTGGAACCAAGATTCAATTCTTTACCGTCGAGCTCGCAAGTATCATTTGGTGAAGGATGTGGCTAATCATATTAATGCGAGTAAGGAACATATCACAACAAGTAATTTGGTAATGGCGACTCAAGTGAAGAGGTTGGTTAATGCAAGCAGCAAATTTGTATTGTTCTTGGTGCGACCGGTTCAAGAGGGTCCGTCGGCTACAGTATTGTCTACTTTGGCAATATCTCCTAAGCAACAAACCTATATAGGGAAGTTGCAAGAGTAGTATGAAGACTTATTTTTGGGCATATAAGGGATGCCGCGTTAGAGGGATGCGGAGCATGATATCACTTTGGTGAATGGTGAGCCACTACCCAATATTAAGTTATATCGGACTTCTATTATAAAGTCTGATGAGATCAAGAAACAAGTACATGAACTCCTAGAGCAAGGAATTATTAATCCAAGTTGCTCACCTTGTGGTTCACCAGTGTTACTGGACCGAAGAAGGATGGGTCTCGGAGGATGTGTAAAGATTATCGAGCGTTAAACAAGATCACAGAGAAGAATCGTTATCCGCTTCCACGGATTGGCGAGCTTTTAGATGAATTACAGACGACTTGATTTTTTACTAAGTTGAATCTTAAGTCGGGTTACCATCAAGTTAGAATCTGGGTGGAGGATACTAGAAAGACAACATTCAAGACCAAATAGGGCTTATTTGAGTGGTTGGTGATGCCTTTTGGGTTATGCAATGCTCCTGCGACGTTTATGCGGCTAATGAATGAGGTACTTCGTACGTTTATTGATGATTTTGTGATTGTATATTTTGATGATATCTTGATATATTATCGTACATGGGAGAAGCACCTTGGGCATTTACGCAAAGTGTTGGGCGTGTTGCGATCACAACAGCTTTTTCTAAACGGGAAGAAGTCCGAGTTTGGGAATTGGGAGCTAGTATATTTGGGATTTATTAGTGGTGGCTGCAAGCTTAAGGTTAATCCAGAGAAGGTCTCGTTCATTACTAATTGGCCTAGACCCCGTACAGTGACAGAAGTAAGGAGTTTTATGGGTTTTTGTCAGTACTTACGAAAATTTATTTGGCACTTTCACAAATAGCCACACCGTTGCATTCTTTGACAAAGAACGGGGTACAGTTTGTGTGGGAAGAGCACCATGAAAAGACATTTATGTTACTGAAGCAGAAGATTACGGATGCACCATTGTTTGTATTGCCCAATTTACAGCGGCCTTATGAGGTCAAGACAGATGCGCCAGACTATGTATTGGGATCGATCCTTTTACATGATGGGAAGCCGGTTGCTTACCATTTTGAGATGTTTACAAGAGCATTACTCAACTATCCTACCTACGATAAGGATCTCTATGCGTTATATTAATCGGTAAAGCATTGGCGAAGTTACTTATTGGGGAAGGAGGTTCTGGTACATTCTTATCACAAACCATTAAATTTTTTATCAATAGAGTCCAAGCTTCAGCAAGCTCGTCATATGAAGTGGATGTCGTACCTTTAGCAGTTTACCTTATTGATCAAGTATAAGAAAGGAGTGGACAACAAGTTGGCTGATATGTTATCTCGACCCCCATTACCAACTATTTCTGCTTTGTTAGTAGTTATGCAGATCTAGCCTATTGTTCCTTCTGAGTACGTTTCAGGGTATGATGACGACAAGGAGCTTAGTGTGATTCACGAGAAGTTACTACAAGGAAAGACATGCGAGTAAGTTCTGAAGGATGGTATTCCAGAGGGTGAAGACCGTTTGAAGTGGATTCGAGAGGCACATTGTTCCCGGGTGGCAGGTCATTTCAGGGTAGAGAAGACTCTTTTGAATTTGCGGCGTTATGTCTATTGGCCAAAGATGCAGGTGGATGTTGCTCGTGTGATTCGTGGTTGCGTGTTATGCAACACATCGAAGCCTTCTAATAGGAAGATAGGACTGTATTTACTATTGCCAGTTCCTAGTCGACCTTGGGAGAGCATTTCGATAGATTTTATAGGTGGTTTGCCCATGACCAAGTGTAAGAATTACTATTTTTTGTAGTGGTGGATCGATTCAGCAAAATGATTGTTCTTATTCCATGCCAGAAGACGGTCACAGAGAAAGGAGCAGCGCGATTGTTTTTCAATAAGTGGAGGTATTTTGGGCTCTCTTCTTCTATTATTTATGATAGGGATAGTCGCTTTTTGGGGCATTTCTGGCAATCGTTATGGGGGATGATGGATACTAAGTTGAAGAGAATTACCTCTTTTCATCCGTAGACAGACGGGCAAACAGATGTCCTTTACCGCACTTTGGAACATTTATTACGGGGATTTCATTCTTAGCATCCTAAGACTTGGGATGAGAGTTTACCGTATTTTTAGTTTGCGTTCAACCGGGCGATTCATGGTTCCACGCTGAAGTCTCCTTTTGAAGTTTGTTTAGGGTACTTGTCACAAAACCCTTTTGATTTGGCGTTTAGTCTTGACGACAAGACGGTGTCAGAGAAGGAGGAAGAGGAGTAGGTTAAAGCTCAACATTTCATTGAGAAGATCAGCAAAGTTCATGAAGTGGTTAAAGCTCAGTTGAAGAAGACTCAGGCGAAGTATAAGGCTCGCCACGACAAGCATAGGGTTGAGTATACTTTTCTTGATGGCGACCTCGTTTGGTTGCATTTGGGTAAGGAACGGCTTAAGGGGGAAGGTAGGAAGCTCAAACCTATCCGTTATGGTCCATTTTTTATACTCAAGAAGATTGGTGACAATGTGTTCCAGTTGGATTTGCCACCTTTCATGAATATGTATTCGGTGATTAATGCCGAGCATTTGAAGCCGTTTGAGCTGTCTCTGTTAGATGAAGACTCTGCAATCGATACTCGCCTACCATCAGTTGATAACTTATGGATGGAAAGAGAGGATCCGTTGCAGGAGGATGGTATTCTAGAGAGGAAGGTTCATACTACAAGACGGGGTGGTATTGAGTCGTTCTGCATTGGGAAGAAGGGCCAGCTACCTAGTAAGTCAAAGTGGTACAATAGGGAATTAGGCATGGCCGCATTCCTACATCTCCAGTTCTAGCTTGAGCTGGAACTCAAGGCTCTTAAAGGGGGGAGCCATGATCCAGGAGGATCTTTTTGTAATTTGGATTTTAGCAAGAGTCGTTCGAACGAGGTTGGGACTCGTTCGAACGACCAAATTCCATCCCACTAGAATTTTGGCCCAGAGCCATATTTCGTTCGAACAAGTTGTATTTTCGTTCGAACGACCAAAATTCAACTCAGTGGAATTTTGGCCCAGAGCCATATTTCGTTCGAACGATTGGTCTACTTTTATAAGGTTTAGACCAATTAGGCGTAAAGTCATCCGAACGACTCCCTAGTTCGTTCGAACAACTTTGGCGGTGTTTTGATTTTTAAGCGTTATTTTGCCTTGAGATCCGTTCTTTTATGATTTTCGAGTTCCCTACTATATAAAGGGAACTTAAGTTATTTTCTTGGTTATGTTAGATTTGAAAAGAGTTCTGAGAGAAGCCAAGGGTTTGAAAGTTTTTTTCTTGTAATTACTTCATTTTAAGTAATCGAATTCTCTATTTTTCAAAACCAATTGGTGTTCTTCATATTTCTCTACTAAATAAAGCATTTTCATCGTATTGTGGATTAGAATGAGGGCATGAGAGGAATGTATCAAGGCCTTTCACCAACTATACTGACATTAATTCCAAATTGGGTTGTGTACTTCATAGTATATGAGCAAGTCAAGGACCTTCTTCATACACGTTGATGAGAATAATGAGCATTCACTGGATAATATTATAGCTGCTTCAAGCGCCGGAGCATCAACAACTGCTGCCACAAACCCATTGTTGGTCATTAAAACAAGACTCTAAACACAATGAATAAGGCCAGGAGTTTTTTCATATAAGAATTTAAATAAAATGCTGCTTTGGTGCCTATTGTGCACGAAGAGGGTATAAAATGATTTATGTAGGGGCTTACTTCCTTCACTTGTTGGGGTAACCCATGTTGCCATTACATTTCTTATCTATGTGAAGTCGAAATACTACTTGGCGAGAAGAGGTAAACCTACAATGGATAAAATCATACATGGACAAGTTTGCATTGTCTCTTCATTATCTAAAATGGTTGCTTCCATAGTTACTTACCCACATGTGAAAGGATGAATGATACTTCTTCGAATTTATTGTTTTACTAATGTCAATGTCTGTTACACACGGATTATGCGACAAATTTAGATGATTACGCTCATATTTGTTGAAGTTCTAATCATCGGTGAAAGTTAAGATCTTTACATATATAGTCGATATATAGAAAGGGATTTTTTCCAAGTAATGGTGAAATGCTCAAGCCTTCTATATAATTTTTCTTGATAGAAAGTATTTTCTCTGTCTTAGTTCGATTATGGATATAGAACTTCATTGCAGGCTGTGATGAAACATTACAATGCATGTGAATACAAATACTGCTAATATGAGTTTTTGTGCTGGTAATGTTTTATAATCTTGAAACTCACTTAGTTCTTTTACCTATTATTTGAGTTGTTAATGTTCGTGACACACAAGCAGTATGTAGTGTATTGCTGTAGTGCTGAAGCACGCCATTGAGTCCAAATTGAATTATGTCTTCCAGATATTGGAATCTCTCTGAAAAATAGAATTTTTTAAATTTTATTTTGTAGTGTTGTAGTACAAACATGAATGCTTGAACCTTTGTAAATCAAACACCAAAATGATTGTAATCCTCTCTTCAAACAAGTATTAACAACATTTAAAATCTATTTATATTTGTAGAGCTGTGGGTAAAGGTAATTCCCAGAATTTAGAAACTATCAATAGTGAGAAAATATGAAATTTATAATTTAACATAAATCATAGCTACGGTGCGGTGGTGGAGACACCATATCCCATATGTTTTAATGGCATAAGCTATAGTGCCAAATGTGTACCACGCCAAAAGTCCTAGAAGGCATAAGATATAGGCACGTGGACGTATACACCGTGGTTATTGGGTAGTACTAGTACAGTATTACCGATTAAGGAACCCACTTATCAATATCAATAAGCAACCGAATTTTCGGTAGCACAAAAAGTCCACAACTACAAGTAGATGCATCTAATAATAATAAATAATAATAACCTCTCAACCAACACACCACCTTCCCGCTTTAATTACAAACCCCAAATGCCACCACTACTTACTACATCTCTCCATCTCCACCCTTCTCCTTTCCTAGCCCAAATGTCCAGAATCTCTGTCCACTCGAAGCTCACAGTGGTGTCCTCGACACCGGTAAAACCCGGAAAGACGTACCCATTGTCAGTCCTAGATCACTCAATGGGTCTCCACACACTCCACGTCATCTTCTACTACAGATCGGACAAGTGGGGGTCATCGGATTTGGGGAGACTGAGGGAGTCATTATCAGAAATGTTGTCGTATTATCCGCCTGTTACTGGGAGGTTGAGTAAGGGTGAGGTGGGGAATTGGGTGGTTAAGTGTAATGATGCTGGGTTGAGGGTTTTAAAGGCGAAAGTTGGGGTGTCGGTTGATGAGTGGTTGAGTGGTGGGAATGGAGGGGATGAGAGGGATTTGACGGTTTGGGAGGATTTGCCTCAGGATGATACCAAGACGTGGTCACCTTTTCGCGTTCAGGTAATATCTCTCACGCTCTTTATTGTGTGTTTGGAGATTTTATTTTAAAAAATTTCAACTGTTAAGGAGAGGGATTATTGACAGTTAAAGGCGAAAAATTACCCTGATTTTGGGCTCAATTTAGGAATTTGAGGAGAAAATGTTTATAGGTTGTGTTTTGAGGGAAATGTGAAGGAGATTATTGATTGTGTTTTGGAAAGTTTAGTTAAGTATTGACGAGATCATTAGAAGTTTAGGCGAGAAAACCCGGATTTAGGATTCAGCTAAGGGATTGGGCTCATTCCCAAGGTTGTTTGAAGACAAATGGTGAAACAATTGTTGATTTTTTCCTACCTAGTGTTTTTTGGGCTGTTTACTTGAGCAAAATATTGAACATACCATGTTATTGAACTATATCATACACTTAACATACACATTGCCTAAGCTGCGGTGTTTGCAATTGATGTTGTTGTTGGGGGCAATGTAATAGGTTTAGTTCATGTTTTCTGATTTTTCAACTAGGTGTGAGTTTAAAAAGCACTATGTGGAATTAAATCCACCCACAAAGGAATGACGAAGAAATTAGAAACTTGGGCAAGACGATACTAAAGAGCTGAGCTGTTTAACCTTATAGATACCCTTCAGTTGAGGAAGGTATAAGCACAATCAGGGCAAGAGAATTCCCCAAAACAGCCTTTCAATGCCCAGGCCTTATGTAGGTTTCAGGCACTAGGGCTCTGCTTGGTATCCCGGGAATTCCTCCACAAATCAGGGATTTCCGGCTATCTCTATCAATCTAGCCGTTGCCAGCCACGAAATTGCTGAAAATAACCGAAACCCATGATTTCGGGAATGATTTCCGGGATACCAAGCAGAGTCTAGGTTTGGAGCAGTGGGCTTTTCTATCACCCTTGGAGCATCCATGTATCTTCTCTTCTTTTTTTCTCTGTTGAAGTAACCCTATATCACATTGGTGCCGCGTTTGAAAGCGATTTCAACTACAGTTAGTGCTAGAAAGATAGTGTTTCTTATTCGCCTGTATAACATTTTCATGTCGGGCCCTTAAAGTTGGGGGCCCTGTGCGGTCGCACATCTTGCATACCCTCAGGGCTGGAATCTGTTGCTTACTTGCACCCTGTTTAACAACGTACACAGAGCTTCTGCTTTTAGTTTAATCTACAATTTAGGTAGATTATTGCTTACAATCTAAAGATTGTAACAAGAGCATTTTCTTTAGAGTTGATCATGCTTGATCAGAAGTAGTTTTAACCAACCGTAGCCATCAATGATCTCAGCTGCTTAGCCTTATATGTATCCTTCGGCTGAGGATGGTATAAACACAGATGGGGCAAGTAAATTTTCCAAAGAATATATTTTTCTAGCACTTATTTTAATAAATGGCACTTTATTTCCAAAAGCTATTTCTCTCCCTTTCACTTTATAGCTACCAGATCACTTCATCCCTCTTCGTATCCTTATCTTAATCTTATTCTTCTCCGTCTCCTTCCAAGCTCCAATTCTTTTTTAGAAGATAGTAGTCGACAATAATTTCATGATAGAAGTAGATAAGACATTCCATTTATCGGAGCTTACTTTCAATCACTAGTATAGGGGAGGTCTGTGAGGAGAGATCTTTTGGGAGATGTCAAAGATAGATAGGTGCCCTTATATAATAGTGGAGCAGTGGCCAAAAGATGGTCAAACACTCCAAGATCGAGGGAGTACAACTTTGCGTTTATACAAGCGTTCAACGGTCTTCTCAAGGAGGTCAACGTTAAAGACAGGCAAACATTGGTTAAAGCGTGCTAATATTCTGAGTTCCATCCTACTTAGAAGTTATGGATGCTGATTTATTGGTCTGCAGGATGAGTTGGATTTATTAAACTTAATTTAAATATTTAATGTAATAGTATGCTTTGGGTAGGCTAGAATAAGTACTTGCATTAATGACTAAATTTTGATTAATACATTTCATTAACAAAATGAAAAACACCTAATTTATTTAACAAAATGAAAAACACCTATTATTTGGAGAATTGCATCTTGGTATGGTCAGTTTTACTTCTGCATATGATAGTTCAACCATTTTAGTCTGCAACATGCATTAGGTCCTTCCTTGCCCTAGACTTTGCACATGGAGATTGAGTCGGTTTCGGGACTGAACACTTACATGTTGATGAAGCCTCACATAGGGTTGGTGGCTTTAAAATTTGGTTCTATGCAATGCATCAAGAATGCATTCTCTCGGTGAATCAGGTGCTAACATAAAACTCGTGAAGCCCAGTTCCTTATTTGTGTATATTAAAGACTTGACATTGATAAACGAATGGGTGTTAGAAGGTGATCGGTTGTATAAGGGGGTAACTCGGGCTTGAATGCATGTCTGCATCTAGGAGCTAGTGTGGAAACGTAGATTGTCCGAGTATCTTGCGAGTGCAAAACCTCATGGGATACATTGGCCTAGTTGGCGATTCTCACATGTTGCTTAGACTGTATGTTTGTTGAGGTGAGGATTTGTCAGAGGATAAATGTCGAAAATGAGTAAAAATGGAAAGGCCTGCAACATAAAATATGAGTGTGAAAAACTGTCTATGTGGTCGCCAGCATAGGGGGTGGTATCACCACCTCATGCCTCTCCGCTTAAAAAGCTATTGGCGATGTTCTTAGTATGATGTACCCACTCTATACATGTCATTGGGTATTATACCAAACTCACGTAACTCATTCTTCTTCCCTTGATACTCTCAAACATCGCGGCGAAGATGGTGATTCCATCTTTTCCGACTTTGATCACTATTTCTTCTGAGGACTCCTCAGCACCAAAGACATACGCTGTGAGCAACATGTGGGAATCACATATTCTTTACCAATGTAGTCCAATGAGGTCTATACCGTCAAAGATTTGCACATATCGAGAATTGTGTTCCATTGGTTTCGGAGTGCTGGTGCATTTAATTAAAACTGCTCTAATGTTGGATAGTCGTACCTATCTCTTACATTTCCTCAATGACATGTTTTCTTTCGGACCTCCCCTATAGCCCATACAGGTGCTTGAAAGTGAGCTCGATGGATGCACGAGAGATTGTCTTTGATTCTTCAACCATGAAATTATTGTCGGTCATTTTCTTTTGTGAAATAATTGGAGTTTGGAAGGAGACATGGACAGAGAGATGTATGGATTTTGGGAGAAGGTTATGGAGAAGGATGAATTGGGTGGTATCTATAGAGTGAGAGGGAGAGGAAATATGGTGCATTAAATTATGTTAGCCGTTCGGAGGTTCTTTAATTATTTGGAAAACGGACTGGCACCGAACCCTTTCGTGTTTGGCACATTTGTAGGCACCAGGAAGTCAGTCATACACATTTTGCGAGGTTCACTATTTATCCGCTTTTTAATCGATAAAACCTGTTCCCCAAGTTTGTTAAACGTTTCACGAACTGGATAATACTTTCCGATTATAAATGATCTTGTGCCCCACGGTTGTGGGTGGTCTTAGTTTACTAAGTGGAAAATGTGAAAATAAATATGACGTGGCACGTGCCTATGGATCGTTTACCACAGCCAACTCTTGGCCTCTATTTTAGCTTATGTTTCTATTTACTCTGTTGGAGTTGTTTTAGAGTTTAGTTTTAGTCAGTTTCCTAATTGGATTGGTTAGGAGAGATATTATAGGAGTGATCCTAGGGAACTAGTTTATAAGGAAAAGGGTGGTGTAAATCTAAGTTAGTAGTTTTTGTTTATGAAAAGAAAGTTGAGTTCTCTAAATAACCCTAGTTGAGATCTAGTTCATACTTAGTGTTAAATCGAATACGAATTAAGCTTCTGCGTTCGTAGATTTGCATTAACTGGCATCAGAGCCGCGTTCATATCCCCGGTGTAGTAAGTTTCAAGAGCAATATGCCTCATGGAGGACCCACGACGAAGAGACCTACGCTTGCTCACGATGTAATGACATTGGCGGAAAGATTCGATAGGCTTATCGAGGCTTTGGGTGCGGGATCCTTTTTCCTACCCCCTCAACCACTGATGATTTTACCGCCTATTTACAACGACTATCCCGAAGATTGGAGCGCCACCGCAAAGACTTGTGAAACGGATAATCCGTTTGTACGTCTTCTTGTCGATATCGACATGAGATCGGAAACCCCGATGTTTGATACGGCGAGCAAAGAGATGCCGACCATCTTAGAAGGTCTGATCAATGACCTATCATCACCAACAACAACTTCGCACCTGAAGGCAACGCCGAACGGTGTCAATTTTTTTATCGAATCCGCGATAAAAAGCTCCATCACAATTTGTGATATCGCAAAGATTAACGACAAAGGAGTTACCAGAGTTCACCACGGATTCCAATAGACCTCAACGGCTGGAACTTACGCAGGAATTGGAGTCGGTGTTAAAACCCTAGGGAAGTCAGTTACAGGTTTTGAGAGAGGAGAAGTGAGAAAGATGGAGAAACTCGTGCTGGGCACGAGGCAAACAATACGAATCACGAGAAGTGTTGTACAATAGATCCAGGAGGGATCACTCAAATTACTATGTTCCATGGTCTCATAGAACAAATCCTAATGTTAGACATAAGTTCGCCACCAACAAAAGATGAATTTGTGTGCACTCTCTGGTCCCACAATTACGCGTCAACAGCTGGAGAAGAAGCGATGACGTCGTCACATGTTGTGGGAGCAGGAAAGAGGAAAAAGTCATTAGTTGGACCCCTTCACTATCATGACACATCAGCAATAGTTTGTGATGAATGTATTAAATCTTCTAGGCATGCCAAGACATGCACCCCCCTTGCCATGTATGGGAATACCTTAGGGTACTCTGAGGGGCATGCCATTAATGAGTTAGACATAACAAATGTTGTGTTCCAGCAGTGCACGAAGCAAGAAACGTGTTGAAACACGATCGAAAAGTCACCGTTAGTCGATCCGTTTTGGGATGACTTTTTACTGAATTTCGAGAAGCGGATTTCAATTTTTTTCTTCTGTATTAGCCGTCAATAAACGTAGGGATGTCGGTGACGATATCATACCCCCACTCTCTGGGTACAAAAAATTCTGCGGAAGACTTTAAGATTTCCATAATAGTTCCACCGTACAAATTTCATTGTCAAAATCTTCCAAAAATGGGGGGTTTGACGTGGCACGTGCCTATGGATCGTTTACAACAACCAACTCTTGGTCTCTATTTTAGCTTATGTTTCTATTTACTCTGTTGGAGTTGTTCTAGAGTTTAGTTTTAGTCAGTTTCCTAATTGGATTGGTTAGGAGAGATATTGTAGGAGTGATCCTAGAGAACTAAATTATAAGGAAGAGGGTGGTGTAAATCTAAGTTAGTAGTTTTTGTTTATGAAAAGAAAGTTGAGTTCTTCTCCAAGTAACCCTAGTTGAGGTCTAGTTCATACTTAGTGTTAAATCGAATACAAATTAAGCTTCCGTATTCGTAGATTTACATTAAAATATCTCGACTGTGATGCCCAAATTGGTCTGTCTAGTTTATTGCCAAATTTGTATATTGCTTGTTATATGCCAAAATGCATTCTAATTAAGCCCATTATGTATGTTGGGGGATAAACAACGTTATTGGGAGGTAATGAAAATTCGGGGTCAAGCACGATATATGTTCATTTTTTTATCATAAATTCGGAGGTAAACTCAAAATTTCCCTTAAATATTTATCATAAATATATGTTGTTCATTTTTTTACAATCACGATAACGTCATCAAAACTACTGAAGCATTATCTGGTATGGATCTTGTTAGTTAAATTTACTAGAGTCGAGCGAAGCTCCTCGAATACCGCACACGTTCGTGATGTGAGGAGGTTGTCTTATTAGAAACTCTTTGGTTGGATAGACTTGGAGTAGGAGTTAAACTCCTAGGACTCCTAAAGTCAAAAGGAGTTGTTGGTTTCTATTTCTATCATGACTTGGAGAGGAAGCTAACTTTTAATTACACAAGGGTTCTTATTAATAACTATTCTCCTATAAATATAGAGGTATGTTCTATGTTTAAATCTAAGTCTTTTGTGAACAAAAGTCAAGAGAGAATTTTGTGTGAGGGAGAGTTGTAATTTGTCTTCTAATTCTACTAGTGAATTACCGGCTCGTCGTCGAAGAGTGGTTTTGATCCTTAGGGATTTCCACTATTAAATATTGTCTTGTGTGCTTTGCTTTCTTTTGCGTTTTATTTTTGGTGTCGTTCACTTGAGGGATCTAAGGGTTATTTTGTGTGTGAGTTAGTTGACGTAATTCCACTATTAAATATTGTCTTGTGTGCTTTGCTTTCTTTTGTGTTTTATTTTTGGTGTCGTTAACTTGAGGGATCTAAGGGTTATTTTGTGTGTGAGTTAGTTGACGTAATTCGCAACAATTGGGATCAAAGTATTTTTTGGTTGAAGCGATCCAAACATTAATTCCATTAAGTTTTTAACGGCGTGGAAGATTAACAAATCGGGCTCAAAGTTCGATGTGGAGAAATTTGATGGTAGAATTAACTTCGGTATTTGGCAATGCGAAGTTAAGGATCTCTTGATGAGTGATAATTTATATAAGGCTTTGTTGGGGAAAGAGGCGAAACCAAAGGAGATGACAGATCCAGAGTGGGAGGAGTACGATTTGCAAGCATGTAGCACGATCCGAATGTGTTTATCCAAGGAGATCAAGCATAAGGTCGTGACAGAGAAGTCGGTATCGACTTTGTGGACAAAACTCTCCAATAAGTATTTGTCCAAGTCTCTAACTACGCGGGTAAATGCGAAACTCGCTCTTTTTTCTTATACTTTCAAGGCAGAGACTTCAATGGCGGACCATTGTAACGGTTTTACAAAGTTGGTCGTAAATCTTCTTGAACAAAGAGAGGTGATGAAAGACAGAGACCAAGCGTTTATTCTTCTAAAGTCGCTTCCCTATTCTTATGAGCACCTTAAGCAACCGATAATTTACGGTAAGGAAGCTTTTAAGTTTGGTGATGTTTCTAGCATCCTAATTTTTGATAAGGAAAGAAGGAAGCTACAGGGGAAACCGATCAAGCTAAGGGTTTGGTGGTAAGGGGAAGGACTAAGGGAAGAAAGAACGGAAGAAGCTCTTCTAGGTCAAAGTCTCGATCTAGGAAGAACATCGAATGTTTCGAGTACGGAAAGTTGGGCCACTTTAGGGGAGATTGTCCTTTGAAAAGGTAACCGAAGAAATAAGATCACAAAGATTTGGCTAGTGTTGCTGAAGATACGGATAGTTCGGAAGGCACGATTTTGTCCGTATGTAATCTCAGTTCATCAACTCGTGATGAGTGGATCTTGGATAGTGTTCGTATCATATGTGTCCCGTAAGGGAGTTGTTTGATTTCTATGAGATGTTGAATGAAGGGTCAGTTACAATGGGAAATAACCCTGCTAGTGAGACTGTTGGCATAGGATCGATACATCAAGATGCATGATAGGATTGTGCAGACATTGACAAAGGTGCGGCATGTTCCAGATTTGGGTAGAAATCTTATTTCTCTCGTTACTTTAGACAGACTGGGTTACAAATCTATTTCGGGTAACAGTCAGATGAAGGTTATTCGTGGTTCCTTGGTAGTCATGCGCGGTAACATAAGCAATAACAACCTTTATGTTATGGTAGGAAGTACTGTTCAAGGTGGACATGCAGTTGCAGTTGCTAAAGCTGTTGAATTGTTTTATTTATGGCATATGCGGTTAGGGCATATGAATCAAAGAGGGCTGGAGGGTTTAAGCAAGTGAGACTTGCTTGGAGATGTGAAAGTTCAGAACTTGGAGTTGTGTGAGTACTGTATTTTTGGGAAACAACATCGGCTCAAATTCAGTGAAGGCATTCACAAAACCAGGGACACTCTTTATTACATACATTCCGATGTAGGTTGTTCAGCAGTTACATCGAAGGGCGGTTCCAAATACTTTGTCACATTTACTAATGATTTTTTGCGTTGTGTACGGTCCAATAATGGAGGTGAGTACAAAAACGATCATCTTCATGAGTTTTGTGAGGTTGAAGGAATAACTCGGCATTGGTCTATAGCTAGAACTTCGCAGTAAAATGGAGTTGCAGAACGGTTGAATCATACGATATTGGAGAAGGTACGATGCATGCTATCTAACTCTGGATTGGATAGAAAGTTCTGGGGCGAAGCAGTTAATACTACTTGACGTTATTGTATCAGTCGATCTCCTTTTACATCGATTGATTGCAAAACAATGTATGAGTTATGGTCGGAATCTCCAGTAGATTACAGCGGCTTACGAGTCTTTAAGTGTCCAGCTTATTACCATGTTCGTGAAAATAAGCTTGATCCTCGAGCCATGAAAGCAATTTTCGTAGGGTTTGAGGAAGGTGTGAAGGGATACAGGTTATGGTGTCCAGAGTCGCAGGCGATCGTAATCAGTAGAGATGTGACCTTCGACATATCTTCTATGTTTTTGGTTGGAACTCGAGATGATGTTTTGGTTGATGTTCCACAGGTGCAGACGATACTCCAAGGGTTACTTCTTTTGATCCCAACTCAGATGAAGTTGAAAAAGAAGTGGTTGATCAGCAACAGGAATATCAAGAGCTTCCAGTAACAACGGGAAGCAAAATTCAGCAACAACAAAGGCCATCTTTGGCAAGTTAAAGAGAGAAGAGGCCAACGCAGGGTATTCCACCGGTACGCTATGGGTATGAAGATTTGGTACAACCTAGTACTGAAGTCGTTCCTGAAGAAGAATCAGATATGAGTTGTACAACGGCTTATGCACTTATTCTATTTGGCGAGGAACCGTCCACTTTTCGCAATGCCATTCAGGATGGAAATAGTGAGAAGTGGAAGGCGACTATGGTTGATGAGATGAGTTAGTTGAGGAAGAATAGTACATGGGAACTGGTGCCGCAAGGAAAACATGTTAATGGGTGCAGATGGTTATACACGCTAAAGGAAGGTTCCGGGGGTGAGAAAGATGTGCGGTACAAAGCTAGGCTAGTCACAAAAGGTTTCACACAAAAGGAGGGGATTGACTATAATGAAGTGTTTTCACCAGTAGTGAAACATACATCTATCGGAGTTCTTTTGTCACTAATTGCTTTGTATGATCTTGAGTTGGAGTAACTCGATGTGAAGGCAGTTTTTTTACATGGGGATCTTGAGGAGTGTATCTATATGTATCAGCCGGAAGGCTATGTGTTCCAAGTCAAGAAGATAGGGTGTGCAAACATCTAAATCATTGTATGGGCTGAAGTAGTCTCCGAGGCAGTGGTACAAGAAGCTTGACACGTTTATGATGAGGCATGAATTTACGAGTAGCGGTTATGATTGTTGTGTTTATAAACAACAATCTGACGATTATCTAATTTACTTACTGTTATATGTTAATGATATGCTCGTGGCTGCAAAGAGCATGGTGGAGATCAACAAGGTGAAGGCTCACTTAGTTCAGAGTTTGAGATGAATGATCTTGGCACAACGAAGAAGATCCTTGGTATGGTGATTAGACGCGATCGAAAGAAGGGGCAGTTGTGCTTATTGCAACTAAGTTATCTCGAGAAAGTCATATCTCGGTTTGGGATGAAGGAAGCAAAACCATTGAGTACTCCATTGGCGGCCCACTTTCGTTTTTCTGCGAGAAATTCTCCTAGTACGGAGTAGGAGAGCCTACATGGCTTAGATTTCGTATGCGAGTGTTGTGGATAGCGTAATGTATGTTATGATTTGTACTTATCCTGATATAGCCCAAGCTGTTAGTATGGTGAGCCGTTATATGGCTAATCCTAGAAAAGAACATTGGCAAGCTATGAAGTAGCTATGAAGTGGCTATGGTAGTTCAGCACAGCAACTTTGCGGTTATGTGGATTCTGATTAAGGAGATTTAGATAAACGACAGTGGGTATATATTTACTTTAGCAGGTCATTCAGTTAGTTGGAGGTCGGTATTATAATCGACGGTGTCTTTATCTACGACGGCAGCAAAATACATGGTAGCAACAGAAGTAGCGAGAGAAGTTTTAAAGATGCGCAGGTTAGTTGGTAACTTCGGTGTTCTTCAAAAGACGATGTAGATTTTTTGTGACAGTTAGAGTGCCATTTACTTGGCAAAGAACCGAGTCTATCCAAGGTTTAAAAAGGCGGAGGTGGAGGCGGAGGCAGAGGCAGTGTGAGCGTAAGCCTCATGTTTTTTATTAAAAAACTATCAAAACAATCTAGATTTAATACAAAAATTAAGAATAAGTAGGCACATTCTATTTTTGTATGCAAATGAATGTGGAGGCGAGATGAATTACCTTATTGTGCTTTATCCTGAATTCTTTTTAGTTCAAGGCTTCAATGAGACAAATTAGGCACATAATTCATATGTAATGTTTTAAGAAAAATATCATTGATTCACAATAAACCAAAACATCATTATAATAAGCATCAGTATGGACTAGTCTCGTTAAAATTTGAGCTCATATACCCATTTTTTGAGAAAGTGAAAACCTAGCCTTTTTCTCCAAAATTTCAAATTGAAAGAAGACAATGAATTGAGTCTTTAAACAAGATCCTCTAGGGTCATTTTTGTAATTACAAGATACCTCAAGGGGTAATTTTAAAAAAAATAGAATAAAGAGGTCAAAAAGTTAATTTTGACCTCTTATTTTTGTAAAATGGGAGGCGACGCCTTCCTATATGCCTTACATACGCCTCAACTGCCTTCCATGCCTTACCATGCCTCACACGCCTCAGACAGGGCCTCCTATTTTGCCTGGAAAGCGGCTACCTTGAGGTATTTTTTGATAAAAACAGAAGGCGCGCCTCAGTGCGTTTTTTAAAACCATGAGTCCATTATTCGAGGATAAAACACATTCCTATCAGGCATCATTTTATCCGGCAATGGATTTCTTTGGGCGATATCTTTTTGTTGAAGAATGATACGAAGGAGAATCCAGCGGATATTTTGGCTAAGGTGGTTTCGTCAACCTAGTTTGAGCATTGCTTGGACTTGGTCAATATCCTACATCTTTGAGCGTCGAAAGGCGCACGGTTCCGGTGGCGAGTTGGTGGTTTGATTAAAAAGGTCAAGCCAAGGTGGAATTTGTTGAAGACAAGGTTTTGGCTCAACTCTTTGTCTAGGTGGAGAATTGTTAGTTAGATTTACTCAAGTCGAGCGAGGCTCCTCAAATACTGCACACGTTCGTGATGCGAGGATGTTGTGTTATTAGAAACTCTTTGGTTGGATAGACTTGGAGTAGGTGTTAAACTCCTAGGACTCCTAAAGTCAAAAGTAGTTGTTGTCGGTTTCTATTTCTATCATGACTTGGAGAGGAAGTTAACTTATTACAGATGAATTCTAATTAGTAATTTTTCTCCTATATATATAGATGTATGTTCTATGCTTAGATTTAAGTCTTTTGTGAACAAAATTCAAGAGAGAATTTTGTGTGAGGGAGAATTGTTATTTGTCTTTTATAATTCTACTAGTGAATCACCGGATCGCCGCTGAAAAGTGGTTTTGATCCTTAGGGATTTCCACTATTAAATATTGTCTTGTCTGCTTTACTTTCTTCTTTCACTTTTTATTTTCGATGCCGTTAACTTCGGGGATTTAAGGGTTATTCCGCGTGTGAGTTAGTCGACGTAATTCACAACAGATGTATCCTAACCCCAACCTTTCTCTCTCAAAGGATGATTAAGTCATTCATTTCAGTTTCATCAAGGTAGAACAAGTCCTGTTTGATTCTCTTCTAGATAACCAAACTAAGTGAAAGATTAAATCACTGTTGTCTCTTTAGGTGTTGCGTCCCATTAAGGTGTTTTAGCAAGTCTAACTCCTAATCCACAAAAATCTTTCACCAAAAGTATAATTAGAGCAATAGCTCACAAGCTTCCGTAAGCTAGCTGTTACCATCGTGCCAGCAGGTAAGACTGTTTTAAACGAGGCCAATAACTCATGAGGCATGTGATCATGGCATTTTTTTTCTTCTATTGTGAAGTTTTCATGTGCAGATAGATGATCACAAACTTCTTTTCCCTTTCGCAGATGAATGACTTTGAAGGAGGAGGTCTAGCCATTGGACTAAGTTGTCCCCACATGCATGCGGATCCCACCTGTGCTACCTTATTTCTGAAATCATGGACTGAGTTGTATTGCCGCGCTGCCATGGCACATCATCCATTCTTTCACCCACCTGGACTTAGTGGCCGGGCAAATCCCAATACTGGCACAAAATCTGCCAAGTACTACGAAACGAAATCCAGAGCAGAGCCAACCTCATCTGTTAAACTATCCACAGTTACCTTTCGATTCTCTGATACTACAATCAAGAAATGCCTCTCAGAGATTCAAACAAAGTACCCCAGTGCCACCCCATTCGATATGCTTACAGCTTTATTCTGGTCAAGTGTTACACGTGCTAAAAACCATTCACACGAGAAACAATGCAGTCTTTCCATTGGTATTGACTTCAGGAAGCTTTTGCACGCTCCTCTGCCACATGGGTTCTTTGGAAATGCTCTACATTTTTCTAAGCTAGAGTCTGATGTGGATGCCATGGAAGAAGGCGGCTTAGCCTATGTCTCAGGGGTAGTACATGAACACTTGTCAAGCCTTGATGAAGAGGATTACTGGTCGGTTATCGATTGGTTTGAATCACAGAAAGGGGAAGGAGGAAAGTTTGCACCACCCTTTATAATGTATGGGCCCGAGCTTACATGTGTAAATATGGAACATTTATCTGCTTACAATGCAGTATTGGAGGACATGAAGCCTATTCATGTATCGTATCACGTGGGAAATATAGAAGGTGAAGGGTTGATTTTTGTACTACCTTCGCCGGAGGAGGGGCTTGGGCGCACCGTGATTGTAACATTGCCAAGTGATCAGACTGTTAAGTTGTGTGACGATCCAGCTATTTTGGGTTTGGATCCTATTTTCCTAATTAGTGGCAGGTGAGATAGATAGTTCTTATTGGTAACTCATATTCTGTAATATTGGAGGATGATTTGGATGTTGTCAATGGTTGATTTTGTTTTTGCTTTTATTTCCTTACTCTTTGAATTGCTGAACAACATTTGGAAATTTAATTATGTTTGAATATCTATATCTCTCTGGGCCATGAATATCAATCACAATTTCTAGTTTCTTTTGTATTTGAATGTGGAGACCATTTTGAGTCGAGATGATGATGCACAGCCTATACAAACTAGAACCTGCATGGCAGATCACCTTCCCTGAGGCTGAGGTATAGGTTTCAGGGTGAAACTCTTTCAAGATCAGTATTTCACTTATTTCATAAAGATGCCTATAAGAACATGCAAAGAGAAAACTCACCGTTCTTTGGTGAGGCTCAGTGAGCTATTATTTATAGAAGTTTATGCGATATACATCAACTCTATAATCCCTATCTAGATCACAAGAGAGCTTATCTAGTGGATGAGTACAAGGGAGTTTATATAGAGATGGTACTGATTTATTTATCTGATAAGTAAAGCTCCTTTTTTCAAGGTTGTGAAGACTCCATATTCTTCACGTCAATACTCCCCGGCAAACTGAGAGACGCGGATGTGACGGTAAGTTTGGATCGTAGTTGTTAAAAACGAGGTGTACTTAAGCTTTTAGTAAGGACATCGACAATTTGATCTTTAGAAGAAATGAAGCGAACTAGAAGATCCCTGTGGGCAATCTTTTCTTGAAAGTCGACTTCTATATGTTTTGCACGAGCATGAAAAACCGGATTGGCGGAAAGATAAATAGCCCCCAAATTATCACACCATTATAATACTGGGGGCGATAAAAGATTCACACCAAGTTCTTTTAGAAGAGATTTGAGCCAAATAACCTCGGATGTGGCTAATGCTAAAACACGATATTCTGATTCTGTGTTAGACCGAGATACCGTATCTTGCTTCTTGAAACTCCATGTGATGATGTTAGGTCCAACAAATGTGCATAAACCTGAAGTAGATCGTCTATCATCTGGACACCCCGCATAATCTGCATCAGAAAAGGCATGTAAAATTGTTGAAGATACGGGACAAATCCATAAACCATATCTGATTGTGTCCTTGAGATAGCGTAAAATTCTCTTTATAGCGGCCCAATGATCATCTGTAGGGGACTGCATAAACTGACAAACTTTGTTGACTGGATGCGATATCTGGTCATGTGAAGGACAAGTATTGCAATGCACCAACGGTGCTCCGATATAAAGTCGGTTCTAGAAATGGCCTATCATTATATTTGGAGAAAGTTGTGTGAGTAGCCATGGGACTAGATGAGGGTTTTGCTCCATCCATTTTGCACTTAGCTAGTAAGTCCAGAATATATTTCCGTTGGCAAAGGAATATACCTCTAGAGTTTCGAAACACTTCGATGCCCAAAAAATAACTTAGTGGACCAAATCTTTCATGGGAAATTTTGAAAGTAGGTTTGAAATGGTAGAACGAATAACTGATTGACTCGAACCTGTGATGATAATATCATAGACAAGTAGATACACTACATCCTGTAAATATCTCATAATAAATAACGACGAGTCAGACTTCGAGATTGTGAATCCAATATGACATAAATAAATGCTCAACCGAGCATACCATGCTCGCGGGGCTTGCTTAAGACCATAGATTGAACGACGAAGTCGACATACATGATGTGGACGATCGGGATCTAGAAATCCAGGAGGTTGGGACATGTAAACTTTTTCGTCCAGATTTCCATGCAAAAAGGCGTTTTGCACATCCAATTGATTTATCGACCAATTTTTGGATACGGCAATAGCGAGTACCAACCAGATTGTACTTGGTTTTACTACCAGGCTAAAAGTTTCATCATAATCTAAACCGCGTTGTTGATGGAAGCCCTTTGCCACAAGTCTTGCGCGATAACGATCAAGAGATCCGTGTGCCTTTCTCTTTATTCGATAAACCCACTTACAACCAGCAATGTTTTGACGCGGTGAAGACGGGACAAGTGTCCATGTTCCCGTGTTAAGTAACACATTTGTTTCTTCGGTCATCGCTAGTTGCCACCGATCATCTTTATTAGCTTGTGTAAAACATGTCGGTTCGATGTCACTATGAATTTTATACATCGGATGTTTAGTAGCGGTAAAGGCTTTTGGTTTAAAAATTCCCGCCTTTCCTCGGGTAACCATATGGTGATCTACTGGGTCTATAGAACTGGGCAGAGGTAAAGTAATGGTGGATGGAGGTGCTTGAGGGATAAAAGTAGGGTCATCGGGAGGAGATGCTTGTGGTACTGGTGATACTGGAGTGGATGAAGGGAGTTGGGTAATTGGTGATAGTGTCAAAGTACTTTGCATTTGTGGAGATGTTGGTATTATAGCTGATGATGGGGATGTGGTGTTGGTATATGTATGACCACTCGATAATGTATTCAACGGATTAGTAGATGTGATTGGAGGCGGTCTAAGGATACTTGATTCACTGTTGGATATTTTTGCAGAGGAGAGCGAATTGTGAGAGAAAGGAAACTTACTTTCATTGAAAATCACGTTGCGGGAGATGTAGATGCTCGCGGTCGGGACATGTAAGCAACAATACATTAGTTTATTTGCATTGTATGGTCTTAAATGTGGAAAATATTCACAACCAAAAACCTTAAGAAATGTGTAATGGAACTTTTTGAAAAAGGATTTCAAATGGGGATTTTTGTTTGAGTACAGGAGATGGCAATGAGTTTATTAAAAAGACAACCGTTGTAAAGGTATGATCCAGGAGGATCTAGAGTTATTTGAAGATTTGTCAAAGTCGTTTGAACGAAGTTGAGTATCGTTCGAA
The DNA here is from genome assembly GCA_014058105.1 of Kingdonia uniflora. Lineage (NCBI taxonomy): Eukaryota > Viridiplantae > Streptophyta > Magnoliopsida > Ranunculales > Circaeasteraceae > Kingdonia > Kingdonia uniflora. Next base: position 1,002,414 of record JACGCM010002331.1, on the reverse strand, counting down.
CGAGTTGTCATGTCCTCTGGAATTTTGGCCTAGAGCCATATTTTGTTTGAACGAAGTTAAGTGTCGTTCGGACGAGTTGTCATGTTCTCTGGAATTTTGGCCCAGAGCCATATTTTTGTTCGAACGAGTTGGGTTTCGTTCGAACGACTAGGCAACTTTTCTAGGGTTTAAACTAATTAGTCATAAAGTCGTTTGAACGACTCTGGCGGTGTTTTAATTCTCAGGCATTATTTTGCCTCGAGATGCGTTCTATTTTGTAATTTGGAGTTTCCTCTAAATAAAAGGGACTTAGGTTATCTTTCTTTTTTTCTTATGTTAGATCTGAAAGAAGCCTAGGGTTTTGGAGTGATTCATTGTAATCTACTTCATTTTTTTAAGCAATTGAAGCTTTATTTTTCCTAATTGGTGTTCTTCGTATTTTTTCTACTAACTAAAAGCTTATCAATCGTATTGTGGATTAAGTGGTATCAGTTTTCCAGTTTTAATTCTCGGAGGGTTGATTGTGGTTTATGGTCCTTATACGTGACCGTCTCAAGCAAACGAAAGAGAAGCTAGTGAGCCCGTTGACGATTCATCGTAAAACTAATTCAAAGAAAAATGATGATTTGGAGATGGACGAGGCCAACGATCGACTCACGCTTTTGGAAACGACAGTTTCCGACCTAACTTCTACTGTAGGGGAGTTAGTTGAGCAATTACATCTCACAAACCTCGCGAAGGCTTCCACTTCAGCGACACGGCGAGGCCACTCGAGGAGAAAAGGGGTTTTGAAGGGGGATGAAGACATCAATAATGCGGGGATAGATAGTGATTCTAGTGATGCCGATTTCGTCAAGGAACGTCCAGGGTTTGGTAAGTCAATAAATCCTATGCGAAATCTTCGTATTGGCTTTAAAATTGAGATTCCAATTTTTTATGGTTCCGTCGATGCCGAGAAATTAGATAATTGGTTAGATAGGTTGGAGACTTTTTTTTACATTGATGAATATTCAAACGCTCAGAAGATTTGCTTCTCTACTTTGAAATTCACAAGTCACTCACTAACGTGGTGAAAATCCTATCGGAAATAACATGATGTCGGAAGTCTGAGTTGGAAGGAATACAAGGTTTTGGTGAGGAAACAATTATATCCAATTGGGTATGAACATGAGCGATGGTACAAGTGGCACAACTTGTGCCAACGATTTGGGCAATCAGTGCGACAATTCACTATAGAGTTTTATAACAGAGCATTGGTTTTGGATATTGACGTGGAGGAGTACGATGTGTTCATGAAGTATACGGGAGATTTTTCGGAGTCCATTCGAAGAGAGTTAAAGCTCTTTAATGTGGCAAATATCAAGGACGCTACCGTTAAAACAATTGCCATTGAAGGCAAGTACTTGAAGAGTGACAAGAAAGACGATAAGAACTAGTCGGGGTACAAGGCTAATTGGAAGTTTGATCAGAAAGGGGAGTCCAAAGGAGATGGGTCTTCATTCAAGGGGACTATCTGTAGTCATTACAAGGCTAATTGGCACAATTCCGGTAAATGTTGGAAACTTCACCCAGAGCATCTCCCGAAGGTGGAGAAGGGCAAGAAAGAAAAACGTGCACTAGCCGCAGCGATTGTGGATCTTCCGAATTTAGATAAACCAAATCCTAAGCTTAATCTAATGTTCAAGTAACCTCTAGTTATCGATATGGCGAGTCGGGAAGATCTTTTCTATGTCAGCATTCAGGTGAAGCAGAGCTTAGTCGAGGCCATCATTGATCCGGGTTGCCAGAAGAATTTAATTTTTGAGGTAGTGGTGAAGAAGATGGGCTTGTCTACTGTGGCTCATCCTAAGACGTACAGTTTGGGTTGGATTCAGAAAGACGCGGAGTTGAAGATCACTAAGCAGTGTACGGTCAATTTTGCGATTACTGAGAAGTTTATTGATGAAGTGGCATGTGAGGTGGTTCCGTTGGACATGTATCAAATCATCTTGGGTAGCCCTTATCTTTGGGACCGAGATACGTTCCTTTACCGTCGTGTTCGCAAGTATCATTTGGTGAAGGATGGAGCTGAGTTTCATATTAATGCGTGCAAGGAACATATCACTACCAGTAATTTGGTAACGGCGACTCAGGCAAAGAGGTTGGTTAATGCGAGTGGAAAATTTGTTTTGTTGTTGGTATGACTAGTTCAAGAGGGTCCGTCGGCTAGAGTATTGTCTACGTTGGTAATGTCTCCTAAGCAACAAACCGATATGGGGGAGTTGCAAGAGGAGTATGAAGACTTGTTTCTGGGCATAAAAGGGATGTCGCACAAGAGGGATGTGGAGCATGATATCACCTTGGTGAATGGTGAGCCACTGCCCAATATTGGGTTATATCGAACTTCTATTACAGAGTCTGATGAGATCAAGAAACAGGTACATGAACTTCTGGAGGAAGGAGTTATTAATCCAAGTTGCTCACCTTGTGGTTCGCCGGTGTTATTGGTGCCGAAGAAGGATGGGTTTTGGAGGATGTGTGTGGATTATCGAGCGCCGATCAAGATTACGGTGAAGAATCATTATCCGCTTCCGCGGATTGATGTGCTTTTAGATGAGTTGCAAACGGCTCAGTTTTTCACCAAGTTGGATCTTAAGTCAGGTTACCATCAAGTTAGAATCCGGGAGGAGGATACTTGGAAAACAACGTTCAAGACCAAATAGGGCTTATTTGAGTGGTTGGTGATGCCTTTTGGCTTATGCAATGCTCCGGCGACGTTTATGCGGCTAGTGAATGAGGTACTTCGTGCGCTTATTGATGATTATGTGATTGTATATTTGGATGATATCTTGATATATAGTCGTACATGGGAGGAGCATCTTGGGCATTTACGCGAAGTGTTGGGCGTGTTGTGATCACAAAAGCTTTTTTTGAACGGGAAGAAGTACGAGTTTGGGAAATGGGAGCTAGCCTATTTGGGTTTTATTGTTGGTAACGGCGAGCTTAAGGTCAATCCAGAGAAGGTCTCGGTCATTACTAATTGGTATCGACCCCGCACAGTGACGGAAGTGAGGATGGGTTCTTGTTAGTACTTACAGAAATTTATTCAGCATTTTTCCCAAATAGCCACACCGTTACATTCTTTAACGAAGACTGGGGTACAGTTTATGTGGGAAGAACACCATGAGAAGACCTTTCTGTTGCTGAAGCGGAAGATTACGGATGCACCAGTGTTAGTATTGCATAATTTGCAGTGGCCTTTTGAGGTCCAGACAGATACGTCAGACTATGCATTGGGGACAATCCTTTTACAGGATGGGAGGCTGGTTGTTTACCATTCTGAGATGTTTACAGGAGCAGTACGCAACTATCCCACATACGATAAAGAGTTCTGCGCGCTATATTAATCAGTTAAGCATTGGCGGAGTTACTTATTGGGAAAGGTGGTTGTGGTATATTCCGATCACAAACCGTTATAGTTCTTATCTACGCAGTCCAAGCTTCAGCAACCTCATCATATGAAGTGGATGTCGTACCTTCAGCAGTTTACGTTATTGTTCAAGTATAAGAAAGAAGTAGATAACAAGATGGCTGATATGATATCTCGACCCCCATTGCCAACTATTTTTGCTTTGTTGGTAGTTATGCAAATCCAGTAGATTGTTCCTTCTGAGTACATTTCAGGGTATGACGGCGACAAGGAGCTCATTGTGATTCACGAGAAGTTGCTGTAGAGGAAGACGTGCGAGTATGCTCTGAAGGATGGTTTGATTTACAGGGGCAGTCTACTATGTATTTATGAGTGTGAAGACTGTTTATTATGGATTTGAGAGGTATATTGTTCCCGGGTGGTAGGTCATTTTGGGGTTAAGAAGACTCTTTTGAATTTGCAACGTTATGTCTACTGGCCGAAAATGCAGGTAGATGTTGCTTGTGTGGTTCGTGGTTGTGTGCTATGCAACACATTGAATCCTTCCAATAGGAAGATAAGACTGTACTTACTATTGCCAGTTCCTAGTCAACCTTGGGAGAGTATTTTGATAGATTTTATAGGTTGTTTACGCATGACCATGGGTAAGAATGACTATTTGTTTGTGGTGGTGGATCGATTCAACAAAATGATTGTTCTTATTCCATGCCAGAAGACGGTCACAGGGGAAGGAGCAGCACGGTTGTTTTACAGAGATGTATGGAGGTATTTCCGGCTCCCTTCTTTTATTATTTCTGATAGGTGTAGCCAATTTTTGTAGCATTTCTGGTGATCGTTATGGGGGATGATGGACACTAAGTTGAAGAGAAGTACCACTTTTCATCAGTAGACAGACGGGCAAACAGAGGTCGTTAACTGAACTTTGGTACATTTATTACGGGGATTCCATTCTCAGCATCCTAATACTTAGGATAAGAGTTTACCGTATCTTCAGTTTACGTTCAACCGGGCGATTCATGGTTCCACGTTGAAGTCTCCTTTTGAAGTTTGTTTAGGGTACTTGCCGCAAAACCCTTTTGATTTAGCGTTTAGTCTTGGCGACTAGACGGTGTTAGGGATGGAGGAAGAGGTACAGGTTAAAGCTTACTATTTCATTAAGAAGATCAGTAAGGTTCATGAGGTGGTTGAAGCTCAGTTGAAGAAGACTCAAGCGAAGTATATGGCTTGCCACGACAAGCATAGGGTTGAGTGCACTTTTCTTGTGGGCAACCTCATTTGGTTGCATTTGGGTAAGGAACGGCTTAAGGTGGAAGGTAAGAAGCTCAAACCTATCCGTTATGGTCCATTTTTGATACTCAAGAAGATTGGGGACAATGCATTCCAGTTGGATTTGCCACCTTTCATGAAGATGTATTCGGTGATTAATGTCAAGCATTTAAAGCTGTTTGAGCCGTCTCTTTTGGATAAAGACTCTACATTCGATACTCACCTACTGTCAGTTGATAACTTATGGATTGAAAGAGAAGATATGTTGCCAAAGGATGGTATTCTAGAGTGGAAGGTTCATACTACATGATAGGGTGCTATTGATTTGTTCCAAATTTGGAAGAAAGGTCAGCTACCGAGTAAGTCGAAGTAGTACAGCGGGGAATTGGGCATCGCCGCGTTCCTACATCTCCAGCTCTAGTTTGAGCTAGAGCTCAAGGCTCCTAAAGGGGGGAGCCATGATCCAGGGGGAACTAGAGTTATTTGAAGATTTGTCAAAGTCGTTCGAATAAAGTTGAGTGTCGTTCGAACGAGTTGTCATGTCCTCTAGAATTTTGGACTAGAGCCATATTTCGTTCGAACGAAGTTAAGTGTCGTTCGAACGAGTTGTCATGTTCTCTGGAATTTTGTCCCAGAGCCATATTTTTGTTTGATCGAGTTGGGTTTTGTTCGAACGACCAAGCAACTTTTCTAGGGTTTAGACCAATTAGTCATAAAGTCATTCGAACGACTCCCTAGTTCGTTTAAAAGACTCTGGCGGTGTTTTGATTCTCATGCATTATTTTACCTCGAGATGCGTTCTATTTTGTAATTTGGTGTTCCCTCTATATAAAAGGGACTTAGGTTATCTTTTTTTATTATGCTAGATCTGAGAGAGTTCTGAGAGAAGCCTAGGGTTTTGGAGTGATTCATTGTAATCTATTTCATTTTTTTAAGCAATTAAAACTTTATTTTTCCCAATTGGTCTTCTTCGTGTTTTCTCTACTAAATAAAAGCTTCTTAATCGTATTGTGGATTAAGGCATCATCCCAATATATTATAGGAATAGAAGTAGTAGACATAAGTGTCAGGCATGTTTCAACAATATGTCTATGCTTCCTTTCCGCGGAGCCATTTTGCTTGTGAGTATACGGACATGATATACGATGCGTGATATCGTGAGTGTTCAAGAGAGGCAAAAATGCTTTATATTCAAGTCCTCCATCAGTTTAAAGGTTCTTGATTTTACAATTAAAAATATTTTCCACATTTGCCTTAAAATAAACAAACATACGCAGAACGTCTGATTTACGACTCATGGGAAATATTCACGTATATCGACTAAAAGCATCAATAAAATGAATATAATAACGATGGCCATTATTTGACAAAATTGGTAAAGGCCCCCAAATATCATAGCAAATAAGTTTCAGCGGTTTATTATAGACACTACTACTTTGTACAAACGGGAGACAGTGACTTTTCCCCATTTGACATGATGAACAAAATGTCGTTTTATTACTGGAGATAGGTAACACATGTCTAGAAATGACTTGATTGACGACACACATCATCGCATGCCAGACGCTTATGCCATGTGTACTTTGATGTCTTGACACCTATGAAAGCAGGAGAGTAACTAGAATTTAGGCAAACAGATTGTTTCAGAGAATAAAGTCTCCTTTTACTTGGTCCGCTCAACACCTCCTTCCCCGTCAAGTGATCCTTCACAAGAAAATAAGTGGGATAAAATTCAAAATAAACATTATTATCTGTTGTGAATCAAGAGACAGATAAAAGATTTTGTGCAATGAAGGGAACACGATAAATATTACTCAAAGTAAAAGTTTTGGAAGGTGTGCGAAGAAACGAAGTACCTTTATGAGTAATAGAAAGGTTCTTACCATTGCCTACTTTGATAGAGTTAGGGCCGCGATACTCTGATCGAAAACTCAAGTTGTTCAAATCCGCCGTAAGATGATTTATCACATCGGAGTCAGGATACCAATTTTGATTTGTAGGAATCCCCGGAGTAGCCATAAATGCAGCATTGTTGGACACAAAATTACATTGATTTGATGTATCATTTCGATGCCAACATTGGGCAGTAGTATGATTATGCAAACTGCATACTTGACACGCTCCTCCATATGTAGATGCATGTGGGTGATTACCATAATATGAGTAATAAGAATTACCAGATCGTTCACCGCGACTGCAATTATTTCACCCACGGCCCCGGTATGAATGTTGATTTCCATTGAAAGATAGTTGATGCTGAGATGAACTCGCGTGGTTGTAAGATTGGCGGCCGCGAGAAGAGGTGGCAACATTGGCAGAAATTGGAGTGGTGTCGACGATAGTACTTTGTTGATCTAGACGATGTTCAAAAGCCATTAGATGAGCTTGAAAGTCCTCCATATGAGTGCCATCTATTATCGTTGTAAGAGTAGTGTAAACGACATCATATTCAGGACTAGAAAGGCCGCCAAGAATAAGTTGTTGAAGATCTGGTTCAGAGACTATTTAGCCTGATGCTGCTAGATTATCCGTTAAAGTTTTAGCAAGTTGAAGATAATCAGACATTTTTGTTGTACCTTTACGCAAAGTCTGCAAATTCGCGTCGTAGAGTGTTGATTTGGGCATGTGATTTAGATGCAAATTTGCGCTCTAGAGCATGCCATACCGCCTCAAAGTTGTTGTAACACCCACAACATGAGATAAAACGGTTGCATCGAGAGAAGATAAGATCCATCCTAGTAAAATATTATCTTGTTTATTCCAAGCAACATACTCCGGAGTCAAAGTCTTTTGATCTGCTGAAGTAGAGGGGAGAAACTTAGCTGGACATGGAAGCGTGCCATTGACGTAACCTTCAAGATCATATCCCTTAAGAAGAGGGACAAACTGGGTCTTCCAAAGAAGATAATTATGGCTATCAAGTTTGATAGATATCAAATGGTTGATTTTTGTGATATTAGTAGTGGTGATTGAAGTCATGGCTGTGGAAGTTGTGGTGGAGATTTGGTATCCGATTCACTAGAACTAGTCATGATGAGAAGAAAATTGGAAGGTAGAGAAAAAAAAAAGAGTTGAGTTATGTGGAAGAAGAGAGATGACATGAGTCTTTATGGCTCTGATACCATATAAGAACATGCAAAGAGAAAACTCACCGTTCTTTGGTGAGGCTCAGTGAGCTATTATTTATAGAAGTTTATGCGGTATACATCAACTCTATAATCCCTATCTAGATCACAAGAGAGCCTATTTAGTGGATGAGTACAAGAGAGTTTATATAGAGATGGTAATGATCTATTTATTTGATAACTAAAGCTCTTCTTTTCAAGGTTGTGAAGAATCCATATTCTTCACGTTAATAATGCTTATTTCATTCAAGTGGGGTTTCGAGGCATGCTCCAAGCAAGATCTCGCTGAGCGTAGCCAATGGTTGGAAGTTCCTGAAGTAGGTCATGCAAGTTAAGCTCTGAGTCCAACAACATGTCAAAGTCCATATATACTTTCTCGCTATAGAATACGTTTCACAAAAACACCTGCAAATTGTAGGTGTAAAATTTTGTTGCTACAATGCAAAACTGAGATTGGTTTCTTTCATATCAACATTTTTCACATTTCACCCAAATTTTAGGGGTTTTAAATTTTTTTGACAAAATTATTATAACTCCGCCAATAAAATTTTCTAGTTCAGCTTCAGCATTTGGGCTTCAGATTTAGCATTCACTAAAAAAAAAATAAAAAAATAACACCCCCAACTTGGGCTCCTCGCGTTTAATGTGCACACGAAAATTTCTACTTGCTAAGCTCGTCAGCATTCGAAATGCGTTCGTTCATATACATTTTTAGCCTGGGCCAAGAAAAACCCAACACAGTAATCTCAATGGCCAAAACTGTGCAAACTCCAAAGTTTGTTGACAACATTGGACTCCGATCGAACCAGCCCAAGTTATCTCTCATCCCGCATCACCAGAGGTTTTGAAGCATATCTAAACGTACATGTGTCAAAGCGAAAGTTATGGATTAATAACAAACTTTTGGATTAACGACATATTTAGAGATTCCCTCTTCCTCTTTTACATTACACAAACACTTTAAGAAAAAAAAATTAAAAAATGGAAGTGAGCTTTTCTAGTCTTCTAGCTTGCGCACCTCTTATATCATATCATGCTGCGCATGTTAGACTATAAATTCATTATTAAATAATTGATTTTTAATTTTTTAATTTTCTTGGGGTCACTCGCATAGGCATGGTACATGGATGAGAGTAGTGATGATCAAATACACCCTCACCGTCTCAACCCTAAACAGTTTGTTTCTTTGACCAAATTATAAGGTTACACTTTATTTTCTTTTTTTTTTAATACAATTTTTATATATATTATTATTATTAATAGTTTTAATATAACAATATGTTTTTATGAATGATGGGATGTTGGTGTTTTATGTTTGTAGATATTGGGGTGTTATATTGGCACTTGAACCCAAAAGGCTTTGAGAATGATGAGGAGTTGCAGAAGATTAGAAAGGCCAGGGGATACAATTACATGGTTATTTAACTCTCTTAATATCATGTTTATTTTATTAGTTTAATTAATTATTGATGCTTTAAGCCATATTTGGTATAGTCATTGTAGTAATTGGTATACTATAGTTTAGAATTCAAGGAAGAATGTTTATAATCTATGAGGGAAAAAACTAAATCCATGATGTTATGTAACTAGCCAATGTGGTAAGAAACTGAGTATCAAGGTCTAGTATACTTGGTTCAATTTGCGCTCAACTCAATCACTCAAAGATTCACTGTACATGATTTATTTATTTTTTTATTTAATTTGAGTTGGAAGCTGCTTGTGATGGGAATTGATCCAAGGACCTCTTGGTATTCTAAGTACTAGCCCTACCAACTAAGCAAGCCCTTGTTGGTTCATACATGAAACTTTAAACCATTATTCCTATTGATTTGGGTGAGAGGTTTTCTTTTAACTTTGTCAGATTAATTGCAGTGTTTTCATGAGGCCAGGTCACTTCCACAAATGTATATGTAGTGAGTGACCTTATCTTTAATGTTCACTCCTTTACCTTGTTTTGGTACTGGATGGGCTTCGAGCACTTGTTATCAAGAATTGTTCTTATCATATAGTGTGCGAGACGTTCTTCTTCCCGCCCATCATGTTAGGATGCAGGGTTAAGAATTCCTAAAATGCTTACTATTTCCTAGAAGTTGAAGGTGACATTTGGTATAGAGTATGCGCCTAATCAAGGGATGGCGTATGGGAAAATTTTCAAAAGGGGTACATAATTTTAAAATGCATGGTTAGCATGTTTGTCATAAAGAGAAAAAAGTTGAAAAAATGTATGGAGTTGCTTATTGTTGCAAATCAGCCTCAAAAGTCATTGGCCGCGAAGTATGCTGGGATGTTAGGATCTTCAGGCAAGGGCGAATTTATAGGCTTAGAAGCCCCCCCCCCCCCCCCCCCCTTGATTTTTGCTATTTTTGCCTTATATATAGTATATATACAACCCCAAGTCCCAACCTTTAAAATACCCAACCCCCTCTACCCTCCTGACCTATCTCTCTATAACCTTAATTAAATTTTATAAAAAAAAAGAAAGAAGCTCAAACTCCCGCTCTCTAACCTTAAAATATGGAAGTCGCAATTTTCATGAACTATATGCGAATGGTGTTTAGTCGACGTTAATATGATGATCTATATTTTCTCTAAACAATTATGTCAAGGTTAACTTGTTCTTCTGTAATATTCTCATAGTATATTTCGACTAATTAAGCGTATGATATGCATTAGTACATGTTATGGGCATTTGATATATAAAATGTATTTATGTATGAAACACTATTTCAAAAAAAGAGCATGAAATTACTTAAATCCTCTTTAATAGCCTTTTTTTCTTCTTTTTTTTTTTTGGGGGGGGGGGGGGGGGTCCGCCCCCAAATCCACCTTAAAACATGTTCATAATGCAGCCCCCTACTCTAAAACGATAGATCCACCCCTGTCTTCAGGGTAAGACTCAAGGTCTTTAGTTATAAAGTTTGGTGGGATATTAAGATTTTAGGATAAGACTCAAGGTCTTTAGCTGTAAAGTTTGGTGGGATATTAGGATTTTAGGGTAAGATCACACAGTACATATCACTTTTTTTCTTCTTAAAGTCAGGAGAGGAAAATCCTTATTAATAAGTGATACGAAAATTCCAAAAACTTTCAATAAAGAGATTTCTTGATTAGTTTATTTGCTTTCACGTATGTAGTAGTTAACAACTTGGTATCAGAGCAAACAAGATTTTTACGGCGAGAAGTTTGATGCGCGGGGAGGCTTGATTTTATTTTTATGGCGATGTTAAGCCAAGAAGGTTTAGATGGATTATAGGACAAGTTCGGGTCGAAAGACTGCCCGGTAGAAGACTACATAGAAAATTGAATATAACAAATATTATAAAAAGATAAAAGTGTACTTCTATGAAGAGAAGCCAATGAAGTATGGATTCCGAATCGTCATAGATTGCAAATATTTTTATGTTTAACAAGAGATCTGACAAGGGATGCGTTTCAGATTCTTGGGAACTCTAATTTCATAAAAGATGGGTTTTGGATGAGTGCAGGTATTGAAATTGATATAGATGGCTTGAAGATTAACCACCACAATGTATCGACAGAGATAGAGGTTTCCCGTACAACTAATTTCGTGGGTGGGGTAGACGAAGGCGCGCTGGAGAGTTCACGTTTATGGTCCCATGAATGGGTTACGATTATGGCGCGCGAAGTCCGCCCGATAAAAGTTACTAATAAAAAAATTTAATCGAAAGACAACACCATCAAATCGAGGAAACCTTGGAAAGATGATGGAGGATTTACCAGTTCAATCACCGAAGTCCAGTGGGCTGCCCCAATCAAAGATAGGACTAGAAGCACGAATGGATTCAATGGAGAGGTCGTTGATTTTGCAGGTTACGCTAGGGTGAAGAAACCAGACCATGAGAAAGAAGGAAGGTAGGCACATGGACAACATGTGCTGCCCCAAGCTATACCAAATCAAGGCATAAGCCTAAGTTTAAGCCCCCATTCCCAGATCCACCAGATCTGAACTTCACCACAAGTGAACAACACGCGTTCAAGTCACCAGCCGACTTCTTTCTAACCATTCCAGCCTACTTAGAAGATCGCAAGAGAAGCAGGTCATTAAAGAAGGTTTAACGATGAAACGTTACTGATTCGCAAGGATGAAGAAAAGCAAAAGGGAGAGAAGCAACACGTGCTAAGCATGCGTCAACCAAGTTTTACTTACCAGCTCTAGCAGTGAGCATGTCTAAGCCGAGCCAGCACCAACTTAAAAATATAGGTCAAGCAGTTATGTTACCAAAGCAACTCCAGCAGCTCAAACTTGAACCAAACCAAGCTAGTGCCAGCATGACCACTTCAACAATTGTTACCGATCTCCGTGTTACACGGCAGTGGAGTCAAGAGATTCATGATTCGTCCAGAGTACCCCTAGGGGAGATTAGTTTTGGCTATAAGCAGAGGCACATATGGGAAGCGAGATGGAGTAAATTTTTACAGCAAGGTATGCCGACAATAACTCCATATGTTGACCCGTATTGGATAGAGCTTCTTGTTCGTTCTTTCGACTGTGTAGGTTTGAAGTTTTGGTGACTCTCAAGTACAACCTATCATGTCAGTTGGTAATACAATGAAGCAAAATGAGCTTCGAGATGATGTGTTACAACATCCAAAGGGAATACTGGCAAGTTACGGTAAAATTCGTGGACGTCTTCCCGAGTTTTTTATCATGCACTTTTGGTTTCATATTGATGACTTGTTGATTTTCTCACCTGAGTTCGTGGTCGAACTCTTTAAAGAAGGGGAAAGTTGAAATGAATCGTGCACGTCTCCGCGCCTCCAATTTGGCACACTTCGTGGGACCCCTAGTTTTTATGTTTCTTATTTTTGCAATATTCTTTTTAGATTAGTTTCTTAATTAATTGGGTAATGTTTTAGAAGGTTATGGCTCTTCTTCTATAAAGGGGCCTAGGGTTAGTAGAAGAGGGTTGGTTGAGTTTGTAAAATCAAAGAAAAACCCTAGTTGGGTAAAGAGAAGTTAGAAAGTGAGAGCTTGTAGTAGAGATTTCAATTCAATAAAGAGATTGTTTGATTAGTTTATTTGCTTCCTCGTACATAGTAGTTACCACTTTTATTAAGAGATATAAGGCTTCTTATATACCTAAACCACCTTCCTCGACAGGAAGACTCATATAATTCCAAGTTACAGTAACAAGCTTGCTTTGGTCAGGGTCCCCGAGCAAATATAATTCCGAGTCCCCGAATTCATAACATCAATCAAAGACATGGGGTAGTTGTACATAAAGAGCCTATAGAAATGGAGGTTAGTGACAACATGCTTCACTAACTAGATCCTTCCTGCCATGCTCAAGAACTTGTCTTTCCAATTAAAGAGCTTAAGGCCATGTGTATGTTTTTTTTAAAGTGTGAAGTGGCAGGCAGTGAACTACGCTCGAAGTTCCAGTGAACTACATTTAAAGTTTGCCAAAAATGTGGTGTGTTTGGCAGACCAAGCCAACTTCCTATTTTAAATGTACTTCATATCTTCCTGTTGTGTTTGGCATACCAACTTCCCACACAACAAAATTAAAAACAAGCCATTAAAAGTACCCTAAACATTGGGTAAATAACCAAAATAAAAAGCTACATCATCCAATTCATGGGAATATCATCCAAAATAAAATGATATAAAGATATATATGACATAAATATCATCTAAAACATAAAAATTAATAACTACAGAGAGATAGAGAAAATAGGTGAGAGGGAGGGAGAGATATATAGAAAGAGAGGGTGAGATGAATGAAAGAGAGATAGAGAAAGATAGGAGTGAAAGAGGGAGAAAGGTGGAGAGATATGCATATAGAGAGATGAGAGAGATAAATGTGAGAAAGAGATATAAAAAGAGAAAGAGAGTTATATATATATATATATATAGAGAGAGAGAGAGAGAGGGAGGGAAAGATGTGTGGGAGAGAGTGAGAGAGATAGAGGAGTGAAAGAAAGATTTAGAAAGAGAGTGAGGAGGGGAAGAAAAATGGAGAGAGATATAGACAAAGGGGGATGAGAGAGAGAGAGGAGAAAAAGAGAGAGGGGAGAGAAAGAGAGAGGAGGTGGAAAAGAGCCAAACGATATGTTTGGTAAAGGAAGAGATATGTTGAAATGTGCCAAATGATATGTTGAGATAGCAAAAGAAGCCGAACATAATGTCAAAAGAGGACGGGTACGACAAAATTGTGAGAACCGCGAAAGTCAAACTTGGGAAACTCAATTCACACCAAAACAAGGAATTTCGCTTCATGGGGGGGGGGGGGGGGGGTTGAAGTTAAAAGTGAAGATTGCCTCTAAACTTTAAACGCTTTTTGAAAACCTCACTAATTCTTGTAACAGATTGATGACAGCCAAACACACAAAAACTGGGAAGTTCACTTCTCTTCTGGGAGGTGTGAAGTTAAAAGTGTGAAGATTACCTCTAAACTTCACACTTTTGACACCTTTTTGAAAATCTTTTTAATTCTTCTAATAGATTGATGGCAGCCAAACACACCAAAACTGGAAAGTTCACTTCTCTTCTCACCACTTCATAGGGTTGACCAAAAAACAAACATGGCCTAAGTTTGACTCCATCTCCAATAGGTCCTCTATTAGGTTGACCTTTAAGGTGAGGAATACCTAGATGGGTAGCAGGAGAGTAGCCTTATCATGCCTAGCATTTTGAGATTTGGGAAAAGTAGTCTCCAGTCTTCTTTTGCCAACTTTTATGAAAAATTACTTTTTCCAACTTTCATACTTTGCAGTATAGCGTCGTTAGAGATTGTCCCTCAACATGTAAACGTTATAAAAATGTCTGTCGGTTTTTGATTTTTTATTAATGTGATTTCTCATAATTAGCTCTTGGTTATTTTCTAATTAAAGTCCTATCTTATCTGATATTTTGATGTAACTTAGAGAAGAAAATCTCTATTTTACCCTTGGCCATTCCCAAAAATTAAATTTTATTCCATTCACCTTCTCACGTTTCCCTTAGATTTTCCCTCTGTTTCTTTGTTTCCAAACTGCGAACTTCAAATAAATTTTCAAGTAACCATTATATTGTATTCCACATTTGCTTAAGTTCGATTTCTTCACTCTAATTTTCTCAATCAACATGCGTGACGTTGTGACTCAATATCTACAGGTAATTGAATTGATGTTTTGGTTTATTCTAAGGGAAAATTGGTCGAATGAATTATAATTTAATTTATGAAGAAAAGAACACTAAGAGATCAATACACGAAATTAAAATTAATTACCCGATATACAAAATTTAAATTAATTACCCAATCTGAATTCAATAAGGAAGAAACTACGACTATTACTCTAGAAGAAAAGAAATAAGGAAAAAACATACCAAAACAACAATTCAATTACTTGTAAAGATTGATTCACAACGTCGCGTATGCTGATTAAGAAAATGACATTTACAGGGTGAAGAGATTGAATTTGCAAATGTCAAATACATAGTAGCAAGACTATTTTATATTATTTTAGTTTCACATTGGTTATTCATAGAAGTAGTTTACTATCTCTCTCATATATATAGAGAGTATAAGAGCATCCATAGCAGCCTCCCTAAACTTATTTTAGGGATGCAAAAAGTATTAAAATGGCTTTTATAGACTCCCTATCCCTACTCTTTCTCTCTTCTCAGGTATGGGGAGTCTAGAGAGATATTTGGTGAGCCACGTAGGACTCTTATATTACGTGTAAAGTTGCTTTAAAGGTTTAAAGTAAATAAAAAGGTTATTTTTTGTCTCTTATTTTTAAACTTAACTAATTTAAAATGGTTTAGGTAGTTAATTATGTGAAGTGGCTCCTTTTTGTAGGGAGTCTGCCACATCCACAACATCAAAGTTGGGTTGAAACTCCTCAAAAGTACTCCCTATTATATAGAGGCTGCTGGATGCTCTAATGTAACTTAAATAATATTTTTCTCTCTCCAATATATTTCTACAATACAATATATAATGTTTACTTAAAAATTTATTTGGAGTTCGCATTGAAGAAACGGAGAAATAGAGGGAAAATCTTAGGGAAATATGGGAAGGTGAACGGAATTAAATTTAATTTTGGGGAACTGTTAACGGTAAAATAGAGATTTCCTTCTCTAAGTTGCAAGTTACGGCAGAATCTCAAATATGATAGAAATTTAATTTCAAAATTAACCAAGGGTTAATAATGAGAAATCACATTAGCAAAAAACAAAAACCGACAGGCACTGTTTATATGGTTTACGCGTTCCGGGATAATCTCTAACGCCGTTATACTGTAAAGTATGAAAGTTGGCAAAAGTAGACTGTAGACTAATTTTTCTTGAGATTTTGATGTCTTCTAGGTATAACATATTGACAGGAAACAGCCTGATTTATCTTTTAATCCAGACGTAGCACCATAGGCAAATAACTTCATGACATGAGAGAGATTTTAACAAAATCCATTACAGAAAAACTAGAATGCCATCATATGTGGGCGATGCAGAGAGGATACGGGAGAAAGCTTTCCAGAAGCAACAAAAGAGGGGATTCCTCAGCTAAGCACCTCTGTTTGAAGAGAAAAAAGGATAGGAGAGTGAGTATGCAGAATAGTCCTCCTGCTGCTAACCATCTATTTTAACATTAAGGGAGAAAAAAAAGATTGGAAAGCCGTTAGATCGAAAAGCGTGAGCTACACGGGTAGGCTATCTCGCGTTAGCTGAAAAATCACTCCTTTATACATTACCACTATGCGATCACAAGATCCTTGCTTTTTGCTCTCATGGACCACTAAAAAACTATTTAGTGAGAAACCGAATTCTTTGGTTTCGTAGTAGTTATGTCTATAGTAGGCATGCCTATTTCATGTATTTTGTAAGAAAATACCTCCTTTCGCGCAGCCAAAGGTTGTTTTATTTCATAACACTTCTATACTGATAATACCATTAATCACCACTGAACGGTGAGAAGAAAGCCAATTCACTAAAATGGGAGAGAAGCCAAACCCATTGAGCACTTTAGTATGTTAAGTGTCGAAGGGCGATGTCAATTTTAAATTTAATACGAAAATTTTACCTTCTGTAATTGATATCCAACGAGTTAACATACTCCGATTGTTGGATTATATGACATCAATCATCATATACTCTATTAGTCCTACATCATCAATTTAGGATTTGGAGCTTCATCACTAAATATCCAGCAATAATGGGTTTCAAAACCCTAATTCGAAAGAACAAGTCTCACAAAGAAGAAGAAGATTCTAAATAGCAACCATAAGATCTCAGAGCATGAAAGGCGATCAGTGAAGTCACAAATTTGCGGCACAATCATTGATGTAAAGAGATGAAAAGTTACAGGGTTTGTCACCAAAATAAAAAAAAACTAATAGAACATGAGTCCCAAGCCGCAGATTTGACCGAGCAACATATCTCTGCATCACATATTTAATCGCAAATTTCATTGAGGAGAATAACCAAAACAGAGAATTAGAATTTAACGTGATGATCACTTTCAGAAATCACGAATTTAAGATCGGCCGTAGAAATTGGTGTGGAGAAGACGTCAGAAACTTGTAACTGCGGTTTCTTCTTCCTTTAAAACTTGACCAACTATCAACAAAGAAAAGCACAAACACCCTAAATCACGGAGAACAATCGGATTGAAAACTTGAGAAGGAAGCAATAATCACCAAAGTCATATTTAATCTTCAGATTTGCATTTCAAATATGACGTGATATAGGATCTATGAGGGTTATTTTCTCCTCCATCTCTCTTCGTGATTGAAGATGTGCCATACCTCCATAAAGATTCTTCTTTGGCTTCGGAAGTGTAGATCTCTGCAAATGGGTTTTAGTTAAGCCTATCATATTTGAAGATCTGGGTGCAATTTTCGTTCCTTGGGTTATCTTTGTTATGGAGCAGCTACATAAGTTGCATTCTCTCATTGTGAGTATGACCACAACTCGTTTATCGATCATTTCCCATCTAGTTAAGACCGGTTGACCCATTTATCATCCAATATCCATTATTAAACCACTTTGACCTGGTATATTCAGTTTGGCCTGGTCTCTTTGACTAATCAAAGTCTAAGTTTGATTTTTTTTTCTTCTCCTTTTAATGGAGTATCGCTATCAAAAGTGTATCCACTTTTTCTTCGATTGTGACGATCTCTTATCATTTTTCATGTGATCTTTATCACTTTATCATTGTAATTTCTTTCTCTAACTATGATTTTTATTTCTTTCTAGGTGCTTTCTACGACTTTTGTTAATCATTGCTCTCTTTAACTATGATTTCTGTTCTTTTTTTTATAAGCCGCTAATGCAGTTTGAGGTAAATTTTTACTTTTCTTTGGCTCGCGTTTTTGGTTGGTGTTATTTTCATTTTGTTATTCTATCGCCAAATGCAATATTTTTTATGATTCTCGTCATGAGATGCGATTTCTTTCTTTGAATAGGATGAAGATGTTGAATTTCTTCTACCATAGTTAAGATTTCTATTCCTCGAGTGGTTTTCTCTTCATCGAATAAACTTATCTATTCTCAAGTAATTCTCTCTTCCTCGAGTGATTTTTTCCTTATTCCTTGAGTGATTTTCTCTTTCCTTAAGTGAATATCTCTCCTCTACATTACCTCGAATGATTCTCGTACCCTTGTGTCTCTTCAAGATATTCACAAAGGCCATGTGAAGCTTTGAAGTGTTCTACTACTACAAAAGAATAGTCTGACAAAAGTTTTAGCAGTTTTAGAGGGAGCTTTATTTCTTTTTCAGCGAGGGAGCGATTGTATTCTTATGAGAGACTATCTATTTCTTTTCTCTTATTGTAATTCATCTTAACACGAGCATTATATGTCCGTATCAACATAAAGGGGAGTGTTAGAGTATATGTCATCATATACTTTATTAGTCCCACGTCGGGTAATAGGAGGTATAGTTTAATGTTATAGAGATGTTTATATGTAATCTTATTATCAACTTAAGAGTAATAAAACTCTCTCTCTTATTTATTTCTACACCGATACCAAGCCAATAGATCTCTCTCTTATTTATCGACCATAGTGGTTTGGGTACATTTGATAAAAACATATCGACCATAGTGGTTAAGAGTCCAAACCGTAGTTAAACTATGATGTGTAGTCAAGAAAGGATTAGACTTTTGATGGTCTATATTTTTTAATCCTACTAATATGTAACACTACAAATTCAGTTTTTTAGCAATGAAAGCTATTGAGCTGTACATAAGTGCAACTAATATCTTTTGTTATTAAGTTTCCTATTTTACCAAACACAAGGAACATGCATCACTAACATTTTATTGTTTAATTTATAATGATCATTATATTGTGAAATTAATGTCTACAAGACTCTATGTTATTATATTTTGGCATATACGTCTTAGTTAATATAATAAGCAGCTTTGAGTCTTTTTAGCTTGGGAAATTGTTAAAAAGAATTAAGAACTTTTTTTGTTGGTTTTAAATTGAGGGTGTATCTACTGTGTTATGAAAATGATGATTGGGTGCTAATCTTGAAATTGTACATAATCCAACTTCCATGGGATTATACTGCAAAAATTGTAGCTAGGCATAGGGAATAAATACTCATCTTCGTCAAACCAGATAGAATCACATCAACTTTCAAAACTAGTTTCCTGCTAAAAAGAAAAGCTAAAAACTGCAAATTATTAGACAAGCTATATGGTTTCCTTTTCAAGGTAATTTGGATTTTCAGTGCCTCCACTGTACACTTTATTATTATGCTGTTACAAAACTTCTTACCAGCTCCAAAGTTGATCTAAGCTATATAATCTTGAAATTCGATATGAACATGATAAATTCATTATCTTGGACTAGTTGTCTGACCTAAGAGGGACTGGCGAATTTTTCATCATTTCAACCTAAGTTTTGTGGCAACATATTTTTCTTTTGCCATTACAAATGTGCCACTCTCTTCATTATACTTATAAAGATGGAATTGCAGGACTTGTTGGATTTATGCCCAGAAAAGGTGGGAAATTACAAGGAAAAGCTGAAAATTTTCTTCGAGGAGCACATTCACGCTGATGAAGAGATTCGTTATTGTTTGGAAAGCAGTGGGTACTTCGATATACACGTGATGAGGATGACCGTTGGATCCGTGTCTGGATTAAAGAAGGGGATATGATTGTCTTACCTGCTGGGATCTATCATCGATTTACTTTAGACACTGGAAACTATATAAAGGTAAATTATTTTCTACTTTCAATCAAAAGGTATAAACGCATCTCATTTGCAAGGGATTAAACATTGTTCTTAAGCCAAAACCTTTTTGTGTATCGGCCAATTTACTCCCGGCCTGTATATTAATTTTTTTGCCTACTCTTTTCCGAATTTTTCATGTCTGTTCTGATAATCTCTTTTCAAGACCATCGTATTCCTTCCTTTTTGTCCATATTCTGTGCTACCTCAGATTTTTGACCCTAGTCCTCTTCATTGAACATCCTAATTGGATCCCAACCTGTCCCAGCAAATAGAGACCCATCTTAACCGAGCTGGATCAGCCTAACCAAGTCATAATGAACCATCAGAGTAAGATCTTAACTTCCCAAGTTATTCTGCCTATCACGTCCCACCCCGGTCTATTCTAATTATATTCGAGTCCTACCCAGTCTAAGCATGCCCATATTTGTCAAACTTATTGTTCAGATAATCTCCCATGGAGATTATTATTCAGAAAAGAAAAAAAAAACACGATGGTAACCCCCATAAGTTGATTAAACCGAGTTTGAGTTTACCCATGTTTGGCTCATGTGGGTAAAACTTTTGGAATAAGAGGGCTCTTTTGTCAAACAAATTTTAAAGATGCATCCTTTTTGCCATAATTTCAAATTAATATTTCACTGTCGTTTTGATGGATTATTTATAATTGTTCAACCAACATCTTCCAGAAAACTACCATGTCTATAAATAAAAATTTGCTAAGGCAAACTGGAGTTTTGCAACCCCCAGAACCAGGTGTATAGATGGAACTATAGAACTAATTACATCCTAATATACTGCTTACCTCTGGCCTCCTCCTCCATCTTAAGACACAGGTTTGAGGGATAGAATCCAGGGCATATTACAGTTTCACCAAATGGAATACCCATGAAGGCTAGATAATCTGCACATTGGTTTACCTCTCTATAATAAAGAAAAATGCGAAAATGTTCAAAAAAATCATTCTTCTAATGCTCTCGATTAAGTAATGACACCTCCATTTGAGAATCTTGTTCTGTTTTATGAAAGATATCATTGCTTCAGAGTCAGTGCAAACAACCGCTCTTCTCAGACTTTTCCTTTCTCTATAGCTTGCCTCAGCCCACATTCAATTGCTTGCATTTCATGAACTGTAACACTTTCAGGACTAACACTACCAACAAACGAGAGAATAAGCCACTTAGTTACTCTTAATAGGCCACCATATCTGCCCTTGTCTGTGGTATAAGAGCCGTCTGTATTAATCATCCTAGTATCCATAGTACGAGTTTCCCAATTACATACAATGTACTAAGACAGTGTCAAAATAGGATGGAGGTCCCAGGGTTCACAGATGGCTCTAGTGCTATAACTTTGGCGATGGATCTTTTTACTCTAGCATGTCTCAAGAAGAATTGTTTCCATCACAATATTACCAGGTTGAGATCCATTCCTGGAAATTCTATGATTCCTTTCCTTCTATATGTTGGCAACAAATGCACAAAACCCAGTACAAAGTATTTCGATCTTCAAGTCAGCTTTAGGAAGGTTGACCAACCATTCACTTCATCTTTAAACCCATCAATCACCTTTACTTGCTTACATTAATCAAGGAAAGCTCTCCAGATTGGTTTGTCATAGCTGCAGTCCATGAATAAATGGTCTACACTTTTAGTAGAATTATCACATAACGCCACACCAAGAGGAATTAAGAACATGTCTCTTAAGCCTATCCTGGGTGGCTAAGGTACCAGTTATAGCTTGTCAAGTGGTAAAGCTCTGTGAGAACCAACATACCTTGCTCCAGTTTTGAACCATGCTAGTGTTTCATGGGCAATTATAAACTGAGGCCACGACGAACTTCCCATCAGAAGAATCCCTTTATAGCTTAAGCGAACATTTGGCCTTTGACCATTTTGCCTTAGATACATGATACAAATTACAGAGCAATGCTTTTCCTCTTGGTGCTCGTAATCTATTGATTTTGGGTTTCAGTTAATGAGGTTATTCGTTGGGGAGCCTGTATGGAGTGCCTACAACCGTCCACAAGAAGACCATCCAGTGAGGAAGGAGTTCATAATGGTTTGATATACGAGAAAGAAGGGGCAGTGAAGGCTCATTAAGCTGAGCTTATGATGTGTGCATCGTATGCTCTACTATATAAAATTGTTGGTTTGGTTTGTAAAATAATATAAAAATACAAATGAGTGTATGTGAGTATTGTAAATGACAAACTTCTTAAGTTTATAATTTTTCCAGAAAGATGATGACCTTGCGGCTGGATAATCAAATTTCATTTAGTAATCTGCATAATCGGAGCTCAAATACTGCAGGCTGGTTCACAGTGGCATTCGTATCTATGTTCGATTTATAAACTTTGAAAAGTTTACTGTATGAGATGGACGTGGATTTGGTAGCTGCTAAGGCCATCTGGTTTTGGCTAGCTGGTTGCTCCATTCTGGAGTTATTTAGTAATGAACATTGTTGATTAATTGTGGAGCTGGATTTTCTTAACTGTAAATACAAGGGAGTCACCATTGGGAGAGCATGAATCCTTGTATGTCTCTTTCTGTCTCGTTTTAGGGAGGTTTTTCGTAAGTTTCAGAGCACCCAGGTTTGATTGTGAGCATATTCCTTTATATCTCATATTTTCTACAGCTTTATCAATGTTTTCTTGCTGACAAGCAATTGCGCATGCGAGATAGTTACTTTTGGAGATATTGTTGGGTTTTGATATTATTTTTGATTTAAAATTTGAATCCGATTAATTATATTAATTAATTAAAACACATTAGTGGAGACATGGTTGCATAGTAATATTGTGACATTTATTGGAATGTGCAAAGATTATGGTTTAGAGGAATTGTAACTCCCCATACCCCTTATCCTCACCTTTAATTGTGTTAGGTGTGACATGGTTGCGTGATAATGGCAAGACCAAGCTAACACCCACTTTATACAACTTTCCCACTAATCGTCTCGAGCCTGTAAACCTACTTGAAGCCTCTATGGCATCCCAAGTCCAAAGCTAATCCACAATACGAATCGAGAATAACTTAATTAGAAGAATAATACGAAGAACACACAGATTGGTAAGAGAATTCCCTTTTAGAGCTTCAATTGTTCAATCAAATTGATTACAATCGAATTCTTTTCAAAACCCTAAGTCTCTTCCTCGAAACTTTGATTGATCTAACCTCCTCTAATCTTGCCTAGCCTTACCCCTTTATGAGGGTTACAAGTTCCTAGTTACAAAACTTGGACAAATATGCCCTTAAATGCCTAAAACAATAAGCTGAATCGCGTCTTTATTCAAATAGAACAAGTCTCTGTTCGAACAGAAAAAGTACATTCGAATAAAAGTACTCAGGCAGGTGTTTCTTTGAATAGACTTAAAAGTCTGTTCGAGCAGACTAAAAGTGTATTCGAATAAAACTACTCAGACACTTGTTTCGTCGAATAGAAAGAAAAGTCTATTTAAACACAAATAGGTGCATTCGAGCATACTAAAATACTCAGATCTTCCTGGATCAAAAGCCATCCCACTACCCTCACTCTCATGAATACTTGAACCTATCATATTGCAACATACTTGGACCTACTTGAATTCTTTTATAACAGACTTGGACCTACCCCTCAGACATGCATATGATTTTTATCTCAGAAAACCCTCGGCTTCTACAACTATAACGGTCTGAATCCAAGACAACAAAAATCCCCAATACCAATTAAAGCAAATCTCCATCTCTAAATGTTCATCTCAAGCTCCAGGTTTGAGAGCCAAATAATTCATTTCCCAAGTTTAATGTGCCATTCGACCAATTACAATAGGATTATTGCACTTAAAGCTATTCTTGGGCACCTGAATGTTACAATTTGAGAACTTGTCGTGATCTTGAGATAAACCCATAAATTTCCCTTCACACTAGTAAAGTAAGCCATACTTACGAAAAGTTCAATTAAATTGAACATAGCCATGTTTATTTAACATTAGGTACAGACTAGAAAAGTTATCTTTCGCACGCATACCTTATCCACACCTTATCCACAAAAGTTTCTCAAATATTTCAAACTATCCACCATCGAAAATTGTGGTATTTTGCTAAAGCCATAGAATAAAACCCTTAGATTAACAGCAAGAACCTAGAACTACACAAGAGATTTTCATAACCTCTGTGGGTGATGAGAGGCATCCTACACAATCTTAAATAGGCTGAAACCCTAGAACAAAACCCTAAGATAAACAGCGAGAACCTAGAACTACACAAGAGATATTTCACAACCTAATGTTAAACACTAACACTAAAAAATATAGAGAAGTTGTAAGAGAGTTTAAAATTTACAAACCTAATTTGTGATAGTTCAAGAGGAGACCGGAGAAATGAGAGGAAACGGGAGAGAGAAATAAACACTACAAGAAAAAAGGCTAAAAAACGAGGTAACATTCCGCCATTTTTTCATGAAAACGAGGGGAATTATCGTTGTTTTACCCGTCGCCTCTCACTTACAGTATTTTTTATTAGCACCACTTGCTGTAGTTTTTTCCTGCAAATGTGACTAACAATCTCCCTTGCTAATTTGAGATGAGATGAAACCATCGTTTTTGCTTACTCAAAAACACTTCAAATGAAGTAAATACGACTAAAACGCGAGTAAGAAAATCCATCATTTTTCCCTTGCTAATATGCAGAAGAAAAATGAATGTTATCTCGGCCGTCATTATTTTAAGAAAATCAATACAAAAAAAAAAAAATTTCAATTCGTAACAATATAAAATTTTAACAGACAATTCAGAAATAGAAGATTCATTAATCAAATTATAATCGTATTACAATCTCCTCAATAATAATACAGGGTTTCAAACTTTGAAAGTATAGATTCCCACATCATGCCACCTTAGTGTCTCCCCCTACAATGTGACTAATATACCAACTTCTTCAAAGGACTTTGGGGAGCATGTGTTGAAGGTACGAGAATTGAAGTCTATGAGAATCTTGTTAAGATTGGTGGATCAAAGTTAGTCCCACATTGGTTAAAGATGTGGTATAACGCAAGGATATAAGAAGATAAAGACTATTAAATTTGCATCGAGGCTTTTTAAGAATAAAACCCCACACCTAGCCCATACTAGGTAGTAAAGGTGGGGACAATATCGGTGTAATGGTGGCTCGGGCCCTAACAAACGTATGGAGTAAAAGTTGTTTGTGCATCATCCTAATCTTTAATATTAAACTTGCAATTACGCAAATGCAAAACTTACGCGTTGAATTTTGAACTTTAAGCAAATTCAATGAGCGTCAAAGACCATAGCAACATAAAAAATAAACATTAATACAATCCAAAACTGCATAACCGTGTTGAAGACATGACTAAACAAAGACATAACAAATTAGCATAAGAAATCACATCTGAACACGAATTGGATAACACACTGACCAAAGGCTCTCTCAGAACAGAAACCATCCATGGTGTCACTCTAATATATTCTTCCATGAAGTAGAGTAAACTCTTGAGAATTTGATCACCGTAATAGAACTATAATAATAGCAGCAAATTCACCTCTACTTATTCAGACCAACATAATTTTTTTTTAAAACATCTATCATGTTGTCCAAACATTATGGAAAACCTGAAATACAATAAGAACCTTTTTTTTGTCCAAACATTATGGATACTGTAAAGACCTAAATTCGTAGCTTGAATAGTCTTTTATACTAAATGTACCTGTAGCACAAACAATTGTAAACAAATAACAGAAAGTGGTTCGAGTTTAGCGTGGCAACCTTTGAATAGGTAAAACCCACGACCTCAGCTCGAGGATTTAGAAGAATAATTTTATTGCTAGGATATTACAAGTTACAAAAGCTTGGTGCTCTAGAATATTTCTCATTGTGTAATTCTTATCTTCAAAATCTTGTTCATGTTTCCTATCACCTCTGTCCTATTTATAGATCTCATCTTCAGTTCGTGGGTGGTAGCACGCTTTCCTGCATTGAGGGGAAGAGTGACAAAGCTTCTGGTGGTCGTTCTTGTATTTGCCAATTTGTGGGAACAGGTGTCTTTGACTCATTCTTCTGTATTAATGGAGGGTTTGAGCAACATCACTTCTCAGTTCGTGGTCAAGGTGTCAACATCGATAGGGTGTATAACCTCTAGGTTTTGTGTGAGCCTATCAATTTGGTAGTTTAGTATTACAGAAGCTTGAGGAACAGGTCCCGATAATCACCCCCTCTCAACTGAAGGCACAAGTAGCTTGAGTTGAGAATTTCAAATTGAGCTCTTCGTTGAATTTGAACCGGTCTGTCTGTAGAAGTGATCTTTGGGATTTGTTGCTGACTTTAATTCTGACCTTTGGAATTGTTGTTGACTGCTAAAGTTCCCATGAACTGTTGCTTTTAATACTGATAACTTTAGAATTGATTACCGATAGTTAATGTAATGATGATTATAAGTATTTGTTCTTGCTTTTTCTAAGTTCATCTTTCTTCTTTCCAAATAGGCACAGTTGTTTTGAAAATATCTTTGTTTAAGTAATAATGGTCAAGACTAGAGGTCAGAGCTGAGAGTCTCGAGTATTGGCTAAGATAGAGCAGCTGCAATACTAATATTTTAGGACCCAATCCCTTACTGAAGAGACTCATATCCCTGTCTCACCAACTTATCATTATATGATAGAGGAGGAGGTAGAGGAGGCAGAAGATGATTTTTTTTCACATGTTTCACTTTCATTACATTATCAAGGCTTCTTAACAGCGTAGGGATGGGTTGTGGCGTATCGCAGAGCATGCCATTCTTGAGAAGGACGAGGCTGCTGGTGTTCCCTGTAAGCAGTCACGCGGTTGTCCTGGTTGCTTGTAGTGTTTTTTTTTTTTTTTCATTATTGTTGTTATTTTTTTTTTTGAAACTAATAAAATTTATCTTTTAAACTGCTGTGTCTGGTATATTCTTATGTCGAACTATTTTTAGAATGTTATAAACTGTGTGTACTCTGTATGTTGTACTGCTCGAAATAACTGTCTCGAACTACGATGATCATTCTTGTTCATCTATTTAAATGATTTCTGTTGAGCCTCTGCATTATTAGTCTCAAACTGTACCGTTATGTGTGCCGAACCATTTGTATTATATATGTTATAGATAATCGCGATAGTTGTCCAGCTTTATGCTATAATATCTTTTTCCCTTTATATATGCGATTTAATAATATCTAATCCTTTGTTTATCTATAAATAAAGGGAGTTAGTCAATAGTTTCTTATATGAATCATGGTGAGAACTCGTTCGCAGAGGGCTCGTCATGTGGCTGAAGGGCGATTATCGATACAGATTGTTGAAGTACGTGAACGGATCTTCGGAGTGCTCCATTATGATGCTGAGATACCTATCTCAATTTTACAGGTGGCAGAAGGTTTGAATTTAATGGAGAAGGAAATCGTGGTGGATCAACACTTCTGGTATGATGTATTTTGTGATATGATTGTCGAGCCTGAAGCTCGAAAGATTACTGTGAGGGAGATTGCTCTTAATGAGATAGCCGAGGAGGACGGGAAGATCGCTAAGGTCGAAGTTATTAGATGTGGTGCTGTGGGGCATCTCGGTTGTTTTAAATATAACTATTTTTAAAAGTTCAATTTATTTGAAGGTCAATTTAGTTTGATATTACGAAATAAGGGAATAATATTCTCAGTTTGACTTTCATGAATCTTATCCTTAAATGTTATGTAATCTGGTAAAATAATTTGAATTTTAAATTTTAGTTTTAATTGGTATATCTGTCCATTAATTAATAAATAAGTTGAAATTGCTTCTGTTGGGATCGGTAGATGTGCAGATTACTATAGAGGTTTGTTGGAGGGTTTTAACAACTAGTTCAATTTCTGTGTAGTGAGCTAGTGCGGATTGCCATGGAAATGGGGAAGTATGAAAGAAGGATGAGTAGGAGAGATAAATTTATCTTTTTCCAAGTCTTTTAATGGGGTTAATGATGAAAGGGATGCGAGTTCCAAAAGGTATGAGTTGTCTGATGCAAATAGGAGAAATAAATCTTCGGTTGAAAAACCGAGGGCAACTTACACAGTTTTCAATAACTATCAGCAGTTAGAGGGGCTCATTATAAATACTTCATCTTTAATTCTTCAAAAATGTTTGTAAAACTAGAGAGAAGAAATTCTAGAGAGAGAAAAAGAAAAAGAGAAACTTTCTTGTTCAATCAGAGAGGAAGAGTTTGTAGTTTCTGTGAAGGCAACAAAAAATCCTTTATCAGAACGTGTGGTGAAATGAGAGGGGACATCTGTGCTTGATTTGTTTTCTGTTGTTGAAGTTTAGTGGAATTCTCAGATTATTCTTCATTGTTCTTAGTTTGATATAGATTCTAGGATTTTTGTTTGATGATTTTCCCTCTAGTCTTAGTTTGAAATTTGAAATTCCTATTCCTCATTTAGAAAGCTTGTTTGTTTTTACACTGAAAATGGGGGAAAAAGAAAAATGATATGTTTTTATGTTATTATAACTCTATATCTCATAGGAAATGGGCCTAATATATGCTACATTATTAGATATGTATAATTGGATTTTAATTGTATTAAATAAATATAAACTGAGGAGTTGAATTTGATAAAATACATGGGCCTTGATGTAGGTGTAGATGTGTGATAAGGTTTTAATTAGTATACCTTCTACGTCGAGCTCGTCCTTCAAGATAGACCCTACTATATCTAGCTGAACTATATATGAAGGGAATATAGATAATGAAGATGTGACCTCTGCTAGGTATGAGGTCGATCCCACTAGCAATAGGATTCATGACAATAAGAGTCTCTTTCTGATGGTGAGTCCGAATTAAGTTTAAACGGTGATGGGGATGATGATGCCAATCTCCCTAGTATTTACATAGTTATCCTGTAGGGGTTGATGCTCGGAAGGAGTTTTGTAAATATAAGGGTAGTTTGAAGGGTGTGTGAGAAGGTTTGCCAGAATATGGGAGAAAAATGTATAGAGAATACTTCGATGAGGAGGGTGAGAGTTTGTACTACCCAATCCCTGACTTAGAGGAGGAGAAGGTCGCTAGAGGAATTCTTGATGAAGTTTCTTAAGAATATTTTGATGGGGATGAGTTGGATGACTTGGAAGAATGATTTCTTTATTATCTGTCTCAGTTTGACTATGGACTGAGTGTACTTTTGAGTAATTTTTCTAAGGGGATAATGAATGGTATCAGGGTTTGCTATGCCCAGTTAAATGGGAATGTATATGAGGTGATCAGTATTTGTGGATCACTTAATTCGATGTAGGTTGATAAGGGGAAGGAAAGGAAATTGACCTCTGAAGATGTCTTAAAATACTGGAATGTTAAGTATTTTAACGCCACTGGGGGTGCTTATTTTTCAACTGTCTATCCAAGGCCTCAATTCTTCAACCTTGATTCTGCTGGTAAAGTGTGGAATGAAAACCAAACCTGGTTTTGATGAGAGGCGAATGTATACAACGAGCTAATGAGGATGACCTAGATCTATCATATTGATCATTTAAGGAACGTAAGTAGATATACTTTCCCGAACTTAATTTTGAGTGCGTGCTCAACTTTTGAATAATTGTAATTGTTTTGGCAGATCCCTGATGCAACATTGCTAAAGAAGAGTCTCTTGTCAATGTTATAGCTCGAGAAGGTACTGAACTTCATGGTGTCTTGGATGAGATCGATCGAAGTAGGCACAAGAGGGTGAACGACAAATTACTCAAGGTTTAGGAAGCCCAAGCGATGAGGAAGATGACTGATATTGGCAAGATTGGATCGATCTTTATGGCTTTGCCTCCTCTACTAGACACTTTTGTAGATACTGGTGTATCTGTACTGAAGGTCGCAGAGGCCCGAGCTCTAGCTCTTCATCCATGTCCATTAGTTCCTAGTTTGGTCATTTTAGGCCAAAAAAGGGTTGGAAAGAAAAACCCAAAGAACACCCTCTGTGATTTTTCTATTGGAGATTGCGAGGATGCAGAAAGCGCCTTAAAGAGAAGGTTAACTGATATTCCATATGTACCTATTGAGGTCGCAACAAAGCTTCCTTTTATATAGATTGTGGTGAATGATGATATGTTAGCCCTCGAAAATAGCTTTTAGACCCTTACTATTTTTGATCTTTCTGACGTTAAGTCTGCGGTGGAAGTTGAGCTGCGGAGGGTAAGTTGAGATATCTTCATTATTTTCTTGTCTGTGAGCTTTTGGTCGTATGCTTATGATTTGTCTGTTCAGGTTTTACACATTCTGAAGGGCGTGGTTTTCAGAATCGGGGATGGTAAAGATTTGTTGTCTTAGAGGGAGGCTTCATTAAAGAAGCGAACGACCGAGCTGGAGAAGGAGTTAACAAATGAGCGAGCCAAGCTGGTGGAAGATAGAGTAAAGTTGAGATAAGAGATTGTAAGCTTGAAAGCCTCTTTCTAGGTAATTGTGGACAAGCTCGAGAGAGAGTCCACATACAAAATAAATGAAGTGAGCGTTACCCGTGACAACCTTGCTCAACATCTTCAGGAAGATAGCTATTCGAATCCTGATATCATGGCAATTACAGAAAGGTGATCTGGTAATGTCCGTTGGGCCTATTGAGGAAAATGATGAGGCTGTTGTAGCTTTATTACTAACTCGAGAGACTATTTCTGGTTTGGATGGGAACGGTCCTCTCGAGCAAACCCATGCTCATGAGGCAGACGAGCGAGATAAGGTAGATTAATCTTTCTATTTAACATGGAAAATTTTTTGGAAGATAGTTTTAGTTCTTGGTGGATTGTAAACTGTTGGTTCGGTTTAATGGATTGATTTTTGTTGTCCTTGATTTGATATAAAAATTTTAATTGTAGGATGCTAGCGAACTGAGAATGATTATTGATATTCTGAGGAAAGAGCTATCTAGGGAAAAAAATTTACTGGCTACAGTAACTCATGTCACTGCACAGGCTGAACCTTAGATGAGAGAATACAAATCACTTAGTGATGCACACTAGAAAAGTTTATGTGATGCACAACTTGGTTGGGATAAACCAAAATTGAAAGGGATGAAGTAGCTAGAAAAGATAGGAATATGTATATTAAAATTCGACCTTTTCTGCCTGGTGGTATTAATGAAAATATTCCATCCGTAACTAAAGACGTTATAATGTTAACTATATTTCTTGAGGCTGAGATAGATAGTGAGAGGGGTCTCAAGGAAGTTCACCTTAAAGTACTATAAAAAATGGAAACTATTCTGGCCCTGCTACCATCAAGCGCTTGGTGACCAGAGCTAGAGACCTGCACAACTTGAAGGCTAAGGATATCTCAGCTCATGCTTGTGTTTTAATGATTTGGTTATAAATAAATAACTATGATATTATATACGTATTTATGTAAAATGGTTTTGTGTAGGAACTGTAATGCATGAGGAATATATTTCATAATATGATGAGGATTTTTATGAGCTAGGGATAGATCTATGTTGTGGGTGATTTGAAAGCTACTCAGACTTTTGTACAAGCCTTTATCGATCTTAGTCGGAAACTTGAGGTTGATTTTAAAAATTGTTATACTGCTTTGGAAAATGCGACTGATCTTAATATGAAATTTGAGGTCGACTTGGTCAACTCTCAAGCTACTGTGAAGAAATTGACCGACCTAAAAATAAAACTTGAGGTCAATTTGATAAATAAGAAAGTATCAAAGGAAATCTTTGAAGCTCGTAGGAGAAGACAAAAAAAATCTTCTAAGGGACAGTTATACACGGGTGATAAAACTAGCCATACCGAACAAGGACAAACTTACGTTAGGTGATTATCAAGAGAAGCAATTGGCGGCAGTTATAGCATTTTTGTGGGAGAAATAAGGAGGAATTAAGAAGAGAGGGATATGATGCATGATTTCATGGTCGAAGCCGGAGTTATCTATAATGTGGATATAATTCGTGTTGAATATTTGAATTTAGCTGAACTCAATATTGGACCCGTAAGCAAAAGCCAAGCAAAATAGGGCAGAAAAATAGTTGGTTCCAGAGTACTAGAAGTTATTTCTTCAAGAGCTCCAGGAGTTGGTGGAATTTCTTCTGGTGTGAACCAGAAAAGGTCAACTTTGGGAATGTCTAAGTAAATTTATCGTATAACTGTAATAAGTTATCAAGAGCTCGAAGCTAGTTTTGCCCTTTGCTTAATCATATGATATTTCGTAGATATATATGATAGTAAACAACAATGTGGGAAAAAACCTTGAGTAGTTTTCATTGATGAGATGAGAATGTACATACATTTGAAGATTCAATCTCACTTTTGGAAGTAAATTGAATGATAAATTGTAAATGGCATTATGCTTTAAGAAATAAATCGAGCTAGCGATAATATTTCTTCAATCTCCTTATGTTCCATGGATTTTGAATCCTGACTCCTTTTGTCATCAAGTAGTAGGAACCAAATCTGAATCTCTCTACTACTATGAATGGTCCTTCTCAGTTCTTTGCAAGCTTTCCAGCGTTCAGTTCTTTTTAGTTTTTTGATATTTCCCTGAGAACTAGGTCATTGATGTCCAATTTGCAGCTTTGAGCCCTTCAATTGTATGAGTTAGTCAACATGTTGTGATACCGGTATAGATTTATCACAACTCGGTCTCTTATTTCTTCTATCCAGTTCATGTTACATGCTAACTCGAACTCATTTTCTTTATCAGTTAGATCATGATCTTTGATTGGGTAGTGATACTCTGTTGTGATTATTGCCTCAGTCCCATAAGCTAGTAGAAATAGAGAGCATTATGTTGACTGCCTTGGTATTGTTCTATATGCCCATAAGATATGTGTTAATTTCCTTGTCTAATTCCCTTTCTTCTCTAATTACAGTCGCTTTTTAATACCATCAACTATGATTTTGTTCGTGATTTTAGCCTACACATTCCCCTAAGGATAATATGGATTCTAGGGTGAATGTATGATGTTGTACTTGTTCAGGAAAGCAACCACTTTTTCTCTAATGAACTGGGGCCCATTGTCTATTTGAATTAGATAGAGGCAGCCAAATCTTGAGATAATATGTTCCCAAATGAATGTGATGACCTCTTCTTTTTTAGTTTGACAATGGGGAACTACGTCTACCCATTTAAAAAAAAATGTTACCACGAGTAGGAATTTTCTGTTGCCCGATGTGTTTGGAAATTCGCCTACGAGATCGAGGGTTCATCGTTTAAATGGCCAAAATACTTTGCTTACATGAAGTTTGAGTGCAGGGGCTCTTATCTGATGACCATATCATTGGCAGATGTCGTACTTTCGTGAATACTCTTTAACATGTTTTCTCATTTTCAGCCATTGTCACGCCCCAAAATCTGGTAATCGGTAGCTCGACCAATTACTGGATTTTAAGTAGTGCAGGTCGGGGAATCCACAGATTCTACCACACAAATAGCCAAGCCGTAGACAAATTTTGGCTCAGCTATTCACATATAGCAATAATCATCAAAGTAAAGAAATAACATACAACAATAAAATGCGGAAGCAAAAGATATATATATACATCAGAAGAAAATGTAATACAATATCTCGAAATAAAACTCAGCGACATATGCTGAGAACACTTACAAAAGTCTAGAACTGAAAGAAATCTGCAGCAGCAAGATCTATCTCTGAACTGGCCATCCACGTGTCAATCCAAGCTAATCAACCTCTGAAATGGTTAAAATGCGAGAGTGAGCAAACAACGAGCTCACTAATCCAACAGAACTAAATATCCTACTAATAAACATGTACTGAGAATAGAGATAAAGATAAATGTAAAGCAGAAACAGGTAAATACAGTCTAGCAATATACTAAAAGATCACAAGGGATAGAAAGTAGATAAGGAAAGAGTTAAAGTCAAGAATATAAGAGGAGAGAGAGTTGATGATAAGGGAATATGCAATGCCATGATGTGACGTGATGACTAGGATAATCTCATACTTACCCTAGGTGCAATGTGACGTGATGCAATAAAGCCGATACTCGTAATTCCTAAGTAGTAGGTCGATTAACCGCTAACGTCAAATTTCTTAAAGAGATCAGTAAGGGGACACACTGGTACGATTTGGTTAAGCTCGACCAAGCTAAGGTTAGGTCGCACTCGATCAAAGTGGTAATGGGTGGATCAACCCAACGGAGTAATAGTCCGTATCATTTCAAGGAATTTCAACCTCACCGTGGAATATGTTGGGATCTCCATGAATCTGCCTCATACCATTCCACACTCCTGAATGGTTGAACTAGGTATGATAGTGCCATTCCCAATCTCACCAAAATTTTTAACCCGATATTAGGACTCCTTGGACCCTATCGGAGGTTAACCGAAACAGAGTGTTCGTGTATCCAATCTAATAAGTTTTGAAGATATTAGTAAAGTAATTAAGATGCAACAAGTGTATAAGAGAAACAACACAGCTGCCGCTCACACGGCAACACAAAATCAGGATGAACAGAGACTCGGTAGCACCGACTAAGCATAGCCGACACATCAACCTAACCGCCACTATATCCAACACAACAATCTCTTAAAGTTGGAAGGGGAATTAAGGGGCAAAGCCACGGGAACACTAACCCAACAACAACTAACTAAGCTTGAGTTCTATACGAATACTAACCGAACCCCCGAAATCAAACAAACCTAACTACAGGTTAACAAAATAAACTGAGTAATTCCTAGGTACAATTATAGTTAATAACATAGCATCTCTAAGTTCAGCTAACACTCTAAAGTAATTCTCAGAAACTAGTATAGAAACTTAGTAATGAAGGGATAAAACTTGCCTGAAGACAATCCCGAGTCCTGCGGAAATCCAACTCGGAAAACCAACTAAATTCCGCGAAACGGCAAACGGAACACTTGACAAGCTAACACAACTAATAACATCAACAAGCAAACAATCAATTAAAGAAAACAACAATAAACCTAACCCTAAAATCAAACTCTACGCCGAAAATCGAGCAAAAATGACAAAAAAGGAATCGGGAAAACTTACCGAGGGTAGGAGCGAAACTCGCGACGAAACAGGCGAAGGATCCTCGATACGATAGGGGAGAGTGGATCAAGAGTGAGGAGGATAGGGAAAATAGTTTAGGGAGAGAAGAGAGAGAAAAAAAGTGAAGTGAATAAAGGTGAGAAGTAGACCCAATTAGAGCTGTAGACGCGCCTCTGTTCGAACAGGAATTTATCCTGTTCGAACAGAGTCAAGTCTATTCGAACAAAGACAAGTTTTGTTCGAACAGAACTGCTCCTGCACCAATAAAAAGACCCCGGGGATGCCCCGGTCAACCCCGGACACCCTGAAAACACCACGGACCACCACCAATACCACACAAACACTCCTACAAGCCTAACATGGATTTCTCAAGGTACAAACACCACCTCCACCACCTCACGGCCACCAAAACACCTAGGCCCCCAAAAAGGAATCTTTTCCTCAAAAAAGTCTGAAAACTTACCGACCACTCCAACGGCTCATCGGAACCACCCCAAACCACACACTCAACATACAAACATCAATACCAACCCATCTAGGGGTTCCCATAAATCATAACACCGCCGTAACGCTTAAAACCACCGGAATGCCAATAAATGAATCTTTGCCCGGAAAAACCCCGAAAACCTATCGGCCAATCCAACGGCTCACCAGAACCACACAAAACCACAAACACAACAATTAAACATCATCACCAACCCATCTAGGGGTTCCCAAGGCCACAATGTCACCTTCTCCTCCGAAAGACCACCGAA
Organism: Kingdonia uniflora; assembly: GCA_014058105.1. NCBI lineage: Eukaryota > Viridiplantae > Streptophyta > Magnoliopsida > Ranunculales > Circaeasteraceae > Kingdonia > Kingdonia uniflora. The sequence goes on along the minus strand of JACGCM010002331.1, from coordinate 966,719 downwards.
CCGCCAAAACCATAAAAATGAATCTTATACTAAAATATCGAAAGGAAGAAATGGATGCAAATGGATGAATAATGGATGAAAGAGTAAATGCAGAATATGAATAAGGAACTTAATGTGAAGGAATAAATGCCAATGAGATAAGGAATAAGAATATTACAAAAATTGAATATTAGTGAATAAAAGGAGTAACTGAAATACGGGACATTACAACCATAATTCTCCTTGTATGATTGCCCTGTTTACGAGTGAGCGCCCTACAACATGATATCCACATATCCCTTCGTGTAGTTCCTTAAGTATTCCTTCTGTGTCTTTTTGTGAGAGACATTTTAAATAGGGCCTAGTAACTAACCTTATGTATAATTTGTTCTTCTGCACCGTGTAATGTTTTGGATTTTCAATGAGTTACCTTCCTTCTTTCTTTCAGATCTTCTAGGAGGTTAACGTTATACTTGTTTTCTGGCCCTATGTGAATGAGGAAAGCTTTCCTTCAATCATATTCTTCTTCTCTATCTCCCCCATTGTTAATTATGTTTTTTGAAGCATGATTGGTGTAGGGGGTTGATACTACTTCGATTTTAAGGTGTCTAGCTTCTGTGCCCAACACCCAGCTAAGTAAGCCAGGGAATCGGCATGCCAATTTTGACCATGAGGTAAGTATTTGAGTGTCGCCTTATTGAACCGGCTCATTCGTTCGTCTACCATTGCTGCATAATCGACCATCTTTTCATTCTTCTTGTATCGTTCAGAGTAATGGTAAACTATTAGCAATGAATCGGTGTACACCAATATTTTAGGTACACCGGTTTCTAATGCCATATCCAGCCCATTGATTATAGCCTCGTACTCTATAACATTATTCGAGGCTTTTAAATTAAGCCTTATTGATTTCTCAATTCTTTCATTGGATGGAATGAACATTACAACTCCCACTCCCTACCATTCTTTGTTACCCACTCGGCTCATTCCTCGAAGGGTTTGGTAGGCTGATCGACTTCATGCTCTTTAGTTGTGTCAGGGTCATGTTCTTCCCAATTGGCATCTTTTACAAGGAAGTCGGCTAAGAAGTCAACTAAAGCTTGAAGAACATGTGTTCAGTAATGAAATGAAAATAAACAAAATGGAAATTAAAAACAGCTGATGATCAAGGCCTACAGTCACTGTAATTTTCTTAAGATAAATTTCACCCTGCGTATGGTACTTCACAATTAATGGCGCTTGCCTCCCAAGATACAATGATCGAATCGTACAGATTTGAGGCACTCAAGTCGGTACGCCTGTCGAACTATCTATGATATTACTCTCAAGAAAGAAGCAACGGAAAAAATAAAAGAATTCAGGTATTTTTTGTGTTTCAAGCACTGCAGAAAGAAGCTATTTATAGAGGAGAAGTTGACTAATCGAAGTACCTGTTGACAGGGTTGTGCCTCAAGAAACACCTCTGTGAAGAGTTGTAACTCTTGGAGAGAGTAATCAACTCCTGAATAATTACCCCAAAAACAGACACGAAAATGACCAAGTATAAACTAGATATCCCCATGGGCCATGGGCTAAGGCCCCAAGGCCGAATCATAGACTTATAAATAGTCCAGGTGGGTTATGGGTTGGGTTATACAAGAAAGCCCATGGGCATCCCCATATTGCAAGCCTTTGCACACTCTCCTCACACACGCTTGAGGGCACCACCTACTTATACATGCTACACATGATAGTAGTGTGTAACCCATTATAAAGTAAAAATCCTATTTTCACTTATTCAATGTGGGACTAAAAAGAAATACTAAGTTTAACATTCTAATCAAAGAAAACAAGTGGGGGTTTTTCCAACATAGCTTGCCCTTTCCCTGATGTTCTATGTTCGAATTTAATATCATTCTCTTCCTAACTTACTAACCATTGATGTACTCGTCATGATTTCTCTTTCTTAGATAGTACTTCCCGAATGGGATAGTTTGTGTTAGACATAAAAATATCGAGGATTAATATGCCTAAAAGTATCGTTTTGTTAATCTCGATTTATTATTTTCTAATATTAGTAGCATTTTCTTATTTTTAGGCACTTATTACTGTTGGAGCTAATAAATAGAAAAAGACAGCTGATAGAAGGTAAAAAGAGCTTAAGCATCTCTAGTAGTCTCTCAAGTACAAGGAAGATCTCTTCATTCAATGTATTTATAGATTTACTCCAAGAAATGAAGATGATGAAGAACACTACCAGGATTAGCTTGAGAAAAATTATCTAGATAAAAGATAGAGTATAAATGAGATATGATTTACCTGATATAGGGTTTATCTTTACTTCGAGATAGAGTTTCAAAAATGTAAACAAGCCTTTCCTACCTCCATCTCAGTTTCAAAAATGTAAACACGCCGAGCTCAAACTTCAGTTAACAAAGGATTGGGAGCTCCGTGAGAAAGAGCTCTACACAGAGTGACAAGCTCGTTTGACAGCGCTCAAACTACATGAAGACCAGATAACAATAATCCCTAGAGGCTCTGCAAAATACTCAACAGACTCCTCTGGCCAGAGGTCTCGATCAGTTTCTAGAGACCTCCCGTGTTTCTGTAAGGGAAAGATTGAGACCTCAAGGAGTCGCCAGTAAAGTAATTTCTAGGAATCTACAACACGAACCACAACCCTCCATACATTTTGGGGGTGAGGTTCAGTCCGAAGTCAGTCAAGGTCACTGAATTTTTCTTCATTTGGAAGAAGAACAACGACCTCAACATCAGGTTCCAGCACGAGATCGCCTGAGTGAAGGTACGGGCACTCATCATCCATAACCTACTCGCCCAACGATTCAGCCAACACGTTATTACGTTACGAAAGAGCATATGGACCAACGAATTAAGGAGTTGATCGAAGCACAAGTTCTGGGTACTTCCGGCGACATTACAAAACTACAAGGAAGCTTGATTGCCAAAGAACTATTCGATATGGGGATACCAAAAGGTTTCCATACTCCAAAAAATTCGTAAATACAAAGGTACTGACCCGAAAGATCACATTCAACAGTACTATGATTCATTGGGGTTATACACCAACCTCAACCACATCCTCTATCGTCTGTTTGCCACAAGTCTACTGGAGGAACCACTCCGATGGTTCCATTATCTCCCTGAGGACTCCATATATACATTCGACCAACTGCAGAAACAGTTCATTAAGACAAATGCTTACAACAGGGGCAAAGAGGAGAATTTATATTCTCTTATCAGTCTTAAACAGTCACACAGAGAGAAGCTCGAGGATTTTGCAAAGAAATTTTTAGAGCTTGCGCGTAAAGTGGATAACCTCGATAAGAAAATAGTTGTTACTTCTTTTACCAACGCTCTCCAGCTCGACTCTAAGACCAAATAACACCTTTTCCCCAACAAACATGTGGCCTTGGATAATTTAATCACCAAGGTTAATAGTTATGTGGACCTGAAGAGGATGATGTCTGAGCGACAAAAATCTACTAAATCTGTCTTCTCTACCAAAGGCCCATCTACAGATTGAACCACTTCTCCAAAGGAGGAACAGGTAGATCAGAAGTGTACCAAGGGTAACACTGGCTACCTTCGACAAGGCGTTCCATCGAAAAAACCCATCCTCCCAAAGATGAACATCCGAATCTCCGCAATTTTTCTACTACTTTTGAAGGATAAGCTCTACTGCGTCTCTCAACCACTAGAACCAATTGATAGTCGACCATATTGTCTACATCACAAGGTAAACCATCATTCTACTGACAATTGCTATATTTTACAGAGGTTACTCGAATATATTTTTAAAGAGGGACGGATGTTTAAATATATTGTCGACCTGGAATCATACAAAGATGGCAGCTATAAGAAGCAGCTTGAAGTTTTTCAGATCAATAATCAAGATGAGGAGAAACATCTTTACCATATGCACCACAACAACATAATCAAAATCAATCAGATTACCAATTCTAACAGATCCAAATACTGGAGATTATCTGAATGCTGCGATCTCACACCTCATGACAAAGAAGCTTAAAAGAAGTTAAGCTTCTTCTTGAGTCAAGCAATTACTGGCTCGGGATTTCCTTCGAAGATTGTGATACTAGCCATATCAAATTTCTACATCATGGTGTGTTAGTGATAATGCTCAAAATGAAGAAGTTTGTCATGCACATGATGATGATCGATATTGGAAGCGGTATTGAGATTCATTTTTAGAGTACTATTTACCAAATGGATTTGGCTGACCAATTTATTCAGAGTGACACCGATATCAGTGGGTTTAATGGTTCCAGAGAAGAATGAGTAGGCAAGATCATATTACCTATTACCGAAGGACCAACCACCATCGACGTCGTCTTCTATATCATAAATGCCAAATCCCGTTATCTCGGGATTATGGGCCGCTGCTGGATTCATAATATGGAAGCAATCGCTTCCACCAATTATCAGGCACTCTAATTCAAACACGAAAATGGTATTTATGAGATCAGGGGTAGTCAGAAGCTCTCTTGAGCTTGTGAAAATACCGGCTCTGCTATCCTAAAAACTTCTGACAGATTTGCTGCATAACAATTACAGGAAGCTGATCACCTCAACGATCTACCTTCCACGGAAAAGCCCACATAATATATCAACATTGATGAACCTAGAAGAGGTACTTTCATTGGTACTAAGCTGGTTCAGCGTGAATAGGATGCTCTTATTCAGTTCATGCAACTAAATTAAGACATTTTTGCGTGGTCTTTCGAAGAAATGCCTGGGGTCGATCCGGCCAAGGCATGTCACAAATTAGCCATCAACATCAGCGCTACGGCGGTTAAACAAAAATAGAGACGACTGTTACCTTATCTTTAAGATGAAGTTAACACCGAGATCAAAAAATTGATTAAAGTAGGATTCATTCGAGAAGCCAAATATCTAGACTGGATATCCAATATTGTCGCTATCCCAAAGAAGAACGAAAAAGTCTGAGTTTGCGTAAATTTTACCGATCTAAACAAACATACTCCAATTTTTTTTCCCTCTTCCCAACATTCATCAGATCCTCAATTCTACAACAGGCCACGACCACCTATCTCTGATGGATGCTGCTTCGGGGTACAATCAAATTCAACTTTTGGAAGAAGATCAAGAAAAGACAACTTTCACCACAGAAAAAGGTCTTTATTGCTACAAAGTCATGCCCTTTGGACTCAAAAACACGGTTGCCACATATTAACGGTTGATAACTACTATGTTCAAAGTACATCTAGGGAAAGTCGTTGAAGCCTATATCGACGATCTCTTGTGCAAGAACGTACATTCAGCCAATCACATCTCAGATCTCAACACTATATTCAACATCCTTCGATCTTACAGGATGCGTCTCAACCCTGATAAGTGTCAATTCGGGGTACATTCTGGCTAATTTCTAGGCCACCTCATAAGCAAGAAAAGGATTGAGGCCGATCCATATTAGATTCGGGATCTTCTTAACATGCCATCTCCAAAAATTGCAAAAGATGTTTATAAACTTGCCTACAAGATTGCCGCTATCAACCACTTTGTTTCTAAATCTTCAGACTGCTGTCGTTGGCTATTCCTATTACTCCACAGTTGTACCAAACGAGGAAAAGTTTAACCAAATACAGAGGTCACATGGACACCAGAATGCGAAGCAATTTTTTACGATCTCAAAACCTATTTGGGGAGGTCTCCCATAATGAGCACCCTAGTAGATGATGAGGAACTGATTATCTACCTAGCAGTCATAGATACTTCCCTCAGCTCGGTTCTCATTCGCTTTGAAGGGAAAATCGAGAAACCAGTTTACTTCATCAGCAAAACCCTCACTTCTGCGGAAACGAGGTACTCTAAAATTGAGAAACTTCTTCTCACTTTTGTTTACACTTCACAGAAACTCAAGCACTATTTTTAAGCTCATTCAGTCAAAGTCATGACGAGCTACCCACTTTGAGAAGTTCTATCCAGGATAGAAAAATCAAGGAGAGTGTAACAGTGGTCAGTCAGTTTGGGAGAACATGATATCAAGTTTGAACAACGTCATTCCGAAAAGGGTCAGGCCGTTGCCAATTTTTTTTGCAGATTTTCCAGTGGAGGGTCCCGAGTGGGAGGAGCACGACCCTGACTTTAGAGAAGAAGCTATCGAAGATCTACCCACCAAACCATTTGACGAGCGAGCTGAATGGATCTCAACAATGGGGTGGAGACTTTTCACGGATAGATCAGCAAAACCCGCAGGGTCAGGAATTAGAATCATTTTGATTATACCTTCCAATGACAGAATTAAGAAATCAATCAGCTCGGATTTTGAGGCCTCAAATAATGTTACCGAGTACGAAGCTCTCATTCATGGACTGGACCTCGCTCTTAAGCTCGATATCCCCGAACTCTCAGTTTACACAGATTCACTACTCATCGTCCACCATTACTCTGAGCAATACAAGAAGAATGGAAGAATGATTGAATACGCAGCCCTCGTTGCAGATAGGTTGAGCAAGTTCGCGAAAGTAACTCTTGATTGTCTTCCTTAAGGTAAAAATAGGCACGCCGATTCCTTGGCATATCTAGCCAGGGTCTTAGGTACAGAAGCTCGATATCTCTAGATCAAAATCATTTCAACCCCCAGTATTGATCACATTTTTGTATGCACGATCAATAATAGGGGTGATAAAGGGGGAGACAACGATTGGCGAAAGCCTTTCTTAGCCTACCTCGGTGTCAATAATAGTTGTAACGGACCACTCCCAACAAATTCAAACGAGCGCCGATAGCTAACTAATAACTCGAAGCGCTACACTAATCAAAACAGTACCTTTTATCGCCATTTAGTCACGGGGCCTTACCTCAAGTTTCTCTCAAAACCAAAAGCAGATGAAATGCTCCTTAAATTACATAAAGGGACTTGTGGCCCCCATGCCGCAGGTTGATCACTAGCAAACATAGCTATTACACAAGGAGTATTCTGGCCTGGCATGTACAAGCAACCAGAGGAGTACTCACGCAGATATGATACTTTCCAAAGGCATATACAGATGATATATGCCCCTACGCTCGAGCTCCATGCAAGTAAGGTGTTCTGGCCATTCAAAAGATGGGTACTTGATCTCGTCGACGAATTCCCTAACTCTCCAGGTAACCGCCGTCACCTACTCGTGGCTATCGATTATTTTTCGAAATGGGTAGAAGTAGTTCTACTATGTCGAACAAGAGAAGAATAGGTCATCTCTTTTATCTGGGAATACATCATCACTCGGTTTAGGTGCCTCTACCTAATTCATATCGATAACGGGCCCCAATTTGTGGGAGAAAAATTGTAACCTTCCTCAACCAACACAATATCATCTATTCACCATCCAATCCTTACTATCTTTAAGGCAATAGCCAAGCCAAAATCACCAACAAAACCATCGTGGATAGACTCAAAAAATGGCTTCACTCACAGAAAAAAGGGAATTGGGTTCGAGAACTACCTTATGTCCTATGGGCATATCGTACCACTCCCAGGCAGTCAACAGGATACACCCCATTCCTCCTTGCCTATGGTACTGAGGCTGTCATTCCTTCTAAATATCATCATCCAGTTCAAGATCATGAACTGACTGACGAGGAAAATAAGTTCAAATTGTCTTGCAACCTTAAGATGATCGATAAAACCAAGGAACGCGCCATCGCTAACCTAGGTCGATATCATCATATGCTAGCCAGGTCGTACTGCAGCCAAGGCAGAAACTGTACCTTCTAAATTGACGATCTTGTCCTCAGAGAGATTCCTCAACATCTCAATGAGCCTCAAGCTGGAAAATTAGCCGACAATTGGGAGAGTCTATTCATTATCATAGGTCTCTCAGGTCTGGGATTATATTATCTCATAACAGAAGAAGGAATCCCCATTTCAAATCCTTGGAACACTAGGCGACTAAAACGGTACTATCGTTAAGCATCTTACTACTCCAATTCTATTTCTCGCTTTTGTTTTTTTAATTCCAAAAGTGAGATTTTCATCTCCATCCAATGTAAATTTTGAACTGTTCAATGAAACTTTTAAGTTTTTCACAACATCTCTCTACTTACGTAGATTCAACCACATTCTATAGATTAAAGCATAGATAATACTAGCTTTTAATCGATCTTATACCAGTTAAATCAATGATAACACTCAGTTTGAATGACTCTACTAAATTTCTATGATTGAAAAAAATGCTAAAACTTGTTTCATATTAACGAATCTAACAGGCATAAGATAAGGCAAAGGTATTACTAGCTTTTATCTCTTTCAATATGTCTGCAACATTACTATAGTTAAATCAAGACTCACTTGGTTTGGCTAACTCAGCCCATCTCTGCGATTAGAATAAATGTAAAACTGGTTTTATATCAAAGACCCTACCAGACATAAGATAAAGGCAAATGTCATACTAGCTTTCATCTATTTCAATATGTTTGCGACATATACAATTTCTTTTAAGGCCACATTACAATGGATTCTTTTCTGCTGTTGGGATGTCAACCATGTTTTCCCTTTAGTAGGAGGTCAATCAGAATTCAGTTTGCGAGTTGCAATAACTCTGCCCCTCCCTATCAGATCAGCAGGTCGAGGGCCTAAATTTGTTTCCATGAAGGCCATACAGTTACCTCGATCTATATAGACTCTATAAATACATCTCTTGTCAGACAAACTCTTGAACAAGGTATCTCATTCTAACTCAAGTCTTTTTACTTCCTCAACAAAATATGTAACGGTCGACTTTAACAGGTCTGCTCGTGATGCATGAGCTACAGCAATCCTTGAAAAGTGAGATCTTACCTTCTCGAGGCGTGACTCTAAAGTCGCATACAATTTCTTTTGATATGTCATTTCCATTTCTGTCTAAGCATCAAAAGCTATAGTCTCTTCCAATTTTTTGACAAATTTTACTGATTCAGCCTGATTAATGGCCTCTAGGTCCACCACATGGGCTCGAAGTCTCTCAATTTTTGCATTCAGCTCTTCCCTGGGCGAATTATCCCTTAACAAATCATCTTTTTTCTTCATCAGAATTTTATTTGCCCTGATTTTGCCTTCCAAGACCATCTCCATAACAAGAGCAACATTTAACTTGTGCTGGCATTCTCTTAAGTTTGCGTTCCATTTCTGCACATGCCCTTGAATTCAAGCTACGTCACCTTCCTGCTCTCTAATTTGACCTGACAGGTTAACTACATCCCCTTAGACTAGAGGAACTTTAACATCAGTTCTACTCCTCCTCAAGCACTCTCTAGCCTCGGCTTTCTTGACATGTGCGCTGGCTTGCACTAATTCGGTCTTCAATCGTGCCACCCTCTTATATAACTCGTCACACCTCTGTTGCATCCCCTAATATTCCATATCCTTGGCGGGTAGGGCTATATGCAAATGTTCGGCTACAGCTTCCTAGGCAGATAGATTTTCTCGAGCCACCTTCAGCTCATTATCTTTTTCAATAATTTTCAGTTTTAGTCGTTCTAGTTTGCTTCCACAATTCTGAAGATCAACTCGAGATTATCCCTTTGATCTATTTAGCACCTGAATACGGTATTGAGCTATTTCAGCTTGCCTACCCTTAACCATTAGCGTGCCAATCCGACTTTGAAGCTTCTCGGTGTGTTCTTTTATACTCTTACACAGTTTGCCATTCGATTAACCATCAGCTTGCCTACCCATGCTCTTACACAGTTTTAGGAGAGAGAGAGAGAGAAAGTAGGAAACGAGTAAAACAGTGACACTATTGACTGTGTGTGTAAATATGCCAAATCGAATGGCGACTTTATAAATGACACAAACTGTGAAATTAATGACGACCTTAAAGATATGTACTCTTGAAGTAGGCTAGCCTTATTTCTGGTTTTTCTCCATAGGTGAACCATCAAAGCTTGCTTGCTTAAAGAAGAGCATGCCTTAATTAATCTTGAATGAGACATTTATGTTTTTAAGGAGACGCACTTTCGTCTTTGGCTTAATGATCAATATTGGGTTTATAGTTTAAACTTGAGTCCTCTGTAATAAAGGTAATGGGGTGTGGATTCAACGTGCAAGTTCTCATTTCTTCGAGAGAAGAAGAAAAAAGGCCCATCCGAGTTAGCACTGAAGACCATGTAACTGTTAGAAAATAATGGATACAGTCGCACAGAGGCTTTAATAGACCTAAGGCCATGCCACCATGGTTGTCTAGTATAGTACCTCATGAATTTTAGTGCTTGTACCAAACAAATCTAGTTATCGGTTCATAGTATATAATTTATCTCCCCACAACACTATACCATGATAGAACTATTTTGATAATTTTGAAACTTCATTTCCCTATTAGAAATTATTCTTGTTACAAACAAATTCATGTTCGATCAGTGGTGTATATGTTGATTTCATTTTTATGCAAATATATCATTGCCCAAAAGCTACAAAATCAAAGATAGCCATTAAAGTAAAACAAACCAAAAAACATTTTTTGACTTGGAGAAAGCTTTTAGTCAGCATGAAGAGAGCGGGTGTCACACAATGGTAATAAAATCGGAGATTTTGATGAAATGAGATGTTATACCATTAAAATAATACTCGAGAGTAAAATTCTAGAATGATAGTGATAAATAACTCATTAAAAAGAAATAAAATGAAACATTGACAAATCTAGGCCTATTGAATATAACAAACGGTAAAAAAATACAAACACACTACAAGTTGTTCCTCCATATATAATCCTCTACCATAGTGAAGGCGTAAACCATATCTTATCCATCAGGTCACAATATCGTATACATGGTTTGAAGACTGAGAAATGTTCCATCTTGTTTTCGTCGTATTAGAACTAGAGGTTCCATCTCAAAACCAATTGGTTATGAAAGGAGTAGCCCCAGGATCTTATATTTTGAGGTGTGTAAGACTATGTGTGTCCGATGTGGGACTATATCTCAGCACGCCCCCTTATGTGTGGCATAATTTATAAGCTTAATGCATGGATGAATATTTGGGTGACACAGAGTAGTACGTGGGCTGCTGGGCTTAACACCGTAGAAGAAAGATCTGCTATGATACCATATTAGAACTGGAGGTTCTATCTCAAAACCAATTGGCTTTAAGTGGAGTAGCCCCAGGATATTATATATTGAGTTACAAGGCTATGTGCGTCCGATGTGGGACTATATCTCAACACGTCATAGTTGAGGGTTTGGTAATCGCCTTTAAAGGTTTTCAGAAGTTGGTAACTGCAATTTTGTATCAGTTTAAGGTGACTGGAAGCCAAGAAAGACAAATGAAGCATTGGTACTTAAGAAAAGTGTTGAATCACATAGGCTTTCCCCCCATTCTACCCAATCTTGGCCACCTTCCTCATGCCTAAAAAAATATCAAGATCGTTAATGACGAACCCAAGTAATGATAGGTTACCAAATAACTCTATTAGACGGAGTTGAAAATATCCCCTAATATCGAATGTTGGTAATTTTGGTATAGTAGTATGCTTAGTTGTTGAGTTATAAAGATCACAATACTACGGAAGTCATCTCTCCATCAATGGTGTATAGCAATCCGTCATAATAAACAAGATTTTTGATATATCCTTGGTTTTGGTTTTGTACCACACTCAATTTTTCATCAACTAGTTTTTAAAATACCAGCTTTTTATTCCATGACTCCACATCCGCAAAAGCCATGACAATGTAATCCTCAACATCATTTAGATAACATAACTCCCCCTTTCAAGGGAATTGTGGTCATAGATGGTATAGGGATTTGTTTCCTTGTAACTGGATTTAGTAAATAAACGCGTATAAGATTCTTTGTACTACAACCTACAACAACCAACCAACCATGACTAGATCTGCAGAAAAATTGGGTGAAATCCTCCTCAACTTCCCTATGGTGATAAAATTTGTTATCTACGATGTTGTATAACCTATGTTTGGTACAAGAATTCTTCTCATTGTCGAACGATATCAAGATCCAGGGAACGTGTAGAGGTACTTACCTAGGCCTCTCCATAAAAAACATATCTCCATAACATACTGCTCCAAATTGGATGTAACTAACGATGTCCCTTACTACAACCCGCGATCCAATTAATTCTAGGAGCTCCTTTAGAAATTCAGACCAATTATTCATTGCTCAATTGGAAGTGCTGAAAAACAAGAGAGAATCAATTAAGTTTTAGTAAGCTTAAGCGTCTATTTATAATATTTTGCAGACTTAATCTTTAAATTCCTTAATACTGTAATACCTCTATAATTAATATTATTGGACCATTACATTCTTGGACTAATATAAAGAGATTACAATTTAGAGTTAAAAAATTATCCTTAGTAAGGTTTGGAACCACAATTTCCTATCAACAAAAAAAATATTAACCTATGAGGATAATTATATAGAGGTTTTAGTGTAATTACGAAAAGATATGCTTATGAGCGACTTGAAGAAGTATTATAATCTTTCCCTAAACATCATACTAACACAATTTTATTTTAATATATTTTTATTTATTTATCAAACTTTAGTAGCCAAATCGACTTAATTGTTGATATCTCAATTATTTGTTTAAACCCTATATACACTTGCCTAGTTTGAGGATGCATGTGAATCAAGGTGAGGAGAAAAATTACGAAATACAGGTGAAACCTTGATATTGCCATCATGGTAAGTAATCTAATAATGACAGAGAGTTGATGACCTAAAGCACTTACCTAGCTTAGAGCAGTCAAAGAAGAAGTTTATATAAGAAATTCGCTCACGAGTTCGGGTAAGTCAGCTGTATTATGTTCAGAAAACGAGAAGACTCGTACCTTTGTAACATAGAAAAAGCTTTATCTCAAAGTTTTTTTGTAGTTACGGGGGAAAATGTAGAAGCAACATGCGAGTCAATACCTCAATCCATAGTTTCAGAAGCAGTAGACTGGGCAGCAAATCTTTTGTTCACCCATGGACTCCCATTTAGTACGATTGCTGGCCAGTCCAGGCTGCTTACAAACGCATTGTAGAAAGTACAACACAGTTATACAAGGCAGTTTTGTTTTTCTTGCTTTCTAGAAAACTTAAAATATCCAAAAATATAAAACAATCATGAGGACTAATGGTTAATCAGAAAAAATAAAAATAAACCTTCTGATTGCTTCCATCTTGAATAGTTCGAGTTGGTTAATGAGACTGCGAATATACTGCAAAAAGTTCCCTGAGGAAACATATATCCATTTACCCAACCTCTATTTCAAATATGCTTCGTGGTAGCGCCCTGGTTCGTAGTAAAATTTTTTATTTAAAATAACAAAATTTAATAAATTTGATATAAACCATGATGTCGTATATCCCTAAGTATTGAGACTTTACGTTAATCACATAGAATGTAACGTCGAGGGTTGTTGGTCCAACTGTTATAGGTTGAACGATACTTCCTACCCTTTCTTCTTTAGATCCATTCAATCCGCTGAGATCCAGGTCGCTTGGTTCCACCTTCTCTATAAGTTCCATTTGCTCGATTGTACTCTGGAAAAGGACTTCTGTAGCGCTTCCCGTATCTACCATCATTGTGTGCCTGGCGAAGTTTTTCATTTTCAGCATGATGACAAGCGCGTCGTGATGTGGAAACTTTACATGGTCTACGTCGTAATCTTCAAATGAAATGCCAGTTCGCTTTTGACTTGACTCAGGCGTGAGCTTGGCTTCTTTATCAAGTACTGCAAGATCATGGAAATGTGTCAAACTTCTTCATTTAAATATATTCAATCTCGATCTGGTGAATCCCGATCATCTGGTTAACGTAAAGATGGTGCAGGTTCTTCTCTTCAGAATTTCCCTCAATTTGAATGATGTCGACCTGCTTCTTGTAGCTCCCATTTTTGTATCCTTATAGGTTGATGATGTATTTGTGTATCCTTCCATCCTTCAAAATGTATTCCATCAATCTCTATACGGTGTGACATCTGCTAGTGTCGCGGTGTGCAACCTTGTGGTGTTTGCAGTAGGGCTTTCCTTCTATTGGTTATGGGTTGAGCGTTGTAGAAGATCTTGTCATTTGTTAACATTGGGTAGATCTCTAAGATCTTACTTCGATAGTAAGTTCCCCTTTTGATTCTTGCCCTCTTCTGTTTTAGCTCGCTTTGTATTGCCTTATTCACTGTTGCTTCGATCACCGTTTCTATCTGTGTTTGGACCTTTTATTGTTTTGAAGTTTTTAGTAGACTTATGCATTTCGGCCATCATCCTTTTTAGATCGATATACCTATTTACCTTTTCAATCATTTCCTCCAAGGTAATAGGGTTGTTTAAAAACAAATGTTATTTCACTTTACATTTAATATGCAGGGCATTAGTGAAGGGCGAGATTGTAGTCTTATGATCTAAGTTATCCACATTTCTGGATAGCTTGCGAAACTTCTTTGTGAATACTTCTAGCTTCTCTCCCTGAGAGTGCTCGAGACTAATGACTGTGTACAGATTCTCTTCCCTATCCTTGTTATGCGCATAGGTCTTCATAAAGAGTTTTTGTAACTGGCCGAATGTAGAGATAAAATCTTCAGGTAGAGAATAAAACCATCGGAGTGGCTCTCCCTGGAGACCTGTTGCGAACAAGTGGCATAAAATATGATTTAAGTTCAAATACAATCCCAATGAATCTCAAAACTATTGGACGTGCTCTCCTAGATCAGTGCCTTTGCATTTACGAATCTTTGGAGTATAGAACCTTGCTAGAGCTTCCATTTTGAATAGTGCTTTAGCTATCAGACTCCCTTATAGTTTGCTCAATTCGTTATTATTGCAAAGAGTTTAGGCTTCTATGAGTTCTTTGATTCGTTGGTCCATGTGTTCCTATGTTACATATTGGCGTGGTACTGGAACCGACTATAGTGCTGGCCTTGGGTTATGATTACCACTACCTTCGCTCAACCTTTCCCTGACCGGTACCCTGTTTGGAGGGCGTGGCTCTTCTCCTTGTCGTTTTGAGTGTCGGCATCCTCTGCTAGTTTCGAGTTGATCTTCGCATCCCAGATGGGCTGAGGCTTCTGGTTCTTAAAGATTGTTACATATTTGTCTGGCTGCCCCTTCAATCATAGCTCCCCTAGGTCCCAGTCTGTCTCATGCTGATATTTTAGAATCAGTGGCACAACTTCTCTGTCTCGAGGAGTTGGTCCCTATTGATTATCTTGCAGAGCTTTCAAAGTAGTTTAGAGAATAGCCATCTGTTCTTCATATCATTTGGATTCCAACTGTCATATTCTATGTTCTTCCTCCAACTCCTTGTTACGAAGTTCTCAATCTTGGTCCAACTGGTGTTTAAAATCGCTTCGTTTCATCATTTCAGCATCGAGGTTTGCCCTTAATTCTGCTAATTGATCTGGTTCGGTGGAGGCAAACTCTTGTTGTATTGTTGAAGTTGCTCGCTTAGTTTTCACCATAAGTATTTGTTGATGATATCTATAAAGCTGTCGGCCTTAGGATTTTGTCGTAAGTATCTTCTTTTCCATAGACAGTGCCAAATGTAAGGACCTAAATTCGTAGTTCAAATAGTCTTTTACACCAAATGTACCTGTAACACAAATAATTGTAACCAAATAATAGAAAGTGGTTCGAGTTTAGCGTGAAAACCTTTGAATAGGTAAAAACCACGACCTCGGCTTGAGGGTTTAAAAGAATAATTTATTGCTAGGATATTACAAGTAATAAAAGGTTGGTGTTCTGGAATATTTCTTACTGTGTAATTCTTATCTTCAAAATATTATTCCTATTTCCTATCACCTCTGTCCTATTTATAGATCTCATCTTCAGTTCGTGGGTAGCAACATATTCTCTTGGATTAGGGGAAAGAGTGGCAGAGCTTCTGGATGTTGTTCCTGTAACTGCCAGTTTGTGGGGACAGGTATCTTTGACTCATTCTTCTGTATTATTAGAGGGCTTGGAGCCACGTCACTTCTCAATTCCTGCTCAAGATGTCGACATCGATAGGGTGTATGACCTCCAAGTTTTGTATAAGCCTGGCAATTTGGTAGTTCACTGTTACAGAAGCTCAAGGAATAGGTCCTTACAGGTACTTCAAGAATCTACAACATAAAATCTAGAATCCATTAAATCCTTACAGGATTAATATATAAAATATCTGCAATCTTAAAATCCATCCAAACCCCATAGTTTTGTACTAAAAATGCACAATTACCCATAAATTAATATTAAATAAGCCAAAATTTGATATTAAACATCACTTGTTAGTGCTAAATGGAGTACCATCAAGATTTATCGAATCTCTTTCTCCAATCCATTAGTTATACTTCTTACTGCCGAGCCTAAAATTGAGTACATCACTTCTTGCTTCTTTTCCATCTCGAGCTACGATTTACACTCTGAAAATGCCGACGAATGGTCGATAAGATTCTATGATGTTTTAATCGAACAACTGTTGAGATGTTCGAACATATTTTAGAGAGATTCAGATCTTGAAGGAGTCGATGTAGCAATCATCGTCATCATTGAAAAATGAGAGGAAAAAGATATTGCTAATCTTAATTACCAAATTGGTGAACTCTAAATCAAAATGTGAAATGCATACCCTTGCACTATCCCAAAACTACCTTTGTAGATAAACTCTAGGAATCTAAACGTGGAAAGGAGCGAATTGCAATTGAAGAATTGAAGGAATAATTCAATGAGTTCTTCAAGTAAACCTAACTCTGAGTATTTTTTTTAAAGAAGTTAGAGGAGACAGAAGAAGAGAGAAGTGAGGGAGAGGAATGAGTTTAAGTAGGTTTTCCATACATCCTCGAAAAACGTTTTTTGTTGTTTGTTGTAAATGTAAGGGCCATATTAATTCTTTGTACTGCGTTATTTGTTGTAAATGTAAGGGCCATATTTAGAATGTAGAAAAGTTCATCGAGTTTCACATTGCGTGATGTACGGTCAAAGCTCAACCATTAAGTTGAGTTTTTTTCTTCTTCTTATTTTCTTGCTTTTTAATATAAATATATTGCCTTTGAGGATCATATATGGTCAGAAAGATCTAAAAAAGCATGATATATGTAGATTAATGCTATGAATTAATGTTGCTATCAAAATAATGTGAAAAATACCTAAGCTGGAAGATTGAAAATCATATTATTTTATCAGACATACCAAATGGAATATACAAGTAGAAATTTGAAGGGTAGGGTGAAAGCACGTCACAAACTCCATACCTTTCAACTGAGATTTCATTTTTGTAAAAGAAAACGATTTCAATAGTGTCACACTCGTACTGCTTGTCCAAATATTAGGTCCGTTGATATTTAAAACGAGTAACGATTTATACCTTGCATTGACTAACAATTTACATTGTTTTCTACTATGATCTCATCTAATGTTTTTGAATTTGATTGAACCATTTTCTTTCTCTTTTTCTCAATTTCTAAATCACTTTCTAATTTAATGATAAACCAAAAAAAGTTCATAAATACAATTTCAAATGTACTTTTGAATATTCGTTTACAGATAAATGTTCTTTTATACGCATTTGAAGAGAGAATTCTCGAAATGTAGGTACCAAAAATTATGATCTAAATGAAATTAATATTGTATGATCTAACAATTCATAATAATAAAAATCATCAAATGACCATAGGGAGTGTTTTCACACTGCACTAAGGTTTTTTCTTTGAAACGTCTTTGGTCTGTAAACCAAAACTTATCCGCCATCCTTTCTTCCCACTCTCTTTGAATCCATTGCAAACTCTAAGCACTCTGTCCTATTCTCTCGAAATCTTAATTTCAATTTTAGGTTTATGTGTTTTTTTTCTCTTTTCCATTCTGAGTAGTTTAGGGTTTCCATCTGGATTTGTGGCTTCTTGAAGATTTTACGGTTTCATATTTTACCATATTTCTTTCGGCCACCAACTCCAGTCTTGAAAAAATATGGAAAATACAGTCAGGACTATGAGTTGAATCCCCAGTCCCTGTAGCAGGGAAATAAGATCCCAATGCTACGTAAATAATATTCTCCGCTCTGTTTGTCTCTAGTACTACAACAAACAATGCATTAAACAGGCACCAACAACTTCAACGACCTTTGACACCAACAATTCAAACTTCAGCTCCTAAAAATCATCACTCTCTCCTTATTAATCCCTTCTAATAAACCCTAATCTCTCTTTCTTGATAGATCTCTCAAGGTGAAGCTGATCCAATCCAATCTTACAACATGTAAGTCATCTCATGTTTGTTCTCCAATTTGCATTTCTGGGTTTGACTTTAATTCGATGTTTTTTTTAAAATGAAATTTAGGGTCTTTTTAATGGAAAATTAGGATTTAGGATTAGTTTTTGATTAAATGGATGCTTGAAGGTTGAATTCACATACCCAAAGCTTCATTTGGTAGAAATCAGGTTGAATTTGCATACCCAAATGTTGGCTTTTCGAATCCCATACCCAGAATTTAATATTGAAAATTAGGATTTGGGGTTAGTTGTTAATTAGTTGTATGCTTGAAGGTTGAATGCCCATACCCAAAGTTTTATTTGTAGAGACCCAAATGTTGCTTCGTTGAATCCCATGTGCGCAAAATCTAATGAAAATTTCGGAATTTGGAGGTATTTGTTTATTATTGATATGCTTGAAGGTTGATTGCATTGCGGTGCCCAAATTATCATTTGGTAGAAATTGGGGTTGAATTTACATACCTAAATGTTGATTTTTGAATTCCATGCCCAGAATTTAATGGAATTTAGGATTTAGGGTTAGTTGTTAATTAGTTGTATGCTTGACGGTTGAATTTGCATACACAAAGTTTGATTGGTAGAGATTAGGTTCAATTTACATACCCAAATGTCGCTTCATTGAATCCCATGCCCTAAAATATATTGTAGCGTGATTGCTTGTATTTAATTGGATTGGAATTCATTTATACGAGTTTTATTTTGTAGCGATGTAAACGAAGGAGTCAATGCAATTGACTTGCTCGTCTTTAGTACAAGTTGATATACAGAAATGTCGTGGGGCAAATTGTTAGAAATTGGTACGGTTAAGAATGACATGGCAGTTCGAGAAGTCTGTGCAAATGGACTCTCAATTAAAACAGCGGAGGTTGAAGCAAAGCTTGACCAAGGAAATATTCAAGAAGCGGAATCTTCGTTGAGGGAGGGGTTATCACTTAGTTTTGAGGTTTGTTTTAGATGATCTGCTTACTTCTTCCTTTTGTTTATTCTTTCCTCTGTTTACGTTAGGTAGTTTGGAATTAGGTCTGGTTCTTGCTAAATGGTTATTTGCTTAAGTTTTGCAGGAAGCGAGGGCCCTTCTTGGAAGATTGGAGTATCAAAGAAATAACTTGGAAGGCGCTCTTCGAGTATTTGATGGGATAGATCTTCAAGCTGCTATACAGCGGTTGCAGCCTTCTGTTACTGATAAACGATCATCTAGGAGGAGCCGTTCTAGCAGTGATTCGGTTTCTCAGCATGCTGCAAGTCTAGTGCTTGAAGCCATATATCTGAAAGCAAAGTCTCTTCAAAAGCTCGGGAGAGTAAATGGTATGGATTATTCCAAAAAACCACTTTTGTACTTTCGAAGAGAATGTTTAACTTTTATTTTATAAATCTTAACCTCTGATCACAATGTCACTGTTCTGTCGCAGAGGCTGCTGAGGTATGTAGTAGTATCCTTGATGCTGTGGAGAGAGTATTTTATCAAGGTATTCCTGAAGTGATGGTGGACGCCAAGTTGCAAGAGACTGTTAGTAAGGCTGTAGAGCTCCTTCCAGAACTGTGGAAGCAAGCTGGTTGCTACCAGGAAGCCATGTCTGCTTACAGACGTGCTCTTCTCAGCCAGTGGAACCTCAACAATGAATGTTGTGCTAGGATTCAAAAATGCTTTGCATTGTTTTTGTTGTACAGTGGTGTAGAGGCTGGCCCACCTAGTTTAGCTGTTCAGATTGATGGTTCATATGTTCCTAGAAATAATCTCGAAGAAGCAATTCTATTGTTGATGATCCTATTGAGGAAGTGTTTCCTTGGCAAGACAAAATGGGATCCTTCGATAATGGAACATTTTACATTTGCACTATCAATATGTGGTCAAACTTCTATATTAGCAAGGCAACTTGAAGAGGTCTTACCTGGAATATACCATCGATGCGAACGATGGAACACCTTAGCTCTTAGTTACAGTGCCGCAGGAAAAAACAAAACTGCTTTGAATCTATTAAGAAAGTCCCTACACAAGCATGAAAAACCTGATGAACTTCTGCCGTTATTATTCGCTGCCAAGATCTGTAGTGAGGACTCCTCTCTCGCTTCTGAAGGGGTGGGGTATGTGCGTAGGGCAATTGAAAATTCTCAAGGTGTGGATGCACATCTAAAGGGCGTTGGTCTTCGTATGTTGGGCCTTTGCTTGGGGAAGCAAGCTAAAGTTGCTTCGTCAGACTTGGAAAGATCTTACCTCCAGTCGGAAGCTTTGAAGTCACTAACCGAGGCACTTGCTTTTGAAGAAGGCAACCCAGATGTAATTTTAGAGTTGGGACTCCAATATGCAGAGCACCGGAATCCAAATGCCGCTTCGCATTGTGCTAAAAATTTCATTGATGCAACAGGTGGTTCCATCTTGAAAGGTTGGAGATTGCTTGCTTTGGTTTTGTCCGCACAACACAGATATTCAGAGGCAGAAGTGGTTATTGATGCTGCTTTAGATGAGACTGCAAAGTGGGAACAAGGACCGTTGCTCAGAATGAAGGCAAAGCTGAAGATCTCTCAATCGTTGCCTATGGAGGCAGTGGAAACTTATAGGTTGCTCCTTGCATTGGTTCAAGCCCAAAGGAAATCTTTTGGGCCTCTTAGGAGTAATGTTCTCCAGGTTAGATTCTATTCCCGTGACCAATATACTGAATAATGAGAGCATATTCATGTGGGAGAACTAAAACATGCTCGTAAATGCCCTTTCCTATCAAACCCAGACACTTATTATACTTGGTCCTTTAATTTAGTTCCTGGATCCAAGTTTTCTGACTAGGTGATTCTTTAAGCCCTCTAATTATCTTTTTACCAAAAATAATTATAATTTAGCAATAAACATATATCTTCCATCTAACAAACTAGGTGTCTCAATCTTGTATGCATATTGCCATCCCACGTCCATTCTTGCACTCCTTGAAGTCAGCTTCAATTTGCATTTTGTTTATTAAAAAGGTAAAATCTTGTTTTCCGATAACTAAAATGATTTCTTACAAATGAAAACCAAACATTTAGACATCATTAATCAAATAATAAAGATGCCCGACTTAACAAGTTTGAAAAATTAATAAACATTTGGAAGCTATATTTAAAGTAAAGTTAAGTGCTAACAATACCTTGAAAAAGCTTCAATGCTTGTATTTGCTGGTAATGGTAGAGATTAATAAAAAATGGCACATGAAGCACAAAGGGTTTCACAAATTTGGATTTGGTTGAGAGTTAAGCTCACTCTGTCATTTTTGGTTTGTTTGTAAATAAGTGAAAACTATAGTTCCATCTTAAAACAGGTATGTTTAACAAATGACAAAAAAATAAGGGTTCTGATTAGGAGGTTTTAAGTTGTTTTCTGGTAAGTAATGCTCCAAATTTTTTTTTTTTCTTGCAAATGACAACTAAATAATGGTTCTAACTGGAAGGGCTTCAATTTTGATATAAGTAATAAGTAAAGTCTGAAGGGGTCTTTGAAATAGAAGAATATCGTAAAATGATTTCAAAAATGCTTAACCCGGCTGATTATCCACCTGTTTACCTCCACCAGTATGAGTCTTAAGCTTCCTTAACACTCAAAAATTCACCTCAATTTGCGCTTCAGCTCTCGCCTCAGTAAGCTAAGGATAATGGAAAGAGCTGCTTACAGAAGTCCTAAAAATTAAATGCTACAATAGGGACAGCAAGATATATTATTTTAAGGACTAGCATCTAAGTTTATGCTAAGAGAAACAAAGAAAATTTCTGCAAGGCTTCCACCGTGCCCAAAAGATCGGAAATATTGTTATGTCCCCTTACGTTAAAGCTCTCCCCTTGAATCTATGGAGAAGGTACAAGCCTTTTAGTGAAAGTAATTTTTCTTTAAAACCTCAAGGTCCATCTTGAAGTGGACCTCGAGGCATAAGCCTCCTGGAAATATTGATTTATAAATGCAAAAGCTGACAACATTATATCCTTCTTTCATCATACTGCCCATTTATCAAGGTTTACCATTATTTTGTTCGTGACTATTATGTAAGACTTCTTATAGATGGAAATCATGACTGAGATGTTCTACTATGAGTGCTTATGACATGATTGCAATATCATCAAGCAAGAAAAGTTTAAAATGCATGAAATCAGTTCTCTTAATGGTTGAGTTTGCAAAAAAATAAAAAAATTGGCTGTTTTATTGTGTATACTTGCAAATTTTGGCTTGATGGAGAATATTACTTTTGTCACTTATCTTTTTTTAGGTCATAAAAGATGAATCACCGTATTGAATCATTACCACCAAGCATATTGTAATTTATCTGATGGGAGAATATTTCTTTTACTAACATTTTGTAGCCTTTGATGTTATTGTAGGACGAGGATGATAAGGTCAGTGAGTTTGAAGTGTGGCAAGGCCTTGCAAATTTATACTCCAGCCTTTCGTATTGGAGGGATGCTGAGATATGCTTGGAAAAGGCTAGAGCACTGAAGCGACACTCTGCTTCTGTTTTCCACACTGATGGTAAGATTCAATCTCTATATTTACTGAAATTTGCCTTTCAAAAACACAGGAAGCCCATTACTTTTTGCTTTTTGATTTTAACAAAAAAGTAAGAAAGTAAAGTACCAAGAACTGAAAATGTCATCCAATTAACAAAAGTGAAAAGCACAATCTTATAGCTTGGAAACAATATCACAAAGTCGGGAAGTTCGGGTATATAAAAATAAAAAAAAATGGTGAGATTCTGTAAAAGACGTGTATAAGTAAATACCAAAATACCAAATAACAAATACTTAGATACTTAGAGACAATAACAGAGGACAAAAGTCGCGACTCACAACAAAGTCCTTGTACACCTAGCGAAATAACATTTCTAGACCAAACCCCTAAATATTCAGAGTTGAATTTTGAATATGTATGAAATATCCAGTAATTAAGAAGAAAAACAAGCATTATGTTATACGGAGCATCAATTTAGTTAAAAAAATACTGTGCTTTGTATTGATCGAAGGAGAAGAATAAGAAGTTAGATTTGGATTGTTAGTTTAACTTGGAATAAATCTCGGAGAAAAAATTAGTAGATTTTCGGTTTTCGAGGGAGTTGTATTATTTTCAGTCAAATTGAAGATTTGCGATAAGATTTGTTTCTCTTGCTGCCAAGTAAGGGGTTAGTTTGATAAGATAGGAAATTTGAAAATTTTGTCAAATATCAGAATCTAAGAGACAAGTTATAGGACATGGTCTCCCAGTTGGCAAAATGGGGTCGTTGTAGTTATTTACATGGTCTCCCAGAAGGAGGAACATCATCCTGCAAGAACATGCCATCCACTTCACGTCCACTACAAATATGCCTCCATGGTGTCAAGTTCTGAAGGCATCATTCAACAGTTCAGCCTCTCAGTGATATTATTAACATAAAGAAGTTAACAGTTAGCTATGCGGAAAGTCCAGAAAATACTGTATTTAAGATCTTTTGTCTTTCTCTTAATATGTCTTTCAGATTTGGTTATCCCTCTAATCTGTTCTTCCATTATCATCATCATCCAAGCCAAGTCAAGTCCATCCTAATCTAGTCCGGTTAATGGCCTCTTTTGTTCATGTTGTTTTGCTCAACACAACGTCGATTGTGAATCTCATATATGTAGAAATAAATAAGAGGAAAAATAATATTCACTCAAATTAATTAATTAGATTACATCATAGCCTCTCTTTATCTGACCGACTGATAGAGAGGTCACTTACAAATAACATGGGCTCAAAATTGTGCTTAGTGGTTACGAAGTAGTTAGATGGTAGTTCGTCTGAAGCTTTTATCTTTTCCTAATTTACCTTTACTTTGTCGCCACAATTATAGAGAATTCGACTATGACCAAAATTTTAGTAACTTTAGCCAAAACAAAAAACTAAATGCCACAATTATAGGAACTTAAACCAAAAGACCACCTCCTGTTTATAATACTTAGGACTCTCTACTAACTCATCTTTCATCTTAATCTTCTCCCATTGAATTTGTTCCATTTTCTCCTTTATAACTCTGATTTTCTCCTTTATCTTTCATTGATCTTCTCCCTGAGATATCTCTCTCATTCACTCCTTGCTTAACTCTTGCATGCGTCCCTTATACATGTCTTGCAATAGGTGCAAGCGCAAACTATGATTATTTTTTTAACGTGAAAATTGAAAAACAGAAAAATATAATTCCAAAGTTTGAATTTTCTGTGAAACAAATTGAGTCTCTTTATAAAGTCCATTTGTTATTCTCTTTTATTTCTATCTTTGTAAATATAAGTATACAGAGAAATTTCACACATAAAAAAGAGTGGTCGGTCCCACCGGCACCTGGTATACTAGTATAGTAGAGGATCATTAAGCTAATTCTACTAGTACCCATTGTAGGACTAAAGTAGTATGTGTAAATACACAAACACACACTCCAACACTCCCCCTCACGTTGATACAAACATATAATGTTCGTATCAAGATGGATTACAATAAGAAAAGAAAATAGATAGTTTATCATAATACAATCACTCCCTCATTGATAAAGAAATAAAACTCCCTCTAAAGTTGATAAAACTTATGTCAGACCACTCTTTTGCAGCAGTAAAACACTTCAAAACGTCATATATACCTTGGGGAATCGACGGCATTTCGAATTGCCATTTTCCCCACACGTATTTGTGAAATCGGCGGCACCAACCGACTTGCCAGTTTTCCCACTTGGGGGTATGTAAATATCTTGAAGCGACACTGAGGTAATAGAATTAGTCGAGGAAGAGAATCATTCGAGCTAATGTAAAGGAGAGATAATTAATTGAGGAAAGAGAAAACTACTCAAGGAAGAGAGAAAAACTCACTTTAAGAAGAGTAAAATCATAATCGTGGTAGAAGGAAGTCGACATCTTTACCCAATTCAAAGAAAAAATCGTGTCTTGCAATAGGAAATAATAGAAACGATAAAAAAGAATCACTAGAGGAAAAAAGAACCACTCTAGGAAAGAACCACTCAAGGAACGAAACTAATAACTCATGATCGAGGTGGAAGGTAGTCTGACATCTTCATCCGGTCCAAAGAGAGAAAATTCATGACCGAGGTGGAAGGTTAGTCTAATAACATCTTCATCCGATCTAATTAGAGAAAATTGCATCTCGCGACAAGCAAACGAAAAAGACCTCAAACCGCATTGGTGATTAAAACTAGTATACCGGGTGCCAGTGGGACCGACCCCTCTTTTTTTATGTGTTAAATTTCTCTGTATTATACTTATATTTACAAAGATAGAAAGAAAAGAGAATAACAAATGTATTTTATAAATAGACTCAGTTTGTTTCACCGAAAATTCAAACTTTGGATTTTTCGGTTTTCAATTTTCACATTAAAAAAATAATCATAGTTTGTGCTTGTACTCATTACAAGACATGTCTAAGGGATGCATGCAAGAGTAAAGCAAGGGGTGAATGAGAAAGATATCTCAGGGAGAAGATCAGATGAAAGATAAGGGAGAAAATCAGAGTTTTATAAAGGAGAAATGTAGCACATTCAATGAGAGAAGATTAAGATGAAAGATGAGGCACTAGAGAGTCCTAAGTAATATAAACAAGAGGTGGTCTTTTGGTTTAAGTTCCTATAATTGTGGCATTTAGTTTTTTGTTTTGGCTAAAGTTACAAAAAATTTGGTTATAGTTGAATTCCCTATAATTGTGGCGACAAAGTAAGGGTAAATCAGGAAAAGATAAAAGCTTCAGATGGACTACTATCTAACCACTTCGTAACCACCAAACACAATTTTGAGCCCATGTTGTTTGTAAGTGACCTCCCTGTCGGTTGGTCAGATAAGAGGTAACAATCATATTGAAAGATAGATGAATAACTAGAGGAAGCAGTAAAAATTACCAAGAAAGAAATAAAGTCATAGTGAGAGAAAAAGATGACTAGACAAAGTGATAGAAATCACTGAGGAAATGAAAGTCATAGTGATAGAAAAACATATCACTAGACAAAGCGATAAAACATCACCGTGAGGGAATTATAAGAGAATAATCCCATTAAGTAATAAAAGAAAATAAATTACTGGTAGGTGGGAAACATGAAGAAAAAATATTATTTACAGCTGAGAGACATGCCAATCCATGCCAAAAAGGCTCCAGGTCACGCTTAGTAGGCAGGGTAAAAGTGGATCTGTCTAACCAATAACAAAGAGCTGATGGGTAAAAGGACGACTGGATCATCGGGGATTACTGGATTTGACCATTCTTGATTTGGTTTACATTGAAAATCATAAGTTCTTTTTCCACCATCAACTTCAAATCTTATTGTGGCAAACAAACGCAAAGAAATCGACATAAGATCTAAACAAACATGAACATAATCTGATTGCGAAGATTTGTGAATCTAACATTATATCGATTTGATTCCTTAATTCGGCAGTACGTACTGTAGGGATCAAATTGCAGAAGATTAAGTTGTGATCTATGCAAAGTCGAAGCAAAGAGAAGAGTTAATAATCCTCATAGAGACCAGCCAACAAAACTCTAAATTAATAAGAAGAGTATCTTCACCATAGATTAGTACATGTAAGAGGGTTGTTTTAGTCAAAACAGACTTGACAATATCATAACTAATAATCTCAGACCCACAACAACAATTAGAAATCTTCTACTGCTTCAAAACACCACAACCGAATCTGGGGATGTTAGAAGAAAAAATCAAATCAACCCAAGATAAGCACTGAAGATTCTTCTGCAAAAATATTGTAAATCCATAACAATAATTCTTCATTGTACTAAATCGCCGCGACACCCATCACAAAGGATTCAAATTGCAGCAAGGAAAACGAGCCAGAAACCAGGGGTTTGAAAAGAAATTTGCAACTGAAGATTCATATAGCAATCAAACCAGAATATAAGCAAAAACTCTGTTTATAAGCCCTAATTGTGGGGAATTAACGATGAAGTAGAGAGATTAAAATATTAATCTCTGAATGTTAAAATCAAAGTTATTGTTCATGCTACCAGCAACAAAAAACACTATAGATTGCAGAGACATGAAGAACGGGAGAAATCGGAGATTTGACGAACTAATTCCGTTTAACGATAAAACATTGTTTACAAAGCAAAGAAAGATAAAAAAAAAACAATAAAAAGGAAATAATATTACTGGAATTTTTCCGAGTAATTAGGCCACGGCGCCGTCGGCGGAAGCGAGTAACCATTACGTTGTCTTCAAGAACGCAACCGCTCTGATACCATGTAGAAGTAAATAAGAGGAAAAAGCTTATTCACCCTTAAGATTTTAATAGATTACAACCTAGCCTCCTTTATATAATAGGGGTTATCTAAGCTACTTCCAATGTGGGACTAAAGTAGATATGTGTAGTTACACACGTACACTCCAACAATATCTTCCATGTTACTTTCAGATGTCGTAGTTTTTCCATATCCGTTCCTGAACTAAGTTTCTTTCTTCAAAACCCCTAAATTACCTTTATTTATATCAAAACGTGATTGCCTTGCATTGTTTGACTTCTTTTTTAACAGGATTTGAATGTTTTACATCTCATTTTTCCAAATCAGCCAATGCCACCATTATCTCTAGAACAAACATGTTTTTGAGAGTTATCTCTGTATGACATTAACCTTTCCAAAAGATGTGACGTTCTTTTTTCAGCTACGTTTCCTTGAACCATTAGTTATCCTAGTAGATCTAAGTCCTTATCTGCTTACATGGGTACTAATTGATAATAAGTTAATAACTGGCCTTCAATCAGCGATATAACCGCAGTGTTATTTATGCAAATATATATAAATAAATATATATATATAATATTCGAAATACCGAAGGGAAGAGGATGAAGCTTTTTTCTTTACACCGTAATGACACTATCCATTCTTTCTCCTTTAGCGCTGTCTTGCTTCACCAGTCACGGATAAGTTTCAAGTTCTGACAACTGTATTTTCTAAAAAATGACACAGCTAGAGGCGAAAGAAGGGCAGTTGGTCACGATGGTGTTGAAGGAAGCTGCCTATTACGAATTCAGAGAAGTTTTGGAGATTTATGTTACCTTCAGTAGCACGAAATTTGCATTAAGTTCTGTTAAATTTGTCAAAGGGATATTTTTGTGTCTGAGATTCTTCCACATCCCGGGCATAGGAAGATAGAGTCAATACGTACACCGGATGGAAGATCAGGCAAAGATTGGACTGTTATGGGGGTCATTTGGCCAATGGAGAGGGCTGATCGTGGGGGGAAAAAGCATATATCATCAAAGGGTAATTCTGCACCTGAGTGTTCCAAAAAAGTTGTTTTTAATTACGCAAGTGAGCCCGACTCCTCGTTTCTCCCGATTAAGAATGAAGATAGGGAGAGTAGTATGTTTTAAAACCAACAATAACAAAGCACGAAGTTACAAGCTTTTTGGTAAAATATACTGTACCTTATTTTTCATAGTTTTGAATATTATGCACAATTTATTTAGATTATTTGTTTTGTGTACCGATGGTCTGAGCATTATAAAGTTATATAACATAGAATTAGCAGCAATATTTTAGTTTTCCCGTTCTCAGGAGCAAAATGTAATGTAAAATTTGTATTCCCCTTTACTTCACTTACTTCATGTAACTGTCCATCAGGTGTTATCCATGAAGCGCGTGGACAGTATCGAGCGTCATTGGCTTCTCATAGTAATGCGCTAACACTGGAGCCAACTTACGTACCTTGCAAAGTCTCAATTGGTGTTTTGCTATGGAAGATGGGATCCAAGTCATTGCCTTTGGCAAGAAGTTTCCTCTCAGATGGATTACGGATAGACCCAACCAACCTTTCTGCTTGGTACTACATGGGAATGGTTCACAGAGATGATGGGCGGATTGTTGATGCTGCTGACTGTTTCCAGGCTGCAGCAATGCTAGAAGAATCAGATCCGGTCGAAAGTTTCAGTTCACTTCATTGAGTTTTAGAGGTCTTCTCTATTAAACCTACCTTTTTTTGTTTTTTTTTCCATTTAAGCTCAGTAATTATCTATTCAAATTGTATTTTAAACGAAGTCGTACATATAGAAGAGCTGGTGTATCCAAAAAAGAAAATTGTGATAATTGTTGATAGTAATTTATAGAGAGCTTAAATGGTCGGGATCATTACCAAACGCTGTGTATTGTCAGCTTTCGGCTTCTGCACAGATCCTGAACACAAAATCATGATATACTGAATGTCCATTTAATTTGTGATTACCATTTTCAAGTTTTAGTTAAATTGTTACCCTCTAAATTCATTTATGTTTGCTTAGCCCAATTAAGTGTCGATATCATATCAAATATCTACTGCCCTTGCATATATTTGGAAAAGTATTAACGTCCCTACATGTACTTGGGTTTCGCTACCTTTGATATTTCTTGTTTCCATAAATATTGAAGAGAATATGGCCTTTTGACTGTTGGAAATTAACCTTACGGTTACTTCAAGGCTGATTTTTCTTTTCTTGTTCTTTATCTGTTCTCTCATCACTTCAAAGCTATATTGGCTCTACCCAAGGGTTTGAGAAATTGCACTCGAGCAAGACGAATACTGTTTTATAGTTTTCATGCGGTAGGATGATATTATGCTCAAGTTATGCTTAGAGCTAGTCTCCATATAAGATTAGTGGCTAAGTAGGTAGTTAAAGAAACAGAAACTCTGGTATTGGCAAGAAAGAACGACCGAAATGAGTGTTTTCTCCGGAAAAAAAACTAAACATCTCAAATGTTGTGCTTTTTCATTAAGCTTTGAATACAATTTCCAGTGACAAATATGCTTCAAAAGTATCCCCTTATTTCGGTGGCAGGTTTGAGGAATCTACAACCTGATGCTCTATGAGGAATCCACAACCTGATGCTCTAACTGACAATCGTTAACAATATTAGAGCACCCACAACAGCTAGGTGAAGGATGACGTGGAGGGTGGATTTTCATCCTCCACCCTCTTGAGCACCAATCCACCTCCCAGCAGCTTGGTGAATTTGCCACGTGTCCACCCAATATCCACCTTGAGGGTGGAGAATCCACCCTCTGAGTGGATTTTTGGTGGATTGATGTCGTGCAGTTCAGAACTGCGCGTAGGGAGTAAGCCAATGAGATGATGACACCTGTCAAGCTTTAATATGTCCTCTTGTCATGCAGTTCTGAACTGCGCGTATATGCAACGTTTGAGATGGAGACACGTGGACGACTTAGATTAAAATCATTGCAAACGGGTAGTTCTTGCCGCACAGTTCTGAACTGCGCGGCAAGAACCTGCAAGTCTAAAGGCATGAAATATATGTTGGTTCCCCTCCATACTTGGTTTTTCCATGATCAAACTTCTTCAACAAGATACTCAACGGCTATAAACGGCTAGTTTTTTCCATCTATAAAACCCATTCATCTTCTACTCTCTTACTCTTCTGCAATCAACTCATTCCTCTTAAATCTCAAAACTAAACATTATTCTGTTATCAATTTCGCCGAATCATGTCTGACAAAATTCTGGCTGACCTAATCATGTCTGACCCATCACTCTCATCTTTAGAGTCACCGTCTTCATCATCATCCGGAAGCGAAGAGGTCTTCCGACGTCAAATTGAGATGATGCACGAGTATAACAAGATTATGATTGAGATGGGAGAAGCAGAAGAAAAAGAGCAAGAGGCGACATCATCATGGAGGCAGGGAGGTAGTAAAATGGGAAGGATTGACAAACGGAAAAGTTGTGATCATAAATTAGGGGAGTTTAGCCTTAATCGGGATTAATTCGGTGACAACCCAAGATTCAAATGTATCCCATTTCGTTGTTGATTTCGTATGAGCGAAGGTGTGTATCAACGTATTTATGATTAAATACTTTCTTCGAACCCCTATTTTATTCAAAGAGAAAATGCGGCTAAGACGATGGGCTTATCCTCGCACCAAAAAATAACGTGCGCACTTCGCATGTTATGTTACGGTACGAGCGCATATGCCCAAGAAGAATACCTTTGGATTTGGGAGTCTATGGGTATTTTGTAATTGAAAGAATTTTGTAAAATAATTATAACACAATTCAAAGCTCAATACCTTAGATCTCCTAATAAAAATGATACATTACACTTGTTAGAAGTGAATGGATCGCGAGGCTTCCTGGGGATGTTAGGTAGTTTAGATTATATATATTGGAAATTGAGGAATTGTCCTACCGGGTGGGCATGACAATATACCGGGTACAAGAAAATCTCGACGGTGATTTTAGAAGCGGTTGTATCGCAAGATCTTTGGATATGACACACATTCTTTAGGGTGCCCCGTTCTAACAATGGCGTGAACGTCTTGCATTAAGGGTGACTTTTCAACAATGTGTCTAATGGAGTTGCACCGCCATACAATTATAATATAGTCACGGTACCGCACACTATGGGGTATTACTTAGCGGATGAAGTCTATCCAAAATGGCAAATACTTGTTCAAACCATAAGAAATCCATTCAACGATGCCGAAAGACATTTTTTGAAGATGCAAGAAGTATGACAGAAAGACATAGAGTATGTTTTTGGGGTATTCCAAGCTAGGTTTCAAATATTGGCACACGGTGCACAATTTTTGAAACCTAGTGATCTAGGAAATGTTATGTACGCATGTATAATTCTGCACAATATGATCGTCGAAGATGAACGTCATACTTACATTCGGCAAATGGACATTGATCCTGAGTTTAGAACATCCGTGAAGAATTGGAAGGAAGACTTAAATCCAATACATGCGATCAACACTATGGCAGAGTACATCCAAAAGGTTCGTGAAATTAGAAATGAAGGTGTTCATTTTCAATTACGAGATAAACTTGTCGCGCATTTGTGGAATCGAAAAGGGGCGGAGTAATGTAGTCTTCATCATTATTTTTTTTATTTTTTAAAATAATGTATTTTGTTTCCAAGTTTTATGTTGAAATTGTAATGTATTTGTTCTACTTGATTGAAGTATATTTTAAGGATTACGTACAAATAATAATAATTTTATTGAAATAATAAAATTATATAGAACTTAAGAACTACTATTAACGCCAAGGATTACATCAATCTTCATCACTAAAAATGTCGTCATCACTTGGACACTTCTCATTCAACTTCTTTGAATATTCTTTAATTTGCTTTTTCATCTAATGCCTTTGTGCCGATAGTAGGTTACTTGGGTCCGTTGTTATTACCTTAACCATATGCGCATCTTCGATGGCTTTTTTTGAGTTAGCCCCGCTTCACGCCTCATTTGAATCTCAACATCTCTAGCCAACATTTGTTCCTTTCGTGCTCTAGCTCTAGCTTCTTTTTCTAATTTTTTCTGCTCGTCTTTCTCATTCCATGCCTTCATCATGTTGGTCGTTGTCTCAAACATCTTCTTCCCCCAATAACCTATATTTGACTTTGTCGCTTCTTTTGCCTTGTATTTTTTTATCGTCCGGTCATACATCCCCATAAAAATTAATCCACAATCTGATTGAGAAGCTTTAGTTAGCAGAAAGAACGAAGAACACTAATTAGATTTGGAAAAATAGAGATTCGATTACTTAAACATGAAGTAATTACAATAAAAACTCTCAAACCCTGGGCTTCTCTGATAACTCTCTTCAGATCTAATATAAGAAAAAAAGATAACCTAAGTCCCCTTTATATAGATGGAACTTGAAATTACAAAATAGAATGCATCTTGAGGCAAATCAACGCTTGAGAATCAAAACACCGCCAGAGTCTTTCGAACGATCTAGGGAGTCGATCGAACGACTTTACGACTAATTGGTCTAAACCCTAGAAAAGTTGCCTGGTCGTTCGAACGAAACCCAACTCGTTTGAACGAAAATATGGCTCTGGGCCAAAATTCTAGGGGACATGACAACTCGTTCGAATGACACTAAACTTTATTCAAACGAAATATGGCTCTGGGCCAAAATTCCAGAAGACATGTCAACTCGTTCGAACGACTTTAAATTTTTTTCAAATAACTCTAGATCCTCCTGGATCATGGCTCATCCCATTAGGGGCCTTGAGCTCCTGCTTAAGCTAGAACTTGAGATGTGGGAATGCGGCGATGCTTAATTCCCTGCTGTACCATTTCAACTTACTCGGTAGCTGACCCTTCTTCCCAACTCAGAACGAATCAATAGCACCCCGTATTGTAGTATGAACCTTCCGCTCTAGAATACCATCCTCTGGCAATGGATCTTCTATTTCCATCCATAAGTCATCAACTAACGGTAGGTGAGTATCGATTGCAGAGTCTTCATCCAAAAGAGACGGCTCAAACAGTTTCAAATGCTCTGCATTAATCACCGAATACATCTTCATGAAAGGTGGCAAATCCAACTGGAATGCATTGCCACCAATCTTCTTGAGTATAAAAAATAGACCATAACGTATAGGTTTGAGCTTCTTACCTTCCCCCTTAAGCCGTTCCTTACCCAAATGCAACCAAACGAGGTTGCCCTCAAGAAAAGTACACTTAACCCTATGCTTGTCGTGGCGAGTCTTATCCTTAACTTAAGTCTTCTTCAACTAAGCCTCAACCACTTCATGAACCTTGCTGATCTTCTCAATGAAATACTGAGTTTTAACCTGCTCCCCTTTCTCCTTCCTTGACACTGTCTTATCGCCAAGACTAAGTGTCAAATCCAAAGGGCTTTGCGGCAAGTACCCCAAACAAACTTCAAAAGGAGACTTCAACGCGAAACCATGAATCGCCCGGTTGAACGCGGTACTTCTCTTCAACTTAGTGTCCATCATCCCCCATAGCAATCTCCAAAAATGCCTCAAAAAGTGGTTATCCCTATCAAAAATAATAGAAGAAGGGAGCCTGAAATACCTCTAGATGACTTTGAAAAAAAAATGCACTGCTTCTTCCCCTGTGACTATCTTCTGGCATTAAATAAGAATAATTATCTTGCTGAATCGATCCATCACCACAAACAAACAGTCATTCTTACACCTGGTCATGGAAAAACCACCTATAAAATCCATTGAAATACTCTCCCAAGGTCGACTAGGAACTGGCAATGGTAAGTACGGTCCTATCTTTCTATTGGAAGGTTTCGATGTGTTGCATAGCGCGCAACCATGAACCACACGAGCAACATCCACCTGCATCTTCAGCCAATAGACATAACGTCGCAAATTCAAAAGAGTCTTCTCAACCCCGAAATGACCTGCCACTCGGGAACAATGTGCCTCTCGAATCCACAATAAACGGTCTCCACCCTCAGGAATACATAGTAGACTGCCCCGGTAAATCAAACCATCCTTCAGAACATACTCGCATGTCTTGCCTTGCAGCAACTTCTCGTAAATTCCACTGAGCTCCTTGTCGTCATCATACCCTGAAACGTACTTAGAAGGAACAATCGGCTGGATCTGCATAGCTACCAATAAAGCAGAAATAATTGGTAATAGGGGTCGAGATAACATATCAACCATCTTGTTGCCCACTCCTTTCTTATACTAGGCCAAAAACGGTAAATAATGACACTTTTAGAGGTAGATTTACGACTCGGCTACTCTGTTGTAATAATATGACTTCCATTAACAGTCGTTATTTTAGAACCACCATCGTTATTTACCTTTCCCCTCTTATTTTTGACTTAAAAAAATCAACTCCTCTTGTAGTTGAAAAAACAATTCAATTTCAACTTTAGACACTGTCGTTACTCGTTTTCTCCATTTGATATGATTGTTGTTTCAAAATCCAACCAACTAATTGCTAAAATAAACCGATTCCACCGCATATCTCTTTTTCATCTTTAGAAACCCTAAAAGAAAAATTATACAAGTCCTAAACTTTTGATTCATTCAACAACTGACCGAGATCCATAAACCCATTATGATTATTCTGAGATATATTGCGAGGAATGTAAATCTATTGATGCCCATCTTGCAGTAATCACAACTAGCTCAAAAGTAAGTAAAATTGGTTTCTTAGTGTGTTTTGATACACCAATTTTTGCATACATCCATTAATGGGTTTCTCTATTTTACCCAATATTGTGGACTTTCTTCCAATTTAAAGTAAAATAGTCAATTTCTATCAAATAATTTTTGAGCTTCAATCGATGTTTGTTTGGGATTGAAATCGATTCAAAGAAATGATAATTTTTGAGCTCCAAAGTAAACTCTGGGACCTTCTAATGGAGAGCTTTATTTAGCATCATTATACCATTTAGAAATCGAGATTGAAAATTTGGTATCCCTCTCTAACCCTCTTAGCGATTTGTAGAAATAGAGGTAATAGCGGTCTTAATTTTAAATTTTTGTGAATAAAGGGTAATCAAAATGGATTGTGATGAAATTTGTGTGTGTCGAGTTAAGCATCAGGATTACTGACTGCTATGTGTTGCTATTTTTAGACTCAGTCTAGCTATACCAACTATTGTTGAGTTGCTGGGTTAGGATGGTTAGTTAATGGTTGTCTCATTTACAACCAAAACTATTAATTTAGGATCTTTATGTGAATACTGTAAAACCTTTGATTACAAGTAATAGCAAAAATTTAAGGTTGTTAAAGAACCCGACTTGAAATAAATCGTTGAATACGTTGAGACATTTCGGAACCTGTTTGTTGTATTATTTTGTGATGAATGTTTGAGTGTTTCTTGGGTTTGCCGGAAGTGTTTTTTTTTTTGTCACGATTTGTATATTTGTGTTCGCACCCTTCTGGGCTTATCTTTTTTCTGATGAAATTGCTTCCTATGTCGAAGAATGTTACAGTAAGTTCTAGATAAGCGTGGTATTGTTATGTGCAGGCTCTTTTTCCATGCAAATCTAATATATGTCCTACGTACGTAGAATGTGGCTTATGTTATTTGATCATTTGATGTTGTTGGTTTCAGGTTTATCTACTAGCAGATCCTAAAAGTAGGAGATCATGTCCATACAGTTTATTCCCAACAACTTTTTTGCTTTGCTTACTTTCCTTCATTGGAAGTACCTTCGTCGTCACAGATTATAAAGAGGTATGTGTTCTACAAGAGCGTCATAACTTCTATATCTTTTGATCATTTTTTTTCGGACAAGTCATATATTCTAGATATTTCTAAAGATACTACTTTATTCTATGTTTCAGTGAATAAATGAATTTGGGATCCTTGTGCAGAAACTGTCAAGATTGGGAGTGGCCGAATCTATCCATAACACACAAATTGATACATGCAAAGTTTGAATTTGCAAATTTTATTTTATAATGTTCTTTTTCCCTTTGAATAATAGTTTGATGATGATGATGTGATTTTGAACTTTTTTTGTACTTGTTTTAGGATCAGTGCAAACCTAATGGGAGTGAAGCATTACCAAAAGGTATTGTTCCAGAACACCTAACTTGGTTCCCCAAAGAAGGTGCGTAAGATCTCATTTGCAGAGCATAGGTGATAACTGAACAAGTTTCCTTTATTATCTGCTAAATACTGATGTTTGTTCTGTATTATGTTAAAACCAGAACACAAACTCATTGAGCTCATTAGCCATTGCGGTTGGAATAAAGCAAAAAAAATATGTGGATCTAATTATTCAGAAAGTAACGGCTATTTCATTAGACTTACCCCCATCATTCTCTATATTTCATGTAGTTAATAATTTTTTGTTTTGTTTTTGGTTACTATCAGTTTTCGTCAAGTGATTTTGTCATCATGCTTTTCCATTATGACGGAGCTGTTGATGCTTGGAGGGATTTGGAATGGAGTGATCGTGCCATCCACATGTCTGTAGTCAATCAAGCTAAATGGTACTTGTGCATTACATATAGTTTCTTCCATTATTTTTAGGGAAGTTGTCCAAATCATTCTGTTCATGTAGTATTGTGGTTTAATATGACTTTCTTATGACGTGTTGGTGGTTTGCCAAGCGCTTCTTAAATCCAGACATTGTAGTTGAATACGATAATATTTTTCTTTGGGATGAAGACCTCGGAGTTGAAAATTTTCACGCAGGACGGTATGATGCATTTACAGCTTAGATTAATATTGCAACCATTGATAGTGAAAACTGCCAATTAATTTATGCGTGGATCTTAGTAATACGAACTTTAGTGCTGGTTCTAGTGAGGGTTATTTTAAGAAAAGAAAAAGTGAACATTGATATAGTATATTGATGGTTGTTATATTCTCACATTGGTTATCCCTTTTGGTATCCATAACACGAATACTTGCAGCAATAGTAAAGGAAGCCTTAGTCATATCTTATTGCAACTAAGAGAAGAAAAAAAAAAACATAACAATTAAGAATTAAGGATCTCATCACTTCATGCACAAGTCTCTCTAGATCTCATTACTATATACACGATTCTTTAGGGCGACTCGTCCACGCTCTTGTATCCTCTATGATGAATGAGGTGATTTCAGCAAAATATGCACTGTAGGCATGCTTGAGATACCGCTCCTTCCATTTGAGATGTTTGCAGAACTTCATTGAGTTTTGATGCTACTAAGCATAGACAAACAAAGAAATAGACACAAAAAAAGTGCAGTCATAAAAGTGAATAATAAAATTTACATGGAAGGCTCTACTGTCTACCTTTGCAGAGTAAGATTCTTATTGATTCGAAGTTTGATCTCTATGCAGAAATGTTAGTCAACTAGAACAAAAAGAAGATTTAACCTCAATATTTTTTCTCTATTTAGTCTCAATTCCAGTCTTTATAGCCTCACCTATTGCTTCCTAGGCGCCTACACCTGGATTTGCTAATTAGTTTCTGAATATTTAGAACATGTCTGGCTCAAACCCAATTTGCACGTCCGACTTAATTAAAATACTTTGAAGTGAATAACCTTTATGTGTTAATAACTATAGGCCCAAAGTACTTGCAAAAGCCTTTGGCTATTATGATTGCAATTTATTTTATTTATTTATTTCTTTAAGTATCAAAATTAATTTCGGTAGTACAATAATATTTAAATCTCTCTAATCTCAAAAATCTATGTTTCTGCAGCTATATATCAGTTGTTAAAGAGGAAGGATTGCATATTTCACAACCAGCAATAGATGCTACGAAGTTCGAAGTGCATCATCAAATCACTACACGTGGGGGGAGGTCAAGGGTGCACAGGTAATTTAATATCTCTTCTGGGAAAATAAGTT
Source organism: Kingdonia uniflora (assembly GCA_014058105.1). Taxonomy (NCBI): domain Eukaryota; kingdom Viridiplantae; phylum Streptophyta; class Magnoliopsida; order Ranunculales; family Circaeasteraceae; genus Kingdonia; species Kingdonia uniflora. The sequence continues at coordinate 928,522 of JACGCM010002331.1, read as the reverse complement.
TCATACAAATGAATAAATTAAATTGCAAAAGCAACTTTTTGTAAATGGTATTTGCTAATCGCGGTCCATGTCTAGGAGGCACAGTGACATCATTTTTTTTGTGTTTCTATGAACTTCTCCGTCCAAAAGTTAACCTGATTAGATGATTGTTGATCATTACCTTCATAGATAAAATAACAAAACATTGAGGATAGTAGCTGAGAATAGACTTATGGGTATGATTTATTGAGTTAGGGTTCATGGTGAACTACTATTTTTGTTAAAGGAAGTATGCTCGTCTGGAATTGACCTACTATATTTGTATACTAACTCATATTATATGTTAATGCAACAAACAGACGTATAAGTTAACTGAAGGAAGAGGTGTGATTGCAACAGTACAGGTCCTCCATGCACAGAGTAAAGATTTGTAAACCTGCTTGTCATATGTATTATACTTATAATTTTTGTTTCTTTCATTGGTATTTATCTTCTCATTTATCATCGCATGTTACAAATTCATCTATAACCAGGATTATATTTCATAGAACTGTTATCTGGTACAGGTGGGTAGAAATGATGGCACCTATTTTCTCAAGAGAAGCTTAGCGTTGTACGTGGTATATGATTCAGGTATAACCTGTTTATAAACCTGTAATCTACAATATTTTGGAATTTATATATGAGGCCATATATACTAGTATTTTACCTTGTTAATTTAGTACATGGAAGTTATTATTCCTAAAGTTTATGGATCCTGTGCCATTCACACTCTCTTTTTCATAACTTTTCAATTTGAGGTGCATTTCTGGTCTGCTTTTGCATTAGCTGTTTACTTATTTTTTCTCAAAGCAATTTGATTCATGCATGGGGTGTTGATATGCAACTCGGTTACTGTACACAAGTAAGACCTCCAGCATTAAATCTTATTTTCTTTTAACATATCTTTGTTATGTCCCTTGGTGTCTAATCCATTTTTTTGACAGGGTGAGCAGGCACAAAATGTTGGGGTTCTGGACTCTGAGTACATAGTTCATCAGGGCCTCCCTACACAAAATGTTTTGTATACTTAAGGTATCCCCCATTTGTTTCAATATACAGTAACTTAAGGTTTCCATTCTTTGCAATGATGTAATTGCATTTTACAAAGACACAAGTTTTCCCTTTATAATATAACCCCACAATTGCTACTATTATACACATTGTCTTTTTATGCATCTTTATTGAAAGAACTATAAGCTCTAAATGGCAAGAGCTCTCATGAACTTGAGACAATGATGGTTCAAATCCATCTAGTTCTAGTTGTAAAGTATAGGAAAAACTCTTTAAGTAAATTAATAATATTTAATAAAATTTTGAAATTTATAATTGCGAGAAGCGACTAAAATCATTGTCAATAATTGTGTCTAGTACGTTGACGTTTTTGCGTGACAGATAACACGACTAGTTTGTATGTCAATATTTTTTAGAATTACGACAAATTACACGATTTTAACGTCGTAAAATTGCGACGCATAAAACAACAGTTAAATAAATCAGAGAATGGAACAAATACGACGAAAATTACGACTCATACTTAAGTCTATTTTTTGCGACGCATAAATTGACTCACAAATGTATTGCAATATTAACTAAAAATGACATATATTGCGATGTTTTTTACAGTCGTAATATTACGACGCATTTCAATTTGAAAACATAAAACTACTGCAAAAAGAACGACGCTTTTTTGACTAAAATGGAAGTCACTTTAGCAAAATAACGACTGACCTACCCCATTGTTTTTTACCTATTTTGGCCTAGTGTGTCCATCATCCCCCATAACGATCTCTAAAAATGCCTCAAAAAGTGGTTATCCCTATCAGAAATAATAGAAGAAGGGAGCCTGAAATACCTCCAGACGTCTCTGAAAAAAAATCGCGCTGCTTCATCCCCTGTGACTGTCTTCTGGCATGGAATAAGAATAATTATCTTGCCGAATCGATCCACCACCACAAACAAATAGTCATTCTTATACCTGGTCATGGAAAAACCACCTATAAAATCTATCGAAATACTCTCCCAAGGTCGACTAGGAACTGGCAATGGTAAGTACAGTCATATCTTCCTATTGGAAGGTTTTGATGTGTTGCATAGCACGCAACCATGAACAACACGAGCAACATCTACTTGCATCTTCGGCCAATAGACATAATGCCGCAAATTCAAAAAAGTCTTCTCAACCCCGAAATGACCTGCCACCCGGGAACAATGTGCCTCTCGAATCCACTATAAACGGTCTCCACCCTCAGGAATACATAGTAGACTGCCCCTGCAAATCAAACCATCCTTCAGAACATACTCGTATGTCATGCCTTGCAGCAACTTCTCGTGAATCCCACTGAACTCCTTGTCGTCATCATACCCTGAAATGTACTCAGAAGGAACAATCGGCTGGATCTGCATAGTTACCAACAAAGTGGAAATAGTTGGTAATGGGGGTCGAGATAACATATCAACCATCTTGTTGTCCACTCCTTTCTTATACTTGATCAATAAGGTAAACTGCTGAAGGTACGACATCCACTTCATATGACGAGCTTGCTGAAGCATAGACTGCGTAGATAAAAACTATAACGGTTTGCAATCAGAATATACCGCAACCTCCTTTCCCAATAAGTAACTCCGCCAATGCTTAATAGATTGATAAATCATATAGAACTCCTTATCGTAGGTAGGATAGTTGCATACTGCTCCTGTAAACATCTCAGAATGGTAAGCAACTGGTTTCCCATCCTGTAAAAAGATTGCCTCCAATGCATAGTCTTACACATCTATTTCAACCTCAAAAGGGAGCCGCAAATTAGGTAATGCTAATACTGGTGCATCCGTAATCTTCTGCTTCAGTAACAAAAAGGTCTTCTCATGGTACTCTTCCCACACAAACTGAACCCCGGTCTTTGTCAAAGAATGCAACGATGCACCTATTTGTAAAAAATGCCAAATAAATTTCCGTAAATACTAACAAGAACCCATAAAACTCCTCACTTCCATCACTGTGCAGGGTCTAGGACAATTAGTAATGACCGAGACCTTATCTGGATTGACCTTAAGCTCGCCGCTACCAATAATAAAACCCAAATAGACTAGCTCCAGTTTCCCAAACTCGAACTTCTTCCCGTTCAGAAAAAGCTGTTGGGATGGCAACACGCCCAATATTTTGCGTAAATGCCCAAGATGCTCCTCTCATGTACGACATATAGCAAGATATCATCCAAATTGACAATCACAAAATCATCAATAAACGCACAAAGTGCCTCATTCATTAGCCGCATAAATGTCGCCGAAGTATTGCATAACCCAAAAGGCATCACTAACCACTCTAATAAGCCCTGTTTGGTTTTGAACGCTGTCTTCCAAGTATCCTCCTCCCGGATTCGAACTTGATGGTAACCCGACTTAAGATCCAATTTGGTGAAAAACTGAGCCGTCTGTAACTCATCTAAATGCTCGTCAATCTGTGGAAGTGGATAGCGGTTCTTCACCGTGATCTTGTTCAACGCTCGATAATCCGCACACATTCTCCAAGACCCATCCTTCTTCGGTACCAGTAACATCGACAAACTACAAGGTGAGCAACTTGGATTAATAACTCCTTGCTCCTGGAGTTCATGCACCTATTTCTTGATCTCATCTGACTCAATAACTGAAGTCCGATATAACCCAATATTGGGTAGTGGCTCACCATTCACCAAGGTGATTTCATGCTCTACATCCCTCTTGCGTGGTATCCCTTCTATGCCCAGAAACAAGTCATCATACTCCTCTTACAACTCCCCCATATTGGTTTGTTGCATAGGAAACATTGCTAAATTAGACAATACTATAGCCGACGGACCCTCTTGAACCTGTCGTACCAACAACAAAACAAATTTGTCACTCGCATTAACCAAGCTATTCGCCTGTGCCGCCATTACCAAATTACTGGTAGTGATATGTTCCTTACACGCATTAATATAAAATTCAGTCCCATCCTTCACCAAACAATACTTGCGAGCACGACGGTAGAGGATTGCATCTCGGTCCCAAAGATAAGGGATACCCAAGATGACTTGACACACGTCCAACGGAACTACCTTACATGTCAATTCGTTAATAAACTTTTCAGTAATTGTAAACTTGAACGTACATTGCTTAGTGATCTTCAACTCCGCGTCTTTCTGAATCTAACCCAAACCATAGGGCTTAGGATGAGCCACAGTAGTCAAACCCATCTTCCTCACCACCGCCTCAGAAATTAAATTCTTCTGACTATTCAGATCAATGATGGCCTCGACTAAGCTCTGCTTCACCAGAATGCTATCCTAGAAAAGCTCTTCCCGACTTGCCTCGTCGATAACCAGAGGTTGCTTAAACATTATAGTAAGTTTTGGATTTGGCTTATCTAAATCTAGAAGATCCACAATCGTTGCGGCTAGTGCACGTTTCTCTTTCTTGCCCTTCTCCTCCTTCGGCCGAAGCTCATGGTGAAGTTTCTGACATCTATATGAATTGTGCCCATTAACCTTGCAATAACTACAGATAGTCCCCTTATATAAAGATCCCTCTCCTTTAAACTCCCCTTTCTGATCAAACTTCCAATTAGCCTTGTACCCCGACTTGTTCTTGTCGTCTTTCTTGTTGCTCTTCAAGTATTTGCCTTTAATGGAAATTACTTTAACGGTAGCGTACTTGATATTTTCTACTTTGAAGAGCTTTAATTCTCTTCTAATGGACTCCGACAAACCCCTCGTATACTTCATGAACACGTCGTACTCATCCAAGTCAATATCCAAAACCAATGCTTGGTTATGAAATTCTGTAGTGAATTATTATACGGATTGCCCAATCTTGTAGCACAAATTATGCCATTTATACCACCGGTCTTGTTCATACCCAATGGGATATAATTGCTTCCTCACCAAAACCTAAAATTTCTTCCAACTCAGACTTCCGACATCATGTCATTTCCGTAGGATTTCCACCACGTTAGTGAGTGACTTGTAAATTTCAAAGAAGAAAAACAAATCTTCTGAGCGTTTGAATATTCATCAATAGAAAAATAGGTCTCCACCCTATCTAACCAATTATCTAATTTCTCGGCATCGACGGAACCATCAAAAACCGGAATCTCAATTTTAAAACCAATACGAGGATTTTGTATAGGATTTATTGATTTACCAAAACCTGGGTGCTCCTTGAGGGAATCGGCATCACTTGAATCACTATCTATTTCCACATTATCGATGTCTTCATCCCCCATCAAAACCCCTTTTCTCCTCGAGTAGCCTCGCCTCTGAGAGCGGCCTCACCGTGTCGCCGAAGTGGAAGTCTTTGCAAGGTTTGTGAGATGCAATTGTTCAACTAACTCCCCTACTGTAGAAGTTCGGTAAGAAACTATTGTTTCCAAAAGTGTGAGTCAATCGTTGGCCTCGTCTATCGCTAAATTATCATTCTTCTTCGAATATGGTTTACGATGAATCGCCAACGGACTCATGAACTTCTCCTTCGTTTGCTTGAGACAGTCACGTGTAAGGACCTTAAAGCACAATCAACCCCCGAGAATTGAAACTGGAAATGTGATACCACTTAATCCACAATCCGATTGAGAAGCTATAGTTAGTAGAAAGAATGAAGAACACTAATTAGATTTAGAAAAATAGAGATTCGATTACTTAAACTTGAAGTAATTATAATGAAAATTCTCCAACCCTAGGTTTATTTCAGAACGCTCTTCAGATCTAACATCAGAAAAAAAGATAACCTATGTCCCCTTTATATAGAGGGAACTCAAAATTATAAAATAAAATGCATCTCGAGGAAAATTAATGCTTGAGATGCAAGACACTGCCAGAGTTGTTCGAACGAACTAGGGAGTCGTTCGAACGACTTTACGGCTAATTGGTCTAAACCCTAGAAAAGTTGCCTGGTCGTTCGAACGAAACCCAACTCGTCCGAACAAAAATATGGCTTTGGGCCTAAATTCCAGAGGACTTGACAACTTGTTCGAACGATACTAAACTTTGTTTGAACGAAATATGGCTCTGGGCCAAAATTCTAGAGGACATGTCAATTCGTTTGAACGACTCTCAACCTCGTTCGAAAGACTTTGACAAATTTTCAAATAATTTTAGATCCTCCTGGATCAAGAATATAGTGGTGCATCCACGTCGATAGAATCAACCAAAATTGTGATATTTAGAGTGCCGGATATATGTGTTTAAGGATCCGTATTGGTAGAGTTACCCGGGCTATCGTTAAAATTTAACTTTCTAGCGACGTTGCGGCCGGGTTGCCCGATGTGATAAATTTGCTACCATTTTGGGAAAGTTTCCAACACTTTGTATACTTCCCCATGTGTAAATGGTTTGTGTTGCAGTTATGCAAATGTATCGTATGCTATACGTTCCTCGAAATCAAGTTAAAAAATTTGTTAGAGTAGGATTTACCTTTGAACATTAATGAAATGAGAAAAATAAATAAAATACTTGCGAAGTCAGCCATTTCAATGTTGGTAAAATGTCGGCTCTCAAGGTCTTGAATGATGCCTCTAAAAATCAAACATTCTTTATTGAGCCGCCCCTTATATACATAATTAAAACTATTGTATGATCGCCACATCTATTGGTAAACATAGAAGGAGTTGAATTGATCACGCACCTTGAATCAAAATGTAGCAGCTTTTTGGTTGTTCGTGGTAGCGAGGTTTTGAGACACTTGAGACCAAGCGCATGCAAGATTCACGAAGTCATCGAACGAGCCATTTTTTGAGTTCTTATATCTTTCTTTGTCGTCATCAACTTCATCCTCAACTACAATAGGTGTCGATGTCATCATTCTTTTAGACTTTACCTTCCCACGCGTATTACTTCTCGTGAGAACCGGATTGAGTTCCTTGGAGATGACCGGAGAAACAACCGAAGATTCAACCGGTGATGTATTAAAATTTAAATCATTTAAACCCCATGTACCTTTCATTGGCGTGGTACTCAAACTTCCGCCAGCGAAACCGGTTTTAGATAAATAATATGGTGATTATGATATTTGGAAGTGTTAGGCATTTGCGACGGATCAAATATATTAAATTGAGGAGGAAAGATGTTTTCTTATTGGTTCGTATTGGAGGATTGAGAGTAGTTTTGAGAATTAGATTGGGAGCTTAAGGATGAAATAGTGGTTTTGTTTGTATGGTAAGGAGGGTGGAGAGTGTAGAAGATTAAAAGGGAGGAGAGTTTAGAAGATTAATAACATATATAGATGAAAAAAACTAGCCGTTAATATGGCTATTGAGTAACTTGGACAACAAGTTTCTAAAAAAAAACTAGCCGTTAATATGACCATTGAGTAACTTGAACAACAAGTTTGCTTAAATAATATTAATTTTTTTTATTACCAATTAAACCAAGTATAGAGAGGAGGTCATAAACAACCTAAGGTTTATTATAACATATCAAAATTCTAAACAAAACATAGCATACGCAACGTAGTTTTAACATAACAAATAAAAGTTCAAAACAAAACGTCCTTCAGAACTAAAACTTCATCTAGTCCCTAATACAAAGCCGCCACAATCGGCGTACCCCAGTCAATACTCGACGCACTAATAATATTGTAGTCTGTCAAGGCTACAAGATAACCTGTCCGAAGAGATGTGCTAGCTTTCGCGAAGAAGAAATTACCCATTATATATGCAATAAATGCCTTCGCATACACGATATCCATTTGTGGGTTGTAATTGTTGAGACGTGGATTTAAAGGCCCTTTCCACATTTTTAAATAGGCGAGAGTGATGTTACTGTACTATAGTAGCATATTCTCCAGATTTGACAAGAGTAAGCCAACAAAGCGTAGTCGAAGACAGCCATACATGATCGAAGATAGATAGCATTCGAGAAGATACCTTAAGTCCTCGACCTACTAAAAGTAGTCGCTGTGCCTGGTTAAGAAAGAGTTGCTTGAGATCCGCAAAATTCGCCCACTCCCCCCAAAATAAGAGACTGTTTCTTTCTTTTTGTAAATTGCCTGTATCTACTATAAATACAGGCAGACAATAGATTGTTAGAGATTTGCAACTTTACTATCATTACTTCCTAATCCCTACTATCCCTCCCCAAAACTTGTAATAACTAGCAATATACTGGATTTTACATCAAAATCTTCCCCGAGGTCGTGGTTTTTCTCTGCTTTTACTGAGTTTTTCATGTAAAATCTTATTCGTTTAGCATATTATTGCATTCTCCTTCTGAATAAGTAGTGGCGAAGATTCTCCTTCCAGAAAATATGCCACAACAATTGGCGCCGTCTGAAGGAATTACCACATTTTTCTTTACCACCACTGATCTAAAAGCCTTCCGATAACAAACATGAATATGAAAGCATGAGAAGCCATTCCAGCACCGTGAGAGACCAGAAAATTAATCTGATACTAGGAACGGTCGACCTGCACGGTGCAGTAATCGAGCTTAAAAAACAAATGGATGCAGAAAAAACCTAAAGATTGGAGGATCAGCGTGTCCACGCTCAAGCTCTTCAAATAGAGAGAGACGAACGAAGGAAAGCCATAGATCAACAGAGTCAAAAACATCAAAAGGAAATGGAAGGACTGAGGAGGACACAAAATTGACTTACTGGCCGCCAGACGTCACCTTCACTTGCCCGAAGCGATCATAGATCAAAAGAAATTCAACGTGATGATCAACCAAGGGAAGACGAGTTATGAATTTCTCGATCCAGATCTGGGAATTCAAACAAGTTTTCTCGGCATTTTAGTTTAACATCCTCAACATTGACAACTTAGGGAAGTCGACGCACGCGTTATCAGTCTACCCCACCACCCGAAAGAAGACTAATCAGGGATCGATTGGGACCAGAAGGATAGGGAGATTTTGTTCCGCAAGTCGCAGCCTTACCATTTCTCCGCAATAGTTCGTCACCTTGGATGACCTAAACAATAGGATCCAGGCTATAAACTCTGATATCCCAGGCCGAAGATCCGCACTTGATAGGATCAAGGCAAACCTTATCTCCCCACATTTCAAAGTCATGGCCATCCTCGACAATTTCCACATACCGAAGTTCATTCAATATGCAGGACTCACAGGCCCACTCACCCATGTCCGATACTTCAAAGCCGCAGTTGGATTATATTCCAAACTTGACCACATGTTGTGCAAGCTATTTAATATATGCCTAAAAGAAGAACCTCTCAGATGGCTTCATACGATCCAAGAAGGGTTCATCACCACTTTCAATCAGTTACAACGTTTATTCGAGTCGAATTATGCTCACACAAAAGAATGAGAGATTACTGTGGATTTCTTGTTTTTCTGCGAGCAAGGTATAAAAGAAACCTTGGCAAACTTTTACAAGCGTTTCTTGCGAGAAACTAAGAAAATTGGGAATTTCTATCCCAAAATAGTCGTTCCAACCTTCACCTCCGCCCTGCACATCGATTCTAAGGTTCGAGAAGAGCTTACTCTACACAAGCACAAAATGGTAATGAAAACTATTGATGTAGTTAATAACTACATCGAACTAGAACGATCCAAGAATTACAAAATGAAAAGTTCTTCTGCCATCTATTCTCGACTCACCACTTCTTCTCCTCCCCAAAAGTTGACCACTACTGAAGCACTCAAACAATGTGGCCGGAACGTCAACAATAACAGGTTACCCGACAGGCCTGTACTAGTTCTACCCCTAATGACAATGACTATCTCTGCTATCTTACCAACGTCAAAGGGAGATGAGTGTTATTGAGCACTACAAACAATTCTTGATCTCCCCAACTGACCTCTATGTGAGTATCATAATATGCAGTCACAAAACCGACAGCTGCTATTATCTCATACGAATCTTTCATCGCATCCTATTTGCTGGAAGGCTTCATAATTATGTCATCAAAGTCCAAAAGTTTCTTGAAGATGAAGTAAAAAACAAAGATGTTGAACAAAATTAGGTCCAGGGGCAAGCTCGCAACCTGTATATGATCGAGATTGAAAAAGGGCAGAAAAGAAAACAAGACGATTGGATTACATCCTATTGTAAAATGACCTCCTTAGATAAATCACCAAAACTTCTCCCAAGCTCAAGCAAATCGAAGCGTCCTTACTATATTACCTTAGAAGACTGTAACACCTGCCACGTGAAGTACCCTCATGATGACCCTCTCGTCATTATGCTCAAAGTCGGACATGACTACCTACATACTCTTCTCGTCGATACAGGACTCACGATAGATATATTGTTCAAAAGAGCAATTGAAGTCCTAGGCCTCACATACTAGGTGAGAGCCTCGACAACGACAATCACCAGCTTTAACAGTTCGAAAGAATCAGCTACAGGAGAAATCACTTGACCAGTTCAGGCAGGATAAAAAATACCATTCGCAAAATTCTTTGTCATCAATGCTGAGTCCAAATATTTGGGAATTTTGGGACGTAGTTGGTTGGTTACATTCGATCAAAGCAGTACCTTCTACTTATCATTTAGCATTGTGATTTCCAACAGATCACGGAATCTATGAAATTAAAGGTAGCTAAGCAGTTGCACGTATGTACAAAAATACCACAACCAACTCTCATAAAGAAAAACTTCTCAAAGTGTAACAACTACTACAAGAGACACCCCCCATATTCGAGTAGCATAACACCGAGATGGTCGAATCCATTGAACTCGATGGTCCAGGGCGTCACACCTTTATCGGTTCCAAACTATCAACCGACGAAAAAAGAAGCCATGATCCAGCTACTTAAGATAAATGTCAACATCTTTGCCTGGAATTTCCAAGAAATGCCTGACATCGATCCATCAATCGCGTTCCACCGACTTAACTTCCTTCCAGACAACAAATCTATCATTAATAAATAACGGAACTTAGCTCCGCCTCTGCGTTGCAGTGAACGAAGAAATTGATTAACTCCTTTGGGTAGGATTTATTTGGGAAACTAAGTATCCAAAGTGGGTGTCTAACATCGTAGTAGTACCAAAGAAAAATGGAAAGATCAGGGTTTGTGTCGAGTTCACAGAACCCAACAAGTTTACACCTAAGGGCAGTTTTTCGCTACCACTGATTCCGCAACTTCTCGACTCCGTCGCAGGGCACGAACTTCTTTCTATGATGGATACAGCCTCCGGCTACAACCAAGTTCCACACGCCGAAGACGATCAGGAAAAAACAACCTTCATTACCAAAGGAGGTCTCTACTGTTACACAGTAATTCCTTTTGGGTTAAAGAATGCAGGAGCTACTTACACAAGGCTTATAACTAAAATGTTCAAAGATTATCTCGACACTATTATGGAAGTCTACATTGATGATATGATCTGCAAAAGCTTAAAATGCGATGATTACTCCAGCAACCTCCAAACCATCTTCGATATCCTTCATAAATACTAGATGAAACTCAACCCAGAGAAATGACAATTTGGAGTCGCATCTGGTAAACTCGTGGGACACCTGGTCCGCAAAAGAGGAATCGAAATCGATCCTGCGCAAAACAAAATGATGATCGCGATGCCATCTCCACGAAGAAAGAAGGATGTCCAAAAATTTGTAGACAAGATCGCTGCTCTTCACAGATTCATCTCCAAGTCATCTGATCGATGCAAACTTCTTTACCTCCTTCTTCCTGGTAATCCCACACCTCTTTCAAATAAACAACACAAAAAAATCATTTGGACTCCTGACCCTGACTTAGCCTTCCAAGATCTTAAGCGATACTTGGGCGTCCTCCTATCATGAGTACTCCAGCTGATGGCAAAACACAGACAATGTACTTATCCATGATTGAAGACTCTTAATTCCGTCCTTATTTGAGAAGATGGAGGAGTAGAAAAACCAATCTACTTTATCAGCAAAATACTCATGCATGTTGAAAAAAGTTGCGCAAAAAAAAAAAAAATAGCTACTCGCCTTGGTCTACAGTTCTCAAAAGCTTCGTCCTTACTTTCAACTCATCTCATCAAAATTATTACCATGTCTATGTATTTCCTCAAACTAGTACTTTCGAAAAAAGAAAAGTCTCAAAGAATCTAGAAATGACATGTTTTCCTTGGCGAATACGACAACTCCTTTGAACCCCAGATATCAGTCAAGGGACAAGCAGTAGCTGACTTTATGGCAGACTTTTTGGTCGAAGACCCCGGTTGGGAAGAACTCGAAGAAATCATCGCAAATGACTCAATGGCCAAACCAGACGCATGGTCTAAAAGCTCGGGTTGACAACTGTTTACAGACGGATTAGCTAGACCTCAAGGATTAGGGATTGACATCGTCCTCGTTACACCTTCTAATCATCGCATCGAGAAAGCTATTAAACTAAACTTCTTTGCCACCAATAATGAGACCAAATATGAAGGAATTCTACACGGTCTTGATCTCGGACTCATACTCAGAGCAGAAAAATTGGTAGTCTACATCCATTCTTTACTCGTGGTAAATCATTACAACAAGATATTCTGCACATTAGAAAAAATGGTTGATTATGCATCCCTAGTCGAAGAAAAGATGAACAATTCAAACACACAATAATCGCTTACTTACCTCGACAAGAAAATCGGCATATCGACGCATTAGCTTACATCGTTGCCATGCTGGGGGACAGTGAAAAAAGATCTTTAAAAATCGAAATCATCAAGTATTTCAGTTTCAATATACTATCAACACTGCAGATTACCATTGCTGAAGACGAAGACCCTAAAGATTGAAGATGACCATTCTATGCATATCTCAATTCCAGCGTCCTCCCTAGTAACAAAGAAGAAGCCCGATTACTTTTGGCCAAATGTCTCAGATTCACAGTCTAAGATAATATCTTATATCGTATCATAGGAGGGGGACCACTTATCGAATGCATCTCTCAAAAGCAAACTCAGATCAAAATTAGAGAACTTCATGAAGGTATCTGTGGCATACATGTTTCAGGAAGATCATTAGCCCAACGCGCATTCACGCAAGGACTATATTGGCCCAAGATGAGACAAGATTGCAAAGAATTTGTGCGTAAATGCTATAAATGCCAAATCCACGCTCAATACATCGAAAGTCCAGCCCTCGACTTGCATATTAGCAATATTCTCTGGCCATTCAAGAGATGGGGGATCGACATCATTGGACCTTTCCATCCTGCATATGGAAATTGAAAATTTATCCTAGTCGTAACTGATTACTTCACAAAATAGGTTGAAGCAGTTCCTCTATGTCATACCGATGAAAATAAGGTTATCAAGTTCCTTTGGGAGTACATAATCACCAGGTTTGGCTGCCCACAAATGATACGCTCCGATAATGGCAAGCAATTCATTAGTGCAAAAAAACTTAGTTTCCTCCATAAATACAAAATCTAGCTCTTAACATTCATACCATACTATCCTCAAGGCAACGGATAAGCCGAAGCTATTATTAAAAAAAATATAATCAGGTTTACGGAAGCGTCTCGACGACAAGAAAGGAAGGTGGGTCGATGAACTAATCATTTTTTATTGGGCCTACTGAACCACTCCTCGAGTTTCAACAGGCTGCACTTTGTTTATGATGACCTTTAGTACTGAAGCAGTCATACCTTCAGACCTCGATCTACCACCCGAAAGAAAATCCCAAATGAAGATAATGAACTCAGTCTCCTCTGCGACCTCAACTGGATCGAAGAGACCCGAGACAAAGCCATCGCGAACTTGGGACGATAACATGATACATTAAAAAAAACATACACCAAAAAAGTTTAAAAATGGATATTTTGTATTGGAGACCTTGTCCTTCGACGGATCCAAGATAGTACTCGGCCTAAGAATTCATGAAAGTTATCAAAAACCTGGGAAGGGCCATACATTGTCAGCAACAAGACAGATAGTGAAACTTACTGGCTGATGACTGAAGATAAAATACAGCTCAAATATCTATGGACTACTGCCCAACTGAAACTATTTTATAAATAAAGCACTGTAACCATTTTCATAAATTCAAATAAACAAACTTTACTGCAATTTTAATCGTTACTATTTTGACTTGATCTTGATCCATACTTTATAAGTATGCATCAGATAATCAATCGCTACTATTTTGAGTTGATCTCGATCCATACGCATCAAACAATAAATCGTTATTATTTTGACTTGATCTCGATCCATACTTAATAAGTATGCATCAAACAATAAATCGTTATTATTTTGACTTGATCTCGATCCATACTTAATAAGTATGCATCAGACAATCAATCGTTACTATTTTGACTCGATCTCGATCCATACTTAATAAGTATGCATCAGACAATCAATCGTTACTATTTTTACTTGATCTCGATCCATACTTTATAAGTATGCATCAGACAATCAATCGTTACTATTTTGACTTGATCTCGATCCATACTTAATCTGTATGTATCAGACAGTCAATCATCATTACTATCTTAAGTTGATCTCGACCCATACTTTATACGTATGCCTCAGACAATCAATCTTTACTATCTTGACTTACCCTCAATCCATACTTGATATGCATGCCTCAGAATGTCAACCATCTGTACAATCTTCGATTGATCTCGATCCATGCTTTATAAGTACGCATCCAGACTATCATTCAATTTTATGTGAACACTATCCAACTACAGGATATTCTACTTCACATTCTTTACTTATCGAACAAACTATAAACAACTCTTGTTCTTCTCGAATCTCAATCCATATATCTATCTAAGGATACACATCTGATACTCATGCTTCTTACTTGCTATGTTATGGCCATCACTCATTTATCATGCCAACAAGCGTTCCTTACAAATCTGCTATGATCTATAATCACATTCGACATATCACTTTGTCTAATCTACTACTTAGCATAATTTACAAGATCTATGCAATAAATTTTCAAAATAAAATTTCTCCAAAAAACAAATATTCATCATCCAACATACCACAAGATTAAAATTGTTTTGGTCCAACCGACCATTTTTACATACTTCCACACATATAATACTGCTTACACAAATTTTTTACACTACATGAGAAGATACTGCGCCATCCACATTCAGAAGACCTTCTGGAATAGGAACATCTACTAGCTCCCTAGGACGTGAGACATCAGCTTCCATCACCACCATATCCTCGACGACTTCCGTCTCATCACGAATTTTGGGAGTCTCTGACACTTCATCTTTTGAACTTGAATCATCAAAGACAACACCACCAGACTTTACCAACCCCTTATAAAAGTTTTTCATCACCTCCAACACCGTATACTGCCCTGGAAAATGGGCCCTCACTTCCCAACATCTCTCCAACTTCTCTACATTCAACTGAACCCTAACCTTGTCAAAAGCCTTGCCCTGCTCCAGTCCCATCGCCTTCTGTGCATCGGCAACCTGCTCCCTTACATACTTCTCAATGTTTTCTTTCTGCAACGCCAAAGCCTTTAATTTTTCTTTTTCTGAAATTTTCTTCGCTTCACGAAGCGCAGCATCCCTCACCTTTTTTTCTTCCAAATTGTAGGTGTTCAACATTGCATTCATCCCATCCTTCTCCTCGATCAAATGTTTCTCTATATTCTTATACGCCAAAACTTGATTTGCTATATCACTGCTGCTAAGAATACGACCTTTGGCTTCCGTCAGCAACTTCTTGATCTGCATTACATTCATAAATTGAGTATTCGAATGACTTACCAGTTTCTTAAATTGAAGCAAAGCAGTAAAATTTCTCACCTTCGACATATTTTGCTGGCCCTCGCCAAGAAACGTAATCAAGCTCTCAGTCCCCACCAAACAGTCATCCAACTCCACCTTCAGCGTATCCTTCCCAGACATATATGAGTCCATTGTCCTATAAACTTTTGTGTTAGATTCTTCAAAAAAATTATTCTTCAACGTCTCACCACTCCCTCTCTTCTTCGGGAGCACACTCCCCGCACCCCGTGGAGGAAGCCCATCTACCACAACAACTGGAATAACGGTACCGGCTACCTTCTTTGTTGTGGACTTCCAAGTAGTCCTCTTGTGAGGAAGCAGTGGAGGAACAACTTTGCGTGCCACCCTTTTATTTTTACTCTTTCCCATAGATTTTCCAAACATGGCATCTATCTCCATATCAGTATCGCACCCAGCCAGGGAACAATTTTCCGAAGGCAGACTAGCCTCCATATCAGTATCGTACCCAGACAGAAACTTCAGCACCTTTGGTTCTCGACCTCTTTAACCCGGCCTCTTGGAATAGGGTGCTCACTCGATCTTAGTCGATGACCAGATTGTCGATCCTACCTAAGAATCCTTTCCTGATCTTGTATAACTCTTCTTTAACTTTAGAGTTCCTATTGACCTCCTTCAAAGCTGCGCATACATAATAATATAGTTACAATAAATTTATAAACAATCACCACTTATAACATCGACAATTCAGTTACCTTACCAAAAAGCTGGATGAAAGGTCTTTCTCTTTAAGGGCTCCCCAGGGTCCTTCTTGTCAAACTCATATTTCCCAGAGACAAGTAAACGTTTGTTGCTGTATCGCCCTCCTATTGACACCATGCCATTAAACAACGATCTTTTAAGAAGCCTCACTAAGTAGCGATAACCCAGTTTCTTCGGGTTCATCTTCAGTGCGTAGTACACACATAAATCATCGACTATTATCAACTCTTCCCCCTGGCCTAGAGTCGGCCATTTATTGCCCCACATACCCTAAATAGATCATATACATTTGGATTGAAGTGACCAAATGCTACATCGAAGAAGTTCATCAACTTTTTCTGGTCAGCTCTAAGGGAAAGCTTTAGTCCTTTCTTAATTTGTTCTTGATGAACCAGAATCCCACCAAAGAGTATTTCCTGGTCTATCATGTCATACTGGTACTCCTCAAGCCTAATATCTCCAGGAATACCATATTTGTTTCTTGAACCTCAATATTTCTTTCGTCTCTGGACTCTCTCCATAACAGGCCTCCTCACCCCCCTCCACATCTTCCTCCCCACCTCCGCTACCTTCTCGATCACTAGCTTGAGGCTCGTGATCCACATCCCTCTTGGTAGCTTCATCATCAAATAGTTCGACAACTCTAGGTGCCACCCTATACTGGTCTACACTAGCTATATCTGCACTACTAGACCCCACCCTATATCTACCTCCCAACTATTGTACACAGGTCCTTACATCAATTTTCAGAGGTACTACATCTTGGAAATTTTTGCATATATCTTTATCATCAATTTGAGTTGGTTCAACCATTTTAAAGAACCTGCAAATCAGATTCCATATTTTTACCACAATTAGTATCTATCATATCTGATACATATATATGTTCATAGGTTTATATATTCATATTCGTATAGTTGTCAAGATTATTCTCCAACACATCATTCTCAATTTACTATTAACTACTATCATTATTACAGTTTAATTTAATACATGCCATTCTCGATACAACTCATATGACTTCTTTCCTAAAGTCATATACATCGATTACTGCGCTACGCTCAGTTCTCGATGATTTTTTATTTTTTAAATAATAACCATCGAATAATTTATTAATGTGTGCTTTGCTCTAATTTCAGGAATCGTAAAAGTTCTCGAAGATACTTCAACAGTTTCCCGCCAAAACCATTATTATTTAAACATACAGATATCACCTTTTCTAGCACAAATTATGCCCATATCAAACCTACTTCGAAATAAAATCCCTACATTCTCGCTGCGAACCTAACTGATCTCCTACAGTCGCGCCGCTCTCACCGCGACACAAACCATACTATCTTAGCCCCTCACCACCAATTACGTACATCTTTCACACCCCAACCCCTTTATTAACCTCCATTTCCCTTGGTGAAGCACCATTAACAATCACCGACCAACCTCTATCTACAAACCCTAACCCCAGTCATATCCCATATAACTCACAATCTTCCTTACCATACACAACTTTCTTATACAATTATACTATATATATCTACATCTATCAATGATACAAATAAACCAAGACAGATACACAACAAAAATTATTACAGTTACTAACCTTATTTATGCGTTGCTTCTGTATTCTTCTCTGTAGCCCGCTTTGCTCTTTCGATCAACACGACAATCTTCTCCTTCCCAATAGTTGGCAATGTTCCAAGTGACGAGTACAGTGAATTCGTACTGGTCAATTTTTTTTCCAGAGGTTGTTAAATATGAGCAGTCGCCCACCTCTGAACTATTTATAAACCCAATGCGACTGTTCACCATCCCACTTCGCGACCGTTCAAGAAATCGTTCATAACGCCTTACACGTCTCTTCTCGAAGTCTTTTACTCTTCGCCTTCTCAACACCAATAAACCTCTAAACTGTACCTCCAAACCTTCCATATCTCGAAGAACTTCCTTCGAAACATCCGTACTCAACAATGCACACCCTATTTTATCGCAAAGATACTGTACATCATTTTCTTTATGCTTCAAAATTTTACCCAAAGGAACACACCTTTCCATAATTAATTATTCTCATCTCCTCCCCCCAATTTCTATTTAATCTACAAACCTCAATATCTAGGGCGCACGTTCGTCAAAAACTCAAATTCAACTTTCAGTCAACATTATAATTACAATACTAGTCATTCTTATATTCTAGAATTTACCAACTCCAAAATTTATTTGACAAAAACTTCTACAACAAAACATCGACAACATCATTATAGCAACAAATTTGAATATTATTTCATTTTTTACTACAAATTCGACCATTACATCTTCTACTTTCAAATTCATATTACAAACCCCTAACTGTAGCATCATCTTCTCTCTTAATCAGCTTCATCGCACAAGTTCATATGTAACTCATAGATTCAGGCGAACTTTAATATTGTAATTGGCACCGAAACTGAAGGTCCTCCTCAGCATCCTTTGCCTTTGCCTCGCTCATTCCATCGTAGTTAGGTTCCACAGGACCTTCCAGGTGGATATTCGCATTCTGAAGGCCGATGTACTGATCATATATTTCCCAATACTTTACTTGAATATGACTATACACCTTATTACGCACCTGAGATCTCACCTTTACCATTTCTTCAAACCACAACAACACTCACTTAAAACACCAAATGATACTTATAGTCCTCCACATTCAAAGTCAAAACAACACATTTATTTTGCCTTAGAACTATACATTTTCAATAGTTAAATCAATACATTAAAATCCGATCCTTGACCCACTCCATCAAATATACTTTAAGTTGTAGTCAAACATACATCTATTCTAAACATCTTACTTTGACATTTAACCATCAATGACTTTGATATTTCTAAATATGCATAGTTGACAAAAACACATATCAACACAAACGAAAATTGAAGAAACTATCTTTATTTAATAACTAAACTTTTACATATTACATTCGACAAACTGTATCCTTCGATTACATTACATCAAACTACACTGCTATCTTTACATTCGACTTGAAGGACTAATTACTTTGTACCTCTTTTCACCAGGATCTGACATTATTACATCTTTTCACCAGAATATGACATTATTTATGGTACAGGAGCTACAATCCTAAGAAACTCAATGAATCTCAAGTCACTAAACTTCTAAGAGCTGCCTCAACAGATGTCAGGCAATAGCAAATTGTAGGAAGTCTCCTTCTTTCTGCAAGATCCCTGGATGCCCACCAGCCAACATATCCTTGGCTTTACTACGAATAATAACCCCTTCTCCCACAATTTCATACCCTTCCTTGCCTTTAATATTGCATAATGGCCCCAATGAAACCTGTGCATGCATACATTCACTGACTTTAGCTCCTCCCATCCTCCACACCGTAACATGATCAATTAAAAAATTACTAAGAACTGATTTGGGATAGAGCTTTAACTCAGGTTGTTCAACGTCTTTAACCTCAGACAACATGTTATGCCACACTTGGGGCAGCATCCTTATAAGCTACAAGCGTAATACCCTCCTTAAGATCATCTATTTATACCCAACTTGAATCTGCCAGGTCCAATGTATCACATTAATTACTCCTCGGGAAAGAGATGACTAGATACAACTCACCTTGACCTCAGAAATGACAATCTGATGACTCGTAATAATATTTGGCAACCTCTTCAGCTTCTAATTTCTTCTCGACACAACCACTAGTACTTATGTCAAGAATGAGGTGATTGTAGTAGCATATTCCCCAGATTCGACAAGAGTAAGCCAGCAAAGCGTAGTCGAAGACAACCTTACATAATCAAAGACAAATAACATTCAAAAAGATACCTTAAGTCCTCGACCTACTAAAAGTAGCCACTGTGCCTGGTCAAGAAAGAGCTGTTAGAGATTTGTGAAGTTCGCCCACTCCCCTCGGAATAGGAGACTATTTCTTTATTTTTGTAAACTGCCCGTATCTACTATAAATACAGGCAGAGAATAGATTGTTCCAAGACCGAAACTTGTAGCTTTACTATCCTTACTTCTTAATCCCTATTATCATTCCCCAAAACTTGTAATAACTAGCAATATACTGGATTTTACATCAAAATCCTCCCCGAGGTTATGGTTTTTCTTAGCTTTTATTGAGTTTTCCATGTAAAATCTTATTTGTTTAGCCTATTATTGCATTCTCTTTCTGAATAAGTAGTGACGAAGATTCTCTTTCCAAAAAATATGCTACTACACGTACCTGATGTCAGTACTTGTGATCCTTGAGAACATCTTTTCTGCTTCCTCTAACTTTGAGTACCTTTCGTCGTACAGGAGTTTGTGACCTAGCCCAAACTTTAAGCCCGTTAGCATGATAAAGTTTAAAGGTCTGAATCCCAGTTCCCTACAAGGGAAGTAAAAGGTATGGGTGGAAGGCCACCACCATTCCATGACAGTATGAATGAGACAGTTATCAGAGTTTCCTACCTTAATCGTGTAAAACTCCTCAAAACCCATATCGTTGACCAACTTCTTTAATGTCGGGTACCGCGTAATCCATTGGTACTACTTCAGTACCTTATCCAATGATCCCCTACACTGTATTTCATATCGGTTCTGAAAAAAAAACACATTAACACATTATACTTGCATTCGGGCATTTCATCAAAGACATGGCAATATACGTTAGTAACACATAAAATTTACACAAAACTTACCAGCATTTCCTCAGATCTAACACAAATATGGATCCAGCCGTCCGGGAGGATATCTACTCGGTTCAGCTCATCGAGCATTGGGGAGGGATCGTTGTCCGACGTCAATTGTAATGGCCACATATGTGTTATCAATTCTTGCCCCCTTCGTTTTACTATGGCGTTTGCGTTACGTATAGTTTTGGAAAAATTATACCTCGGTTGTGAACTAGACTCTCCCGACATTTTTATGCGATTTACGGCATAGATGATGGAGGAAATGGGTTGGGCTAGGAAACTTGTAGAGTAAGGGTTTGGTATGCCTTGGGTAAGAGAAACTTTGAAATAACACTTAAAAAGAATGAACCAAAATTATGCCTAAAACTTGCAGGGTTAGGTCACGTGGTTTTGAACTGCGCGGCTAATTAACAAAAAATATAAATTACGTGGCAATTCCTTATTGGTCATTCTTACGCGCGGTTTGGAACTACGTTGCAGTTTTGAACGTTTGAGATGGGGACACGTAGGTTGATCCTGTTCGTTGAATGTTCCCCACAGTTCTAAACTGCGGGGAATGATATTCACCTTGAATTCGCTTTCAACTACTATGGGGTGGATTGTGGTGGATTGAATTCACCCAGATTTTAGGAAAATCCACCTGGCCTACTATTGTGGATGCTCTTACATAGGCAAATCCAGGGTTCCCTTGAGTGGTACACCGAATCTCCGATGCCACCCGTGCTATCAAAATATTCTCGTGTCAGGCCAATAAAGTCCATTTTCATATTTTCATGACGTCATTGTCCTATCATGGATATAAAAATCTGGGAACAAAATTCGATATTCTCATGCTAGTGAGAATAACTCTTCCAAACTCAGTAGTAGTACTAATACCCAAGGACTATTTAGCTCTTGGCTCAGTGGTGGTTGTGACCTCCACCAAGAGAGGAGTCATGGGTTTAAAACCCCATGGGGCTGGAAACTCAGGGTTACAGATCCCTATATATAACCAGCTTCTCTTGCAAAAAAAATAAAAATACTAGTACCGGAAGATGAAGCCATGTGAAAAATAAATTGGGATTTTGTGGGGTTTGAAATGGGGCATCTTCTATTCTATTAACGATGTTTTTTAAATAAACAAATCTTCCATTGTCTCAAGGATAAAGAGGGGTTGAGATTTAATGTTATGTCTTGAAGATTTAGTATAAAGAGCGAGATCAACGGTGATCCGTTTAAGTCTTGGCATGTTTTTCAAATAGACAAATTTGGCATTGTCTCAAGGATAAATAGGGTATGAGATTTAATGTTATGTCATTAAGATTTAGTGGAAAGAATGAGATCAACAAGCAAGATCCGTTTAAATCTTGGCAAGGCTAATATGATTAAGGGTACTTTTGACATAACATTGACTAAGGGTACTTTAGTCTTAACATACATTAGCCAAATCACCCTCTTATCCTTGACTCTCTCTTTTCATCCAAAGAGAAACCAAAACCTTCACCAACGCCTCAACCATCTCAACCACCAATTTTTTCTCTTGAGGACCTCTTCACATCTCTCAATCGACACATTCAGAGATTCAACACATTCAGAGATCTGAGTATGAACAAGCGTTGCCTTTCTCTATCTCTCTCTCTCACAATCATATTTCAATTAAGGTTTCTCAGATTTGAATTATTAGCTTTGATTGTAGCTCTGAAAGTTGCCCCTTGCGACGAGGATACATTACGTTGTAAGATTGTAGGTTTGTTAAAAGCAGATAACTTAGATGAAGCGCTATCGGCAATTCGAGCATTGGAAAAGATCCATCGGGATCAAAGTTTCACGGTCGACTTTAGTTTCCATAAGATAAACTGGAATACAGTTGATTTGCAGTTTATGAGATTAATTAGATTATTAATTCGGTGTTTTTAGACATGGATGGCGACTTAGTGAAATTTAACTATTTGCATTCAATGGGTATGATCAAATAAATTGTATGATGCCCTAGCTGTGCCCCATTGGCAAAACATTTTGATTGCGCATTGTGAATTTGGATAATAAATTAGTGAATCTTGAGTTGGCTTTAGAAATAAATTATTTTTCTATAGTATATATTCTCGGAAGATATTATATACCAAGCACTGTAATCCAGATTTAAGCTATGCTTGATACTCTAGAAATTGCTACGCAGACAAGGGCAGATTTATAGGCTTAGAAGGGGTGGGGGAACCCCCCTTGATACAAAAGACTTAGCTAACTTATTCGAGTCAGAGGTAATTATTCGGTTTTATATAGCTGCATTATTCGAGTTAGAGGCAATACTAAGGTGTTTCCAGCCCTTTGTCTAGCTAACTTGAGTCCCAACTCTATGGTTTGAAGCTTATGGACCAAGACTGTTATAGGTTCACTGTCCCCAATAGCTATAGCAGTAGCAGCAGCAATCACAACCCCCATGCTATCCCTTATCACATCCCCAAACCCTCCCGAATTCTATGTTAGGGAACCAACTGTGTTGATCAACTTTATATTAGGAACAGGGGGTATCCATTTATAGCTGATAGGCTCTTTGATAGTTAACTTAGTTTTCCCATTCCAATTCTGAAGGAAATTTCTAGGAATTATTAGCTAAAACCCCCTACATTATAACATCGACTTGCCACTGATCCACATTCCTTGAAATCTGACAATAGATCCCATTTTTGCCTGAAAACCAAGTCAAACTCATTTGACCGAGAAGGACTCCAGTTGACTTGCTGTAAATACCAACATACCCTTATAAACAAACAAAAAATCTTTTGATTTAAACCCACAATTTTGTGCCTGCAATTCGTCTTCCACCCTCAAAATGAACACAAAGTCATAACAAAGCATTCTAAACAACTTTGGACTTGATTAAGGAAGGATTGAGTTATTGTGTACTGACGTTTGCTTTCATATCCCATTGTATATGCTTGCAGTTATGAGTTTAAACTTAATACGTATCTCGGAGAAAAGGGGTATAGTTGGGTTTTAAATCAAGTAGATCTGGTCAATCGGATTCTGTATCGGTCAAATAGGTTTTACTAGGTTTTTAGGCTAAAATGGGGTCTACTATCAAATATCAAAGAATATGGGGGTCAATGGCAAGTCGATGCTATAACGTGGGGGTTTTGTCCAATTTTCTCAAGTTTTTACTTTGTTGATTTGTTGTTGCAGTGTGTTCCTCCAGAGCTAGCAGCATCTTCAGTGATCTGAAACAAAACTGTCTTTGGTAAGCTATACCTACTTTTGAAAGGTTCTATCATTTCTTTAAGCCCATATGTGATAGTAAAAGCGTTGAAAGCAAGTCTTCTAATCTCTGCAGTGATATCCTTGCCCTGGAAGTGAGTGCAGCACCAAGAAATTTGGTCTTCCCAATTATTGGTTCTAGTATAATAACGCGGCAATACACAAATCCCACTCCACACATACTGAGTGATGGTACAGCTAAAGGAGATGTGTTTTTCAGTTTCAATCCTTGTAGAATAGAAGATGCAGTTAGAGTTAGTAACAGTCCCCCAACTAAGTAATTTCTCCTTAGTTTTAAGAGAGATCTTAATGGCAAGCCAGGTAACGAAGCTGTGTCTCCGAATCGCGCCCTTAAACAAGGTGATTTTTGTCCAATTTACAATGCTAGCTGTTCTTATGTCTGATATATCTATAGGTGTCCTTATTGGCATTATTAGCTTTCCACACAATGTGGTCCTCTAATCCTTGATTAATCTCTACATGCTTAAGTAAGCTGCTAACTTTGGGAACAATATTAATAAATTTATGAGGAATTGTCCATTTCCCATCAAGAATAATGTTACCAACAAGAGCATTTTTGTGAGTCCTAGTGTCATAGGTAAGGCTAGCAGGAAACATTGGCATAAGGACTCCAAAGGTATGCCAAAGGTCTTTCTAAAGGTTAATATTGTTGCCATTTCCTACATTTAGGTATAACATGCCGATGATAAATAAAAGCATTAAGAACATAAACTTTTTTTAACTTCATGATAAAAATGAGACACTGTGAAGTGTGAACATAATAATAGGCAGTTGCAGAATTTAAAAGGGTGAATTTGATAAATATCCTGATGTTTATTATGATATTAGCGAATGACCCCGACGTTTGCTTTTTATTGTGTTTTGGTCCTGAATTTGCATTTGACTCAAAGTCAACTACAATTAACCTTGCATTGACTTGTGCAAACCCATTTTTACCCTTTAAGTAAAGAAAGAGCATTAACTATGTTTCAAAAAAATTATCCCCAGCTTCCTTTGTTTGATTATAATCTTAGGCTTAAATACCATGACCTCCAAAAGATTAATTTATGGTGGAAACTACAAAAGCAAAGTGGATCGGTTGGTTACCTCTCATTCTTAATCTGTTAGAGAGAACCTTATGAAATGGTGAAATGGTGATAAAGACTTGACGCGTGATGTAGAAAGAAGAGAAAAAGTGTATTTAAGTTGCAGAGATTATGTTTGATGATGAAGAACGACCACCAACAATCGTATTATAGGGCAATTATGGCCGCTGAATCGTAAACGCATCTCTAGGTGTTTCTTTTAAGTTTAGACTAATTTTATTTGTTTATTATGATTTAAAAAAAAAGGGTAGTTTGGTATTTAAAATAATACACGCATGGTCAATTGCAGTTGACCTTGGGTCAAATGCAACTTTAGGACCAAAATACAATAAATAGCAAACGTCGGGTCATTCACTAATAACATAATAAACATCAGGGTATTTATCAATTTCATCCAATTTAAAATAAGAAAAAAAATTGGAAAAGAAAAATAAAGCTTTGCTTGAGAATGGATTTATAATAAAAATCCAAAGTATGAAATAGTCATTAAATCTAAAAGGGTTTATACATACAGACCTAAATATTTTGATAAAAGAAAACCTTAGACAAGTTTTCATCATTAAAAGGGGCTGTAGATACAAATATGAGAATTTAGTCAATTGGAATCTTTCTTTTCCTACTATTTTTCTCAGATTATAGGCATACCAGGCATAGTCTAGCAAAACTAAACACTGAAAAAAAAGGGAGAAATAAGGTATTTTACCTTGAAAAAAGGGCTCATATTTACATATTAGCACATTTTTGTGTACCCTCATATTTTCAAGTGAGCTCTCAAATCCACTTGAACTGCTTCTCTCTTTGGGCATTTCTCACATTCCCTTTTCTTCCCATATTTTATGCCAAAGTGTTTCTTAATGCCCTAGAAGAATAGTGATGCTTAAATTATGGCACTGGACATACATACTTTTTTTTTTTCTGATCAAAACCCCTTTTAGTTTATACATACAACATACATTTGTTGACACTTGACAGTAGTTGATTTTGTTGAGTCTCAAGCCGTGGAAGCCGAACTCCAGTCGATTTGGTTATGGCATAATCAAACAACAAACCAACAAAAGGAATACACAACAACAATCAAACACAATGTTTAAGGTGGTTCGGCAATTGCCTACATCCACCGTACAACAGAGAGAGAGTTTATTCAAGATCCAAGGTTACAATCTCACAAATCAGTTAGAAGTTTTTCTCTCAAGAATTCCTCTTCAAAAGATCTCAATAAGGGTAGCTCTTAAAAAACCTTACTCTCCCTTATATACTTGGGAGAGCCAAATACAAAGGCAAAAAAATGGCTTCAAAAAATGTCACAAGATAAACATCCACAATGTCGTTCGAACGACTATCAGTCTCGTTCGAACGACTTGAGTCTTCAAATACGCTGGAATAGGCTAGAACAAATTTTAGGCAAAAACCCAAGGCTTGTTCGAATGAGACTTAAGTCATTCGAATGACCATGACAACATGCCTCCATAATTCTCTACCTTGGTAAAGATTTCCCCAAAATCCGAGCCAAATATAGCCACCATCCGAACAACTCGGAACAAACACCCACTCTCACCAAATGTCCCCAATGACCCTAACATACAAACGGCCCAAGGAAGCCCAACAAACCAACGCTCCAAAGGACCAAAATTGAGTGTACTAAATTAATGGTTACCTACGTACTGTTGGGGGTAAGCATACGTAATACATCACCCTCGCACAATTTGGTTTTATCCGTTATCCTTATGGCATACAAATTATCTACAAAGAAACTAGAAGCGAAATTAACATGCACACAAAACACAATATTTGTCGGAAGTTCACCCTAAGGCTACTCCCCCTACCAAGCTAGAAATCTACTCTGTATTCAAGTTTAATTACAAGCCCTCAAGGGATTCTAACAGACATGGAAATTCTTAATCTCGCAATAATCCTCACATAGATTTATAAGAGATAGAAGAAACTTAAGAGATCTATCAAGAATCCAAAGATTACCTCAACAAAGACCATGTTACATACCTTCTTCTTGAAACCCTTTCAATCTTCTCTTTTCCTTAATTTCTCATCTTAGCAACTAAGAGGTACTTCCCCTCTTACCATCAAATCCCAAGAGAACAACACCCTCCACCTTCTTCCTTGTAAAGACCAATTCTTTACAAGGTTTACCACAAAGGCTACATCTCTTATAGATTTCAAGTTTCTCACACCAAGGCTTTTTAACTCACACAGTATGTTAGGAGGCTTCAAACTCACACTATATATTTATAGACTCTCTATTAGGTCATCACCGAAGTACGCATCACGAGATAGACCATCGTTTTGGAATAAATCCTTTTAGAGCGAACATAGGCAAAAACCAAACAGAGTATTTTTTGTTCGAACGACTTCAGTCATCTCGTTCGAGCGACTTCGATCTTCGTTCGAACGACCTTGACATAAATAGTTCACCTTTTACAGTTTGAACTAAATACCAGCTTAAATCTTCAAGCAACATAACTAGCTCGAAATTGAACATTGGAAATCTCATTTTCAATCCATTTTGAGCCGTAACCTAACAATCTCCACCTTGGCAAAAAACCTCAATTCATATCTTCATTGACCATCTATAGCATGAACAAACCTATCAACAAAAAATACCCGCTGAACTTGTTTACTTCGTATCCGCTACCAACGATCAAAACATTTTTGTATTCAAAACCGGATACCTTCGTCAAAACCGACGAACATCCATTAGCTTCTTTTCTCTCTGTGATAAACCATACTTCCGAGCTTGCTTCACCTGTATCCATCAAACTATACCGCTCAAACTTCCGCTTTGAACACATCTCCATAAGCACTATCAAGTCCACCCCTGAACTTCATCACAAAAAGAGCCTCTAAAGCATTAATTTCATCTATGCCAATGAAATCACACAATTTTGACTACATCTAGCAAAATCAAAACCAATGTATGTTTAATCTAGAAAGAAAATATTAAACACTATACCCTAATCCGACCATATCGAACAAACCTGCAAAATCTGACTCTATGTCGCAAACTTAGAGTCTCCGCATATCGATACATTTTGTCACCACACAAACCATAACTTGGGACCATGATTCATAAAATCATGACCCGCTAATTTGGTAATCAACCATGGTGAATAACTTGAGGTGCCACCACGATTACCAAATTTGACGAACATCGGTCCTAGGGAAAAAACCATCCCCCTTACAAAACTTTTGAAGCTTTTGCTAGAACTGCTCCATCTTGTACAAAGTACCATGTTTAACCTTTTCTTATAACATAAACTATGTTTCCATGCTTATGTGCAATATCGTTATCATTTAAATCTCTTCTTCCCAAACTCTATCGCTTGAAAAAATCATGTAGCCAAAATAACCGAAACCAAATCCATCTTGAAAAATTCAACTATCCGACTTAACCATCAAACCCAGGAATCTTCAAAGAACTATAATCCCAAGGTCTTAACCTGACTCTGATACCAATTGTTGCGGGTAAACGTGTAGAATACATCACCCTTGCGCAATTTGGTTTTATCCGTTATCCTCATGACATTCAAATAATCTACCAAGAAACTAGAAACAAAATTAACATGCATACAAAACATAATATTTGTTGGAGGTTCACCTTAAGGCTACTCCTCCCACCAAGCTAGAAATCCACTATGTATCCAAGTTTAATTACAAGCTCTCAAGGGATTCCAAAAAATATGGAAATCCCTAATCTTGCAATATCCTCACATAGATTTACATGAGATAGAAGAAACATAAGAGATTCATCAAGAATCCAAATATTACCTCAACAAAGACCATGTTGTATACCTTCTTCTTGAAACACTTTCAATCTTCTTTCTTCCTTGATTTCTCTTCTTAGCAACCAAGAGGTACTTCCCCTCTCACCATCAAATCTCAAGAGAATAATACCCTTCACGTTCTTCTTTGTAAAGACCAACTTTTTACAAGGTCTACCACAAATGTTACATCTCTTATAGATTTCAAGTTTCTTACACAAAGGCTTTTTAACTCATACACTGTGTTAGGAGACTTTTAACTCACACTCTATATTTGTAGACTCTCTATTTGGTCATCACCGAAGTACGCATCATAAGACAAACCATCGCTTTGAAATAAATCCCTTTAAAATGAATTTAAGCAAAAACAAAATAGAGTATTTTTCGTTCGAACGACCAGTCTCGTTTAAACAACTTCAGTTATCTCATTCGAACGACTTCGACCTTCGTTCGAACGACCATGACATAAAGAGTTCACCTTTAACAGTTTAAACTGAATACCAGCTTGAATATTTAAGCAACAAAACTAGCTCGAACTTGAACATTGAAAATCCCATTTTCAATCTGTTTTGTGCCGTAACCTAATACGTACCGTGGATCAAGTTGCCCGTAGTTCCCAAAATCCAATCAATCAATATGAATAATTTAAACCAAGTCCAAACAATGATTGAACTTAATTCCCAAAACAAATTTCGTAAACATATCCACATGTTTATCTTTGGTGTAAATCTTCTTCAACAAAATCTCACCCTCTTCTAGGACTTCTCTAACAAAGTGATAACGCACATCAATATGCTCTCTGCGTTGATGATGAACCTGATCTTTTGCCAGGAAGATAGTACTCTGACTATCGTAGAAAATGTTAAGATGATCCATCTTAATGCCTAAATCACGCAGAAGACCCTTCATCCAAATAAATTCTTTGATCACCTCAGTCACCGCCATATACTCTACCTCAGTATTAGATAGTGCCACCATTGACTGAGGCATAGATCTCCAACTAACCGGTCCTCCACGCAATGTAAGCATATACCTGGTAGTAGACCGCCGTTTATCCAAATCACCCATATAGTCATAATCCACATAACCTACACAAAACTGGTCAATCGAATCATGTTTATGAAATTCCAAACCAATATCCACAGTACCTTTGATATACCATAGAATCCATTTCACAGCTCGCCAATGACCTTTACCTGGATCATACATGTATCGATTAACCATACCAGCCTCCTGTGAAATATCTGGCAGAGTACATACCATAACATACATCAAGCTACGAACAATGCTAGCTTAAGGAACTTGGCTCATATAATCACGTTCCTCACCAGTGTTTGGAGACATAGAAGTTTTAAGCTTAAAATGAGGAGCAAGGGGCGTACTTACAAATTTTGTGTTCCCATCAATGCCAAATCTTTGAAGTACCTTCCTCATGTAGGTCGCCTAAGAGAGACGTGTCATTCCCTTCTCTTTATCTCTATAAATCTCCATACCAAGAATCTTTGTCGCATTACTAAGATCCTTCATTTCAAATTCTTCACCCATTTGCTTTTTTAGCATGTCAATCTCGCTTTTGTGCTTACACGCAATAAGCATATCATCTACATACAAAAGCAAGTAAATAAAGGACACGTCACGTAGCTTGGGTAAGTAGACACAGTGGTCGAAATGACTCCGCTTGTACTTTTGCCTAATCATAAACTGATCAAACTGTTTGTACCATTATCTTGGAGACTGTTTCAAACTGTACAACGATAACTTACACTCATAGTCTTCCTTCCCCGCAACTGTAAACCCATTTGGCTGAGTCATATAGATCTCTTCTTTTAAATTCCCAAGTAAGAACGCTGTCTTAACATCAAGTTGTTGCAACTCCAAATTAAATTGTACTACCAAGGCTAATAAAATATGAATAGGAGAGTATTTTACCACCAGAGAAAAAAAATAATTGTAATCAATCCCCTCCCTTTGGGCATAGCCTTTGGTTACAAGTTTTTCCTTGAAGCATATGATATCATCATGAGATCTTTATTTCTTTGTGTAGACCCATTTAGAACTGATCGCTTTGTTTCCCTTCGGCAACTTTGAAAGTTCCCAAGTTTCATTCTTGAAAAGATAATACATCTCTTCCTTCATCGCTCCCTCCCAATGCTTGGCTTCGAAACCATAAATAGCTCCCTTATAGGTGGAAGGAACATCCTCATCAACGATCGGTAGTGCATAGGTTTCTATGGCATTCACCTTTAGAAGCACCATGTCTTTGGTAAGACAACTCGGTTTACTTACATCCCTATTTAGTTTAATCGTTGTGATTGACTCTACCATCGGAATCTCTTCATCCGTATTGCCAAATGCTCCACCTTCGTCTGTGTCATCATAATTTTGAACATGAGCTAGTGGTTCATCACCCGTTATCACAATGGTATATGGCACCCCATTTAATACGAAACTCTTTGGCCAATGTGAAGATGCATCAATCTCCACCCGGTGCAATACCTCGCTTGTCGTCTTCTCTGTATGCTAAGAGACATGTGACTTCAGCATAGAAGCCTCATTAAAAGTGATATTGCTGTTCAGAATGATCTTTTGGTCTCTCATATCCCATAACTTATAGCCTTTCACACTCTTTTTTTTACCCAAAAAATTGACCTTCTTTGCTCGAGGATCCAACTTACCATCTTTGACTTGATAATATACCCGACACCCAAAAATATGAAGAATATTATAATCTATAACAGGTTCTCCCGACCAAGCTTCTATTGGTGTTTTACCCTCAATTGCATCTGAATGCAACCTATTAATGAGTTAGCATGCATATGTCAAAGACTCAGCCCAAAATGCTTTGCCCAACCCAAAATTGGACAACATACA
This sequence comes from Kingdonia uniflora, assembly GCA_014058105.1. Lineage (NCBI taxonomy): Eukaryota > Viridiplantae > Streptophyta > Magnoliopsida > Ranunculales > Circaeasteraceae > Kingdonia > Kingdonia uniflora. The sequence goes on along the minus strand of JACGCM010002331.1, from coordinate 896,470 downwards.
TTGTACCTTCTCCAGCAAAGTATGGTTTATGCGCTCAGCTACCCTATTTTATTGTGGTATCTCTCTAATGGTGAAGTGTCAAACGATCCCCTCATCCTAACATGCTTGTAAGAATGGATCACTAGTGTACTCCCCACCATTATCCAAATGGAGTAACTTAATCTTTCTACCAGTCTGAGTCTCAATCAATTTCTTCCACCTGATAAAAAACTTTAGGACTTCATCCTTCCTTCTCATGGTATATACCCATACATGCCTAGAAAAGTTATCTAAAAATGACACAAAGTAATGTTTCCCCCCTAGCGATGCATTCTTAGAGGGTCCCCAAACATCAGAGGGAGCATAATCAAGGGTTTTATGAGTACGGTGGATAGCGGTGCCAAACTTTACCCTTGTTTGCTTGCCCAACACACAGTGTCCACAGAAGTCTAGTTTGTGCACTTTAACACCTTTCAATAGCCCTTGGTTAGCTAGAACTCTCAAGGAATTTTCCCATATATACACCAAACGCATATGCCATAGTCGTGTGGTATCTCTGGAAATAGTTTCCTCACTTCCTGCGGTAGCAACCTCACCAAGAAAAGCTGCACCATCTAGATAGTACAAGTTATTACTTCTTTTTTGGCCCTTCAATATAACAATGGCTCCCTTGAGAACCTTCTTCACCCCATTCTCAGACACAACCTTGTAGCCTTTCGCTTCAACTAAGCCTGTTGAGATAATGTTCTTCATCGTTGGAATATACCAAACCTCTTCAATCTTTTTAATTAACCCATTGTACAACTTTAAGCAAATGGTACCTATCCCCATAATGCGACAAGGATCATTGTTTCCCATCAACACCGCTCTACCTTCTAGTCTTTTCAAACTAGAAAAATAACCCCTTTCAGGACAAATGTGATAAGTAGCACCCGAATCCAAAATCTATTTTTTTGAATCAATAATACATGTACTAGATGATATTGTTAAAGAAAAATCGGAATCATTACCTCCATTTGCCGTGTCTTGAGCCACATTTACCGAAGAGCCCAATTTCCCCCATTTCTTTCTCTTAAGAAGCACATGACATTCATTTTTCCAATGACCCGTTTCCTTACAAAATATGCATTGGTCATTTCCCAAGTTGTTTCGATTTCTACCATAACCTCTCGATTTTGACCCAAAGTTGTTACCAACCAGCTTCCTCTTATCCAAAGACCTTTCTCGAACCGTTAATACCTCAGACATCAACTTATCCGACTCACACTTTTCTTTCCTCCGATACTCCTAGTTTAGAACCGCCGTAGTCACATCCGAGTATTGTAATAAATAATTCCCGTACGTTATCGTCGTAACGAAATGCTCAAACTCTTGGGAAGTGAGTTTAAGAACAAAAGTGTTTTGTCTTCATCGCCAACAATCTCCTCTAGGTTTGCCAAGTTGGCTAATAAATTGGTAAAGTCATTCAAGTGCTCTGACATAAAAATCCATTGTACATTGTGAAGTGGTAAAGCTTCCTCTTCAAATAGAGTCGATTTTTTATGCTCTTCACCAAATACTTCTCCTCTAGAATCCTCTAAATTTCCTTTGCCGAGGTTTCATTCATTATAAGGTATTTAATGTCTTGAGCAAAGCATGAGTGAATTTGACCACAAGTTCTCTTATTTATCTTCTTCCATATACTCTCCTCTATATCCTCCAGTTTGTCCTCCAACATCTCATCTAAGTCTTGTTGACTTAGGTCATCATTAAGCTCACATCTCCATATGCCGAAGTTATTTGTACCATTGAATTTCTCAACTTCAATATTTGCATTGTAGAGCATCACTGTTGTATTCCGTTTAGGGGTTGATGAACCAAGTGTCATTAAAGAACTAGTTTCATCTTCTTCTACCATGGCTCCCCCAATTTTCATACACTAATAAAATCAAAAACCTAAATGAAATCAAGATAAGTCAATATTACCTCAATTCCGTGCACCACCGCGGAGCCAAACTCGCACTGATACCAATTGTTGAGCCGCAAGCTGCGGAAGCCAAACTTCGATCGATTTGGCTAGGGCATAAACAAACAACTAAACAAAAAAAGGAATATACAACAACAATCAAACACAAGGTTTAAGGTGGTTCGGAAATTGCCTATATCTACCGTAGAATAGAGAAAGAGTTTATTCAAGATCCAAGGTTATAATCACATAAATCAGTTAGAAGTTTTTCTCTTAAGAATTCCTCTCCAAAAGGTCTTACAAAGGGTGGCTCATAAAAAATCTAACTCTCCCTTATATACTTGGGATAACCAATACAATCACTCAAATCTCGAGGCAAAACAATGGCTTCTAACAATGTCACAAGACAAACATCCGCAATATAGTTCGAACGACATCAAGGAGCTCAACACGCTGGATGATTTTTAAGGAAAAAACTTACTATTGTTCAAGCGACTATTAGTCTCGTTAGAACGACTTTAGTCTTCAAATACGCTGGAGTAGGCTGGAGCAAATTTTAGGCAAAAACTCAAGGCTCGTTTGAACGAGACTTAAGCCGTTCGAACGACCATAACAATAGCCCCACAGATTTGTGGACAAGCAATTACTTGAGTTTTTAAATCTAAACTTTTAGAACAAGGAAACATGGATAAACATATTAGAAACATGGATCAAAAGGATACTTTAGGTAACAAAGGAAAACAAATAATATCGTAAATATGCAGGGAAAACTACAAGGAATACTTGCCCATTAGCTTACCCATATCATTTCAACTCAAGTGGATTATGATGTAGTCAATAGGTTACATAATTTTCTTCGCTCCCATTTTAATAAAATCTCATCATTTGGACCCATGTTGATCTTTTCGACATTATAATCTGAACATAATCTTTTCTCCTTCGAAATCATGTTATTTTTATTCCAGACTCCTTTAAAGTAATTTGAAAGTTGTTTCCTAGTTTTCGCTGCCAAGTGGACCAATCAGATTGTACATGTTAGTCATTTATTTTTAAATCTTCTGTTGTATTCTCACAATGGTAAGGATCAAAGCTATCCCTCGATATCATAGTTCAAAAACTCTGACTCGTGACTTGGATCGCCCATAGCCGATCCCGAGTTGGATCGTTTGAGTCCAAGTTCGATCGATCGATCCATCCCCGAGTTGGTATTTTTCAACATAAAATATGATATATGTATCTTAAGTTGTTCTTAATTGTTTTTAGAGCTTTAATAATCAATCCAAATGCAATATTAGACTTGGTCTAATACAATCCACACTAAAGTACACTCTAGATGAATGATATAAATACAAAGATAGTTCATATACTCAAACACACCACGCCACACCAAAATACTAGAAATACAAGTTTTGTACTAAAACATGTAGATGATTGGATCACTCATTTGCTTAACCAAATCTTTTTGGGCTTCAATGATAAGGATTCACTCCCCAATTGGTATTGCAAGATTCAGAATAGCCATCTTGAAGAATTGAAAAGGAAGAAACATCACCCTGTTCATAAGTAGTACTAGTACCGCATTTTCCAGGCTGAATCTGGGACTGCCTGTAAGAGACATAGTATGTACACCGGTCGGATTGGCCCGGATTTAGGCCAAAACATAATCCAACCCAAAAATCGTGACTGACCAACTACAAAACCCGGCCTAAAGCCGAACCGAAAATCTCAGATCGAGTCGGGTGCACACTCATTTTTACTCTTGAACACTCTTCAAAATCCGGTGCAAGACACTCAACTAGTTCACCCTCTACTGACTTATCTTGGTTAATTGATTGGGTCCACACTCGGGTTTTAACTCTTGAATTCTCTTGCTTCCTTAATCCTCTTTCATCTAAAGATTCTAGACCTCTCTAAGAGCAAAATAATTAAAAACCACCATTAACATACTTCAACACCATCGATAAAACTAAATGAATTAAAAGTAGATGTGCTGACCAAGGTGATCTTTATTGCTCTTTCTCAGCTCCAGTATCGCAACCACCATATACAAACCTAAACAAGATGAATCTCTCTTCCTTTTGATTTTAAGGTTACTTTTAAGATGCATTTCTACTTGCTTCCTTTTGATGTTGGGGATTTTTAGGTTCCTTTTGAATAACTGTCTCTGCTTCAGATGGGCGATTTGTTGCTTTTTTACTTGTTGAAGAGAGAAAAAGTTTAAATGAGAGATTTGAGTCGAGTAAGAGACTGAAATGAGAACTATTAATATATCTTTAGTCAGCTTGGGTTTGGTCGGTTACACGAGCCGAAAACCCAAACCCGAACTGGCTAATACTGGGTCTTGAATATCCAGAACCAAAACTGGCCTGATTGTTTTCAAAACCGAACCAAACCGAGCTGGTCGAATTGGGTCAGACCAGGTCGGTTTCTCAGGTTAACGTGTTTCTTGTACAACCCTAGTGTAATGGTTAGTTTTTTGGTAGGTAAATTTTCCCAATACTTTAGGTAATGATATGTAATTAAAGTGCAAAAAGAGTAGAACATGGTTTACTTTACGTGGAAAACTCAGCGAAGTCTAAGAAAAACCATGACCTCGATGAGAATTTTAATGAAAGATTCACTATGTTTCTAATTTATTATACTTGTAGAGAAAATAATATAGATAGTGTGTAGAGGAACTTTCTCATCCCTACTGCTGTATGCTATGCCTGTATTTATAGTTGAATGCATACAGTTACAAAATTAGAACGTTTATCTTCTAATTTAGGAAGGTGGGTGAATTTTGTAGATTATGAATAGCTATATTTGACCAAACATAATAGTTGTTGTATGTGGTCAATTTTTGTGGTTGCAGTTTGAAAAGTTCTCAACTTATATGTGTGTATACACGATCTTATGCCTTCAGGATGCCTTTAATAGCTCGTCTTATCGAACTTGAGAAATATGCTACTATAATCACCATATTCTCGCTACAAGTATTTGTAGTTGTGATGAGAAGAATTCTTAGAACTTGATTCTGACTTTCTTATCTTGATTGCCTTTGGGAAAAGATCCCCTGATTTGTGGCGTGAATGTAGGCTATAGGTATATGTTATCTTTGACTAAATATTTTCACATATATTTTTTGCTTCTCTTATCAATAACCATCATCCTTTTAAAATTTATATAAGCAGCTTTCTGCAATGGTGAGAACTAGGTCTCAGTACCAGTATGATGCAGATGAAGGTCGTCTTGTTATCAAAGTTGCAGAATTAGAGGAATGGTATTTTAGACATTGATGAGATGTTACCAGAGTTAATGGAGGTTAAAGCTAATCGTTGGTTCTGATACGGTATATTTGCATAAGAACTTTAAATTGCTCATCGTCATGCTATGCTGAAGTACATGGCAAAAGATGAGATAATGCATGATGATATCCTTGTTGTTGGAGGGTTTTTGATCCCATGTGGTCAACCTAATCATGCTCCTTACTTTAAGTATAATTATATGTAATGGCTTGGATCATGTAATGGATTGGTTCTCAAATAAATAAAATGTTTATTTTTATTGATTGCTTATCGATGTTTAAAATGATAAAATTGTGCAAGTATTGTTATTGTTATCGATCATTTATTGATTTCAAATTTTCAAAATTTGATTATTTGTTGTAACTGCCCCTAGATTGTAAGAGATAAATAAAAGAGAAAGCATGGCTGCATTTGTAATGAACTATGGCTAGGTGTTTAGCCATAGATGATGTATTGAGTTATAAGGAGTTTGAGGCTTAATCTCTATTTGTATGTTTGAGATTTGCAACTTACAGTATAATGAATTATGGGCATGCGGACATTCAGATGTATTTGGACGGTCTTAAACATCATTATGATAGTTTGCTGGCTTTAAGATGGAAAAGAGCTAAGGTGTTCGAGGAGAGGAGTATAAGATGATTAAAGAGGAAAACTACCAAACTGTTAGGCAAAGGTTTGCGAAGTGGTACGTCCAACAGTCATGTTGTGGCTATAAATACCCCATAAGTTTAGGAGTTTTATCATTTACTTCCATTCAAAGAGAGTAAAGTCTAAGCATTTGATTATTCTGTCTCTTCTACCTCGAACTCATTAGTTATTGGTAATGAGGAGAACTTTGTACTGATAGAGAGAGCCAAAGTTACGAAAGAGAAGAATTCTGACGTAGTTCGTCGCCAAGGTTAGTTCCCCTTTTCTGATTTCTTGCATCTGCTTTGTTTTTCCTTTGATTGGTTCAACCCCATTTGTAGATTATGCTTTTATGAATGTATCATGTGGTTGGATTAAAAACATATGTGGTATTTGAGGAATAATTGAGTGTATAGTTTCTAGGGTTTATGTTGGTTTGGGTTTTTTTTTATTCTAAGTAATATAAGCAAGGGTGGTGTTCGAAAGTGGAATTATGAGCAAGGGTTTTGTTGTTGTGATGAATTATTGTTGAACAATTAGATGGGATTTGAATGTTGATTTCAAGGGTTATGGTGCTGGGGTTAGAAAGGTATTTGAAGGGATTAAGGTGATTTGGAAATGAAATACTGCTTGGACGGGGAAAAACTTGTATTCGCCATGATTTACACCATAAAATACAATAATTTTTTATGAAGACTTCAAAACATTTTTGGCAGGAAAATGGATGGTTCGTTCAATGTACGAACCTCGTGGAAAATTAGTTAATAAATGTAGATCTCGAACTTATTAGTCTATATAGTTTAATACTTAAATCTATTCGATGAAAGTATTTGATAAATCAATATTTAAATGATCGAGAATAATATAAAATAATCTATAGGTGCGAGTATATGTTTGGAAATACTTTATATCTCAGAACAGGATGTAAGAGAAAATTGAGTGTCAGTATGATAAATAGAGATTTTAAATGAGCTATCAAATAAAATGATTTAGATCTAATAAATATGATATGATTTTTAGGTTTAAATGTATCGACCAGTTGATACCACTAATTGTCCTGATATTGATGCATAAGGAAATATTTTTAACGTTGTTGATGTAAAACCTATTATTATGGATGGAACAACTTGTGTGCATGAGTAGAGTAATAATTATAAAGTTGGTAGTAGCATTGATCATGAGGTTGAAAAATTTATAGGGACTAAAATTATGAACGAGGTCGTATTTTGTTCAGATGTTGTGATGGGGGAGGAAGACGTGGAGAGAATTAAGACTGATATCGAACATGAACTTCTTAGTAGTGATGGAGGAAAATATTATGATGAAGGTCAACTATAAGATGATATTGGGGAGAATCTCGAAGATGATGATGAGTGTTATGGTGATGGGGAGGAGACTAATGTGACTTTAAATTTCAAGCAGAAGTATGGTATTCCAAGGGATGTGAGATTGGAAGACTACTATGGGGAAAGATTAAGAAATTCCGTTAGATGGTATTCTTGTTCATCGTGAACAGATTAAAAAAGGATTGAAGTTGCCTCTTCGAGTATATCATAATAAGTTTTTCAAATTCTTCGAGGTTGCTCCTGGTCAGTTTAACCCAAATATATATAATCTCTTTCGGGTTGTTGTTGTATTGAATGCCTGATTAAAAGAAAAAAGGAGTAAGAGATTTTTGTAGATGATTTGCTCATGTACTATAGGTTAAAACAAAATTCCAATAGGCTAGGGTATAGATACCTGGATAGATTTCTAAGAAGGCTTTTATTTTATAAGATGGTTTCGACTAGTGGGAAATATTATGCCGATCGACTACTAGTATCAGGTAATTTTAAAAATGACTTTAGAAAACCTACTATGCCGTTGAAGTGGAAATTTTTTGCTTAGAGTTATCGATTTCCTTGTTGTCAAATATTGCAATTGAATATAGTATACTGAACTTTGATTTATTTGTAGCTTAGAAGGAGGTTGACAAGAATTTGATGGTGAGGGAGAAGTTGTACCACCTCAAGAAAGATTACTTTGGTTGAATTGATTCTCTTGCCGAAGATCAAGAGTTTTTGGAAGAGTTATTTAAGGAAGCTGGGTTAAAAAGGAGTCAAACAAAAGGGGATGAAGTTTGTCTAATCAATGGAGATATGTATCTTTAAAATAAGAAGGCTGTTGAGTCATGTATTCTACTTGAGAATCCAGATTTGAGTGGCTATTCGACTAATTTTGTTACGGCTGAGAGAAAAGCGTTGCTTAGTGGTGGTTTTTGTAAGACGGGAAAGAAAAAAAGGGCTAATACTCTCCTTCTTGTGCCTGCTCCTTTAAAAAGGTTACTCAAAAACACCCTCAAGAAAAAGAACATCTGGGAGGGGAAGATGACGATGTTGCTATTATCGAAAGTATTGAGACTGGTGTGCACTCTGGGAAGCTTCTATCTATGTCCCAGCAAAAGGTTGTATGCTCGAAGTAGTCAGTGACTAAGAAAAGTATGGATTCTCTGAAGACAAAGTAGTATAGGAATTTGGTGGCCTCAGGAGATGAGACTAACCAAACCATCGAGGCCTTTGCAGCTAGTTCCATGTCGATGGTACAAGGTTTTGATACTTGCATAGCTGGAGCATAAAGTATATCTACCTTCTTCGTCAAAGGTCATAGAATGATGAATCAGGTGAGGAATCTTAATGTGTAATTTTAATTAGTATATTTGGTTCCTTCCCCGAGAACTCATGTTGTAACTATGATGCAGATTTAAAAGCTTCTTATCATGGAAAGCCTTTGTTTCTTGGTGGGCAAAATTTGGCCAACGAAGTCTTGGCATTGAAGAATATGGAGAAAGAGTTGGTGAAGAAGAATGATGATTTTGAGGCCCAATTGACGAAGGTCAAGTCTTATGCAGTCAAATCATGGGAAGCGGCAATTCGTAAAGCTAAGAATATTTGGGAGATGGAGAAGAAAAAGGACTTGGATAAGCTCAAGGTGGATAATGTAAAGGAGGGGGAAGAAGAGTTGAAGTTGCAGAAAGTATGCTTCGAGGATGACGTGAGACAACAGATATTTGCTGTGAAGACTTTGATGGAAGAAGAAAATAAAAAAGCTCGAGCCCATACTGAAAAGAAAAAGAATGTGGCTGTCGTGAAGGCAAATTTGGTTGGCCTCGAATCTCTAAAACGTAAGAAGTTGAACTTATCTAGGGAGTTTGATTTGATGGAAGATAGGAATAATTTTTACAAGGGTCTTATTGCTGTTATAGGCATCAAATTTTATGACTGATGACAAAGTGGCTCCCTTAGAAAATTTTGATTATACACTAGATTTACCCAGTGTTGCAGAGCAGGTGTCCAATAAAGTTCTCGATGAGCTTACTCCTAGTCTTCCAGTAAGGAATGTCGATCCACTAGAGTCGAATGATAAGTAGAAAGGTTTTATTGTTTCTTTTTGAATGTTTTAGTAGGAATTTGAACTGCTTTTGAATTTGTACAACTTCTTTTTGAATGTTGATGGTTGTTGAAGTTTGAAATTATGAATGTGTTGATGTTATTTTGATATCTCTATATTCGAAAAACACAACTATCATTGTGTATATGATGTTTGGATATGTTGCCCATTAATGAGATATCCACATTGACTGATTGGTTCGTAATGTAAGGCATGGCCAGTTATGGGTTTGTCGATATGATCATTATGTGCATGCCTATATTGCCCATTGATGGGATATCTATTGGCGAATGATTTTAGCTTAGATTTGACACACAACTGATAAAGTTTTGTCAAGACAGATAATCATGAGATTAGATTATTTATGGATAACTGATAAGAATGAATTTCTTTCGTGATCGAGAATTGATTACAACTCTTATCTATAGAACATTTTCAGAAGAACTGTATTCCATGGGTATTCTAATTGTACTTCATCTTCTGTTATTAGCCAGTATGTGCCATTATCGGTCTTGTCACTTATGATGTAAGGACCTTCCCAATTTTCTGATAAATTTCCCGAATTTCTTAGTCGAGTACTGTCTTGTATTCGATAAAATATTAGATCTCCGATGTCGAACGTCCGCTTCCTTACCTTCTTGTTATATGACTTTTTGATGGTATTATGGTATCGCCCTAGGTGTGTTATGGCGCGGTTTTGAGTTTCTTCTATCCAATTTAGGTTACATAAGAGTTCAAGTTTATTTTACTAAGAAAAATCGAGCCTTTTCCATATTTTGTGGGAGAATATTTAAATTGAAGTATGCAAGAAATAATTTTCTCCAGTCTTCAAGATCATAATCTTGTGTTAGTTGGACTTCAATCATACTCTTATTATCGAGGCTAGAATGTTGGATAACTTTGATATCCAGTGTCCATCTCTCCCTATCTGTCGATATTGCTATAATGTAGGCCAATGTTTGGACCGTATGTTTGGCTCTGCGACAGAGTCGTCAGTTAATATTTCTTCAAGCTCCTCACATTCAGGGTCTTCGACTGTAAAATCTGCCAGAAAGTTAGCGACAACTTGCCATTTAACTGAGATTTAGGGCTCAAAGGAGATGTCATATTCTTCTAGGAATACAGATCATTGTTGCACCCTTCTGGACTTATTTTTCTTGGAGAGGACTATCTTGGGAGGGAGTTTGGTGATGACTTTGATCTTATTTGCCTGAAAATAGGGTCAAAGTTTTTAGGAATGGTAGACCAAAGTGAGTAGCTATTTTACAATAGTTTTGTACCTCGTTTCTACAGACATTAAGGTTTTGCCGATGAAGTAAATTGGCTTCTCAACTCCATTATCTTCTAGAATGAAGACATTACTAATTGAGTATTTTGTTGTCGGTAAGTATATCGCTAAAACTTCACCATCAACCGAAGTGCTTATTATTAAAGGACTCCCCAAGTATCGCTTTAGGTCTTGAAAGGCTAATTTACATTCTAGAGTCCATTGAATTTCTCTGGGTTGTTTTTTGGTGACCAGAGTTGGGTTTCCACGAAGGAGGAGTTAAAGAAGTTTATATTGGTCAGATTATTTTAAGATTAATCTGTGAAGAGCTGCTACTTTCTTTGCTAGATTTTAGACGTCCTTCTTTGATCGAGGTGAGGACATGGCCATTAGTACCTTGATTTATTCTAGATTTAACATCATTCAATAAATGCGAAGGATGTCAAAGATGGTCTGCAAATTGTCGCAATGGTCTTCCCTTTTTAAGCTATTGAAAATCATGTCATCGATGCGTACTTCCATGGTCTTTCCCAGTTTGTCTTTAAACATTTATTTCACTGGCTGCTGATACGTTGCTCTTGTACGTTTCAGTCCAAAAGGTATGACTGTATAATAGTAAAGACCTTTTTCTGTTGTAAATCTCATCTTTTCTTGATCTTCTTTTACAAATAGAACTTAATTCCACTTTAAGGCTGCATAGATCATAGACAAGAGTTCATGCCCAGCCACCGAGTCAAGGAGTTGAGAGATTATAGGTAGTGCGAAGTTATTTTTAGGAGTAAATTTGTTGGGTTCTATGAAATCCACGCAGACCCTGATCTTTCTGTTCTTTTTGGGACCACTATAATATTCAATACATATTTTGGATATTTTGCTTCTCGAATGAATATAATTCGATGTAGTTTATCAATTTCTTCATTAACAGCTTTTCAGAGTCTGGGTGCCAGATTATGTCATTTCTGTACAACAACTTTGTTGTCATGTACTAGGTTTAGTTTATGGCTAACGACGTAAGGATCAATCCCTGGTATTTCTTGAAAATACCACGCGAATACATCGATATTCCGGTCCAGAAGCTGCAGGAGTGTTTCTTTTTCTTTTGGAGAGAGTTTGGATCTGATGAAAGTACTCTCCCAGGTTTATCGAGTTATATTGATTCTATAGTTTCGATATCATACTGCCCGAACATTGGAAGATGTTCTTTTTATAATTGCTATACTTTTAGGATTTTTGATGCATAAGCATTCGTGGTGGTGTTTTCACACATCCTTGCGATGGTTTGACTTCCTTTAATTTCTTAAACCATGTGATCTATTAGGAAATGTAAAGTGGGATAGTATTTCAAAGGTACCACTTTGAGTGAGCGAGGCCAATTCCTACCCAAGATCCCCAAGTATTTTGACTCGGCATTGATTTCGATAAAATGGACAAAAGTTATTTTCGGTCCTGCTCGAACAAGTTATGTGATTTATCCAAGTGTAGATTCTTTGACACTGTTGAAGCCTGTGATTGTTGTTGTTGATGCTTTGATAGAATCTCTGAGACCAAGAACATTGGCATCCTTTTAAAGAGTACATCTATTACACTACCTGTGTCCACGAGGAGTGTATGGAGGTAATCCTACCCCACTTTGAGCATTATTACTAATTGGCCATCGTGGGGTAACTTTACATGACTGGTATCACGATCTTTAAGAGAAATGTGATATGGTCATTTTGCCTTGATGAAGCTAGGCAAAAGCTTAACAGACTCTTTTGAAGAGGTCATTTTATAGCATGTTGTAATTCGGTCGTCCTTTTTACACTTTTTTTTCCTTTCACGATCTTGATCATGTGCGTAGAGATGGTGAGGTTGACCTTGTCCTTGCTTGTCTTCCATTTTATTTGTTTCCTCATCGAGAAACTTTTGAATGTCGATGACATATTCGTGAAGTCGCCCTTCTAGAACAATACGGTGGAAGATCTACTATATAAAAGAATAACAATTATCGGTTTCATGATTGTGCACATTATGATACTAACTCATTTACAATAACAAAAAATCATTTTTTGAGGATGTATAGAAAACCTTCTTAAACTCATCTCTCTCCCTCATTTTTCTCTTCTCCCGTCTTCTCTAACTTCTTAAAAAAAACTCAGAGTTAGGTTTACTTGAAGAACTCATTGAACTATTCCTTTAATTCTTCAATTGCAATTCGCTCCTTTCCACATTTAGATTCCTAGAGTTTATCTAAAAAGGTAGTTTTGGGATGGTGCAAGGGTATGCATTTCACATTTTGATTTAAAGACACCTGTTCCCACAAACTGGCAGTTACAGGATCAAGATTTTAAAGATAAGAATTACACAGTAAGAAATATTCCAGAGCACCAACCTTTTATTTCTTGCAATATCCTAGCAATAAAGTTGTTCTTTTAAACCTCACGCTGAGGTCATGGTTTTTATCTATTTAAAGGTTTCTACGCTAAACTCGAGCCACTTTATGTTATTTGGTTACATTTATTTGTGGTACAGGTATATTTGGTGTAAGAGACTTGTAATGGTGTGCTTTCTGGGAGGATAATCTTCGCCAATACTTTTAGTAAAGATGAGGAGATAACAAGTTCAAACTAATAAGATTTTACGTGGAAACTCAGTAAAGGCTAAGAAAAACCACGACCTCGAGAAAGATTTTGATGTAAAATCCAATAGGTTACTAGTTATTGCACATTTTGGTTTGATAGTAAAGCAAGGAAGGATGAATAGTAAAGTTACGGATCTGAATTACTCATTCTCTGCCAGCATTTATAGCATATATAGATAGTTTTACAAAAGAAAAAGCAGTTTCCTATTTCTGGGGTAGTGGGCGAACTTTGTGAATCTCCAATAGCTCTTTCTAGAATAGGCACAACTTTTACTTTTAGTAGGTTAAGGACTTGTAGTATCTTCTCGAATGCAGGGATGTCTTCGATTATGTTATGCTGGCTTATTCTTGTCGAATCTAGGAAATATGCTACTACAATCGCCCCATTCTTGACATAAGTACTTGTGGTTGTGTCGAGAAAAAATTAGAATCTAAAGTGGGTATCGAATGTTTAACAAGGCTTGAAGTTGTCATTTTTGAGGTCAAAGTCAAGTGAATCTTGTCATATTTTTCCCGATGAGCATTTAACGTAGGACTTTGGACTGTGCACTCAGAGGTTGAGGTTATAAATAGACTGCTTAAAGAAGGTTTTGTTTGGTAGTTGAATGGTAAAGATTTTACCCCAGGCGTGGCGTAGCAAGTGGTTGGAGGGTATAAACGGCAACGGTGACGACGAGAAAGAGGTAAAGTTTTGTGGTCAACCTTTATTTTTATGTAATTTTGTACTGGTGGGCATGATGGTTAGAATAATTGAGGGAGGTGGAGGTGGATTGTGTGTACACGCAGTGTATCTATTGGAAATTGTGTCAGTTGTTGTTGCAGAGGGTTGTAGAGTTAATCAAATGCTCGGAGAAGTGGCCAATTCCCATATTGAAGATGATGAAGCGAAGGCTGGTTTGGTGATTATGAATCTTGTCAACCGAAAGAATTTCTTGCAAATTTATGTTGCTGCCTTTCCATACAGGCAGCTCTATTTGGAAGTTTCCTGACCTGAGATTCATTGATTTTCTTAGGATACCATTTCCATTTTTGCCAGAAGAAATGTCAGATTCTGGTAAAAAAAGCACATAGCTTTGAGTCTGTCATGTCGAATAAGAGGTGTAAACGTAGTTTGATATAATGTAATCGAAGGTGTAAATTATTGAATGTAAAATGTATTAGAGATTTGAATGAATAAACTTTATTTTTTGAACTTGTATGGTATTTGGAGTATGTGTTCGGGAAGGTTAAATAAACAAGTAATTGATTTATTGGAAGTCGAGGTAATTTTTGGTGAATGGCCATGAATTTTGGGTATAATAGATCTTGAAGATGTTGACTGTGTGGGGCCAATAATGGTTTCCTTAGAGGCTTGATTTTACTTTGAAAGTGTAGTGTTCCAACGTGAATTTAATGAATAATTTGACTAGTCATTTTTTCTATGTATATAAATACTTGGTTAAACTATGGTTATTTGTGGGAGTGGAGATGGTGATGACCAGGGCTCAAGTTTGGGAGAATGATCATTCTAAATGTGTGCATGTGAAGTATTTCGAGCTGGTGGATAGGTATTTTGGTACGAGTTATGTGAACGGGCAAGTATTGGTGCCAGTGAAGCCCAATTATGAAGAGCTGAGTGAAGTAGAGGGGAAAGAGGCAAAAGAGGAGTATAAATTTCATCTTAACCTAAAATTCTTGAGTCCTCTTGAACGCGTCGGTAAGATAAGGAATTGAGCTAAGGCATTTATGAAGAAATTAGATGAGTTGGCAGGTCGAAGGTTGGATTAAATTAATGTAATGTTAGAATTGAGAATGTGTATGGTTTATTTGAAAGAAATAAATATATATGTTACCGATGTGCACGAGTTGAATTTCTCGAATGATATTTAACTTGTGTGAATGAATGAAATTATCTGATAAATGATGCATAGGATTGGAATTATTGATTTGTCGAACTTTGTGGTTGAGTTGTCGAATAAAATTTGATATTTGAATTATGTTTGAAGATTTTCCCAGGAATATAAAAGAATTGTAAATAAGGTAACTGTGTTTAAGTAATGATAGAATTAAAATGTCTAGGTATACTCCTATAGGTGATATTTTGAAGTATAAGGAAATGGATGTACAATGTCTTTATGAAAAAATGGGTTGTGCTTTGTCAAGTACGGATATCGCAGAGGATGTACAAAGAGATAAGGAAGGTTTGGAGCAACAGTACATGGGTTTGCCGGCTTTTAGAAGGTGAAGAATAAAAGACTTCAAGAAAAGGCAGAAAAGCCATTATGTTCGAGTATATGAAAGGTTGCGAAGTGGTGCGATGAATAGTCAGGTGGGGTTTATAAATAGCCTCGCGGTAGCCGACTGTTCACATTTCACAAACTCTAAAATAATTCCTTCAAGTGCAAACTCCTTATGCTCGTCACTATAATCGTTGTCAACAATTGGGAATGAGGAGATAAGTATTTTAATTGAGAGGGCAAAGTATGCAAAGCAGAGGGATACCGAGGCAGCGTGAATTTAAGGTTTAGTAGTTTTTGTTTATCTGTTTGATATTTGGATAATTCGCTGAAAACCATTTGTTGATGTAGATATGTTAATGATAGAATAAGAATGAATTTGAATTAGGAAGGATGTATTGGAAGTAATCAGAGAATTACTGTGGAAGGGTTGGAATGATAGAAATCACGATATTGATAGATGAATTTTTCTGTTTATTGAGGCAATGTTATCGAAAAGGTTTAATAGGGTGCTTGAGGGAGAGAGAGGCTATTAAAAATAGGAGGCGATGATTGGAGAGAATGATTTTTGGGTATCGCTACAAGTACAGCGCGACTGTAGGGCTTTGTTGTGATATTTGTAATTTGCCAGTAATGGAGTGCCGGATAGGGTGGTTATTTGGCCGAGTTTTACGCTAGAGAAGGTGGATTCCCATATTTTTTTAAAATCGAGTCATTTTGGCAAGAAATAGGTGAAGTGTATTCGAGAAACTGAGATTTCTAAATTTCTACAATAGCCATTAGAACAGTAATAAATATTAGGACTTAGAATAAATAGTAATGAATAACTGTATCGGGAACTGAATCTAGTAACTTTGCATTGAGACTGTAATGATATCATTCATATACTAATGATAATAATGGAAGTGATGATAGTAATGATGTGTTGGAAGTGAAACTCGACAACGATATGATTAGTTGCATAAGAACATATATAATGTATCAGATATGATAGATACTAATTGTTGTTAAAAAATAAAATATGATTTTTAGGTTCATAAAAATGGCTGAACCCATCAATATTGATGGTAAAGAAATATTCGACAACCTTTAAGATGTAGAGCCCCTGACAATCGATGTGACAACCTGTGTCCAACAGTTGGGAGGTAGGTATAGGTTGGGGTCAAGTAGTACAGACATAGCCAGTGTCGATCAGTTTAAGGTGGTACCCAGGATTGTGGAAGTTTCTGACAAGAAGGGTACCGACACAGATTTGGATCATGAGCCACAGGTTATTGATCGAGAAGGTAGTGGAAGTGGGGAGGAAGATGTTGAGGAGGGGGAGAAGGTTTGTTAGGGTGAGGGGCCAGAAACAAAAGAGATATTGAGTTTTAAGAAAAAGTACAGTATTTCTCAAGATATTAGTCTAGAGGAATATTAGTATGATATGACTGATCAGGAAATTCCTTTGGGTGGGATTCTTGTTCATCGAAAACTAATTAAAAAGGAGTTGAAGCTTCCTCTTCGAGCTGATCAGAAGAAGCTATTTAATTTCTTTAATATGGCTCCAGGACAGTTTAATCCAAACGCTTATGAACTTTTCCATGTATGTGAGGTGATAAATAGTCAATTAAAGGTTTAAGGTAAATAGTTGATTACAGTGGATGATATATGTGTGTACTACACACTCAAGCAAAACCCGCAGAAGTTAGGGTATATGTACTTGGCAAGGTTTCTCAAGTGGCCTCTCTTTTATGAAATATTATCAACAGGAGGGTAGTATAGTAATGAACGTCTTCTTGTGTCAAAAAATTATGAGTTTGATAAGAATAATCTAGGGGAACCTTTGAAAAGAAAGTCTTTCAATCTAGGTTTGTGGTTAGAAAACTGCTTGTCGATGATATGGATTTTTTGTATGTATTGAAACATCATGTAACTGCGGTTTTGTGTTTGTGCAGCTCTGAAGGAGATTGACAGGAGTTTGGATGTGAAAGAGAAGTTATATAATATTCGGGAAGATTATTTTGGGAGGATCGACAACCTCATTATCTATCAGGAGAAAGTTGAGATGTTGTTTCAAGTGGCAGGTTTGAAAAGAACAAGTGCCAAAGGTTCAGAAGTTCCAGTAATTGAAGGAAAGATGTATGCGAGGAACAAACGAGCTGCAGAGGCGAGTTTGCCTTTAGAGAATCCTTCATTGGCTGGGTATACGACGAATTCCGTAATAACTGAGAAAGATTCATTGTTTACAGAAACTTTAGGGAAGGGGAAAAAGAAAAGGGCGGTAAGTCAAGTTATTGCTCCCTTGGTACCCTCGAAGAGGATGTCTCGAAGGTCAACCATCAAGGAAGGGGCGAAAATCGAGACACCAACTGTTGTGCGTGATGGGCGACCTCCACTAGCTTCGACGAGCATGTTGGCGAAGAAGAAGGTGTCAACAGAATCGTCGAAGAAGAAATACATTAAGGAATCCGAGATTGAGGTGCAAAGAACTATGAATGCATGTGTCTGGGATGGATATGCTGGAGGTAGAAGTGGATGATTGTGTGATTAGGGCAGTAAGTTTGATAACATTTCTCAATGAGGGCCACTATAACATGTAAAAGGTGAAAAAAATTCCTGCTTTGCTTCGATTAAAGAATTTGGTTCCCCATTCAAATACTTATTTTATAAATATAATACAGATCAAGAAGTTGCTGACTAAAGCCAAAGGGCGTATTGTCGGTGGTGGTACACTGGCAAATCATCTTGTTACTTATAAGAATATCGAGAAAGATCTGGTGAAGGAGAAAGAAGACCTAATCGAGGAAAATAAAGTGCTAAATGCGAAGTTGAATAGGTCCAAGCTGGATGCGGTGAAGGCAAAGAAAGTTGCTCTTCGTGATGTGAAGAAGGCTCGGGATAAGCTGATTGAGGAGATGAGGGCTGACCTGGCGAAGGATAAAGAGGAGGCATTGGCCTTGTTGAGATCAAATTTTGAGAAGGATGTGCAGGAGCAGGTAAATGATGCTCAAAGAGCGATGGAGGTGGAGCATAGGAAACTTTGGGATGAGGTAAAAGCCGAACTTATGTGAGACAGTCTCGAGGCATGTAAGAAGGTAAGGGCCAATTATGGAGGGTAGTTCGTGGAGATGGAGCAGGGGAAAGATCATTACAAAGCATTGGTCATTGCTGGGAACTTGGTGTTTGATGATTCAGAGGAGGAGGACGAACCTAGAGAGACGTCTGCGGCACCGGAAGGGTCTGAGGCATACGAAGCCCTGGAAGCTCCTATGGTGAGTATTCCCAAGAGTATACTTGTCGATGTACTTTTAAATGAGCTAACTTCGGGCTTACCGGTGAAGATGGATGCTGATATATCTCTTCCTGTAGAGAAAAATTAGTTTGTAAACTATTTTTGTTTGATGTCAGATATAAAAATGGTCAATGGGACCGAGACAATATTTGGTTTTTCGAATGCTAAGTATCGATATTTTTGTCGAATATTATTTTAATGTAGTGTATGCATAGTTTTGATAAATTGATGTTAAGTGTTTATATTCGATAAGATGAATAGAATATAATATAATATGATATAGATTATGTTTGTATAGCTTGGAATCAAGCATATAACATGTTAGAAAGAGGGACATGTAATGGCTTGTAACTATTGACCAAATATTATTCCTCAATGGAATATCTTGGGTTTTATCGAGATTACCAGATGACATTCATCGATGATAACTGAAAAAGGAAACGATGACCAGATGCTATTTTTTTTAATGAGATATCTGGGTTTTTATTGAGATTATTAGATGTTATTCCTCTCCATGGGATAACTGAAAATGGAAACGATGACCAGATGTTATTCCTCAATGGGATATCTGGGTTTTGATTGAGATGACCTGTTGCTTATTCCTCTATGGGATATCTCGATTTTGATTACCAGATGTTTATTCCTCGTTGGGATATCTGGGTTTTGATTTGAATCGATAAAACATGGCATGTTTTGTGCGATTAGTAATGATTGCAAACAAGATCCTGTAATTGGATAGTATTTGTCGAAGAGAGGAATGTCAGTTCGCGATCCATATATATTGCTATATATCAATATAAAATGAAAATAAAGATGGTAAAGATGATTGTACGATGGATATATTAAAAAGTAAGGATAACTTTATTATAATCAGCCGAAAGTGGTTACAATTTGTTATTTGAAAAAAAAATTTAGTTGGGCAGTGTTCCATGGAAATTTAAGCTGTACTTAGTCTTCGGTTATCAACAAATAAGTCCCACTATCTATTTTATCGCTGATAATATATGGTCCCTCCCAATTTTCAGATAACTTTCCAGAATTTTTAGGTTGAGTGTTGTCCTGGATTCGTTGAAGGACAAGGTCGCCAACGCCAAACTTGCGAGTTTGAACTTTTTTGTTGGAAACTTTCTTTAGGTTATCGTGGTATCGCACCAAGTTTGCTATGGCTTTGTCTCGGGTTTCCTCAATCCAGCTGAGGTTGCAGATGAGTCTTAGTTCATTGTCTTCATTTGCGATTTTTCTTCAACCATTTGGTAGATCGAGGTCTGAAGGTATGACTGCTTCAATGCTGAAGGCCATCATAAATTGAGTACATTCTATGGATGTTCAAGGAGTTATCTGCTATAACCAAAGAACACTTAGTAGTTCATTAACCTATATACCATTTTTCTCTTCGAGGCGTTTGCGTAATCCAGACTTGATGCTCTTGTTAATAGCTTCGGCTTGGCTATTTCCTTGCAGGCAGTAAGGTGTCAAAGTTGAGAGTTGAATCTTGTAGTTATGAAGGAAAGTGAGGACTTTACTACTGATGAATTGCTTGCCATTGTTGGTTCGAATCATTCGTGGGTAGCCAAATCTAGTAATTATGTGCTCTCAAAGGAACTTGATGACTTCATTTTCATCGGTGTGACATAGTAGAATTGCTTCGACACATTTTCTGAAGTAGTCTATGGCTATAAGGATGAATTTTTGGTTTCCCGATACTGGGTGGAAAGGTTCGATGATATCGATACCCTATCTTTTGAATGGCACGAGGACGTTGCTAATGTGCAAGTCAAGTGTTAGGCTTTTGATGTCTTGAGCGTAGATTTGGCATTAGTAGACCTTACGCACAAAATCTTTGCAGTCTTGTCGCATCTTCGGCCAGTATATTCCTTGTGTGATTGCCCATTGGGCTAACAATCTTCCCGAAACGTGGGCTGCACAGATTCCTTTGTGAAATTCTTTGATTTTGATTTGAGCCTGATTTTGATAGATGCATTCAATAAGAGGTCCTCCTCCTATAATGCAATATAAGACTTTTTCTTGAACTGTGAATCTGAGGCATTTAGCTAATAGTGATCGGGCTTCTTCTTTATTACTTGGGAGGATATTAGAGTTGAGGTATGCATAGAATGGTCTTCTCTAGTCTTCAACTTCATTTTCTTCAGTAACAGTAATTTGTATCGTGGATTGGATATCAAGACTGGAATGTTCTATAACCTCGATGTCCAAAGTTCTATTTTTGTTGTCCTCTAGCATGACAGCAATATAAGCTAATGAGTCAGCGTGGTGGTTTTTTGTTCGAGGTAGGTAAGAGATTGTTGTTGTTTTGAATTTGTTAATTTTTTCTTCGACCAGGGTTGCATACTTAACCATTTTTCTTGATGTCCAGAACATTTGTTGTAATGGTTGGGAGCGAGTAAAGAATCGACGTAAACTGCTATTTCTTCCGCTCCAAGTGTTATTGCGAGATCCAGTCCGTGGAGGATAGCTTCATATTTAATTTCATTGTTTGTGGCATATAACTTTAGTTTTATAGCTTTCTCGATGCGATGATTAGAAGGTGTGATGGGGACGATGCTAATTCATGATCCTCGCAGTCCAGGTGATCCGTCTGAAAAGAGTCACCATCCTGTGCTTCGTGACCATGCATCTGGTTCTACAATTGAGTCATCTGTGAAGACTTCTTCGAGTTCTTCCCAATCGGGGTCTTCGATTGGAAAATCTGCCAAGAAATTTGTAACTGCTTGTCCTTTAAAAGATATCTGAGGTTCGAAGGAAATGTCATACTCGCCGAGGAATACAGATCATTGCCGAACCCTTTGAGATTTATCTTTCTTAGAGAGTACCAGTTTGAGAGGATATTTGGTAATAATTTTGATCAGATGAGCTTGAAAATATGGTTGAAGCTTTTGAGAGCTGTATACCAAGGCGAGGAGTTATTTTTCAGTTATTGTATATATTTTCTCGGCAGGCATGAACGCTTTGCAGATGAAGTAGATTGCTTTTTCCACTTTTTCATCTTCCTAAATTAGGACCGAGCTAATGGAATCATCAGTTGTCGATAAGTACATTATAAGTATTTTTCCATCGATTGGAGTACTCATTATTGGAGGACTCCCCAAGTATCGTTTAAGATCTTGAAAAGCCAATTCACAGTCAGGGGTCTAAATGATTTTTTTGGGCAATTTTCTGAAAAGTATAGTGGGATTTCCATGAAGGAGGTAAAGAAGTTTATATCGATCAGATGATTTGGAGATGAACATGTGAAGAGCTGCAATCTTGCCAACAAATTTATGTACATCTTTCTTTGTTCGAGGGGATGGCATTGCCATGAGTACTTTGATTTGTGCCAGATCGATTTCCATTCCCCATTCACTGACCAGGTGTCCCAAAAATTTACTAGATGCAACACCGAATTGGTATTTTCTAGGTTGAGTTTCATTTGGTAGGCTCGAAGGATATCGAAGATGATTTTGAGGTTGTTGGAATGATCTTCACGCTTCAAGCTTTTGCATATCATATCATCGATGTAGACCTCCAAATTTTTTCCTAGATGATCTTTGAACATTTTAGTGACAAGCCGTTAGTAAGTGGCCTTTGCATTCTTTAATCTAAAAGGCATCACTGTGTTACAGTAAAGATCTCTTTCGGTGATAAAAGTTGTTTTTTCTTGATCTTCTTCGGCGAGTGGAACTTGATTTTATCCGGAGGCTGCATCCATCATGGAAAGAAGTTCGTGCCATGCTATAGAATCGAGGAGCTGTGGGATCAATGGGAGAGGAAGGTTATCCTTCGGTGTGAACTTGTTGGGTTATGTGAAGTCAACACATACCCTGATTTTCTCTTTCTTTTTTGGGACTGTCACAATGGTAGAAACCCACTTTGGGTATTTTTCTTCTCGAATAAATCCTGTACAAAGGAGTTTATCAATTTCTTCATTCACGGCTTCGTGAAGGCGGGGAGCTAAATTTCAACGTTTCTGCACTACTGCGTTGCTGTTTGGAAGGAGGTTTAGTTTATGACAAGCGATTAATAGATTAATGTCAGGCATTTCATGGAAAGACCATGCAAAATTGTCGACATTTTTCTTCCGGAGCTTAATCGTAGTTTCTATTTCATCAGCTGATAGCTTGGAGCCAATGAAGGTGTTACGCCCAGGCCTATCGAGTTCAATGGAGTCTACTACTTTGGTATTATGTTGTTCGAATGTGGGGGCGTTTCATGCTATAGTTACTAAGCTTTCAGGAATTATACTGTGTGAGAGTTGGTGGTGGTATTTTTGCAAAATCGTGCAACTTCTTGGTTCCTTTTGATTTCATAGACTCCGTGATCTTTTGGAAATCACAATGCCAGGTGATAGGTCGAAGGTACTGCTTTGATCGAATGTAGCCAACTTTGTCCCAAAATTTTTAAATATTTAAATTCAGCATCGATGACTACAAACTTAACAAAAGTAGTTTTTGATCGTGCCTGATCTAGCAGGGTAATCCCTCATATGGCCGATTCTTTCGAACCATTAAAACCTGTGATGGTGGTTGTCAAGGCTTTAACTAAGTCTTTGAGTCCCAGGACTTCAATTGCTCTTTAGAACAAAACATCTGTAGTGCTTCCTGTATCGACGAGAAGTGTGTATAGGTAGTCTTGTCCCACTTTGAGCATAATGACTAGAGGGTCATCGTGTGGGTACTTGACATGACTGGTGTCATAGCCCTCGAAGGTAATATGATATGGATGCTTTGATTTGCTTGATCTGGGGAATTTTTTTGCTGATTTGTCTGAGGAAGTCATTTTATAACAAGACGTAATTCGATTGTCTTATTTTATTTTCTTTCCTTTCTCAATATCAATCATGTAAAGATGGCGAGCTTGCCCTTGGCCTTGCTCTTGATCAGTATCTTCATTTTTAGTTTCTTCTATAAGGAACTTTTTAACGTCGATCACATAGTTATGAAGTCTTCTGGTTAATTGGATGTGATTAAAATTTTGAATGAGTGAGTAACAGTTATTAGTTTCATGGCTATGCATATTGTGATACTGACACAAAGGTTTGTTGGGGATATCAAGAATTGCTTGTGCTGCCCGATAGAACTTATCCTCCTTTATCATTGGCAAGATAGCGGAAAGAGTTGTTGTCATTGGAGGTAGAACTGGGATGCGTCTGTCTGACCTTCCATCCCTTCTTTTAGCGTTGTTGGTAATTCTTCCGCATTGCTTGGGTGCTTCAGTTGTGGTTGATTTTTGGGGTTGAGATGTAAATATTTCACGAGACTGGATGACAAAGGATCTCTTCATCTTGTCTTTCTTGGACCGCTCTAATTCGATCTAGTTACTAACGACATCAATCATTTCTGTCACCGTTCTGGGCTTGTGTAAGTTAAGTTTTTCTCAAACTTTGGAATCGATATGTAGAGCTGAGGTGAATGCTGGAACGACGATCTTGGGATCTGAGTTCCCAATCTTTTAGGTTTCTTACAGGAATCTCTTGTAAAGACTCGCTAGTTTACCCCTTGCTCGAAGAAGAATAAAGAATCCATAGTTATCTCTCGTTCCTTATCGTTAGCATAATTGGACTTGAAGAGATGCTGTAACTAGCTGAATGTGGTGATAGAGTCTTCTGGTGTTATATGGAACCATCTGAGAGGTTCTTCTTTTATGACCATATTGAATAGTCTGTATAAGATGTGGTCGAGTTTGTTGTATAATCCAACTACGGCTTTGAAGTATCGGACGTAGGTGAGTAGGTCAGTGAGGCCTGCATACTGAATAAATTTTGGCATGTAGAAATTATCTGGTATGGGCATAACTTCGAGATGAGGAGAAATGGGGTTTGTCTCGATTCTATAGAGGGCAGACCTTCAGCCTGGGATATCAGAGTTTATGGCTTGGATCTTATTGTTTAGGTCGTCCAAGGTGATGAACTGTAACAGAGGAATTGGTATGGCTGCAACTTGTTGATCAAAATATCCCTGTCCTTTAGGTCTCAATCGGTCTTTGATTGGTCTTTCTTTCTGGTGGTGGGGGAGTTTGGTGACGCATTTACTTCCTTAAGTTGTCGATGTCGGGGATGTAAGTCAAAAGTATCGAGAATCCCTATTTAGATTTCTGGATCAGGATCAAAAAGTTTGTACTCGTTCCTCTCTTGGATGGTTCTCTCTTTGGGTCATCCTGGAGTGATGTTCACTTCGGGCCTGAGGAGGCGACGTTTGTCGACAAGTAAGCCAATCCTGAGTTCTTCGTAAATTCTTCATTTCTTTATGATGTGTCTGACTCTGTTAGTCCAAGGCTTTTCTCCTTTCGTCTCTTTCGACTTGAAGAGCCTGAGCGTGAATGAGCTGATCTTCTAACCTTTTAACTCGGTCGGATTCCATTTATCTCTGTAATTTGATCACTGCGTTGTGCAGATCGACTGTTTCTTGTATCGAGTTAATCTCATGGTTCCTCAGCGTACTAGAATGGCTTTGGGGATTCATGTTTGTCATAGGATTGTTTCTTAGATCGAAAGTGGTAAAGTAAAGTGCACTATTCCCACAGACGGTACCAATTGTAATGGCATGTTTTCCTTGAGGATAATCTTTGCCAATACTTTTAGTAAAGATAAGGAGATAACAAGATCAAACTAATAAGATTTTATGTGGAAACTCAGTAAAAACTGAGAAAAACAATGACCTCGAGGAGGATTTTGATGTAAAATCCAATAGGTTGCTAGTTATTATTCTTTGTGGTTTGACAATAAAACAAGGAAGGATGAATAGTAAAGTTGCAGATCTGAATTACTCATTCTCTGCCTGTATTTATAGCATATACAGGCAGTTTTACATAAAGAAAAATAGTTTCCTATTCCAGGGGTAGCGGGAAAACTTCCATGATCTATAACGGCTCTTTCTTGAACAAGCACAGCGTCTACTTTTAGTAGGTCGAGGACTTGTGGCATCTTCTCGAATGCAGGGCTATCTTCGACTATGTTATGCTGGCTTATTCTTGTCGAATCTGGGAAATATGTTACTACAAGAAGTTTTCAAGAATAAACATATTTTTGAGGTGAGGGGAACTTGGGTTTTCTTGATCCCGTCCAGAGCTAATCTTTGACTTGGATTATTGGTATTAATGGCCTAGATTTGGGAATTTAAGTCATTCAAGGTGACAAACTGTAGGGATACCTGAGGTGTTATCGTAGGCACGTGAGGGTTGAAGTCTCATTTCCCTTTGAGGCTTAACATTTTTCTCACAGGTCATCTTGAAGGGGGTGGTGGGGTTTGACACTGTGTTCTTCAACGTCTCTGAGTGGTCAAAGTTGAAGATGTGAGGGACAAATATTGCGATGCTCTTTCAAGATTCCTTGATCGGCTCCTCCAAGTTTGGTGTCGTTCATTTCTCGGTGATCCATTATCCCTCTGAGATTTTCTTGACCAGTGATCACTGCGGGCCTGGATGGGTGACCACTGGCGAGTGGTGGATTGATCCTGTTATCTTCACAAGCTTTCCATTTCCTTCTGATGTGTTCGGCTTTGTTGCTCAAGGGCATTACTCTTCTCGTCTCTTTCGACTTGGAGAGCTTGTACGTGAACCTTCTAATCTTCTAGTCACTACAATCTATCAGATTCCATCTATTTTGATGTTCAAGGATTCGATTCTAAAAGTTCATAGTTTATGGTAATACCATGGTCGGGATATCCTTATTGTTCCTCTGTGTGTTGAATGCACTTCGAATGTTCACGTTGGTCATGGTAGTTACTAGTAAGGATGAGGGTTTGATAGATAAAAGTGAGTTTTTGCACAAACAGTACCAATTGGAATGGATAGTTTTTCCGGTAGGTAAACTTTGCCAATACTTTAGGTAATGATATGCGATTTAAGTGTAAAAAGAGTAGAACACAGTATACTTTAAGTTTAAAACTCTGTAAAATTTGAGGAAAATTATGACCTCGATGAGAATTCTAATAAAAGATTCACTATGTTTCTAATCTATTACACCTGTAGAGAAAATAATACAGATAATGTGTAGAGGAATTATCTCGTCCCTATTGTTCTATGCTCTTCCTATATTTATAGTTTGATATAGGAAGTTATAAAGTTGGAACTTTTCTCCCCTAATCTAGGAAGGTGTGCAAACTTTATGGAGCATGAGCAACAATATATTTGACCAAGTGCAGCGGTTGCTTTTTATAGTCGATCTCCGTGGTAGCAATTTGAAATTTTCATGACTTATATGTATGTATGCGATCCTATGCCTTCGGGATGCCTTTAACTCATCTGATCAAACCAAAGAAATATGCTACTACACCTAGTAGTATGGATTATATGGGGTTTGATAAGATCCATACATAGTCTTCCCACAAGAATCAGCAGGCACAAAATATTGTCCTTACGTATCAAAAAATTCGTGTTACCCTGACTAACCAAAAGAAAACATTAAACCGCCCGGAATGACTCCATAATCACCAATATTCATTATAAGAAATGTAACATCGATCTTAATTAATCATGTTGCTTATTCTCACCTTCATCATCCTCACATGGAATGGATGTTAAGTTCCCAAATCGACTTCTTTGCCATTCATAACCACCCGTAATGTGATACTACTTCTAGATCAATGATACGCGTCTTGCGTTATAGTATCATAATCTAGCTGAATATTGTTCAAGCCGCTATCAGCTTGATTGTCATCATGCCACCCATCTCTGTCCATATTATCAGTACCGACTCTACTAGGGCTAGGAGAACTAGTTCTTCCCCTTATTTACTGACAACTACGAACTTCTTGTTCTGGCCAATACCAACTCCTATATATGTTGGTACTTCTACCTCATCTAAGCTGGCTACTATCACCTCCTTCAGGTTGCACCCATTATTGAAGTCTATATGCGCCATCGATATAATTGAGGCAAAACCTTAAAGGGAGTATTATAGCAATTTCTTATGTCATATCACCTTTTGTCATTCATACACTTTTGTCATAGCAAATAGCCTAAAATAATTAAAATCAATATTAAAAAAAAAACTGATCCACCGATCCGATCCGAAACAACTCATGAAAACTCGCTCGAGTTGGACGAATTATCCCGAGTCACAGTTTTTTTGATTTTTCTGCCATATTTGGACAGGGCCAGACCGATCCTGAGGCAACTTGCCCGAGTTGGACCAAGTCGGTCCAAGTTTTTGAACCATACTTTATACTAACTTAGTGTTACAGGGAAGTATCCTTATATATATATATATATATATATATATATATATATATATATATATCAATGAGAAGGGGTGTGATCTAATCAAAATGGCTAATAACCTAAAATCAAATAGACTGTGATTATAAACTATAAGCTGCTAATTTTAAACAGTAAAAATAGTTACTATTTAGGTCATAAAATACTTAAACAAAAAAATTAGTTATTATTTAAATCATACAAAACTAAAACAAGAAAAACTCTTACTATTCTGATCATAGCAAACTTAAACAAGAAAAATAGTTACTATTTCGATCATGCAAAACTAAAATAAGAAAAATACTTGCAATTCAAATCATAGAAGAACTTTGTTGTTCTTTCTACATGTAGCTAGAAGCTACCCAACTGTTTTATGATAGAGTAACAAATATTGTTTTTCCTGCAAGAGGAATACTAGGTAGAGCTGCTAGTCAACAGCCGTTGGCTTAAACATCCTAGGGGAGGACTGGCCGATAATACTTGGAATGAAATAGAATAATTCAGATGATCTAACAAACTTAAATATACAGATAAAAATTAATCTAACCTAGACTATGACCCGAAGGTCCCTTTAAGGGCACTTAGATACCTCAATAGCGTATGTGTACAGATATGTGAATACTTATAAACATAGAACAATATAAACAAACTCTCAAACTTTATTCAAATAGTAGTAGTACTTATAGAGGGTGGAAGATGTACAGTTGTAGCTTACACACAGGAGTACAAACTTAGAACTTAGAACTTAAATGAGAACTGAAGAAAACAAGAGTGGAGAATGAAAGTGTAAAATGAAAGAGCGTATACAACTGAGTTCTCAAGCTACTTATATAGGTAAGGTAAGTGGTCTTCGGGTCCCACAAAGTTGTCGGCCCCATAAAGTGGTTAGTGGATCCCATAAAGTGGATGGTGGATCCCACATAGTGGTTGGTGGATCCCATATAGTGGTTGGCTGGTCCCACATAGTACTTTTCTTTGACTTTAGGAAAAATTGATGCGTAGTACTTTCTGAGTGTAATTTTGATCCTTCAGCGAACTATTTTGCGGGTCCCACAAAGTGCTAATGGCTGCTGCTTGCGTCGACATACTAAAGTACTATTGGGTACTGGTGGAGAGTATTCAGCCTTCGTGATCCAGTCCAATCCACCATCTTTGCTCAGTATGAGGAAAAGGATTTGGTGATGTCCCAGGTGGTAATTTCGGATAGGATTGAGAGTTTACAAAATGAGGAGGTTTTTGCTGCGCTAATAGTTTGGCTTCTTCTTCCTGCTTGCCACTAGCTAGACTGAGTGACAATTGCTACTAAGTAATATTGTATAGAAATTATCCAGTAGTGGGTTTGCATAATAGACCAATAATACATAAATAGTTGCCTTCAGCATAGATCTAGTGGCGGGTGTTCCAGGGCTAGATCATTTTGAAGGTGGCAATAACATATCCTCAGCTGGCTGGATTGTCTTTATATATGTGGGAAGTAGGATATTGATTGAGTAGGGATTCAGGATAGGGGTAAGGGAAAGTAGGAGGATGAATGATAATATTAATCTAGTTAAGACTGGGGTAATAACATGTCTTATTGGGTCGATGAACTTATTCTGGAGGAATGGTGTTAATATCCAGGTAAATACTATTATAAGAAAATTGAACGGTTTGAAGGTTGGCAATTGTATGATAGAGAAGTGGTGGAAAAATCCAAAGGTCCTGGGGGCAAGTAACTTCCAAGACTGTGATAAACCCATTCTCAAAAAGCCAAAGCTTATCAGGCTGAGGATGAGTACTTTGGACTAGATATCCTAGACTACCATAAAAATTAATAGATTTTAAGAAAGAACCTGGTGGGGGAGCATTAGAGTAAAAATCTTTACTGCGAGCATTCTAGTTGGCCAAAGTTAATTCGGCCTTGGGAATAGCTGATAGTTCAGGGTAACGAATAATGTCTGATTCTTTAATCAAACATTCAGTTTTTACCAAACTGTCAGGTATCAACGGATTTGATGTGTCTTTACTAGGAGTCGTTTGCTCTGGACTAGTCTTACTGTTTCCCCGAGTAAGATTGGTTAAGTCCAACGAAGTGTTAGATTGATATGTATTAGAAGCTATACGATGTAGCTTTGCTGATTGAATATGCTGTCTACTAAAAGAGGCTTCACAATGCTTGTGATGAGTCCAAGAGTGATTGATTCCTCTAGAGTGGGATAGACAGTTTTCAAATTTGCTTATAAAATGAGCTAAAACTGTCATTTTCATAGAAAAATTACTATTATCTTTCACAGTAATAGTGCGATGGATATGATAAGGCTGCTTGTCCTTATTACACAGTGTTGACCCATGTAGTAAAACTGTATGAGACTCTTCAGTTGTTAAAGTAATTTGGATATTTTTCTGCTGGGACCCATGTAGTAAGACTGTATGGGATTCTGTAGTGGGTAGATTATCTATCATAATTCGGATAGGGCCTGAATCCAGTTGTTGAAAATTTGTTCTTTAAAAAGACTGGAAATTATTTTGATTAGTGATAAAGTTAAAAGTAATATTATGGCCCTGAAAAGTACCATTAATTCCTGTTAGAGTAATACTATGTAAAGGCATAAGGAGATTTAGAAAGGGAGCTTCTAAAATAACCTATTGTTGTAAATTCCTGACACAAAGAAATACAGAAGGAATATTCTGGTTGTTATTACAGATAGCAACTTGTGAAATTTTATACTGACTATTCATTTGAGTATCACTAGCCGAGGAAAGAGATTGAGTAGTTTTTTCAAAATACTTGGTAGAAACCAATCCTTCCTGTATATAGTTTAAATCATCCCCACTGTCGATAAGGGAAATAGCATTAATAGTATATTCATGTTGGATAACAAGAGTAATTTAAGTATACCATTTTAGGGATGATATTTTGCGAAGAAGATGCAGATGAGAGTTATTTGTTTTCTCAAAATCTTCTCTTAGAATGGGTCATTTTCCCTTTTGTTCGGATGTCATAATAGTATCATACTTCTGAAGAGAAAGTTTGATATTTATGATTTTGAATTTTAAATAATTAATTTCTTTTTGGAGGTCTTGAATGGTAATAGGTTTGGCAGTCTTCATTCAGTTGAGAACATCCTAGAAATTGTAATAATTATCTGTAGGGAGTTTAGGTGATATATTTGGTTTCGGGCTTTCCTGGATCATCTGTTTGAGGCAGAGATTGAGAATTTGAGATTTAATTTATGGATCAGAAAATTTATCAATAATAGATATCAGTTGGCTTTGGTTTACGGTTAAGGCATTGAGTTGTAAACCATTAATTTCGACAATGGATTTCCAGTAATCCGGAGGAGTAGAGCCAGATCATTTGTCACACGGTGTTGCTTCTGTTGAAGAGGAACCACTGTGATTCATATGGGTGATTGCTTCAGAGTTATCTGAAGAACCGTCTTCAGAAGTTGTATTGAGCAAGAGTTTACTTAGGTGAAGTAGTTTCCGTTTTGTGGCACACTTGTTGTCTAAGTGTCCTCGTTTACCACACTTATAACAAGTGCAAGTTTCAGTTTATTTAGAAGAGATGGCATGAGGAAAATGTCGGGTACGTTTTTTTTGTTTTTGGTAATAAGAGTCATCTTGATCCTTATACTTTTTGTTACCGCTTTTTCTCATGTGGTGAGATTGCGGTTTGGTGTGGGGATGGTGTTTACGAGGATAAGTAACAAGAAGGTCATAGGAAAATTGGTGACAAAATTCACCAATTTCCTTTTTCCTTGTTAGATTATGTTTTTTAAGCTAATAATGGAGTTTGAGGTCATTACAGATACTCAGACCGACCTGGGTACAAACACTAATAATATGACCATTGGTATAGCTACGGTAAGGTATAAGATTACCATCATACTAATCTTTGAGTTTTTGATGAACTTCAGCAGCAAATAATGGTGAAAGACCATCCATGAATCTGACTTTCGAATGATCTGCATTAGCATCAATGCGCTGCATGACTTTACAGATATAAATATCCTTGTACCACCAAAAATGGGTGAGAGAAGGACATCAAAGGTTTTGTAAGAGTTATATATTCCGTTCATGTCTTTGTAGGGAAAGACCCACAAAATGTAAAAGGATAGTCTGGATAAGGGTGTAAACAAAATCTTTGATAGGGATAGTACTAGTCCCTTCTATTTAAACTAAACTAAAAATTTCTATCTTCTGATCATAAGTAATGACGTTGTCCCACCAACCTTTAAGACTACCTGTAAAGCCATTGGCAATAAATTTGGCGACGTTGTCGTCTTCATTACCAGCAGTTTTACAGATGCAGGCACACATAAGCATTTTATGAAAATTTTCATAAATTTGGTATTCTGATAAACCATCAATATTCCATTCATAGATGGTACGTCCATTATAAGACATTTTATTTTAAAAGGAATCTTCTTTGAATAAAAGATCCTGAGGGGTAGGTCTTTTATAATATGTTTTTAGCTGGGATGGTTCATATTCTATTTTATGAAGACTGGCTTCAACATCTTGGATGTGAATTTTGGATTGATCATCAGAGGTTGATTTTGATCCAGAGGTGTTTTCCAGAGTATTAACACTAATCTTTTTAATTTTGTCAACCAAAAGGTCAACAAACTTAGAATCTTGGGAATCTGAAAGCTTAAAGTCATTGACTAGAATTGTTGATTTAATGTCAGCACTATAGGTACTAGAGGATGTACTGGCTATATTAATGTTACTGTTACTGGTACTAGTACGTTGGATATGATCTTCTATACCATTCAGCTGGTTTCCAGTCGTTTAAAAACTAACATTAGTTCAATTATTATGTTTGATAACTAGATTAATATCAGTGATGTGATTAGTAGGATGGGCAAATATGTGGGCTTCCAAAGGCTTGGAGTTAGGAAATACTTTGGTTAATTGGAGAGATTCAGGGGGAGGGTGAACAGATTGGACTTCTGTGCCATCTGGTTTAACCCATGTTTTTGTGAAATCTTCCATATTACTGATAATGTATTGAGGACAAGAATACCCTGTTACGAACCAGTCATAAAAGAATGTGACCTTTTGGCTGCGTTCAATCTCATGGTAATAAATGTCTTAAATAAGATGTAATTGGTCTCTAGAAAAATTGTTCCAATAGCATTTTCTGAAATCATCATGAGTAGAGGTCATGATTTCATTACGGATAAACTGGCGAATAATAGATTTAGGGCTTAAATCCATAAAAAAAATTTAAATGTAGAAGCTTTCATTAGATACAGGGGAAGTAGTTTGATCTACTTTAGACCTGGTACTGGTAGTGGGATCATGATAGACTCCATGGGGGATCTGTTGGTATGAAAGTTGAATGCCCTTGATGATGTGTTCAGATGTGGCATGTCTAGAGACCGAAGGTCGGGTAGAAGGACAAGAAACATGATAGAGAATTTCTTCCTCATTTGTTAACTACCTACAAGACTTACTCTTATATAGTGATAGTCTGATCGGATAGGATGCAAAGGTTACTCTTAGCAGTTTATAGTTTATAATCACAGTCTGTTTGTTTTTCGTTTATTGGCCATTTTAATTAGATCCAACCTTTGCATCCCATCTTATCAGACTATCACTGTATAAGAGTAAGTCATGTAGGCAGTTAACAAATGAGGAAGAAATTCCCTATCATGTTTTCTGTCCTTCTACCCGACCTTCGGCCTCTAGACATTCCACATCTGAACCCATCATCAAGGGTATTCGACTTTCTAACCAACAGATCCCCCATAGAGTCTATCATGATCCCACTACCAGTACCAGGTCTGAAGTAGATCAAACTACTTCCCCTGTATCTAATGAACGCTTCTACGTTTAATTTTTTTTTATGGATTTAAGCCCTAATTCTAGTATTCGCCAGTTTATCCATAATGAATTCATGACCTCTACTCATGACGATTTCAGAAAATGGTGTTGGAACAATTTTTCCAGAGACCAATTATATCTTATTGAAGACATTTACTACCATGAGATTGAACACATCCAAAAGATCACGTTCTTTTATAACTGGTTCACAACATGGTATTCTTGTCCCTAATATATTATCAGTAATATGAAAGATTTTACCAAAACATGGGTTATCGTATCCATCGCACTATTACCTTGAAAGATAATAGTAATTTTCTATGAAAATGACAGCTTTAGCTTATTTTATAATCAAATCTGAAAATTCTCTATCTCACTCTAGAGGTATCTATCACTCTTGGACTAATCACAATCATTGTGAAACCTCTTTGAGTAGACTGCATATTCAATCAGCAAAGCTACATCGTATAGCTTCTAATACATATCAATCTAACACTTTGTTGGACTTAACCGATCTAACTCAGGGAAATTGTAAGACTAGTCCAGAGCAAATGGCTCCTGGAAAAGACACATCAAATCCGTTGATATCAGACAATTTGGTAAAAACTGAACGTTTGATTAAACAATCAGACATTATTCGTCGCCCTGAACTATCAGTTATTCCCAAATCCGAATTAACTTTGGCCAACTGGAATGCTCGTAGTAAAGATCTTTACTCTACTGCTCCCCCTCCAGATTCTTCTTTAAAATCTATTTATGCATTATTGGCCTATTACGCAGACCCTCTACTGGCCAACCTCTGCATAATATTACTTAGCTGTGAGTACCACTCAGTCTGGCTAGTGGCAAGCAGAAAGGAGAAGCCGAACTATTAGTACAGCAAAAACCTCCCCTTTTGTATACTTCCAATCCTATCCAGAATTTCCCCCAGGGAAATCACCAGATCATTTTCCTCATACTTAGCAAAGATGGTGGAATAGACTGAATCACGAAGGCTAAATACTCTCCGCCAGTTCTCAACAGTACTTCAGTATGCCGACGCAAGTAGTAGCCATCTACACTTTCTGCGACCCGCAAAATAGTTCACCGAAGGATCTGAATTACACTCAGAAAGTACTATGCATCAATTTTACCAAAAGTCAAACAAAAAATACTATGTGGGACTGACCAAACACTATGTAGGACCGACCAACCACAATATGGGATCCACCAACCACCATGTGGGATTCACCAACTACTTTGTGGGACCGACCACTTTGTGGGACCCGAAGACCACTTACCTTACCTATATAAGGAGCTAGATAACTCAATTGTATACACACTTTCATTTTACACTTTCATTCTCCACTCTTGTTTTCTTCAGTTCTCACTTAAGTTCTAAGTTCTAAGTTCTAAGTTCTATGTTTGTACTCATGTGTGTAAGCTATCACTGTACATCTTCTACCCTCTGTAAGTACTACTACTATTTGAATAAAGTTCAAGAGTTTGTTTATATTGTTCTTTGCTTATAAGTATTCCCATCTCTGCACACATATGCTATTGGGGTGTCTAAGTGCCCTTAGAGGGACCTTCGGGTCATACTTTGTATATTTAAGTTTGTTTGATAATCAAAATTTGTCTGTTCCATTCCAAGTATTATCGGCCAGTCCTCCCTCTGGATGTTTAAGCCAACGGCTATTGAGTAGCAGCTCTACCTAGTATTCCTCTTGTAGAAAAAGCGGTATCTGCTACTCTCTCATAAAATAGTTGGGTAACCTCTGGCAACATACCTGCAGAAAGAACAACAAAGTTCTTCCATGATCTGAATATTAAGTATTTTTCTTATTTTAGTTTTGTATGATCTAAATAGTAACTGTTTTTTCTGTTTAAGTTTTCTATGATCTGAATAGTAAGTTTTTTTTATTGTTTTAGTTTTGTATAATTTAAATAGTAACTATTTTTTCTGTTTAAGTTTTTTATGATTTGAATAGTTAATATTTTTACTGTTTAAAATTAACAGTTTATAGTTTATAATCACTGTTTGTTTGTTTTTAGTTTATTAGCCATTATGATTAGATCCAACCCCTTTTCATTGGTATATATATATATATATATATATATATATATATATATATATATATATAACTCTCTCAAACTCTATCCCATAAACCTGGGGTTAGGACTCTCTTGGATACCCCAAACCCAATTTGTGTGGACCCCAACGGACTCTATCATAACACTACCCCTTGGGGGGTCCCACATCTAGATGACTTGCCTCACCAAACCTCTGCCCATGTCAGGTGTAGACTACTTCCCCTAATGTCCATATTCCAGATATGTGTCTCTTTGAGGCGTCAAAGAATACAAATTTTGCATATCTATTATGTGTACCAATATCTTGAACGTAGGTGGTATAAGAGTTTTCGTGAATAGATCTTCTAATTTGTTTGATGAATGGTCTTGAACCAAATCAATTTTATTCGCCTTCTGTAATTTGTGGGTATGGATGGACTTCGGCAAAATATGTTTTGTTCTATCTCCCTTGATAAAACATCCTCTAACTTGGGAGATGCAAGCATCATTGCCTTTATAGAGAATAGTAGGGTCATTCTAGACAGAATCTAATCCTCAAATTTCATTGATGTGATTCACCATGGATCGTAACCAAAAACATTCTCTACTAGTTTTGTAGAGTGTGAGAATCTCTATGTGGTTTGATGATGCAGCGACCATCGTGTGCTTCACTGACCTCTATGAAGCATCATTGCCTTTATACAAGAACACATAGCCCGAATGAGATTGGACTTTATGTGTGTCTGATAAATATCCTGTATCGACGTACCATATAATTTTATATTTACCACTTTTTGAGTATAATAGACCTAAATCTATTGTGCCTTTCATGTACCGTAGAATGTGCTTGATCCTATTCCAGTGCCTTAGGGTAGGAATGGAACTATAACGAGCCAAATAGTTTACTATGAATGAGATATCTTGTCTAGTACACCTGACTAATTCGTATAGAAAAGCACTGATTACTCCTAGATATGGTTCCTCGGGCCCTAGGAGTTCTTCCCCCTCATCTAGAGAGCGGAAGATGTCCTTATTCACATCTAATTAGAAGACCATAGGCATCTTAGGACTGTGTATTGCACCCATGCCGAAACGTTTAAGGATTCGTTTGGAATATATCGTTTGGTGAACGAGTATGCCACTACGTACACTACAATGATGACAAATCTAGTATCTGCTTTCTTAATGAAAATGCATGGGCATATAGGATTATTAATAAAGCCCTCGACCTCTAAATATTTAGTCAGCTTATTATGCCACATAAACCCTGATTGCTGCAATATCCAATTTTATTACGAACACAACACGTATGTCGGGCTTTATTGCATCCGAAAGCTTGTACCCCTTGGGCAGGTTCATATAGATGTTCATATCTTGTTTCCATATAGATGCGCAATAACTACATCCATAATCCATAAGATGCATGTCCAGATTGTCCCCGATGAGTGACAAACTGATCAAGTAGTAGAACATTATATCTTCCATGACCGGAGAATAAGCTTTATCGTAATTGATGTTAGGTCTTTGTAAGAATCCCTGGGCTACTAGTCTTGCCTTATATCTAACTATCTCTCCGTGTTTATTAATTTTTTGTATGAATACCCAGTTATAACTGACAAGCTTTATGACATCATGCCTACGAATAATCTATCCTAACACTTCGTGTCTTGATAGCGAGCTGAGTTCAGTTTGGATCCCAGATTCCCATTTTGGTCAATCTGTACGGTTACTACAGTTGTCAACCATAAGGGATTCTAGATTATCATCCTCGTTGGCGAGTATAATTGTGAATATGAATACGTTATCGATAACTACTTTTGAACGATTCCAAGTTGTACTATTATAGACATGATTGATCGAGATTTCTATGTTTTCATTGTTATGTACCTCGCCAAACTTGTCTAGTAATATATCAACTAGTGGCATAGCTATAGTAACTCTATCAATGGGTGGTTCCCTCCTCGATAAATCAACTGCACCATTAGTCATGTTTGGTCCCAATTTTTGCCGCTTCTCGGAAGCTGGTTATTTCTCCTTAGGACGACGTACATGGTAGTTCCTTTCGAAACCTTCAACGGTGTAGAAGCATTACTTGTAGCCTTTTGGCCACTTTACCATTAATGTCGTTAAATACATTGGAAAGTTTATTTGTGACTTGTTGTAACTGAAGTATACATTAGACTTCGTTGCCACTCAATTTTGTAACCGAATCTAGATAAGACAATGATGGTATTTCCCAAGTTAACTTAGGAACTTATGTGATATTATCTATCATATCTCCCCCCTAATACCGTGAAAATCATCTCATCAAAGTGATAGACTATAAATCTCATAGTAAAAACACCGTCTGTAATGGGTTTCAAGTATCAAATGATTAATGGTGAATCATAGCACGTGTAGATACAAAGGCGAAGATGGGATCCCATTTTTGTGCATTGCGGAGGTGCGACCGGCGCCTATACGACGCATCCAAAATTGCGTAAATGGCGGCATTCCAACCCAGTGACTAGTTGCTTTGGGAAAGCTAATGATTCGCGCTTGGACAATTCTTAATCAATGCTCTAACGTACAAGATTGCATGGCCCCAGGCAATTGCTAGAGGCTATGATCGTAATAATAGTGGCTTTGCGATTAGTTGCAATCGCTTGATTAGGTTCTTCGTCATCCTATTTTGGGTACAAACATGGGGCACCAGATGTTCAACATCTATTTCATTAGCGGTACAGTAATCATCAAATGCGCAGAAGGTCAACTCACATGTACCGTCAAGTCGAATCGACTTGATCAGGTGTTTGGGGAAATGTGCCCATAGCTGAATAATATGTACAAGAAATGCAAACATCATGATCCTAGATGATAAGAGGCAAACGTGTGACCATCTTAAAGCTGCGTCAATAATGACCATAAAATACAGAAACGGGCCACTATGTTATTAAATAGGTCCACCCACATATGCCACCATGGATCCACTTAAGAAAGGCTGAAGACTCTAAATCTACCTTGGTCATTCTAGGATGGGTAATAAGCTTTCCTTGAGAGCACGCATTGCAAGAAAAATCTCGCAGTGTGGGGATCTTTTCTACAATCAAAGAATATCTGGAGGAACTGTCAATAATCTTCCTCATCATTTGAGAACCTGGATATCCTAGACGATTGTGCCATTGCTTGATTATTTTCTCGTGTAACAGAGAAAAATTTGTTATAGCGTAGGTTTCAACATTCCGAATGTCTATTTTTTTCTTATTGCAAGGCAAGATGGTTTTATATAAGGATTTGTAACCCTGTGTTTCTAACCTCATGAGGTTTTGAACCCACGACCTCTCTCTAGGTAAAGAGGTACAACCACCACTGGGCCAATAGCCTAATGGTCAAAATTCTGAATGTCAGTGGAATATAGTCTTGAGGGGAATATTGGACACCGTTCCAATACAATTTTTGACCTTGGTGGGTAGTGGAAGTGATGCACAAAGCCTGGTTTAGGTCTTTGCCACTAGTTTCTACTTGATAACCATTATCATGGATGTCCCGAAAATTAAGTAGGTTCCTAGCCAAATGACCAATTTACTACGAATATGTAGGGATATTAGATATTTAGTAGATGAGTGGATTTATCCCTGAATTCTACTAGGTTCCCAAGGTAGGTAGGTAAATCCTATCTTGGAACTAACGATCTAGGAGTATATGAGTTTGCTACTATGACCTATATACTTCTAGATGCTATTAGATAACATCTAATTGCACCTAAATGCAAAAAACTGGGTCCTCAGAAGCCGTGTTTTTAGGAACAAGACTATGTCAATTCCGAATTGATTGCTCAATAATGTCCTAGAGATTAGAGTAGTTCAGATATGACTCCAAGTCGTGTATGAAGTATTTTGTGTTTTGTATTATCTCTTACCCTCGATCAGAATAACATGGAATTCTAGGGGCATGCAAGGATTTAGATGTTATAGAAACACTAGGAACCCAACATTTTGGATGTTATAGATGATTCTATAACATCCAAAATGCAAGGCCAACAACTTTAATTATTACCCATTAATGCTAGGATACTAGCGTTTTGTATGTTATAGACACACATTGCTAACAACTTTCAATATTACCCATCAACGCTAGGACCCTAGCGTTGGGAACTCAGGAGTTTTTTTTCAAAAAATTTCATGAATATTAGGTCCCTAGCGTTGATAACTTAAAAAATCTGTTTTTATCCAAAATATTGAGGGTAGTGAGATTAGCAAAAAATAAGTTTTTGTTGGGGTGCTCCTAAACATAGTGAGATCTAGCAAAATGGCATAGTGATTTTAGAATGACCTAAAATAAAGTACATTGGTTTATCAAGAGACAATACAGACACAATAAGGAGGGCACATGCAATTCACCCCATCATTGCCTTGTAAATTGAGTGGTTTATCTTTTTAAAGAGGAGGACTACTGAGAATAGTGAAATCTAGCAAAACAACATAGTGAATTTAGAACAACCCAAAATAAAGTTCATTGATTTACCATATACCAGTACGGGCACAATAAAGAGGGCACATGCAAATCACCCCGTCACTACCATGCAAATTGAGTGGTTTCTCTAGACTCGTGATATCAGGGAAGATATACTCCCACTTTGCAGGTATATTCAAAATCCAATTCAAACGATTTTTAGGACTTTAGTCTGTGTTTATCCAAGCCTATTTTTCTTTTTTTAATTTAGGGATTCTTGAGTTTAAGGTTTACGCTTATGGATTTAATAGTTTAGATTCTTGAATCAAATTCTTCTTTAGTTGAAAGTTTCTCGAAACATATCTGATTCAACTTCGTATTGGTAACCATCTATAGGGGTATGTAGCCTTAGGGCTATAGCCTATTCATTCAGTACACAAAAATCTTAAAACCAATGAAATCCATGTTTTTCAATTTTTCTTCCCATTAACCCAGGCATACCCTTCAGAATCTTGATATCTGTAAAAGAACCTAAATGAATTATGCCTTGAAAAATGACGCTAACTATAAGAACATAAATGCTCAATATTTATAAGAAGGTGAAGACTATTGAAGTTGTCATCCGCACAGGTCCTATACCTTGTGATGCTCTGCAGTTTTTCCTTCCATATGTTGAGGTGTTTATATTTATATACCTTAGATATATGATCTTTCCACCGCCTGAAAGTTTCTTTGAGATTTCATTATCTATACTTTATGATCTCAAAGAAAATGAATCATAGATAAGGCTTATACTGTAATATTGTTGGAGCCTGCAAAACTCCTACTAGATGCTACCCATTTCAGTACCAACTTCCACTTCCTCAAACAATGACTTTATATGTTTGGTAGTTAGGGTGTTACCAGTAATCCAGTCTGCAGTGGCGGAGTTAGGGACGACGAGTGGGGTCAAATAACCCCACTGAGATTTAAATCTTTAAAGCTTGAGTAGTTTGATAGTTTCCCTTCACTACAACTTTCATATTTGACCTCACAACAATAACAACAAAATTTGGCTTTGCGACCCTTGACCCAAAATATTAGATAACAAGGAACAACATATGCACAATAACATAATGCAAAAAAATCCAACTATAAAGTGCAAACCTATAAGAGCATCTCCAACAGAGAAGGTATGTTATTCCAATTTTGAATACTAGTATCCAGAATAGCATACCACTTTGCTCCAACAGATTTATCTCAAAATTTAATTTTTTATTAAAATTGGGACCCACAATATTATTTTATGTAAGAGAGAGAATATTTTTATTAAAAATTGAGACCCACAATGTTCCTTTATTATAGAGAGAAAAGAAAGGAAGAGAAGAAATATTTGTAGAGGACCCACAAAAGTAGTATGCACATACCACCCTCCAAGTTCCGGATTTACATACTTTAGAAGGGTATGGGGGTGAGTATGCTGAACACCATACCCCTGTTGGAGGGGGCTTTTTGCAAAAGTATGTGAAAAGTGAAATAGCATACCATGCTGTTGGAGATGTTGTATTAAACTTTTACCCAAACGCGACCTAATTTAATTTATTGGTTAAAGTTCTCTACTAAACAATCAAATTACTTTCTCCTGAGGCTCCATCTCGTCCTTTGATTCCTCTTAATCAAATCTATCTTTGCATCTCTCTACCCTCATTATGGTAGCTATAATTCTAAAGCTTAAAATGAAGTTCGAGGGATATCCCGATATGAGAAAAGAATTTTTCGAACTCATCAAGGATGAAGTGATGATGGAATGCTTTATACAATGATACCTCATCGAGTAGAGCTAGACAAATTATGAGATACCAGGAACTCGTAAAAGTATGTTATGAGTTCATTTTGATTCAAAAACCAAAAATGTATTAACTTCTCTTTTCTAAACACTTATTTCCACTTTATGGGTATTAACCATCATTCCTTTATAATTCATTTTTGTAATCTTATGTGCGTATTTTTATGTATATGACCATGAATATTTTCTGCAAGGTAAATTATTTGGCAATAGTTTTTTGTTTTTTTTTTAGGCTAACCCCACTGAGCAATATTTCTGGCTTCGCCCCTGTCAGTATGGTAAATTACCAAACTGAACTGAAACCAAACCGAAAAAAATGGTTTTTGTTTCATAATTCTAGAAACCAAATAAACCAAAACAAAAAATATCATACCAAAATTACCGAACTACATAAATTCCAAAACCATTGGAGATGATAAGTTCGAACTCATGACAAGGTTTAATATATTCATATGATCTATATTATCATATCTATATTATAAATCCCAGTTTTTTCCTACGTGACATCAATTGTCCTGCGTGGCATCGTTTGTCCCGCGTGGCGATGATTGTCCTACGTGACGTCGATTGTCCTACACTGCTGTAATGACCCGTATTTAATTATTCCTAATATTCACTCTTAATCCTAATCTTAATCTCATTGGCATATTAGATTCTTTTCCTTCACGTTAAGTTCCACATTCATTTTCCGCAGGTACTCTTTCATCCATTCTACTCATCCTTTATGCATCCATTTATTCCTTTTGGTAGTTTAGTATTAGATTCTTTTAGTAGTTTTGGGCAGTTCGGAGGTGTTTTGGAGTTAGAGGTGGTTTTGTTGCCTTGGGAGCCTGTAAAAAGTTTGGTAGTGGTATTTATGTGTTGTGTGTGTGATTTGGGGTGGTTCTGGCGAACCGTTGGAGTGGCCGGCGGATTTTCGGGGTCGCCCGAGGAAAATATTCCTTTTTGGGGGCTTAGGCGTTTTGGCTGCCGAGGGGCGGTAGAGGTGGTGTTTTTACCTTGGGGAACCTTGGTTGGGTTCGTAGAAGTGTTTGTGTGGTGGTGGAGGTGGTCTATGGAGTTCCGAGGTGTCCGGGGTGGTCTGTGGTGTCTCCCGACAATTCTTTAGCTTTTCTGGTAAGTTCAGTTTCGGAATAGACCAGTTCTATTCGAACAGGACCATTTCTGTTCGAATAGGATTCTTGGTGAATAGTGTTTTCTGCACCAATTCATTTTTATTCGAACAAGCTTTGTTCTGTTCGAACAGGATCTTCCCTGTTCGAACCGAGGCGCGATTTCAGCTGCGTCTGGGTTTATATACTTTATTTTTTTACTCCTCTATTCACTCCTTCACTCTCTCCTCCCCCTAAGCTTTTCCTCTCTCCTCCTCACTCCTAATCCAACCTTCCTCTTCGCTCGTGGATTCTTCCTCAGCTTCGCCGTGATCTCTTCTTCTATCCTCGGTAAGTAATTCCCTTATTCCTTTCCATCAATTCCGCTTGATTTGGCTTAGGGTTAGATTTCTAGGGTTTGGATTTTATTCTTGTTTCCTTAAATTGTTGGTTATTTGTTGTTCCTGGTGTGTGTTAGATTACCAGGCGTTCTATTTGCTTTTCCGCGGATCGTAGTTGGGTTTCCGGGTTGGTTTTCTGCAGGACTCGAGATTTCCTTCAGGCGAGTTTTCCCTTCATTTCTAAATTCATCTACTAGTTAATAGATGTTGATTTGAGTAGTACTCTGAGCATAGAGGTATTGTGATCAGTTAGGGTTTATTTTCATATTACTTCTCCGTATAATTGTTAACTCTTTAGTTACTATAGTTACATTGGCTTTGGGTTTTGCTAGAAGTTGTTAGTGTAGTTACTAGTAGTTGCATTATTGTTGTTGGGTTCAGTCTTCTAGAGACTAAGGTCGTTTAGTTGTGATGACGGTTAGGTTGCTGTTTCATCGGTTTAGATGGTGCAACCGAGACATTGGGCATTTTGTTTAGGATTGTTGTCACGCTCTTCTGTAGGTGGTTATCCTATGTTTGTTTGCCGGGTTCACGGCTGTTACATTGTGATCCTCGGGATTTGCTGCATTTTTTCAAATCATGCAAACTCTTTTAACTTATCGAGATCAGATACATAACAAAGCTCTACATCGCTTGACCTCTGATAGGATCGCAGGAGTCCTACATCGGGTTGAAATAGTAGGTGGGTCCAGGATGGATACTATCATACCTTATAAAACCATCCGAGAGTATGGGAAGGTATGAGAAAGTATTTACAATCCGGTATAGGGCTTATCCTTGAGGTTGAAACTCCTCGGAATAAAATACAGTTTGGACGTTGGCTCTATGGGTTGAAAAGCCCGGAACACTTTGATCAAGTGAGTATCTACTAGCTTGGTCGAGCTTGACAAAAATCATACCCATTGTATCCCTTTAACAGATCTCTTTAAGTCAAACATGGTTGC
Organism: Kingdonia uniflora; assembly: GCA_014058105.1. Lineage (NCBI taxonomy): Eukaryota > Viridiplantae > Streptophyta > Magnoliopsida > Ranunculales > Circaeasteraceae > Kingdonia > Kingdonia uniflora. The sequence goes on along the minus strand of JACGCM010002331.1, from coordinate 852,082 downwards.
GGTTGATCAACCATTAATTATTATAATAGGATTGCATCACGTTTTCAACATCAACTCATTTAGCATTTAGAACTTAGCACATATCACATCATTGGCATATCATTGCATCTTTCCCTCATAGCCAAATTCCCTCCTTTTCTTATATTCCTTATTCTTACTCTGGTTACTCTTATATTTCATTTATGTTCTTACTACTCAGTTACTTGGATCATGAAACAATTAGTTACTATTATTCTACTTTAACTTACTCTATCTGTTTGACTTCACTCTCTTTATCTATATCTGTTTACTAGTATGTTATTTAGACTTGTTGGGTATTCAGGGAGCCGTGGTTTTGCTCACTGTCGGATTGTTTCCAACCTTTCAGAGGTTGAGTAGCTTGAGTTGCTGAGAGCCTCAATAGTATTTGGAGCAGTTGACGATGCCGACCAGTTTTAGTTTAGACTTTTGTTGTTATCTCAGCGTATGTTATTGTACCTTATTTTGGACATTGTATATATTTCTGTCAGATATGTATATATGTTTTTTGCTTCTGCTATGTTGTTATTTCATTTCTTTACTCTGATGATTATTGCTATATGTGAATAGCAGAGCCAGAATTTGTCTACGGCTTGGCTATTTGTGGGGTAGAATCTTTGGATTCCCCGACCTGCACTACTTAGAATCTAGTAATTAGTCAAGCTGTCGATTACCGGATTTTTGGGCGTGACATACTTGGTCTCAGAGCGTAAAGTAAATCCTTATCTCTATTATTGCAGATCACATGACGAGTTACTCTTTAGAGGGAGTTAGGATCGATTCTTTTCGGATTTTCATATTTATCGAATTCCTTTCTTTTTCTAATCCTTCCCCATCCGTTTTGAGTTCTATTTCCTCATTCTTAACAGATGGCTAAAGGTGACCAAGTCACAGGTCATGCTTGAACCCGTGGGGGTATCCGAGGAGGTGTTCGCCAGGGTTTGCACAGTAGCACAGTGGTTGATGAGCCAGTGGTCAGTCAGGAGTGTTCGGGGTCCGTTCTGATCCTGCCGACTAAGCCGATAGTTTCTGAGGCTGGGGTTAACGTGGGAGTAACACCAGGGGTTTAGCTTCAGCAGGGTACCCTACCTACTCCAGTGCTTCCAGGGTACCCAAGATTTTTACCAGTACTAGCAGCTTCAGGTGTTTCAGCCGAGATGAGGCAGTTTATGAAGAGTTTTGCCACTTTCTTTCTACAAGCTAGGAGCCCAGTACACAGGGAGCACAGTTACTTAGAGCAGCTTCAGAGGTACAAACTCCCTACATTTTCCGGCACGTTGATTCCTTCAAAGGCCGAGACTTGGTTCAGGTCTATAGAGAAGAACTTGGACGCGATGAAATGTTCCGACGATCAGTGGGTGACACTTGTAGCTTGCCTACTTCAGGGGGAGGCAGATTATTGGTGGGATATGGCCAAGAGGTCAATTTTGGAGTCTTCTATTCTTTGGTCATCATTCCAGGAGCGTTTCTTCGATCAGTACTTCCCTTAGAGCTACAGGGACACCTGCATTTTAGAGTTTTACGCACTTGAGCAGGGTGATATGAGTATTGCTGGGTATGATCAGCGATTTAACGAGTTATCTCGTTATGTTCCATTCATTGTTGATGACGTGGAGCAGAGGAAGATGAAGTTCCTAAAGGGACTTTGTCCATATTTTAGGAGGTTTTTGATTACTTCCGGTGCGAGTACATATAGAGAGGTTTTGTCTAAAGCTTTGGCTTTGGAGAAGAACGATACCGAGGATCGCAAGTCCAAGGACTTGAGGGACCAGCAGAGGCAAGACCAAAGACCCGATAAGGGCAAGGCAGTCCAGACGCAGTACACTAGCTTGGGTTCGAAGAGGCCGAGGTTTGAGAGTACTCCAGCTAGAGTTGTGGGCGGACAGTATTTTGAGAGAACACAGTTTGCTTCACGTCAGTGTTGGAACTGCAGGGAGTCGGGCCACGTCAAGCAGCAATATCCTAAAGCAGTCAGAGGACCGCAGCCACAGAGGCAATTTTAGAGTCCAGTTAGTTTTCAGCCGCGACCGCAGCAGATTTAGCCATTTCTGCAGCTACAGTTCCTGGGTCCCCAGGGCAGACAGATAGTTCTAGGACCTCAGGGTGTTCAGAGGCTACATCATCCAGTGCAGCAAAGGCAGGGCAGCGAACAGAGCAGGATGTATGTACTGGGGAGGCGAGGTACTCGTACTGCTCCTCCTCTAGTGGAAGGTATGATCCATATTTCTTCATTGCCCGCTCATGTACTTTTCGATTCTGGTGCATCGCATTCATTCATCGCATCTGCATTCCTCTGGATTATTGGCTTTGAGTCTTCTTTATTGATAGATGAGGTTTTCGTGGGTACTCCTTTAGCTTCTTCGGTGTCCATCTCACATATATGTAGAGATTGCCCGATAGTTGTTTGTGGTCGTATCCACTCAGTAGACCTATTAGTTTTGTTGATGCATGAGTTTGACGTCATCTTAGGCATGGATTGGCAGTCGACACACCGGGCCACTTTAGATTGCTTCAAGAAGATGGCTACCTTCCATATTCCCGGCGAGAGGCGCTTCGTGTTCTCTAGTTCAAAACCTGTCCGGACAGGGGACGGCTTACTAGCTTCTTAGAGTTAAAGTCCTCGGACGTGGACGTCAACTCTATTCTGGTAGTTTGTGATTATTTGGACGTATTCCAGCAGATTCCTGGGTTACCGCCGACGAGAGCTATTGACTTTGGCATAGATCTTGTTCTGGGTACAACGCCAATTTCGAAGGCACCGTACCGTATGGCGCCTGTCGAGCTGAAAGAGTTGAAGGATCAGATTTATGAATCAAGGTTTCATTCGACCGAGTACTTCACTGTGGGGGGCTCTAGTTTTGTTCGCAAAGAAGATGGACGGTTCGATGCGTTTGTGTATAGACTACCGCGAGTTGAACAAAGTCACGATCAAGAACAAATATCCGTTGCCGAGGATCGAGGACTTGCTGGACCAGCTTCGAGGAGCACAGTTCTTTTCGAAGATTGATCATAGATCGGGATACCACCGCAGAGGATCAGGGCAACTGATGTTTCGAAGACAGCTTTTCAGACTCGTTACAGACACTATTAGTTTTGGGTAATGCCGTTCGATTTGACGAACGCGCCCGCAGCCTTTATGGACTTGATGAACCGTGTTTTCAGCCCTTTTATTTTTACCGGTTCGTCATTGTGTTCGTCGACAACATATTGATCTATTCGAAGACCGAGGTAGAGCACGAGGAACATTTGAGGATTGCTTTACAGACCTTACGGAAGAATGCACTATTTACTAAGTTTGAAAAGTGTGAGTTTTGGCAGCAGGAGGTGAAATTCCTAGGGCACGTGGTGTCTAAGTATGAAATTGCAGTAGATCCTTCCAAGGTTGCGGCAGTCGTAGATTGGGCACAGCTGACGAGTGTTACCGAGATTCGTATTTTTCTGGGTTTAGCGGGCTACTATCGTAGATTTATCGAGGGGTTTTCGTGGATTGCAGCTCTTTTGACCCGTTTGATGTAGAAGGACGTTCGGTTCATTTGGGATGACCGATGTACTTCAACTTTGGCCGAGTTGAAGAGAAGATTGACGATAGCACAAGTTCTGATCGTTCCATCTAGTGGGCAGAGATATAGAGTATACAGTGATGCGTCGCTTAGTGAGCTTGGTTGCGTTTTGATGTAGGAGGGCAAGGTGGTGGCTTACGCTTTGAGACAACTTAAGGTACACGAGAGGAATTATCCTACTCATGACCTCGAGTTGGCAGCAGTAGTTTATGCGCTGAAGATCTGGAGACACTACTTATACGGGGAGAGGTTCGAGCACTTTTCTGATCACAAGAGTTTACGGTATCTTTTCTCTCAAAAGGTGTTGAACATGAGACAACGTAGGTGGATGGAATTTCTGAAGGACTACAATGTAGATTGGCAGTATCATCCAGGGAAGGCAAACATGGTGGCCGACGCTTTGAGCCGTTTACCTAGGGGATTACTTGCACGTCTGATGATTCGTGAGTGGACGATGCTTGGTAATATCGCAGAGTTCGGGTTGACTATGAGTTCATAGACTACGGGTGACCTTATTGCAAATCTGAGAGTTCAGCCTTCTTTGATTTCTCAGATTATGGAGGTGCAGTAGCAGGACGACAAATTACACTCTTGGGCTTCAGACGACACCCGACCTGATTGGGGAGCTAGTTCAGATGGTAGCATTAGATACAGGGGCAGATTATGCATGCCAAATTCTGAGGTACTAAAACGTGAGTTCTGAGTGAGGCTCATGGTTCGAGATACACTATCCATCCAGGCAGTACGAAGATGTACCAAGACCTGAAGAGACATTTTTGGTGGGACAAAATGAAGCGCGGGATAGCTGATTTTGTTTCCAAATGCCTTACTTGCCAACAGGTGAAGGCCGAGCATCAGAAATCGGTGGGACAGCTTAAACCCTTACCTATTCCGGAGTGGAAATGGGAGCATGTGACGATGGACTTCATATCAGGTTTACCGCGGACGAAGAAGCTACATGATTCTGTTTGGGTGATTGCCCAACTAACCAAATCGGCGCATTTTATTCCGGTTTGCATGACGTTCACAGTGGATGAGTTGAGCAGGATATATGTGAGGGAAATTGTTCATTTACACGGGGTTCCAGTGCCAATTGTGTCAGATAGAGGCGCCAGGTTTACCAAAAAAATTTGGTAGAGTTTTCGGCGAGCTATGGATACTAGACTGGATTTTAGAACAACATTTTACCTTCAGACCGATGGTCAGACAGAGCGAGTTAACCAGATCCTTGAGGATATGCTTCGAGCTTATGTTTTGAGCTTTAAGGGCAGCTGGGACGAGTACTTAACTTGGGCGGAGTTCGCATACAACAACAAATTTCAGTCGAGCATTGGGAGGGCACCATACGAGGCTTTATATGGTAGACCATGCAGATCACCTTTGAGTTGGGCAGAGGTTGGCGAGCAGAGTTTACTAGGGCTAGACTTAGTTTAAGAGACCACAGAGGCAGTTAATATTATCAGAGATCGACAACGTACAGCTCAGAGCCGACAGAAGAGTTATGCCGATATTCCCAGGAGACCGTTAGAGTTTCAGATCGGAGATCATGTTTTGCTGAAGGTTTCACCGATGAAGGGCGTGATGCATTTCAGTAAGAAGGGGAAGCTAGCTACGAGATATATTGGGCCGCTTGAGATTCTGGATAGAGTTGGAGAGTTAGCGTACCGGTTAACATTACCGCCGCAGCTGAGCAGAGTTCACAGCGTCTTCCACGTTTCTATGTTGAGGGAGTACGAGCGGGATCCTACTCACGTGATTGATTGGGGACCGATAGAGGTTCAGGGTGATGCCTCGTATATTGAACGTCCGGAGTGCATTTTGGATCGAGAGGATAAAGTTCTTCGTAGCAAGGTTATTCCGTTTGTAAGAGTCCAGTGGAGTCATCATGGACCAGAGGAGGCTACCTAGGAGTTGGAGGCCGATGTGAGGAGACACTATCCGCATTTATTCTCAGGCTGAGGTATATGTTTAATTTCGAGGATGAAATTTTCTTTTAGGGGGTAGATTGTAATGACCCGCATTTAATTATTCCAAATATTCACTCTTAATCCTATCCTTAATCTCTTTGGCATATTAGATTCCTTTCCTTCACACTAAGTTCCGCATTCATTTTTCGCATGTACTCTTTCATCCATTCTACTCATCCTTTATGCATCCATTTATTCCTTTCGGTGGTTTAGTATTAGATTCATTTAGTAGTTTTGGGCGGTTTGGAGGTGTTTTGGAGTTAGAGGTGGTTTTGTGGCCTTGGGAACCTGTAGAAAGTTTGGAAGTGGTATTTATGTGTTGTGTGTGTGATTTGGGGTGGTTCCGGTGAACCGTTGGTGTGGCCGGTGGATTTCTGGGGTCGCCTAAAGAAAAGATTCATTTTTGGGGGCTTAGGCGTTTTGGTTGCCGAGGGGCGTTAGAGGTAGTGTGTTCACCTTGGGGAACCTTTGTTGGGTTCGTAGAAGTGTTTGTGTGGTGGCGGAGGTGGTCCGTGGAGTTCTGGGGTGTCTGGGGTGGTCCGTGATATCTCCTTGCAATTCCTGAGCTTTTCTGGTAAGTTCAGTTTATGAACAGACCAGTTCTATTCGAACAGGACCTTTTCTGTTCGAATAGGATTCTCGGTGAATAGTATTTTTTGCACCAATTCATTTTTATTCGAACAAGCTTTGTTCTGTTCGAACAGGATCTTCCCTGTTCAAACAAAGGTGCGATATCAGCTGCATCTGGGTTTATATACTTCATTTCTTCACTCCTCTCTTCATTCTCTCCTCTCCCTAACCTTTTCCTCTCTCCTCCTCACTCCTAATCCAACCTTCCTCTTCGCTTGCAGATTCTTCCTCAGCTTCGCCGCGATCTCTTCTCCTATCCTCGGTAACTAATTCCCATATTCCTTTTCGTCAATTGCACTTGATTTGGCTTAGGTTAGACTATGAATCTATTAGTTACTATTATTCTACTTTAACTTACTCTATCTGTTTCACTTCACTCTCTTTATCTGTATTTGTTTACTAGTATGTTATTTAGACTTGTTGGGTATTCAGTGAGCCGTGGTTTTGCTCACTCTCGTATTGTTTCCCCCTTTCAGAGGTTGAGTAGTTTGAGTTGCTGAGAGCCTCAGCAGTGTTTGGAGCAGTTGACGCTGCCGACCAGTTTTAGTTTAGACTTTTGTTGTTATCTCAGCGTATGTTGTTGTACCTTATTTTGGACATTGTATATATTTCTGTCAGATATGTATATATGTTTTTCGATTCCGCTATGTTATTAATTCATTTCTTTACTCTGATGATTATTGCTATATGTGAATAGCAGAGCCAGAATTTGTCTACGGCTTGGCAATTTGTGGGGTGGAGTCTTTGGATTCCCTGACCTGCACTACTTAGAATCTAGTAATTGGTCAAACTACCGATTACCGGATTTTGGGCGTAACAACTGCAAACATTTATTATTTAAAATCCTTTAAATTTTGGCTGTTATGTTATGAAAATTTTTGTTGTTACTATCTTATATCTTCTCTCAAGCTCCTATCTTATTTTCTTCCCCGACAAAACTGATGGCAGTTATCTTCCTCCCATCTCTTTAACCGATTGGCAATTAATAAAATTTGTTAACAAACATTTTTTTCCATCTCTCCTACAACTTCATTTAACCCCGAAAATTAAACCCGTTCGCTTTGATTAAAAAGAAATGGGAGTAATAAGAAAATGAATTTGGATAATGAAACATAAGTTCACTCCCAACTCCCACATTTGTTGTTGATTGTTCTCTCCATCCGTATCTATTTCCCTTTTTACTAATTGTTCTCTCTCTATCTCTCTTAAGATATCTCAAATATCCAATGGAAGAACTGGAATTCAGGTTTTTGTTGTTAAACCTCCATTTTTTCACAGTGAAACAATACCCTGTTCATCGTTGTTTATGTGTTTTTCTACTAAATAAATGAATAAGGTTTGGGTCTACTTTAAATATATGTATTATTTTGATTTAAACCTTCCCTCAGTCTCTTATTTATACCTAATTTCTGGAAATTAGGTGCGGGAATTATAGAACAAAAGATCTGTATGGTATGATCTTTCTCTCCATTTCCATAACTCAGTGTGCAAATATTTTCTTTACCATCTCTAGTTATCAATGGAGATGGATAGAGAAGCCCATGAATTTACGAGGGACCTTCATGAAAATATTGCACCATGGTGAGATCCACTTACGATGTTTCATCCTTTACTTTGATCTAGATATTTTTAGTTTGGAGTTATTTGTGTTGAGACCGAGACCCATTATAGTTTATGATTTGGTAAGTACCATTTTGATCCATTATAATTCTAATTTGGTAACTACCATTTTGATTCATTATCTGCAATTTTTTCAGTTCTTACCAAAATTGAGATTTATTTGATTGATATGATGGAACGAATACAACCCAAGGCTAATCTATTAATCCTTCGCAACCATAAAATGAGGCAATTCTTGGAATTATTAGAAGAAAGCTTTCAATTTATACATTGCTTAGCTTAGAGAATCTGCATAAGAGGACCCATTCCAAGTATTTTCCCGGACCAAGGTACCACTCAGTGGTAGAGTTAGGGAGGACGAGCGGGGTCAAATGACCCCACTATGATTTAAATCTTTAAAGCTTGAGTAGTTTGATTGTTTCCCACCACTACAACTTTCATATTTGACCTCACTACAATAAAAACATAGTTTGGCTTTGCCACCCATAAAATATGACCCAAAATGTTAGATAACAAGGAACAGCATATACACAATAACATAATGCCAAAAAATTCAACTACAAAGTACAAACCTATAAGTATTGCTCTTATTCCCAAACGCGACCTAATTTAATTTATTGGTTAAATTTCTCTACTAAGCAATCAAATTACTTTTTCCTGAGGCTCCAGCTCGTCCTTTGATTCCTCTAAAACAAATCCATCTTTGCATCCCTCTACCCTCATTATGGTAGCTATAATTTTAAAGCTAAAAATGAAGTTCGAGGGATATACCGATATGAGAAAAAATTCTTTCAAAATCATCAGGGATGAAGTGATGATGAAACGCTTTAGACAATGAGACCTCACCGAGCAGAGCTGGACAAATTATGAGACACCAGGAACCGTAAAAGTATGCTATGAGTTCATTTTGATAAAAAAAAACAAAAATGCTTGAACTTCTCATTTCTAAACACTTATTTCTACTTTATAGGTATTAACGATCATCCCTTTATAATTCTTTTTTGTTATCTTATGTGGGTATTTTTATGTATATCACCATGAATATTTTCTGCAAGGTAAATTATTTGGCATTAGGCTAGTTTTTTGTTTTGTTTTTTTGGAGTCTAACCCCACTAAGAAATATTTCTAGCTTCGCCCCTGGCACCACTACCTTGATATGGTAACAGTACAAGAATCATTACCTTGTTATGGTAGTTGTGCAAGATTCAGGACTATAATGTAAAAATTAAGATAAATATGATGGTATACCCATGGTTGGCACTTAAGTCATTGGTGAAATACTCAAATGGTTCTGATAATTTGCCATCAATACATGCCTTATTATGCATGTCAAATAGATATAGCTGGCAGATTTGTTTGCTATGTAAGTTGCTACTGATTTCTAACGATCAAGCCATCTGTGTTCAATAATGAAAACTTATTTGTTGCCCTCTAATTATTGCTTGCATTTTTTTAATTGTAATTGCTCATGTTCCACCTATAACAATGATCCCACTATGGTACCCTCCTACAACATTCTCTCGAACAAAGAGGCAATCTATTTGCATAGCGTAGAGGAATTAAAGGGACAGAAGATTATATACTCCACCTTTTGAAGAAAGAATGAAAAAAAAAGATAAAAAAAGGCCATGTCATAAAATTGTTTATTTCGTGTCTACCACAATTTAAATTTATTTTTCATTGATCTCCCAACATCACCCGTGAAGAAGCAATATTTATTTTAATTATTTTTGTTTAATAGTTATGTAATTTTCTTTGCTTTCTTGGGTATGCAGATGCAGGTGTTCGTGGCTCGAATTGGTAGTGGCATTTGGTTCTCCCTTTCTTGAATTATACAAAGACCAAAAGTAGGCGTTTCTTAAAAGACAACCAAAAATTCAAAGAGTTACAATGTCTTGAGAACTTAAAAAATGTGAAAGGTTAGCTATTTCTCCATAGTTTATTTCCTATCTAATAAGCATTTTGCTTATCTGTTGATTGCTTTAGGTTACAATTAGTGAAGTATGTTACAAGTTGACCTTAGCCTCAAAAGAAGCGCAGTAACCTTATCAAGCCAAATGTTAAATTGATTTGGATGCATGTTTTGGTGTTTTAAGCCTTTGGGTTTGTAAAGTTTCTCTTTCCACCTGTTGGTCATTGTGTTAATTTGAGTTTATAGACCCTTTAGGATCCTAATGTCAATAACGTCGATAAAGAAAATTGGCCAATTTATCCCAAGGTGAAGGTCATGGAAATCTAAACCCGACACCATAACATACTTATGGTATTTATCATTTAAACTATTAATGTAGGGCCTGACTTCTTTCGGAGGGGAAGTCAGCTCTTACAACATGGGGTTTTATCTTCAAATAAAGGAATTCAAGTATATAACCTAGAATGCAGAAAATCAATAGATAATATACTTGTGTAGAGGCCCGAATGTGGCGCTCTACGACCTCTGTTAAGGATTTTTAAGAGAGTTTAAATTACTGATGAGTAATTGAAGGTTTGAGTACTGGGTTTTACATAGTAATCGAAGGTAAACTGCAAGAGGGCTGGGGGGAAATCATCCAACCCTACCTTGGTTCCCCATATATCCTATTTATAGAATTATAGCACGTTGAGTCACCAAGTATGAGCCAGGCTGCATGATTACTATCAGGATAATTTGTAGCAAGTATGGGCGTCAGACATGTCTGTACTGACAAGGGTATGGGTGCTGAACATGTCTGATGTGATGGCTGCCTGTCCTGTCATACTTTGACCATCTGCAGCTATGGTCGAAGTATTTCTACTGTGATGTGTGGAGTCTGTTCTTGAGGCTTCGAGTAGAATATGCTTTGAGTAGGCTGCGAGTAGAAGGTTACGAGTTGGCTTCGAGTAGAAGGCTGCGGGTAGGCTTCAAGTAGAATTTTGCGAGTAGGCTTCGAGTAGAATTCTGCGAGTAGGCTTTGAGTAGAAAGCTTTGAGTAGGCTTCGAGTAGAAGGCTACGAGTAGGCTACTACATTCGCCCCCTTTCAATAAAGGTCTTGAAAATGGGTGTAGAGGCCTTTGCTGAGAAAACGGTATGGCGTTAGAAGTTGAACGGTTTGGCTATTTGTTTTTGGGGAGGTAATTAAAGGGGGTAATAAAGAAATGTGGGTGGGGGGTTCTTCTGATGATAGGTCCATTTTGTGTCCACTGTTTGTTTTTGCTAGAATTATTTGCGGAAGAGATGGTGGAGCAGGAGGATTATGCTGCTGAGGCTAGGAGCGAGTCGAAGTCTGAACTTGGTGAATTGAAAAGTTGGATTTGTTGAAGTTGAGGTCTGATCTGTCGATGAAGAAGTCTAATCTGTTGAAGTAGAAGTCATATCTGTTGATGTAGAAGTCTGAACTATTGATGTAGAAGGCTGACTTGTTGAAGTAGAAGTCAGATCTGTTAAAGTAGAAGTCCGAACTGCTGAAGTAGAAGGCTTATCTGTTGAAGTAGAAGTCTAAACTGTTGACGTAGAAGGTTAATCTGTTGAAGAAGAAGTCTGATCTGCCAAAGTAGAAGGCTGATCTGTTTAAAGTAGAAGTCTGAACTGTAAAAGTAGAAGTCTGAACTGTTGACGTAGAAGGCTTATCTGTTGAAGAAGAAGTCTGATCTGTCGAAGTAGAAGTCTGATCTGTTAAAGTAGAAGTCTAATCTGTTGAAGTAGAAGTCTAAACTGTTGACGTAAAAGGCTAATCTGTTAAAGTGGAAGTCTGATCTGCCAAGGTAGAAGGCTGATCTGTTGAAGTAGAAGTCTAAACTACTGAAGTTGAAGTCGGAACTGTCGAAATAGAAGTCTGAACTATCAAAGGTAGAAGTCTAAACTTTATGAAGTAAAATGTATGATCTATCGAAGTTGTTGAAGGTAGAAGTCTGATATGTTGAAATAGAAGTATGAATTTTGACGAAGTAGAAGTCTGAATTTTGATGAAGTAAGAATTGTGATCTATGGAAGCTGTCAAAGTCTGAACTTTGTGAAGTGAAAAGTGTGATCGATCGAAGCTGTCATAGTCTTAACTATCAAAGTAGAAGTCTGAACTTTGTGAAGTGAAAAGTATGATCTATTAAAGCTATCGAAGGTAGAAGTCTGAATTTTGACGAAGTAAAAGTCTGAATTTTGATGAAGTGAGAATTATGATTTGTGAAAGCTGCCGAAGTAGAAGTCTGAACAATGTGATGTGAAAAGTGTGATCTGTCGAAGCTGTCAAAGTCTAAACTGTCAAAGTAGAAGTCTGAACTTTGTGAAGTAAAAATTGTGATCGGTCGAAGATGTCGAAGGTAAAAGTCTGATATGTTTAAATAGAAGTCAAAATTTTGACGAAGTAGAAGTCTGAATTTTAATGAAGTGAGAATTGTGATCTGTGGAAGCTGTCAAAGGTCGAAGTCTGAATTTTGTGAAGTAAAAATTGTGATCAGTCGAAGCTGTCGAAGTCTGAACTGTCAAAGTAGAAGTCTGAACTGTGAAGTGAGAAATGTGATCTGTCGAAGTCTGAGCTGTCGAAGTAGAAGTCTAAACTTTGTGAAGTGAAAAGTGTGATCTGTCGAAGCTGTCGAAGTAGAAGTCTGAACTTTATAAGTAGAAGTCTGAACTTTGTGAAGTAAAAAGTATGATCTGTCGAAGCTGTCGAAGGTAGAAGTCTGATATGCTGAAATAGAAGTCTGAATTTTGACAAAGTAGAAGTCTGAATTTTGATGAAGTGAAAATTATGATCTGTGGAAGCTGTCGAAAGTAGAAGTCTAAATTTTGTGAAGTACAAATTATGATCGGTCGAAGCTGTCAAAGGTAGAAGTCTGATATGTTGAAATAGAAGTTTAAATATTGACGAAGTTGAAGTCTGAATTTTGATGAAGTGAGAATTATGATCTGTCGAAGTCTGATCTGTTTGAAGTAAAAGTTTAATCTGTTTAAGTAGGCTTTGCTACCTTCGAGTAGGCTTTAAAGTAGAAGTTTGATCTGTTTGAAGTAGAAGTTTGATCTGTTTGAGTAGGCTTTGATACCTTCAAGTAGGCTTCGAAGTAAAAGACTGAACTGTTTAAAGTAAAAGTTTGATTTGTTTGAGTAGGCTTCAATACCTTCGAGTAGGCTTCGAAGTAGAAGTCTGATCTGTTTGAAGTAGAAGTTTGATATGTTGAAGTTAAAAGGTGGGGGTTTGAAAAAACTTTAAGGTCACCCCCAAGTATCAGTCGGGCCGAGGGTGACATGACACTTAGAGGAAACCACAAAATTCACTAAACTTCGACGGCTTTACGGGCCTTATCGAGGCATTATCGAGTTTTCCCCCAATGCATCCTGGAGGGCCAGGTTATCCGCATATTGACCTTCCTTGCCCCTCGAATTTGCTCGAAATTGGGAGTTTGAAAATTTTAAGGTCACCTCCAAGTATCAGTCGGGGCGAGGGTAGACATGATACCCAGGGTAAACCAAGAAATTGACTGGACTTCAAAGGCCTAAGCCACAGCGAAACAAAACTGTTCTCCCCCAATACATCCCCGAGGGTCCAGTCATCCAAATATTTACCTTCCTTGCCTCTCGAGTTTGCTCGAAATTGGAGGTTTGAAAATTTTAAGGTCGCTCCTAAGTATCATTTGGGTTGAAGGGCGGATATGATACCTAGGATAAACCAAGAAATCGACTGAACTTTGACGGCCTAAGCCACAGCGAAGCATAACTATTCGCCCCCAATGCATCTCCGAGGGTCCGGTCATCCGAATATTGACCTTCCTTGCCCCTTGAGTTTTCTCGAAATTGGAGGTTTGAAAAGCTCAAGGTCGCCCCCAAGTATCTGTCGGGTCGAAGGGTTGACATGATACCTAAGTTTAACCAAGAAATTTATTGAAAATAAGAGATGAAGTAGGGGTGGAAAAATTGTGCATTGATTATTCTGTGTTGGGAAAGTAAGGCTATTTGGGCGGCCACTCCGTCGATGGAGTTGCCGATATGGATAAAACTGGAATTGAGGATGGATGACATTGAGGATAATTTATTGAAGTTGAAAACAAAAGTAGGGGAAGATGAGAAGGAGACTGGTAGGGTGGGAAGCACAGACGAAGCCAAATGTAGGGGCCTGACTTCTTTCAGAGGGGAAGTCAACTCCTACACTATGGGGTTTTATCTTAAAACAAAGGAATTTAGGTATATAGCCTAGAATGCAGAAAATCAATAGATAATATACTTGAGTAGAGGCCCAAATGTGGCGCTCTACAATTTCTGATGAGGATTTTTAAGAGAGTTCATATTACTAATGAGTAATTGAAGGTTCGAGTACTGAGTTTTACATAGTGATCGAAGGTAAACTACAAGAGGGTTAGGGGGAATTGTTCCAACCCCACCTTGGTTTCTCATCTCTCCTATTTATAGAATCATTGGAGGTTGAGTCACCAAGTGTGGGCCAAGTTACATGATTACTGTCAGGATATTCTAGAGCAAGTATGGGCGCCGGACATGTCTGTACTGACAAGGGTATGGGTGCTGAACATGTCTGATGTGATGGTTGCCTGTCCCGTCATACTTCGACCATGTACAGCTATGGTCAAATTATTTTTGCTGTTATGTGTGGAGTCTGTTCTCAAGGCATCGAGTAGAATATGCTTCGAGTAGGCTACGAGTAGGGTTCGAGTAGAATTCTACGAGTAGGCTTCGAGTAGAATTTTGCGAGTAGACTTCGAGTAGAAAGCTGCGAGTAGGCTTCAAGTAGAAGACTGCGAGTAGGCTACTACAATTAAGCCTACTTAAGAAATTTTTTGATGGAACCATGATGTTGATGCGTAGTATCATGGTTTTTCAGATATGGTACGCCATGCTAAAAAAAATCATTTCGCCCATCACATTTTTTTTTCTCTTTCGTACTTGCCATGGTTTTCAGCTTTAATGTTTTCGATCCTATATTCTTTCGAGTTTAAAGCCTTTCAATCTAAAATAATTTTACAGTATAAGAAATGTTGAATTGTAGTGGATTTCAGACAAAGGTAATTACATTATTCTAAAAAAAAGATAAGCCTTTTCTTATGCTCTTTTATATTCCCTACTATATTTCATAAAAGGGCAGCAAATTCATGTTTGTTGTACATTTTTCTTTAAATTTGTAACTACTTCTGATCATAATGCAATGTGGATGTGTAATGGCAAGCATAAATGCCTTCATTATTTTTATAGTGAAGATGCATATCAGATCAAATGTGAAAGCACTTAAGGTATCTCTAAGGTATCTCAAGAGATGGTGGGTTAAATCCACTAAGATCCATGATAGAGATTAGACAATTGGGTACAAGAAGAAAGTGAGGGGAAGATTTCAAAGGGTGAAAGAGAAAGCCAATAGTTCCACAACATCATTACTTGCAGCAATCATCAAGGTCGTCCGACTATTTTTTGTAACTCCCACCTTTGGTTTCTTGATCGACTTATTGTTGTTATTAGGTTTACCTTCATTATATAAATTTTGTAGAAGATGTTTTATTTTTATGAATGCGTCATTGATTGATCTAAGCATTCTCTTCCTTAATTCTCATTATGGTTAGTTTGAGAATTTACTCATCAGTTTTAGCTTTTAGACCCCATAGCACATAAGTATGAAATTCCCCATCTCTCCTTTAGTCAAAATAAAATCCCTAAAGATCAATTGAGTATAATGTTGTAGTGATACAGTATTGTAATTTCTCTTGTATTCTTTTGCCTATCACTCTTTCTTTCTCTCTCTCACATGATTTGAAGCACAAATCAGTTTATGAACCCTATTATATGTTTATTTGCTTCCATTATTCTATAATTTTCTTTGATTAAAATCTTTTGCTAGATAAACCATGATTATTTGTGGACGAAAGGATTTAACTTTAATTTATCTTCAATATTTTCTTGGCATATATGATTTTTAATTTGTTATTTATTATGAAGGATACAGTGGTTGCTAATAGTTGTTATATTATGTGTTCTTTATGGTTTGATTTTTTTTCTTAATTTTTGTTGTGTTCTATGTTTGAATAGGATAGCAGGCTTTTTGTAAACTTTAGTTTTTGGTGAATAACGATCCAAGTGTAAGGTATAAATTTTTGTAGATGAATTTGAAGATTCTTCATCAACAATAATTATTTGGAACATTGAAGCTTCTTCTAGAAACTCAAGATCAGGTACTCAGTTTCTTGCTTTCTTCTTTTGTGAAGAACAAATTTTTTAGATATTGTTTTTTTTTGGCCAAATTAGGTAATCGATTTTAGGTTCCAGAAATAAACATTGAATCGCTCGGTACGTCCGGTATGCTATGAACTGATTTATGGCTTATGATCTTAATTACTATGTGTTCTTATGATTAAGTATTTTATTTTTCATTGCCATTCTCCAATAGAAGTAGGCTCACAAGATTTAATTTATCATAAGATTTAACACTCATTAATCCGCATTTTACTATTTCTATAAACACAAAGTAGCCGGGGGAAAGAGAACCTTTTATATTTTCTTTAATCTCCATAAAACTAAGTGCTCATAATTTTCTTGAATTTTTTGTAATCTACATTTTTGTTAATGTCTACTTTCCTAATTTGTAGAAATTGTGTAATTTCTATGATTGCAGAATGCAAAGATGTCATAGTAGTCTCATCTACTTCCATGGTTGGAGCATCAATAGTGCAAAGATATCATGGACATCTCAGGTATTAATGGTCACTTTGGTGTTAAGAACTTTTAAAATGTTATCATTATAAAATTAAGGGTTAATTTGTTACCTTTCGTGTTGAACCTTGATTTATCATGTAACATTTATTGCTTTTCCCATTTTCTACTTATTTCTATGTGTATGTTTTTCAGTAACTGGCTTTGTTTATGGACTTTAAATTGGTGCCATCTTGATGCTAAAGAAGAACCATGAGAACTAGATATAAGAAAGTTACCCATCATCTTTTCATGGTGCATTTTCTCACTCTGACGAAGAGTTGGGGAATGAATTTGGCATTTTCAATCTATTTTTCTGAGATATTCTATAAAACATATATCCAATGTTAGGTTATCATCTTAAAACATATACAAAACATGAGGACCTACAAAACTGCTGCTGATATTTATCAAGATCTTAGTCGGGTTAGTTCTACCGTTACCTTAGAGTTACATAACCCTCTTGAGGAAATTAAAAGATAGTTGTAATTCAAAGTACATTTAATGAAAAAGTGTTGCCTATTTTGAGAATGATTTTCTGGGATTTATATCGAGGACTTGGGTTCTAATTGGAAGATCTTCTGGTATTGATTTCAGGGAGAAAAACTTATAAGTAAACTTGGGGAGCATTTTTTCAAAAACATGGAACACGAAGAAGACTGTCCAATTCAATGGTCAGTTACACCAGAGGTAATAATCAAACTTATTTGTGCTTGGTACTCTAGATTTTTTTTTCCTGCATTAGATTTATTGGGTTTGTTCACAGGTGATTCATTTAAAAAGGGGCAATCATATGGGGAAAAGAGAGATGTTAGCATGGACTGATTAACGTGATTCCAGGTATACTTTTGGGATTTTTTATTTTGTATTGATAAACAATCTAAATGATAACATTTTAATGCATGTACTTAGTTTATAGATACATTTTTTTGTAAATGAAGTTCATGGATATATAATATCTGAATCTCTAGCTTTTAGTTAAGTATTGAGTAGTTCCCCTCTATGTTTTATGTCTTATGGAAGAAACTTAGCCTTTTTATTTCTCCTAGATTCGTTTCTTACTCCTAGCCCTTTTTGTTTCATAGTTACATTTGTTCTTGATGTTATACATGGAAACTTTTTGACCTTATAATAAAACAATGTTGGTATTAGGATCAAAATAGAATATTAGTCATTTTTAATTAGTGAATAGTTAATTCTACCTTAAAAGGAAAGCATGTATTCTTCTTCTTAGGGATTGTGTTGGCTTTGATAAACATACTCTTTTGGAGCTTGATATGTCTATAACTAACTTATTGTAGTAAAAGGCTAGCCAGGCGAGCGTCTATTGCTCTAAAAAGTTACTGCAAGTAAAATAATCTAAAATGGCAATGCCCCTATAAGTTTGATCCGACGGTTCAAAATTAGTTAAATGAATATCTTAAATCATCAAAACATATTAATTTGGTAGATAAGTCACTTGAAAAGTTTTTACAAACCAATTGTTCTCAAAAAAATGCCTATATTACTTTTTAAAAGATTTATTTATTAATTCAAAGTTTTTTACGATAAAACTCAATATTGTTATGCATCTATAAGATTGTATTATAGATTAGTATTAATAGGCTTCATTAGACTCTTAGAAATGTAAATGTCTATATTGGAGACTTCATTACTTGCAGCTTTAATAGATATACTTTTTCTAATATCTGAGTTATAGAGGTGGTAATTGTACCCTATGATACCCCTTTTATTTTGTTTCTATTTGATATGGCACATTATTTGACCTCTTCTTTATAGTTTTATTATGCTATCCTCTTCTGAGAAAATTAACTAGATATCAATAGTTTGATTTGGCCGAGAGAATAACTGGCTGAAAGAAATATACAAAAAACGTGAGTTCTTGGTTCTACTATACTTAAGTGGTACATATTTTGTTGGGATTACTACAATAGGTAGTCAAAACTTATTTTTCGATAAAACTTTGAATGCAAGGATACCGTTGAATGAGTTTCTTTCAAGATATGAAAAGGCTGTGAAGATATGCCTATCGGAGGCATAAAAAGAAGACTTTGTTTTAACGCACAGAAGTGTAGTTTTGAGAACAGAAAAACCAATAAAAATGCAATGTGAAAAACTTACATCTGGAATGCATTTCTCTAGTTCCGAGAAGAGTTAATGGTAATTTATGATTATGCCGCAATAGTAATTTATCAGGATGGGCCTACTGTAAATTATTTGGTTAATGAAAATGAAAATGCTTCTTTTTATCATTACATTTACAGATCGGTGCAATGTTGGCGGTGTTTTGAGAGATATTAGGAGTAAGTTGCACTTATACAATAAGTTTAGGGTCCTCTCTAATACTGTTGTTGGGATCTATGGTGTACCATATCGTCTTAGATTTTTGTTTCACTTCAGAAATGTATATCTTGGTCAACACACCAGCCCATTGATAAAATAAACAAAATGTTGGATGATCGAATCGATTCAGGCCTTTTTGACACAAAGAAGCTTAGAGAAAGATCTTCCATTCTTTTCCATACTTATAGAAAGCTCTTCCATTCCTTTCCATGAGCAAAGAAAACATTGGGGGAAAAATATTGAATTGTACTCATGACTTTAGCCACCTCCAAACTTAATATTCTATTAATCTTCGTCACTATCTTTAACATTGGTTGCTAAGTGGCATGGTGGTAGTTTGTAGTTGATACCCAAGAATGTTTTATATTCCTTTTCTAACTACTTTAGAAGCTGATATGCAGTGTTTTGTTTGTGGTAATCCACCCATTATTGGTTTTTTATTAATATATATATTTGATGTACGAGAAATTTTATTGCTTTTAAAATCGAAATTTGTTAGATTTTAGCTCAAATGGGAGAACACTTGAGATATCTCAAGAGATGGTGGTTCAAATCCACCAAGATCCATAAGTAATGTTAAAGGAATGCAAAGTGCGTCCGTGGCGTGCCACGGGTATAACTTGATTGGGCATCATTTTTTCCAAAACGGAATTCATTTTTGTAATGCGGGATTGGTGGGAGCTGGTGGAAATAGTTATGGTGGTGGTAATGGATGCTGACAATGGTAGCGGTGTTACATTTCTCGCAGGATGAGAGATTATGTGCGACTATGTGATAATATATATAAGTGTAGAAGTTGTTTTTCATAATGTCATTACATCTATATCAGAATTTTGAAATGTAGCCAATTTTTTGGATGTTGAGTTCGATACATATTAAAGTTATTGTTAATGGTGCTTTATAAAAAATATTGGTCCTTTATGATGATATTTTCTTCTTGCGTTGGCGATATTTTTATTCTTTAACTTATTGATTGGAATATTGACATTTTAAGAATTATTGTAAGTGTAATTCAACTTTGACAATAAGTTTGCTCTGTTTAAGATAAACTTTTTGTCGCTTGTAATGCTGATTTTTGTGGGAAATGGCAGTTTCTATTGTTTTATTAGTAGGCTTTTTGAAATTGATTAGATTCTTACTTCATTAACCTCTTGAGTAACAGTGTTTACTAAAGCTAATAATTTGCACATTGACAAAATCATGGTGTTTTATTTTACTAAAGCGATCTTGGTTTATTATTGATATTTTTTCCTTCCAAAATTTGGCATTCAAAAATGTAGTCTTTATTTTTGCATTCATTGTTCATTATGAACTTAAGCATTCGTGCGTAGCACGACCTCATAACCTAATGTAATTAGCACATGAATCGACTATGCCTAGCTTTCTCATGAGACTGAGGAGGTTCCTATATATGTAGAACACTCCATTAGTTAATAAGAAAATAGATAAACTCTATTTTCTCACTTAATCCTCTTATAACACACTCTCTTTATATCCCCTCATAACACACTGTCTAAGGCATTCCATGACAGCGGTAACTCCTCCCCCATTATGGTTGTTAAAAGGTAACTCCTCCCAATCTTAATTAAAAAGGTTCGCCCATGATTGTGGATATATAACATTTAGCATTTGTAACTTTCAACCACACCATTTCTCTATTAATTTCTCTTAACTAATAATTTCTATAATAATTACCATAAATTATAGCATTTGTAACTCATAATCGCAGACTCTATATAAGTCTACTTTTTCCTTCTCCCACATTTATCATAACTAACATTCATGTACCTTTGTGGTAATTCTTTATCTCTCAATTCCAAGTGGAATATTATTCCACGTTTAACATTTTTCCTCTCTAAAACGAAAAAATCACTTGCTCATATGTTTTCCTACAGATCCAATAAGGTTACAAACTTTGTACAGTGTTCTTCTATTGTTGAACTTCACCACAAAAGAATATGCTAGAAAATTAAAGTTTTGATAATACGATTATGGCACGTCATTGATTATAAACATAAAAACGAAATCAAAAGTATTGATATGATCGTGATGGATAAAAAGATCAATATTTTTGTTCTCTTATTAATTTTATTATTTCTAAATATTTGTTTCTTTAATTAAAAAATTCCATGGAGAACAAATTTATGCATAAATACCATCCAACCAATTGCTCAAGTTCAAGATGAAACTAAAAGAAAGGCGAGTTTATTGCTTTTACAAGTTCAGTGTCGTGGAGCTTTCGGGATGAGTTCTTATTCTATATCATCCAATCAACCATACTTACCAATTAATTTTTGACTGGACAACAATGTCCAAATTAGCCCATGGATCAAAGAAGTTACCAAAGCAGACGTTCGCATTAATCGATTTTGAGGATGTTCATAAACAGAATAATGAAAATACAATTCTAACAGGTATTCACTACAACCCAACTTTACAAAATTATTTGTATCCTGAATTTGTTCTGGCAATCTATATTTTCAATTTTTTGATGTACAAGGAACATTGAACTTTTGGCCGAGCGTCACATATTTCACGAATGCATATTGCCAAAATGTAAAGAAACTAATCATAACTATTAAAAAGGAAAGGTTAGTCGAATTAAAATTAAATCATAAATTTATGTTAATTCAAAATGCTTAATAGTATGCTTATATTTATTTTTCAAATATTTAGGGGTGGTTTACTAAAAGTAAAACTAAGAGGTGCTATAGTAGACCGCATACCCATCTTTAATAGATAAGAAGTGGGTCAAACTATTATCACAGTGACTTCGATGACCCTATAATAATATTTAGGTAGATCAACTAAATAATTTTAATAAAAACAATTGTACTTTAAATGAACCTAACATTTTACTCTTTTTCAAGTACTTACAATTATCATCAACTGCTAAAACAAGGGTGTATTTCAATGATGACTATTAGAACATTTAGAAAATTGAGTAAACTTTGTGTTCAGATGTCTAACCATTCTTTTATTTGATTAGTTTTAATGAAATTCATCGTATTATTTAATTTGCACTCTTTAACAAAATAAATGCTAGAGTTTTGCTAAGTTGTCTACTGTGATTTTTTTGATTAGATTAAATGAAGATCCATGACTTGACCCCTGAAATATGATTAATGTACCTATGTTGAAGTAGTATGAACAATTTATTCAAGCCTTGCAACTCCATCTATGCCAAGTAAATAAGTTAAGATTACCTTTAGCAACATTTAGATTTACATAACCTTCGCCTTGGGATAAACTTTGATGTTGTCATTTTATTGATAGTTTTCCCTTATTGTTTAGTTGGATATTCAAGAACTCATACCTTATTCATATTATCTAGCATTATGAACTTAAGAAATCGTGCGTAGCATGGTCTCATAACCTAGTCTATTATACATTAGAGAACGGTGTTTTCATATAGACAAATTTGCCATTGTCTCAAAGGTAAAGAGAGACTGGGATTTGTGGGAAATAGGGAGATGGATGGCTTAGATTTGTTTAACTCTTTATACCTAGGGGTAGTTTTGACAAAACACAGAAAGAGGTTGATAAGTCTTACACCTTCTCTTTATCTCTCCCAAAGCCGACTCTTTCATATGTTCTTTCTCTCTCAACCTCGACTCAACCAAGACCACTTCTTCTGCCCATGCTCGTAAGGTCCATCTCTCTCTTTCTGTATTTTTATCTTTAGGTAGATGTGGTATTTTCTAATACAGAGCAGATGATTTAGCCATTTATGATCGGAGCAAAACATTTCAAAATTAGGTTTGATTAAACTTCAAACTCATATATATCAATGTTTTTTTTCTTGATTGAGTTTTTTTTTAGGTTTGTAGTATCATATTCCCCAGATTCGATAAGAATAAGAAAGCTCAGCACTCTGTAGTCGAATGCAACTCAGCACTCTGTAGTCGAAGACAACTCAGCACTCTAGATTATTTTGTGACTCCTCGACTTACAGAAAGTAGCCGTTGCAGCCCGGTCTAGAAGGAACTGCCAGAGATTCGCAAAGTTCGCCCACTACCCCTGAAATAGGAGACTCTTCTTTCTTTTGGTAAACTACATGTATATACTATAACTACAGGCATAGATTAGGTTCTAAAAGACCGCAAGTCTTATATTTCTCTATCCTAAATACTAGCAACACTCTGAGAAAACTAGTAATAACTAGCATCTACTAGATTTTACATCAAATCCTCCTCGAAGTCGTGGTTTTTCTCACTTTCTACTGAGTTTTCCACGTAAAATCTTGGTTGTTAGCCCTTTATTATGCAAATTTTATGAACAAGTATTGGCAAAGGTTTTCCTCCTAGAAAACAGGCCACTACAATTGGTACCGTCTGTGGGAAGACCACACCTTTTTCTACCATTTCAAATCTGAACACTATCCAATGACAAACATGAACTTGAGAAGTCATTCTAGTACCGTTAGAGATCAGGACATTCCAGGAGCTCTTGATCTGTATGGTGCGGTTCTTGAACTTCAAAAGTAAATGGCTGCAAAAAAAAATTAGAGACTGGAAGATCAGCGTGTCCACGCTCAAGCTCTATAAACAGAGAGGGACGAACGCAGAAAAGAAGAGTCAAACACATCAAAAAGAGATGGAGAGATTGCGAAGAACACAAGATCAAATCACAGCTCGCCAAGCATCACCGCCACTGGTTCGATGTGAACAACGATCACGAGCAGTTCAACGCGATGATCAGCCGAGAGTGGATGTCTCGATCCAGATCTAGAAATCCTAATAGAGCCTCTCAACATTTTGGTTTAACTTCGTCATCCTCGACAACCCAAGGAAGTCGAAGCACACATCATCAAACCCCTCCGCCAGAAAGAAGGCTCATCAGTGATCGATTGGGACCAGTGGGACAGTACGACATTGTTCCTCAGGTTGCAGCCTTACCTCTTCCCCCACAACAATTCGTCACTCTGGATGACATTAACGACAGAATTAATGCCATAAACTCTGACATCCCGGGCCGACGATCTGCACTTGATAGGATCAAAACAAACCCCATCTCCCCATATCTCGAAAATATGCCTATTCCAGAAAATTTCCATATGCCCAAATTTATCCAGTATACAGGCCACACTGATCCCCTCACACATGTTTGACATTTCAAAGCCGCTGTTGGGTTGTACTCCAAACTCGTCCATATATTGTGTCGACTATTTAACATGAACCTAAAAGAGGAACCACTCCGATGGTTCCACACTATAGAGGAAGCGTCCATCACCTATTTCATCCAACTACAAAATCTTTTCGAATCCAACTGCGCTCATGCTAGGGAGCGTAAAATAACCATGGACTCTTTGTTTTACTTCGAGCAAGGCACAAAAGAAACCTTGGCAAGTTTATATAAACATTTCATCCAGGAAACATGAAAGATTGCAAATTCAGACCCCACAATTGTGGTTCCAGCATTTACTTCTGCCTTCCACATTGACTCCAAAGTTTACGAAGAGCTTACTCTACACAAACCACGTACGGTCACCGAAATGGTTGACGTGGTTAATAATTACATCGAGCTGGAGCGCTCGATGAAAGATAAGATGAAAAGCTCCTCTGTCATGCATTCTCAATGAGCAGTCACTACAGCAGCACCGAAGCCTCCTACCAAAAACACTGATAACATTAGAAGAAAAGAGGGCAAACCTGATGGACCTATCCCAATTCTGCTACCAATGACAATAACCTTCTCCGCTATCTTGCCAGTAATAAAGGGAGACGAGTGTTATCGCGCACCACAGGTTATTATAGATCTTCCAAACATACCTTTATATCAGTATCATAATGTGCATAGTCATGAATCTGATTGCTGCTACTCCCTCATTCGTATCTTTCACCGTATCCTCTTAGCTGGAAGACTCCATAATTAGGTCGTCGATATTCATAAATTTTTCGACGAACAAGCAAAAACTACTAAAGTCAAGAAGAATCATATCTAGGGCCCAGCTCGCCATTTGTATATGATCGAGATCAAAAAAGGGAAGAAAAGAAAATAAGACGATCATATTACGTCTTGCTGCAAAATGACTTCCTCAGATAAATCGACAAAACTTCTTCCAAGCACCAGCAAATTTAAATGTCCTTACCAAATAACGTTCGAGTACTGCGACACCAGTCATATACAATACCCTCATGAGGACCCTCTTGTTATTATGCTTAAAGTGAGACAGGATTACCTACATACACTTTTCATCGACACAGGAAGTGCCACTGATGTCATATTCCAAAGAGCAATCGAAGTCTTAGGCCTTACAAATTATGTAAAAGCTTCGACAACAGTAATCACAGGCTTCAATGGTTCAAAAGAATCAGCCATAGGAGAAACTACTCTGCCAGTTCAAGCAAGGTCAGAAACCACATTCGTCAAATTTCTTGTCATTGAAGCAGAGTCTAAATATTTGGGCATTTTGGGACACAGTTGGTTACATTCAATCAAAGTAGTACCCTCGACTTACCATTTAGCACTACCTATTGTTACAGATCACGGAGTCTATGAAATTAAGGGTAGACAAACAGTTGTACGAATGTGCAAAAATACCACTGTCAACCCTCATACAGCAAAACTTCTCAAAGCATTGCAACTACAACATAATGCACTACCCATATTTGAGCAACATGATGCTGAAATAGTTGAAACTGCTGAACTCAATAACCCCGGGCGTACGACCTTCATTGGATCCAAGCTGTCAATCGACAAAAAAAAAAGCCATGATACAGCTACTTAAGATAAGCATCGACATCTTCGCCTGACTTTTCAAGAAATGCCCGGAATTGATCCCTCTATCGCTTGCCACCACCTCTACCTCCTTCCAGGCAGCAAAGAAGTCATCCCAAAATGATGAAAATTCAGTTCCCCGACTTCAAGATGCAGTTAGCGAAGAAATTGATAAACTCCTTCGTGTCGGCATTATTTGGGAGACTCAATATCCGAAGTGGGTTTCCAATATCGCCGTTGTTCCCAAGAAAAATTGAAAAATACGAGTTTGTGTTGATTTCACCGAATCAGAAACAAAGACAGTTTTCTGCTACCATTAATTCTACAACTCCTTGACTCAGTCGCAGGACACGAACTTCTTTCTATGATGGATGTCGCCTCGGGATACAACCAAGTTCCACTCGCCGAAGAAGATCAGGAAAAAACTACTTTCATAACTGAAAAAGGACTCTACTATTTCACAGTAATGCATTTTGGGTTAAAGAATGCTGGAGTTACTTACCAACGATTGGTCACCAAAATATTCAAAGATCAGCTCGGCAGCATCATGGAAATATATATCGATGATATGATCTACAAAAGCCTAAAAAGAGAAGATCATCTCGAAACCTCAAAACTATCTTCGATATCCTTCGCCAATACCAGATGAAACTCAACCCAGAGAAATGTCAATTCGGCGTCGCATCTGGAAAATTCCTGGGCGATCTAGAAAGTAAAAGACGAATCAAAATCGATCCAGCTTAAATCAAAGCACTCATGGAAATGCCCTCTCTTCGAACGAAAAAAAATGTTTAAAAATTTGCCGACAAGATAGCCGCTCTTCACAAATTCATCTCAAAGTCATCTAGTCGATGCAAACTTCTTTACCTTCTTCTTCGTGGCAACCCCACTCCTCTTTCGCACAAACAGCAAAAGAAGTTATTTGGACTCCTGACTGTGAAGTAGCGTTCGAAGATCTTAAACGGAACTTGGGACGTCGTCCTATAATGATTACTCCTATTGATGGCGAATTACTCACCATGTACTTATCCACAACTAAAGACTCCATCAGCTCTGTCCTTATTTGAGAAGATGCAGGCATCGAGAAACCTATTTACTTTGTTAGTAAAACTCGTATGCCTGCAGAAAAGCGATATACTACCACAATAAGCAATTGCTCGCCTTGGTTTACAGCACTCAGAAACTCTATCCATACTTTCAAGCTCACCCCATCAAAGTCATTACAAAATACCTTCTCAAACTCGTACTCTCCAAAAAGGAAAAATCTCGACGAGTTCAACAATGATCTGTTTTCCTAGGGGAATATGAGATTTCTTTTGAACCCTAAATATCCATCAAAGGACAAGCAGTGGCTGACTTTTTGGTAGATTATCCCGTTAAAGACCCAGATTGGGAAGAACTCAAAGAAATCTTCACTGACGACTCAATTGCAGAACCAGATGCATGGTCCAAGAGTTCCGGTTTACGACATTTTACGAACGAATCAACAGGACCACAATGTTCTGAAATTGGCATAGTCCTCATCACGCCTTCCAATTATCGCATAGAAAAAGCTCTCAAACTCAAATTCTATGTTACCAATAATGAAATAGAGTACGAAGGCATCTTGCACGGTCTCGATCACGCACTTCCTCTCAGAGCTGAGGAATTAACAGCCTATGTCGACTCCTTACTCGTCGCCAATCATTACAATAAAACTTTCAAGACAATATGCAAAATGGTTGATTACGTGGCCCTGGTCGAAGAAAAGATGAAAAAATTCAAACATGCCACAATTTTGTATTTACCTCCGCATGAAAATCGTCATACCGATGCCTTAGCTTACATTTTTGCCATGCTGGGAGGCAGTGAAAAAAGATCTTTAGAAATCGAGATCCTCGAACACTTTAGCCTCGGTATCTTGTCCACACTCCACTTAACCGTTACTGAAAATGACGACCCTGAAGACTGGAGAAAAATATTTTTTACTTACCTCAACTCTAATATCCTTCCCAGTAATAAGGAAGAAGCTTAATCCCTGTTAGCCAAGTACCCCCGATTCACAGGCCAAAATGGTATATTATATCGACTCACTGGAGGAGGGCCACATATTGAATGTATACCGCAGAAACAGGCTCAAATCAAAATCAGAGAACTTCACGAAGGTATCTATGGAGCACATGTTTCCAGAAGATCACTAGCTCAATGCGTATTCACACAAGGACTCTATTGGCCTAAGATGAAACAAGACTGCGATGACTTTGTTTGTAAATGCTACAAATGCAAAATCCACGCTCAGGAAATCAAGAGCCCAGCCTTCAACTTACATGTTAGCAAATTCCTTTGGCCATTTAAATGATGGGGAATCGATATCATTGGCCATTTCCATCCAGCATTAGGAAACATAAGGTTTGCCTTAGTTGCCACCGATTACTTTACCAAGTGGGTTGAAGCAGTTCCTCTTTGCCATACTGATGAAAATGAGGTCATCAAGTTCCTTTGGGAATACATCATTACCCGGTTTGGTTATCCACAAATGATACGTTCTAATAATGGTAAACAGTTCATCAGCGCTAAAGTCCTTACTTTCCTTAATAAATACAAGATTCAGTTGATAACTTCTACACCATATTACCCTTAATGCAATGGACAAGCTAAAGTCATCAAAAGAAACATCAAATCTGGCTTGCACAAGTGCCTCAATGACAAAAAAGGTAGATGGGTCGACGAACTACTCAGTGTATTATGGGCTTACCGCACCACTCCTCGGGTCTCAATAGGATGCACTCCATTCATGATGGTTTTCGGTACTGAAGCAGTCATACTCTCAGACCTCGATCTTCCAAGTACTCGGCGCAAAATTTTAGGTGAAGACACTGAACTCGGCCTCCTTTGCAACATCAATTAGATCCAGGAAACCAGGGATAAGGCCATTGCAAATTAGGGACGTTACCGTGATACATTGAAAAAAGCATACAACTAGAAAGTTTGAGAACAAAAATTTGGTATTGGAGACCTTGTCCTACGGCGAAAACAAGATCATACTCGACCTAAGAATTCTGGAAAGTTATCAGAAAACTGAAAGGGACCATACATTGTATGCAATAAAACAGATAGCGGAACTTATTGGCTCATGACTAAAGAAGAAATTCAGCTTGAGTACCCATGGAACACTGCTCAGCTAAAACTCTTTTACAGATAATACCCTGTAATCATTTTCTTTAAATCAAATAAACACTTTGTTTTATCATTATCATCTTTATTATTTCGATTTCTCATCGATCAATACTTTTAGAGTATCTATCTGACAAACGATCTCTTTCAATTTTAATTTTTCCTCGATCTATACTTTTCAAGTATCTATCTGACAATCGATCTCTTTACTATTTTGATTTGTCCTCGATCTATACTTTTCAAGTATCTATCTGACAATCGATCTCTTAACTATTTCAATTTTTCCTCGATCTATACTTTTTATGTATCTATCTAATAATCAATCTCTTTCTACTTCGATTTGTCATTTCCAGTATCTATCTAATAATCGATCTCTTTCTACTTCGATTTGTTCTCGATCTATACTTCTCAAGTATATATCTGACAAACGATCTCTTTACTACTTCATTTTCTCTCAATCAATACTAACCAAGTATGCCAGAGACAAAATAATTCCTTACTATCCTGATTTGTTTTAATGTCCTTGCTTACACAAGTATCCTAAAACCTATCTAGACTTCACGTGACCACTATCCAATTACAGGATAATTTACTTTGCGCTCTTTACTTGTCGACCAATCTCTAATAAGCTCATGTTCTTCTCCAAATCTAAATCTAGATACCTATCTCCAGATAAACATCTGGTATTCCTTACTTGCCATTTATTGGCCACCTTTCACATTTCGAGCACACAAGCAATCTTTACTTATCTGCTCAAATCTAATATTACTTTATTACATCTACTACTTAAACTTATTTTCACATGAAAAATAGTTATTTAAACAAAACATTAAACATACACCAATATCCTTCGCACACACAAAATTCAAATGTTTTTGGTCCCACTGACCATTTGTTATAAACTTTCATTAAAACAACATTCTTTAATCCAGATTTAACATTTTAGACAGAGATTTTTCCTCATCTAAGGTGCCTTCGAGCACCTGCACATCTGCTACTTCCCCAGGAAAATGACCTTCGACCTCCATCATAATTTCAATGTCGACAACTTCAGTTCCTCCACGAACATCCGATGTCTGGGGTACATCATCATCTGAACTGTCATCACATGGAAGCCCACCAGTCTTCAGAACTCCTTTGTAATATTTTTTCCTTTCTTTAGATTTATCAAACTGCTCCATAACGTACATCCTCACTTCATGGCACTTTTGCATCTTTCATCGTTCATCTGATCTTTCATCTCATCGAGCAGTTTCTTCTGCTCCAGCTCCATTGATCTTCGAACATTAGCAATATCATTCCCGAACGTGGCGCTCTGCACTGCCAGGGCTTCTTTATTTTCTTTCAATAGTACTTTTTTCGCCTCCGCCAATACAGCCTTCATCGCCTTGTTTGCTTCCAACTTGTACCTATTTAGTATCGCATTCAGGTTGGCATTCTCTGTAGTCAATTCTTTCTCGATATTGTAAGCGACCAACCGGTTTGCCAAATCACCACTACCCTCAACACGACCCATTGCTTCACCCATCACCATCTTAATCTGCATGAAAGTCATTTAATGAGTATTTGTTTGACTTACCAAACTTTTCATTCGAGCATAAGCTTTAGGATTTCTCACCATCGCCAAGTTACTCTGTGCCTCACCTAGAAAGGTATCCAAGCTATCAATCCCTACCATGCACTCTGCCATATCTTTCTTCATCACATTTGTCCAGGCAGAAAAAGACTCCATAGTCTTTAACATCTCTGCATAAAAATCATCCCCTAATTTCTTCTTCGGAGTCCAAACAGTTGTCTTCTTGGGAAGCGCACTGCTCTCACCTCATGGAGGTAACCCACTCACCACAACAACGGGTTTGTCAGTACCTTCGATACCCTCAGAAGATGAATGTCGAGTCGCTCACTTCGGGTTTAGCAACGGAGGTATTTCAGCATTTACGTTCCTCTTCCTCTTATTTTTGTTAAAAGACTCCCCCAACATAGCATTGATCTCTGTATCTGTGTTCTACCCTGTCAACGAAGGATTGCTCAGGGGCAAACTTGTATCTGCAGCTCTTTAGATCTTCGCCGACATTTTTCCCCTGATAATTCACACTTCCGAACCTTTAGTTCTTGACCTTTTGAACCCTACTTCTTGAAATATTTTACTTAACTGATCTTGATCAGTTGCTAAGTTATCAATCCTACGAAAAAATCTTCTTTTTATTCTATATAATTCTTCCTCCACTTTATTTTCTTCCCGCTCTCCTTCAATGCTGCAACACAGAGAAAAAACACATCTTTACACAACAAACATCTAACTTGAAAATACATCAAACTTAAACATTTAAGTTACCTAACCACAGACCTAGATGAAGCGCTTTACTTTTAAGTAGCTCCCCTGGGTCTTTTGGATCGAGCTCATAATTTCCAGACACTGGTAAACGTTTTTCGGCGTATCGACCTCCAGTTGACACCATATCATAAAACATCAGCCTCTGCAAGAACCTCGCCAAATAACGATACCCATTGAACATCAGGTTCATTTTTATTGTGTAGAACACACACAAGTCATCTACAGTTATTGCCTCCTCCCCTCTGGATTTAAGTCTGCCATTTATTGCACCACTTACCCTAAACAGGTCATATACATTCGGATTAAATTGACCTTGTGATATATCGAAGAAATTCATTAACTTTTTTTGATCCGCCCAATGGGGCAGCTTTAGCCTTTTCTTTATCTGTTCTCGATGTGCCAGAATACCATCTAAGGGTATGTCCTGGTCGATCATTTCATATTGATACTTCTCTAGTCTCACATCCCTAGGAATACCATATTTCATTTTAAATCTAATAATTTCTTTGGTCTCTAAAACCTTCCCATAACATGCTTCTTTGTCCTTTTCCACATCTTCTTCCCCATCCCCACTCCCTTCTCGATCACTCGCCTGTGGCTCATGATCTACACTAGCTTTCATTACTTCTTCCTTAGATACTTCATGCACACTAGGCACTACCCTAAACTATTCCCCACCCCCTGTGTCTGCACTGCTCGAACCTACCCAGTATCTCCCCATTGTTACACATACGTTCTCACATCGATCATCAAAGGCACTACATCATTGAGACTCGCAAATATATCTTTATCATCATTTAAATTGGGTTAAGCCATTATTAGAACCTGTACATCAGATTCAATATTTTAACACAGTTAAGATCTTTCATATGTGATACATATATATATATTCCTAAGTTCATATATTCATAAAGATATTGTTATTGAGATAACTCTCCAACACCTCATTCACTTTACTATCTGCTACTATCATTTACATTTATACTTATACACAATTCTCGATCTAATTTATATCAATTAATTCATTTTCGTATTTTTCATTCCAAAGCCATCTGTTCGGTTCTCGATGTTTATTCTATATTTAATAAGTAACCACGATAACTCGTTAATTTCTATCTTTTTGTCGAATTACAGGAATTTCAATAGCCTCTCGAAGACGTTTCAACTTTTCCAGCCCAAATCAGTTATTTCCATTTTATAAATTCCCTTTCTCTGGCATAAAATTTGGCGATAACCGCAAAATCCTAACTCTTTCTGCATATCTCGCTACCTCACCACCATCTCCTCCCACTGCGCAGCAAATATAGTGCCCTTCCTCAATCCCCTTTCCTTCTCCTCCTATCCAATTTTCTCCTTTTGGCAACCAGAAATACGTAACTAAAAATCACCGCCACTTATATTTACCAATATCAAATTAACAGACTTACGAACAGTTTTTCTTTTTTATCCACGAACATATCTCATTTATTTCCAATTCATTACACATTATCTATCAATCTATAACCAATGGATCAACCTACGAAACAATTTGGGAGAATCACTAACCTTGTTTCTGTACCGCTTCTGTATCCCTCTCTTTTGCTCGCTTCGCCCTTTTGATCAACATACAAATCTCCTCCTTAGCAATCGTATCTAACCACTTAAGCGACGAGCAACAGTAGTTATCTCCTTCAAAAAAAAATTCAATTTACAAATGAACTAAATAGTCACCTACCTCTAGCATATTTATAGACCCCACGTAACTGTTCGTCGCACCACTTGGCGACCATCCATTTCCTCGAATATAATGCCTCATGCATTTTTTATCGACTTCTTTGAATCTTAATCTTCTCCCCATTAATAAACCTCTACATTCGTACTTCAATCCTTCCAATTCTCGAAGGATTTCTGCAGACACATTCATATCTGTCAGTGCACGATCCATCTTTTCTAATAGCTGATTTACATCATTTTCTTTATACTTCATACCATCACCTAATGGAACACGTCTCGCCATATTCATTTTGCATATAAGTTCCCCTATTCATACTATCTTACCAATTCCTATATTTATGGGATTATATTCGACATCAATTACCTATCATTTTCTTCAACAACATTTGCTTAAACACAATCTTTATTTCCCGAAGTTTATCACATACATTTTTCATTCGGCAAATGAATATTCAGAATGAACCCTAACCTTCCATTCATTTGGTGGGTGAGGTTCAGTCTGAGATCAGCCGAGGTCACCAATGTTCCGTACATCAAGAGGAAGGGCAAAGACCTTCGCCTTAAATTATAGTACGAGATTGTTTGAGTGAAGGTACCGGCACTCATAATCCGCCACCTTCTTGTCAAGCCACTCAACTAACCCGTCTATATGTCATACAAGAGCATATTGACCAGCGTATTAAGGAGTTGATCGAAGCACAAGTTTTGGGCGCTACCGACGACCTTACCAAGTTATAAGGAAGCCTGATTGCCAAAGAACTATTCGATATGGATATTTCGAAAGGTTTCCATACTCCAAAAATTCGTAAATACAAGGTTACCAATCCAAAGGAGCACATTCAACAATACCGTGATTAATTGGGGTTGTAAGCCAATCTCAACCACATTCTATGCCATTTGTTTACCACAAGTTTGCAAGATGAACCACTTTGATGGTTCCACTCTCTACCAAAAGACTCCATATATACATTCAACCATCTGCAGAAACAATTCATCAAAATGTATACTCACAACATAAACAAAGAAGAAAAATTGTACTCTCTTATCAGTTTCAAAAAATCTTACGTTGAAAAGCTCAAGGCATTTGCAAAGATGTTCTTAGAGTCCGTACGTAAAGTGGACAATCTCGATCAGAAAATAGTTGCTACAGCTTTCACCAACGTGCTCCAACTCGACTGCAAAGCCAAAGAGCACCTCTTTCTTAAATAAAACCTGCGACCATGGAGGATATGATTACCAAGGTCAATAGTTACGTCGACCTGGAAAGGATAATGTCTGAAAGGCATAAATCTACTAAATCTGTCCTTTCCACAAAAAGTCCATCTACAGATCAAACCACTGAACCAAAGAAGGACCAGGGTGACTAAAAGCACGCCAAGGGAAATACCAGCAACCCTCGGAAAGGCGGATCACAAGTTAAACATGTCCTCCCAAAGATGAATGTTTGAATTTCTACAATTTTTCTAATCCTCACAAAGGATAAACTCTACCGTCTCTCCCAACCGCTGGAACCAACCGAGAGCCGACCGTACTACATACATCATAAGGTAAACCATCATTCTACTAACAATTGTTATGCTTTACAGAGGTTGCTCGAGTACATTTTCAAGGAGGGACGGATGTTGGAATATATTGTCGACCTGGAATCATACAAGGATGGCAGCTATAAGAAGCAGCTGGAAACTGTCCAGGTTGACGATCAAGTCGAGGAGAAGCATCTCTACCATATACACCATAGCAACATGATCGAGATCAATCAGATCACCAACTTTAACAGATTCAAGTGAAGGAGATTATCAAAATACTGCGTTCTCACACCTCAAGACAAAGAAGCCAAACTCCTGCCTAAGTCGAGCAATCACCAACTCGGGTTATCATTCGAAGATTGCGATACTAGCCATGTCAAATTCCAACACCATGATGCATTAGTCATAATGCTCAAGATGAAGAAGTTTTTCATGTATACGATGATGATCGATACTGGCAGCAGTATTGAGATTCTTTTTAGAGCATTATCGACCAAATGGGTTTAGCCGATCAGGTCATTCAAAGCGACACCGATATCAGTGGGTTCAATGGTCTAAGGAAGAGCGAGTAAGGAAAATAATCTTGCTTATTACCGCAGGGCCATCCACAATCGACGTCATCTTTTATGTGATCAATGCCAAATCTCGTTATCTCGGGATTATGGGTCATTGTTGGATTCAAAATATGGATGCAAGCGCTTATACTTATCATTAAGTACTCCGCTTCAGGTACAACGATGGTATCTACAAAATCAAGGGTAGTCAAAAGTTTTCTCGAGCTTGCGAGAATACCATCTCTGCTATTCTAGATACCTCAAACAGATATGCTGCATAGTAATTACAAAATGCTGATCACCCCGATGATCAGCCTTCCAGGGAGGAGCCCACTGAATTCATTAACATTGGTGGACCTAGTAGAGGTACTTTCATTAGTAAAAAGCTGGTTCAGCACGTAAAAGACACTCTCATTCAGTTCTTATGATTAAACCGAGACATTTTTGCATGGTCTTCCAAAGAGATGCCTAGGGTCGATCCGGCCAAGGTATGTCACAAATTGGCCATCAACATCAACGCGACGACAGTCAAGCAGAAATAGTGGCATCTATCACCGCATCTTCGAGATGAAGTTAACATAGATATCGAAAAATTGATCAAAGTGAGATTCATTCGAGAAACCAAGTATCCAGATTGTATATCCAACATCGTTTCTGTCCCAAAAAAGAATGGGAAAGTCTGAGTTTATGTGGATTTCATCGATCTCGACGAACATACTCCAATGGACAGTTTCCCTCTTCCCAGCATTCATCAGATCCTTGATTCCACAGTAGGTCATGAACTTTTATCTATAATAGACGTTGCTTCGGGATATAATCAGATTCCACTCTTGGATGAAGAACAAGAAAAAACAACTTTCATCACTGAAAGAGGACTTTACGGCTATAAAGTCATGCTCATCGGACTCAAAAATGCAGGTTCAACTTATTAACGCTTAATGACTACTATGATCAAAGCACAGCTCGGGAAAGTCGTGGAAGTCTACATTGGCGATCTCTTATGTAAAAGCATACAGTCTATCAACAAAATTTCAAATCTTAACACAATATTCTACATTCTTTGATCTTATAGGATGCGTCTCAATCCCGATAAGTGTCAGTTCGGAGTAGATTTAGGTCAATTTCAAGGCTACCTCATCAGCAAGAAAGGGATTGAGGCCGATCCAGATCAGATTCGGCCTCTCCTCGACATGCAATCTCCAAAAATAATGAAAGACGTTCAGAAACTTACCGGCAAGATTGCCGCTCTCAACCGCTATCGTTGGCTATTCCTATTACTTCACGATTACACCAAACAAGGAAAAGTTTAGCCAAATGCAGAGGTTTAATGGACATCAGAATGCGAAGTAGCTTTTCGGACCTCAAAACCTACTTGGAGAAGTCCCCTATCATGAGCACCCCACTAGATTATGAAGAACTGATTATCTACCTAGAAGTTACAGATACTTTACTCAGCTCAGTTCTCATTCGACTTGAAGGAAAAATCGAGAAGTCGGCAAAACCCTTACTCCAATGGAAACGAGGTACTCTAAAATCAAGAAACTTCTTCTCACTCTTGTTTATACCTCGCAGAAGCTCAAGCACTACTTCCAAGCTCATTCAGTGTTATGATAAACTACCCACTTCGGGAGGTTCTGTCCAAAAAAAAATCAAGGAGGGTGCAACAATGGTCAGTCAGTTTGGGAAAA
Source organism: Kingdonia uniflora (assembly GCA_014058105.1). NCBI lineage: Eukaryota > Viridiplantae > Streptophyta > Magnoliopsida > Ranunculales > Circaeasteraceae > Kingdonia > Kingdonia uniflora. Next base: position 815,622 of record JACGCM010002331.1, on the reverse strand, counting down.
AAATCTAGGCCGTTATTAATTTCCTCACAAATTTTCTAATGGAATATCCCGAGTGGAAGGAGCATGATCCTGACCTTGCAGAGGAAGTTACTAAAGATCCACCCCATAAAACATTTGACGAACGAGCTGAATGGATAACAAGGAAAGGGTAGAGACTTCTTACAGATGGATCAGTAGAACCCGTAGGGTCAAGAATTGGAATCGCATTGATTACCCCTTCCAAAGACAGAATTGAGAAAGTAATCCGTTTAGATTTTGAGGCCTCAACCACTGTCACCGAGTACGAAGCTCTCATTCACGAAATCGATCTCGCTTTCGAGCTCGGCGTTCCCGAGCTCTCAGTTTACACAAATTCACTACTCATCATTCACCATTACTCTGAGCAATACAAGAAGAATGGCAAGATGATCGAATACGCAGCCCTCTTTGCAGATAGGATGAGCAAGTTCACGTAAGCAACTCTCAATTATCATCCTCTAGGAGAAAACAGACACGCCAATTCCTTAACATATCTAGCTGGGGTCTTAGGTACAGAAGCTCGATATCTCCAGATCAAAGTAATTTCAACTCCCAGCATTGATTACATTTTTGAATGCACGATCAACACTGGGGGTGATAAAGGGGAAGACGACGATTGGCAAAAGCCTTTCTTTGTTTATCTCGGTGTCAACAACAAATGCAAAGGACCACTTCCCGCAGATCCAAAGGAGCACCGACAACTGATAGACAACTAAAAACGCTATACTAATGAAAGCGGTACCTTATACCGCCGTTCAGTCACGGGGCCTTACCTTAAATGCCTCTCCAATTAGAAAGCAGATGAGATGCTCTGAGATTTACATGAAGGGACTTATGGCTCCCATACCGCAGGTCGATCACTGGCAAACAGAGCCATTACAGAAGGAGCATTCTGGCCTGGCATGCATAAGCAAGCAGAAGAGTACTCACACAAATGTGACGCATGCCAGTATCATAAAAAGATTATTCGTGCCCCCGCGCTCAAACTCCATGCAAACAAGGTGTTTTGGCCATTCAAAAGATGGGCACTCGATCTTGTCGGCAAATTTCCCAATTCTTCAGGTAATCGCTGCCACCTACTCGTAGCTGCCGATTATTTTACAAAATGGGTAGAAGCAGTTCCACTCTGTCAAACCAGAGAAGAAGATGTCATCTCTTTTATCTGGGAGCACATCATCACTCGGTTTGGGTGCCCCTACCTAATTCGAATAGATAATGGGCCCTAATTTGTAAGAGAAAAAGTTGTAACTTTCATCAACTAACACCACATCATTTAATCCCTACTACCCTCAAGGCAATGGCCAAGTTGAAATTACCATCAAAACTATCGTGGATGGACTCATCAAATGGCTATACTCACAGAAAAAAGGAAATTAGGCTTGAAAACTTTTGTATGCCTTATGGGCATATCGTACCACTCTACATTAGTAGACAGGCTGCAATCTATTCCTCCCTGCCTATGGCACCGAGGCCATCATTCCCTCTGAATACCATCATCCAGTTAAAGATCACGCACTAACTAGCGAGGAAAATGAGTTTGAATTGGCTTACAACCTCAATTGGATCGATAAAACTAGGGAAGGAACCGTCGTTAACCTAGGTTGATATCACCAAATACTTGTTAGTTCTTACAACAAACGAGTCAGAAGCCGTACCTTCCAAATCAATGATCTCGTCTTCAGAGAAATACCTTAACACTGTATCACAGGTTTCTTAAGCCTGGGATCATACTACCTCATGACAATAGAGGGAGTCCACATTTTAAGTCCTTGGAACACTAGGCGACTGGAATGATATTATCGCTAAAGTCCCTCACTACTCCATTTTAGTTTCACCTCTTTTCCATTCCAGAAGTGAGATTTCCATCTCCATCCAATGCAAATTCTTTTTCAGAAATCAATGAAACTTACAAGTTTTTCTCCACACATCTCTCTACTTTGTAGAAAATACATAGATTAAAGCATAGATAATACTAGCTTTCAATCGACATCATATTAGTAAAATCAAGAATATACTTGGTTTGGCAGATTCTACTAAATCCCCTGCAGTTAGAACAATGTAGTATTTGTTTTTAATCAAAAGATTGAACCAGACATAAGATAAGGCAAAGGTAAAACTAGCTTCCATCTCTTTCATTATGTCTGCGATATCATATTAGTTAAATCAAGAATACACTTGGTTTGGCTGATTTTACTAAATCCCCTGCAGTTAGAATAAGGTAGCACTTATTTTTAATTAAAGGACTTTACCAGACATAAGATAAGGCAAAGGTAAAACTAGCTTTCATCTCTCAACATGTCCACAAATATTTATTTCTTTTCAGGTTTATACACAACCACTATATTGGATAATATTACGTTGTCGGGATGTCAGCTATGCTTACCCCTACGATAGGAGATCGACTAGCCATAAAATCTTGAGCTCGTGCAATCACAATGATCCTGCCCTGCTCTATCAATTTATCAGGTCGAGGGCCTAGATCCGTCCCCATGGAACTCGTAGAATCTCCTCGATCTATATCAACCTTGCAGATATACCCCTTTGTTGACACACAGTCAAACAAGGTATCTCTTTCTAACTCAAATATTTTTACTTCTTCTGCAAAATAAGCAATCACCAACTTTTGCAATTTTGAATGTCGGGTTTGAGTTACAACTGAGTGAGAGAAAACTGTTATCAACCTCTAAAGGTGAACTTCTAACCTATTGTACCATGCTTTCTGACTCGCCAGTTATCTTTTTATTAGATTTGTAAAAGCAATGTCTCTATAGATTTTTTGTCTGCTTTAGCTGACTCAGCTCGATTAATCGCCTTCAAATCAACCACTTGAGCACGAAGTACCTCGATCTCCTTGTTCAGTTCTTCCACATCTGGAATTTTCTTTAACATTTCTTCTTTATCCTTAATCACAATATCCTTCCCTCTGATAACATGCTCCAACCCTTTTTCCCCGATAAGAGTAGCGTCTAGCTTTATTTGACACTCACATAATTGTTCAACTCCTTTACGCACATGCCCATGAATTCGAGTAATATCCCCCTCCAACTCTCTTATTCGAGCTGACAGACTAACGACATCACCATGAACAAGAGGAACTCTAGCATCATTTTTATTCTTCTTCGAGCACTCGCCAGCCTCGATGCTTATAACACGCTAATTAGCCTATGCCAGATCGGTTTTCAATTGAGCCACTCTCTTATTTTACTCATTGCACTTGCGTTGTACAATCCTAAACTCTATATCTTTTGCAGAGAAAGCTGTAGTCAATTGTTCGGCTGCAATTTCAGACGCAAATTGATCGTCTCGAGCTCCCTTTAGCTCGCTATTTTTATTTGTTAAATTCTTCTTTAATCGCCCTAGTTCGTTCCTATGTATTCGCCAGATCATATTGAATTTTCTCTTGGTCATGAGTTTTCTTGGCCAAATTATTTCTCAAACTAGCCATCGACCGATTTAAGCCTTCCTTCGATCTTTCTAGAGCATGTATATGGTAACGAGCCATGTCAGCTTTCCTGTTCTTTACCACCAATGCATTATTTTGGCTTTTGAATTTCGCTGCATGTCCTATCAACTTCTCGAGCTCTTTTTGCCCTTTCTCAATTTTGGCATCCTTCTCCTCAATTTGCCAAGTCAGGTCGACAACAGTCTGTGTTGCCTCAAATAACTTGAAGTGCACCTTCACATGTTGATCTTCTTATCTTCATTCACCTCTCTCATCCTATCGAACTCCTCTGCAAACTCTTGGTTACATTGACGAGCTTCATCTTCGCGTAAGTGAGCTGACTTCAATTCGACCTGCACATAGATATTGTATTATATCAAGTTCGATACAGAACACTCAATAACTTCATATGAGTCACTTCTAACAAGATATCTATTTTCTAACATCTACTACGTAAAACTACTTCTAGGCTTAAGGTCGGAGTACAATCTCGGATGAATGCTTCATAACATATACATCCAAGTCTAAGGTACACATTCTCTATATTTTTGTTTGCCAAAGACTAACATCTTTTATACGCATCATTCCAGTACCGTTTGCACCTAAACAGGTAACGAGTTTTTGGTCTGTCTCTATACTTTATCAATAACTTTGTACCTCAATATTAATGAAGTGTACAAATCAAATATTTTTTAGTCTATTTTAACCTGCAGCTCCGCTTGCAAAGACAGCAGGGACGTTGAGGTCTCTCTCTCCATAGTGAGCTCAGCCTTTAAATCTTTTATTCTGAAGCGTATGTCTTTAAGTTCCTACAAGATGGTTTACGAAAGCAACTTATCTTAATAAATTCTATCCAAAACATATCCATAGTTTACAAATATTCACCAATATTTATACAATCACAGTTCTATCACACTATCCTACCTTCTCATTCTTCAAGTTTAGGCGTTCGTTGTCATCCTCTTGGTTGTCTCTCACCATCTGGGGTAACACACCATCCAGCCCTTCCACAACGCCAGCGGTAACATCTTTAATTGCTTAATCCTCATCCTCCTCCACATAGGTGTCGGCCCCAATAGCGTCCACCTAATCTTCAAAATACCCTTGGGACATAAGGAGACGTATGGGCCTGTCACGCTCAGCTACCACCTCCTCCAAATCCACTCTTGCCTCCGCCAGAAGCTTATTGATCTCTACTACTTGGGAAGCCTTCAAGGCCTCCAGATGCTTCCCCTCCTTCCTCAAATCATATTTCAATCGAGCTACGTTTCTTTCAAGCTCAACCTTCTTCCTCTTCAGCTCGGCCCTCTCCTCCTAAACCCCGAGGCATATTCCATTCATCGGCCGAGCAACCTGCAAAAAAAAAAAAAAAGGAGTCGACCTTATCGATTAGCTCGAATCATAATACAAAATCCACCACAAAACGTTTTCGAGCTTATGAACATACCATTCTACTCATCTCTTCCTTCCCGTGAAGAATTGCCAACCTGACTTTTTCCTCCACCTCTTTCCAATCATCTTCCACCATAGGTCGATCTTCTACGACCTTCACCCCTGACATTTAAGGTTCAACCCTTCCACATTTTTCCCTAGCCTCGCCACTTCCCATGGTCCCAGAAGTCGAAGGATGCTTAAGCATTTTCCTTTTGGGGAACGTTCGAGCTAGTTTACTCGACGCAACAGACTCAGGTAATCTTGCGTATTCTGCTTCAGGGGCATTAGGCAAGTTCACTCGCCTTTACCCATTAGTCCCCTTCTTCTTACTGCCATCGGCACTCGTCATTAGCCTTATCGACTAAGATTTCATAACTTTGTCAACTTGACTGTTAACACGCTTTTTTCTACTAATGCCAAGATCTTCCAGTACAACCTCGAGCTATGTCTCCTCTTGAGCAACTATATCCAATAATGATTTTTTCCGCTTCACCGGCGATTTAGGACCTGTAACATACAAAACATTAACTTCAGTGAACATTTCATTGTCATCCAAATTCAACTATCAAATCTCATATATTTTTCATGGTTATACTTACTTTATTTTACAGTTCTAAAGAGAAGTTCCATGGGTTCTTCTTCATCTCCTTGAAGAACATCACCCTTCACCCATATAACATTATCATTCCACGGTCGGCCTACTGAGTTCAGATCAAATAATCAAGGTCGAGTTGCACTCACACAAAAATATGCCCCTCCACTTGCAAAATAGTTTTTTATACTATAAAACTGCAATGCATCCTCAGAGGTTATCCTCCTCCTTCTCCCATCTCCTTCCTATCATATATTCAAAGCTTCATAGATACTTATCACCTCCCACATGCTCCTGCTCATCTAAATGGGACATGCCCCTATGAGATTCATAATCTCTTACACAAGATTGCTAAGGGGAAGACTCAACCCATGCTCCAACTAAGACAGGTAACATAAAAAACCCTCTGATAGTTCTGCCTGAACATCCCTATCGAAATACTCCAAAGAGATTAATTCCTCTATACCCCTGTCCCATTTCTCCTTCGCCAAACCAGATAGCAGATAAAAATATTTCTCTCCCGTTGCTATATAGCAACCCCTAAATTGCCTATTGGCATAATCTTACAGTTACCCCATCTACCTCCTAGAGAAGCCCTAACTTTACAAAACTCACTGAATGTATTCGAATGAGGAGGATATGATACCAATCATCCAGGAAAACCTGGAAATTGATCAATACCTCCTTCTTCCTCACTTCCAAACATTCAAATCTCATACTCAACTGACCGACCAGAGGTCGATGCCTCACTTACAGGGGACCTCCTCAAATCTACAACAAGGAATGATTTTATCCTACACAACACGATCGATCTACACGGAGGTCCAGGTATTTATCATTATATTTTTAATATACGTTAACCACATTCAAATATCTTTCATATATCATATACAGTAGATTTTTATAGATTACTACAAATTACAATTGATCACTTTTCTTAGAAATACCAAAAGATTTTTGAAAAAATACATATACACATCACAATTCCTCTACTAACCTTTTATGTCAGAGTATGAATTTGAGATAACACCGCATCCTTCCCTCACCACGCTACTGTACAACCACCTTTATGACTCTGTTTCAGCGACTCTCGCACACTCTGACTGATGATCCCTTTCACTTAAATTTCTACAAGTTTCTGCGCTATTTGTGTCTCTCTTTTTGCTTCCTCTCTTGCTGCTCTTCATGTTTTCAGAAGTTGAAAAATGTTTGATTGACAAAGATGAAGCAGTATTTATATTTTTTCTCTCTGACTCCAGGCAGTTATTAGGCCTCGCATGAGTCATCCTCAGTTTTGAAATCGATGCATCCCTTCTACTATCCATGTCAGACGTCTTGCATCTTTTGGGTAAAAATGCCTTCCCATCATCACCTTTTCCCTTATATTTTATTCTATTTCTATATCTCTTTTCAAAATTACCCATCGACCTCACAACACTCATGATGACTCACACTTGCACGCAATTGGGTTTTCACAACATTTGCAGAAGGGACAAAATCAAAAACTCTCTGCTTTTTATGTACGTCCTTCTTCTACTTTTATAGAAGCAATAACGTTATTTCCAAAGATAACATAACAGAGTTTCAAATATTTTCAAATTCCACAACAGTTGTAAACAGCCATCACAAAAATAGAGGATCTATTCAACAACAATCCTTTTAAATTATTCAAACACAAGCAGTTACATTCTATCACCCCTATTTTAACATCAACTCTGTTCAGCTCACATATAATTACATCTAAAGCATCCTTCATGACCTGGGAAGCCACATCCAATCAATAAGCCTATAGTGATCCTCGCATCCTCAAAATCAATCTCTTCTTCAGCAATCAGTCCCACCACCACTTCTCGATCTACAGGATCCATCACCAAAACGCGAAAAAGACTATCATAGAAAAAATGTGCATACTCAAGTTCCCTGCCCATCGAATCTAAACCTTCAAAATGACATTCCCTCACTGGCAATACAGTATCATAATTCATCAATCCAAAAATTCTTTCACGTACTTCAGCGATCTTTATTGCCAATCGTCCTTCAGCGGCATAACGGATTCTCTGGGCTCAAGTCCACATCGTTCTTATCTCTTTCCCCAAATTCAAAAATCATTCTACCCTTATTTATTCATTTTTACTATCAATTTTACGTAAATCTTGAAATTTTCCTTTTATCTCGTAACAGAATCCCCATATCTTAAGTAAAATTATTTAAAAGTATCTATTCCAATCAAACTCAGTAATCCCAGACTGTTATCGATCAAACTTATTAATTCCATATTTAATTTTCTAAAAACGACCTCTCAAGATCGATTCATTATTCTAAAACTCCTATATTTAATTTTCTCTCACATTTTCAGTTCACAGATCGATTACAATTCGCTTCTTAACACATATTTTCAAAGATAAATGTATACCAGTTCAATTATTACAAGTATTTTACTTTTTGCCCTCATACATTCCATTTCATACAATATTTTAAACTCTTCATACAGCTTGATTTCAAGAGCTATTCTATTTCTATATCAACACGAATTCAAATAACAAATTTTATTCATCTTGAAATATATTACAAGTGCTTTTACAGATAGCAAGCCTTTCAAGTACTCAACAACAGGTACTTTACAGATGAAGTTCTGTCCAATACTCAGTTTTAGGTACTTTACAGATAACAAGTTTTGCAGTGCTTTTACAGCTAACAAGTCTTTCAGGCACTTTGAAGTTTCAAATCCTTCAGTTCGTTCTGCTTTAGTAATTTTTCACCCTGATGCAAAGCAGTGTCTTTCGCAAGGATGCGAAGACAAATCCAACATTTCTTGCCTGTCAAGACAATATGGTGAAACCTTTATCTATAATAAAAATCCTCCTCTGCTTCAGCCGCTACATTTTCTAACATTCCTTGAGGCATCGGAGGAACATGAACAGGAGTTGGATTCTCCAAGGACAGATCCCCAAAAAATTTCAACTTCAACCTTTGTATTTCAAAAGTGATTCTCTCTTCAAGAACCATCCTACGAGTCTTTAGCATCTTCAGCACTTACAGAAGATTTTGTATCAGAACAAGCGTACTTGGCCAACAACCTCAGTACATGTACTATTTATTTAACCCTAAATTTATTGTGCAGGTACATTTTACCAAGGGTCATCATTCAATACAAAGAGACTCTTCAACCCTAGCCGTCACATGCACCAATATTCCCATCAGCAATAAATACACGTACTTCCCCATTGACACACGCATTCTTCGTGCAGTCAAACACCGTTATTACTTCCTTCCTCATTCAAATTTCTAACCCATATCCCAAAAATTCTTTCTCAACCTAAGCCACTCGTGACTTCGGTTACGAGGGGGTGATTGTAGGGGCATACCCCTCGATCTTACCTAAATTGATTTGTCTCCAGTTTGATTTACCTCCATGTCAGACTTACGCATTCTCTACACAACTTCACTAGTCAAAATTACCACATACTCCACGAACTGACAAGAAATGTTGGTCAAGCTCAAACTTAAAAACCTGAACAAGTCAAAGCCATCTGTCTCTCTCGAACTCAGTAGTTAGTTAGCAACCGCTACTAACCACATTGTTCGGAGAACGTGCTCCAACATGATGAAGAACTGTAGGAAAGGCCTATATAAAGAAAAAGTTCTAAAAGAGACAAGAACTAGAAGATTACAGGAAAAATCACCAAAAAGACTATATTTTCTTGATTCTCCAAAACTTCGAAATTCTTATTCACAAGATTAAGAATTTATGAGTTTATAGATCACATGTAATAAGATATTAGTCTCAAGCAATAAATATTACTATTGCAAAAATCCTCAACCCGAGGTCGTGGTTTTTTAACCAATTTATAGCTTTTCTACGCTAAACACCTGTGTCATTTCTTGTTTTCGATGAGATTTTATTATAGGTACATTGGTGTAAGAGCTAATTCCAGGCCACTTCGAGTTTATAGAATTAGGTCATTACAGGGTTAGAGTTTATTTGATATTTGTATTTGCTTAAGTTGAGAAGGAGAAACTTTTTGTGGGAATGTAAGCTAATGGTGTACAAGGTGGAATTCTACCTTACATGTTAGGGACCTTTTAGGACTAAAGGTACTTATCCATACATATCATCACTAACAACGACACCCAAACACCAAAATTAATAGCTTTCACCTACCCTAACCCCAACTACCATGTCCAGTTCGTAAAGACGAGTTCCTACACATATCCCACTAAAGGAAAACAACAACAACCACAACACTAAAGGCAAGCAGCAACAACCATAGCAAAATATAACATTAAGTGATGAAGGCGATCCTTGGTGTACGGTTGATGATAGTGGCGAGGGTAGGACGAAAGCCCTAATTTTTACAATTTTATCCCCAATTTTGCTTCTAATTCTCCAAATTGGTGTTCCTTTCTCAGGCTTTGAGTAAGATTGCTGCGAATCATCTTCAAAAAGAGCTATCAAAATGGCAAATGAACCTAATATTTGGGCTCAAACATGAAGTAACCGATAATCTCCAAAGGTATTTGGGGCTAATCTATTTAATAAATATAGGATTTTTGATTCTGGTAGTTTCAAATTTCCACGATTAAGGGTTCACTTCATTGAAACGAGATTTAAATGTTCAGGTTTCGGATTTGTAGTGCTTCAATCGATTAGGGTTGTCCATTGTGAAGTATTTCATCGAGACTCAGGTTCTTCCCGATTTTGATCTTTATTCTTTTGTTACATTTATTTTCTTCTTTTCTCTGATTTCTGGGTGGCTTTGTTTTATACATGAGCAATCATAATTTTTGAGTTCAAAGTGATCCAATACAATTTTGGAAAATGGCAAGAGTGCATGTCATAGGTTTGATTTATCGATTGCATGTCTATTGGGTGATTGGTTCTATTTTCCTCCATTGTTCAAATATTATATAGGGATTTTGGATATGGATATGTATCTAAGCTCATAATTGTGTTCATTATTAATTTTGGTCGTTAAGTATTGATATGTATCTAAGCTCATTAGGCGATTTATGAGTCATTTGGGTCCTTTTTTGATTGGATCAGATTTGGTTTTATGATTACCATATATTTTTGAATTTTGATTTATCAAACCTAACTCAGACTGTCCAAATCTGATTCTTTACATCCCTACCAGCCACCAAGAGTTGTACTGAAAATTTCCATTATTTTAAGTTAATGTTTTTCCTACTAATATAAAGTAGGAAAGGAGCATAACATACATAAACTACATTGATGCGTTTGGCTATCTATTTGGATATAAATCTTAATTATATATCCTGCTTGAAAGTCTCGCGTATAATATCTTTGGAGATCTGGATTCCCACCGTCCGGCATTATCATAATCAGCTTCCATTATTTTATTATTTCGGGCAGTTGAGTTTAAAAAAAGATTGCAGCATTCTCGTAAGTATTAGATGGCTAGGATTGAAGCCACCATTTTACAACTAAAGGAAAAGGTAGATAATATTGATGAAGAAGAGGTAACATATTTTATTCCCTACTTATTACCTTATTTGAGGAAGACGTGTAATGAGTTGCATTATATCAGTGCGTTCTGGAAAACATGAATTCCAGTATTCAATTGATTGACTATTCAAGTGAGATAAGATGCAAAGCATTAACTTTTAATGAAGATATGCAGTCACGACCATGGAGGATGCCATCATCTGATAAAAATTATCTCTTAGGCTTAATTGCTATTTGTTACCTTATCTTTTGATCTCCTTTAGTATATGCATTTCGCAATCAATTTAAATCTTTATTAGGGATTTTATAAATATTTAAACTATTATGAGGCCTCCAACAATAAATACACGAGTTAATTTGAAATAATATAATCAATGAAATATCTAAATACGTAATGTAAGATCTTATCCAAAATATATAAAATAAAATAATTGATGAAATATTTGGCCGCTTACATGAACATGACCGTTTGAAGAAGATTCTATTAAGACTAGGTTGTATTGCCGAAATAAAACCTATTAAGATACTTACAGTTAGTCTTAATTGCCAGAAAATATCCTTATTAGAATTAAAGCCTTGGTGTAGATTATTTCATGCTTTCTTGCCATGACAGGGTAAGTTAAATATTTTTGCGCCTAATCAGATACATACAGTTGCCAGAGTTTGCATTTCTATTGATCGCACGTTTAACATATGCTGGTTTGATATAGGGGCCAAGTACATCTTCGCACGTTCCTCAATTATTCCAAAACTTCATCTGCGTTTTGTGTAATGCAAATACATCAGAAGGATTCAACCCTTCAAAAGATGCATCCTTTCCTGAAATTCATCTTTGGACAGAGAAAATTACTAGGCTTATAGGTGGCCCTTCCCCATCAAGTCGTTCAATACTTACATTCTTTGTTGGTCGTTTACACGGCCCTTTAGACTATTACTCTTAAAATAATGAAAGAACAAAGATGAAGATGTTCAAGTTTACGATAACCTTTCGGAAGGAGTATCTTATAACGAAATGTTAAAGAAGAGAAAATATTGCTTATGCCCAAGTGGATACGAAGTTGCAAGCCCCAGAGTTGTTGAAGCCATCTATGCAGAATGTATCCCTGTGTTGATATCCAACCATTATGTTCCTCCATTTAGTGATATTTTAAACTGGAAGTCTTTCTCGGTTTAGATTCCTGTTAAGGATATTGCAAATATCAAGAGAATTGTAATGGGAATATCACAAACATAATATTAAAGAATGCACAGGAGAGTAAAGCAAGTGCAAAAGCATTTTGTGGTGAATGGACCCCCAAAGAGATTCGATGTTTTTCACATGACTCTTCACTCAATTTGGCTTAGAAGACTTAACATCCATGTGAGAAATTGATTAATATTCAATGAAGGGAACTATCTCGAGAAGAAAATATGTTACCCTCAATGTTGGTACACATATAGTTTGTCAACTTTACAAGAAACATATCCAAGCTAAAATAAATGAAATTGTTAAAATATTTTTTTTATGAAAACCATTGCGATACTTGCATTTATAATCAAGATGTCGTCCTCAATAATTATTTTTTGCCGTGGCGAGCCACGGGTATTACTAGTTACCCCATATTAAAGATCATTTGTTGTATATGAAATCACGTTATGATATATTATATTCTAGCTAATCATTATAACTTGGAAGCACTTAAGAAACTTTTCTTCCTAAATAGATGCTACAATATAATGAGATTATACCAAAACCACAAAAATTTGAGAATACCGAAAATATAAAAAACGCATATACCAATACCTAAACCTACCGAAACCAAAATATACCTGAAAAACCGATGGTTTGGTTTTGGTTTCTATAATTGGTAAACCGAACGGTTTCGTTTTGGCATTACCTTTGGAGTTTTGGTTTGGGTATTTGTGAAATACCAACCCAAACCAACCGATACACACCCCTAATGGTAGTATTTTTTTTCCATGGCAGACAAGAAGGTGATGTCCATTCAGACTGTTTAACCTGCAGGGAACTTGGTATTGGATTAGTTCCATATATACTACCCTCTTGGTCGTGGTTTCCTTTATTGGAAAAGCTATTGTGGAGAGCGTGTCTACAAATAGCTTCTTGGTATGAATATCAAACCATCTCATGCTTCACACTCTTCCAATTTTAGGTTTACGACTTTTTCATAAAATTTTCCTTTCGGTGTTTCACACTACTGCTAAATATTTCATTTTAGATGTTTAATTTTAGGTTTACTGGAGAGAACTTTGACTAGAACAATATCTTGTAAACTCGGATCACAAACTTGGCTGCAAAGTATGGTTGCACTCTTGCTAACTAGCTCTAGCGTGGGCTAACCGTCAAGGAGATGATGTTGTTCCTATTCATGGTGAGTGTTCATTTCATCTTTTCAATATTTCTCATCAATCTTTGGCTTCCACAAATTTTAAAAAATATTTTAACTAGCGGAAAGTTAAAAAAAATTGAAACAAGATTTTCAGATGACATGAATTGTTTCAGATTAACAATAAATATATCAATAATTCATTGATAGACTGTCGTTTGTCTAATCAAAATCCTGCTTACTTAATAATATAGTAAAAGGGAAAGTAGGGTGTTAATCTACTGAGAAGTACGTTATTCTAAGGGAAAAGGGGGTTTGTTTTGTCAAAAATCATCACTTAAACTAGATTTTGAAAAAAAAATATTAAGGGTAACTAGACCTTTGGATTCCACTGTATATATGTATATCAGGGTTTAATTTACTAGGTTTTTAGTCTTCTCCTCGAATCCTCTCTTTCGAGATGAATTCGAGGGGTTTAGAATTCTTTTCTGATCTTTCTGCTAGGAACAAATCAGAGAGCCCAATCCGTTAATATCTAGACTCAAATTCTAGGCTACATACCTAGGGCTTACTCCTTGTTAGAGACAAGAATAATCCTTAGGCCTAGAGGTCACTAAGTGGACTGAGAAACCAGTTTCTTTTGAGGACACCAATCTCTCATCCAGGTTATAATTGTTCTTATCCTCTCCCAACTTGTTGGGTCTAAGAGAGTTGATGAACAACCGTAAAGAGTAAATCTAGACCACTAGGTCAGACTTATCCCCTACACGAAAATCCTACCATGCACCTCATCCTCAGATCTAGTCTGAGGGGAGGGGATTGCCTTTAAAAAAAATTGAGGAGATTATCCCTACAACATCTTAATAAACAAAATTAATGAAAGAAAATAAACTAACTATCATTAAACTTAATCTTAGAGATATGAGATATAATCTCAGTTCTCAAGCTCTCCAAAACCTTGCAAAAACGAAAGTAGATTTGGAGAGGGAGAATAAAACATTAAATAGGGAAAACCCTAACATTAAATTGTCCTAACTAGCCCCAGTCATCTCCAACAGTAAAAATTAGGCATTTGACAAAGATTTTCTCTCTTTAGATCACCTCGAAGAGTTTTAAAATAGTGATTTTAAACCAATGCTAGACGTCGATGCCTTGTGCCGGTGGCCATTGCCAGTGGGTGGTGGTCGGAATCTTCCATCTTCTTGGGTTTTGCTTCGATTGATCAGAGAAGTATAAATTGAGGTCCATCATCTTAGTCCCTTATCTCAGTGATGATCTTGATTTGCATGTAGCCTAACTAGACTAATTTTGATAAAACTGCTCTACTGAACTGCTGGAATTCTTCAGTGGGGTTCTTGTGCCATTTTAGCTCTGATTTGGCCATTTTCTTACCAAATTAACTTCAGTATAGTAGAGAAACTAAAAATGAAGTAACTAGACAATAATTAGATAAAAGGGTCTCAAGATAACCAAAAACACCTATAAAAGAGGCTTAATTATGAACAAAAATGTGGTTATCATTCATCACTATGGTGTACATATTTTCAACTCTTGACAACGATGACATGGCAACTAAATTATGAATAGTTGACCATATTCATTATTTCCTTTCTTTGAATTTTTGTAGGGACTACTAAGATCAAGAACCTAAATTATAATGTTGGATCTGTGAGTGCAAAACTCACAGAGGCGGAATTGTATGAGATTCTTGAAGCGACGCCAATCAATGATGTGGCAGGCCTAGAATCACCAATAAATTCTACAGCATCTCATATAAATTTGAAAATACTCTTGCAAAAGTTGTCAATATACCAAGTCTCAACTTAGATATTAAATGTATTGCATTTGATGTCTAGACAGTGCATATTTAAGCATTGCGGATAAACTTTAATTATAACAAGCTCTATAGTAAGAGATTTGATTGGTACTTCTCACGGATACTTGTAGTGGCTTACTGGTGGATATATTTGAGATTATTACACCATTTGAAGTAGTACTTATTTGTGATGGTTTCAGGTTAAATTTTCACATGTTTATAACATCTTCTTGTGAATATGTCTTCTTTTATTTTTTTAGACAAAACGGAGCAATATATTAAACCACCGAGGGCAACAAAGAAACAGCAGTACTAGCAAAGTTCACAGCCTCTGAGGGCTCAAAAAAGGACTGTGCACGGGAGCGAGCCCCCAAAGCGGCAATAGCATGTGCCTCAAAATTCAAACGTCTACTAAAAAGCCGAAATCTAAAATCAACAAAATGGTCAGCAAGAGACAGCATCTCTAGCGCTAGGGAGAGAGCACCCCAAGAAAGGTCTGTGGATCTTGTCTCAAAAGCACTGACTAGACGTATGTAATCTATGAGCACCATCACTCACTCCAAACCTCTTCCGTGAGCTGCCTGCATACCTTGTATTACTGCAATAACCTCGGTTTCTTCTGGGGCTGCCACTCCGGAAGAGTCCAAACCTGCTCCAACATAAAACAAATTGTAAGTTTTAATAACGAAACCCGAAACCCCAAGGGAGCCTTTCTTTTGCCAGGCCCCATCCACCAGCACAAAGTGTCATCCAGCTTCAATCTTAGGAGGCGTGACAAAAGAAACAGGCCTGACCAAAGATCTTTCAGTGCTTGCTTAAGAGTTGAAGTAACTTTTGGCCCTGTTTACCGATGCCAGCAGGTTAGGCTTTATGTTATTGAAGATCATATCGCTTCTGCTCATCCAAATAACGTAAAGAACAGAGCAAATTTCTACCCATGAGGAGGGGCCAAGGCTACCCATTCCCTGCCTAGCCTGCTTGGAAATGATGTCGCTTAAAGAATTCATAAAGGGCCAAGAGTTGTAATCAAAAGAGGGATCGAAGGCATACCAGAAATCTTTAACATTTTTACAGAAGAAAAAAGCATGCGCCGTGGTCTTATCTTCCTCTCTGCATCGGGGGCAAATAGTATCGGTGGCATTGTCTCCGTGCCAAAGCTTCATCTTGGTAGGAATACCATCTTAAATGGCTTTCCACAGGAAAATTTGGATTCGAAAAGGAGTCTTCATTCTCCAGATGTCATTCTACTGTGTGAAACTACCGTTGCTCGCGCCGAGAGGAGGCTTTGGTTCCTCGCCCGTCACATGGGAGGACCTGAAAGTGGCTTTGACCGTGAGGATACCGTTCTGCTCAGATCTCCATTGTACCGTGTCCGTAGCCTTAAATTTACTGAGCAGAATGAGGAGGATAATGTCCGCTACTTCTGGGTGGAAAAGAGAGTAGATGAGGTCTACCTTCCAAAGGAGCTGGGAGGGGCAAATGAGGTCAGCCACTTTGGTGATTGCTCTATGGGTAGGCATTGGGCCGTGTGGGCACCCAAATCTAATACCCGGGATCCAGGGCTCCAGCCAGAAATTGACACTCCTACCATCGCCAATGTACCAGATGAGCTCCATCCAAATACAATTTCTGGCGGCTAGAATCCCTTTCCAAATCCAAGAATTAACTAATTTCAAGGAGGAGGTCATAGTAGATTTATTGGGGGAGTAACGATTCTTTAAGTTGTGGGTCCCAAGGTTTATCCAGCTCTTTTATGATTGGCTAGAAGAGCTTGGCAAGCAGAGCATGGTTGTGGGCAGTGGAAGTCCTAATACCCAACCCGCCCCTCTATTTGGGGCGGCAAAT
The DNA here is from genome assembly GCA_014058105.1 of Kingdonia uniflora. Taxonomy (NCBI): domain Eukaryota; kingdom Viridiplantae; phylum Streptophyta; class Magnoliopsida; order Ranunculales; family Circaeasteraceae; genus Kingdonia; species Kingdonia uniflora. The sequence continues at coordinate 798,681 of JACGCM010002331.1, read as the reverse complement.
TTTCTTCCAGCAGATAAGGTGGGTTTTGTTATTTCCAGAGCTGTTAGTGCCCCACATGAAATGAGCATTAAAAGAATCCTGCTTTCTGCAAATCTTAAGGGGAAAGGGGAAGACTGACAGATGGAAAGAAGGAATTGCTGAGTTAACACCTTTAATGAGGGTGATGCGACCAGCTTGTTTTTTGCTTTCCAGCCCTCAATCCTGCTCGACACCCGATCGATGATGGCCTTAAAATTAAGACCTTTCTATCTTTCAAATTTGAGGGGGACTCCAAAGTATTTATCACCTCCAATGTCTCTTTTGTTATGAAGAATGCGTTGAATCAGCCTGTGATGACGATGGTGACCATTCTTGCTGAAAAGGACGCAGGACTTTGCCAGATTAACCTCTTGTCCAAAAACTCTTTTGAAAGAATCCAAAGCCTCCTTGAGAGTGGTAGCCTCCTTTAGGTTTGCCTTACAGAATCCAAAGCTTCCGGTGTAATGAAGAATCTTCTAAGCCATGATAATGTTATCAAAGATTTGACGGCCTGGGACAAAAGCATTCTGGTTTGGGGATATGAACTTATGGAGATGGGGCCTGAGCCTGCCAGCTAGAATTTTGGAGATGATTTTAAATTTGACATTACACAGACTAATAGGCATGAAGTGCTCAGGACTAGTAGGGTTCTTATTTTTAGGGATAAGAGTGATATTGGTGTGGTTAAATTCCCCGAGCAGGTGGTCAGTCTAGAAAAATTTGAGGATGGCTTGGAAGAGGTCAGTTTTAACTGTGTCCCAGGATTTCTGTTAGAAAAGAGGGGGAAATCCATCGGGACCAGAGGCTTTACAGGGATTCATGGAGAACAACACTTCTTTGACTTCCTCCAAAGATGGGAGCTTAGTCAGAGCATTATTATCCTCGTGTAAGATCAAACGATCAATGATATTAAGCTCTTCAATGTTGCTATCCGGGTTATAGAAGGTGAAGAGATTCTAGTAAAAATCAATGAACTCGTCGCCAATATCTTTTCCGTCATGCGCCTAGGTACCATCTGCCTTGCTGACATTCTGGATAGAGTTTACACGGTGGCAGTAAATAGTAGACATGTGGAAGAAGCAAGTATTACGATCTCCCTCTTTCAGCCAAAGCTCTCTAGATTTATCTTTCCATATGGACTCCTTCTGAGTGAGGAGGTGGTCCAGCTTTGTCTGGGCAGTCAGCTTGTCCTCTGCAGACTACGCTGAAGGGGTATCTTTCTGGAGGTGACCAATATCCTCCCGAAGCTTCTAGATCTCACCAGGGGAATGGTTGAAAATATTTATATTTCAGATCTTCAGCTCTGACTTTGTGAATCTCAGCTTCTTGCAAAGTCGGAGAGGACGTGAGCCAGATTGCTCCTTCTTCCAGACTTTCTTAATGATCTCCAACAAATCGATGTGCTCAGACCACATGGAAAAGAAGTAAAATTGTTTGGGGAGATTTTGGGAGGTGGGGGCAGTATTGAGGAGGATAGGGTCGTGATCCGAGCTAATAATAGGCAGATTAGTGATCGAAGCCTCCGGGAATGTGGTTCTCCAGTGGCCAGAAGCAAGGGCACGATCAAACCGGAGTTTAGTCAGATCCGTGCCTTTTATTTTATTGGTCCAGGTGAAGGGGACCCCTGAAAACCCCAGGTCAACCATCGCTGTATTGAACATGAAATCCTCCAGAGGGTTGGGAATGGTACAATCAATCGGGATTCTACCAAAAAAAATTTGGCTAGAGATAATACTGTTGAGGTCTTCGATAATAAGCCAGGGGATCGTGATATGGTTGGCCATTGTAGAGATGGTGTGCCAGTAGTTGTGTCGGTTCTAAGTCTCAGGGGGGTCATAGGTGAAAGAACACATCTATTGAATCGGCAGGGCGTCCGATGGGGATGACTGCCTTTTAGAGGAAATAAGAGTATCTATACCTCTGTCGGAGGAGGCAAGAATGGTGAGATCAATATCTTTGTTCCAGGCCAACCAGAGATCACCCTCGTGGTTAGCACTAGCTACATCCATATGGGAATGCTCGAAGCCCAACTTAGCAAATTTCTTGAAGGAGTCCTTGTCGGAAGATTTGATCTCCATAATGAAGAGGATATCAGGGCTATGCTTCTTTTGGATATTAAGGAGTTCTCTTAGGGTGGAAGGTTTGCCACACCCCCTGCAATTCCAGGAGAGGACAATCGCTTATCGCCGAGGGCCGGTGTCGGGCCCGCTTCCGTCAAAAGGAGAGATTTGCTATATTGTGTTGTGTGTAGAGTAATGTTCAATTGTGATATGTCTCTGGAAAGAGGAGGCCCGACCTCAAGGGATGCTTTCCTAATTCTTAGCACTCTTAGAAAAGTTTTCACAGCGTAGGGGTGTGGTGATCGAATCAGCGAGCGGGCTGAGGCGCAAAAACCGCGCTTAGCGGAGTCCCGTCTCCTCACGTTCCAAAAATAGATTCTGGGCAATTTGGTCGGCTTTCTATTATGGGACTTAAAAGTGTCCCAAACCGATCTAATCCACCGATGAAGGTCATTGCGAGAGGATAGCTCCCTTTTGCACCCTTTACGTCTGAGTTTAGGTTTCAGGAGGTCAGTCATAACCAGGGGTGCATCCCCCGAACTGGAAATCTTATCTCGAAACTTGGGAAAGTGTTTTCGAGTATTTGGGCATCGGTGATATTGAGGAGTACCCTTATCGAAACTTTTTTTCTCATCCCTATGCCTAGCGGACGTCCACGGTAAATGTCAGTTTTACGCAGTTTAGAAAATAAGTTGATAAAAACCGAGCTATAAGGGAGAGCATCTCTAATCATGCTAGAACAATACTGATATATTAATTGTAAAGGCTGGGGAAAATGAAAAACGTGCACCTTGGCGGGGTGCTGAGAGTCCCCTGAACCTACCTCTGATGGAGACGTTGTGATTTTCCGCTTCCTTTTGTCTTTATTTCCAATGCTGCTACCCTTCCTGTCAGCATTTTCCTCCAGACCGCTACCAAAAATGTCCCTATGAGACGGGGTAATCTATCCCGAATGCTCTGGGGATGAATATCCTATCTCGATTGGTTCTGGTTCGGTGGAGGATAATGGTGATGTCATAATCTTGGGTGTGCTTGCTTCTGGTTTGCTTGTTGTCTGTGTTGCAGTCGGGCTAAGTGGGAAAAGGAAGTGGGTTGATGTCGGTCCTTGATTTCGGGTTGGGCCGTGAGGCCTTTTCTTGATATGCCCAAAAAACGGTTAGTATTTAGTGGGATGGTGATCCTCATGGTATCCAGAGTTTTTGGCACCATACTCAGGCCCGATATTAAACCCCGGGTGAGAGTCTCTTTGAATAGTTCGTAGGGAAAGAGAGGGTTGGACAGTGGAGAAAGGCCAGTGCATGGGGCTCACTTGGTCAGAATTTTGATTTGTTGGAAGCTGGTAATGTCACGCCCCAAAATCTAATAATCGATAGCTAGACCAATTACTATCATTCGGGATGTGCAGGTCGGGGAATCTAACCGATTCACCTTCACAAACAACCGAGCCATAGAGAAGTTCATGCTCAGTCATTGACTATAGCAATATCATCAGAGTAAAAGGATAAAGCAGAAGCAAAAGACATATATACATCAACTGAAAACGTAAATACAATGTCTCAAATACAAACAGCGTCACGAGCTGAGTTCATACAAGGAATACAAAAATTGGGATACAGGAACTGCAGCCGCAATACCTGTAACAAACAACAGGGACTCACGGCAAAAACTGTACTACTCAGCCTCTGAAAGGAGGAAAAATACGAGAGTGGGCAAAACCACAACTCACTAATGCCCAACAAAGCTAAATAACAAACTAATAAAACAGGTGCAGGGAAAGAGCAGAGATGAATGAGATATAAGATGTTAAAAGGACAGTAATATATAAGTGCAGAAATAGAGAGTAAGTAGAGTAGGAAATATGAGGAAAAGAGATATGCACAATATGCTGTAATGATGATAGTATGCTAATGATGTGACGTGACGTGACGTGATGAACTAGGATAAACCCATAATTATCCCAAATGCTGAGTAATATGATATGCTGAACTAAAGCCCTAAAGTGAATGTTTATGATGTTATGAAATCAAGACTACACCCTATAAATCAATATGGTGGGCTGATTAACCGATAATGCATAATTACCTTAAAGAGGTCTCAGTTGGATACAATGGGCACGATTAGTAGCAAGCTCGACCAAGCTTGGGATTTATCACTTGATCAAGGTGTTCTGGGCTTTCCAACCCACGGAGTCAACGTCTGAACTTTATTTCACACTCCAAGGGATTTCAACCTCACAGAGGACTAAGATGGGTACCAAAGGAAAACTATCTCATACCATCCCGCACTCCAGGATGGGTGAATAGGAATGGTAGTACATGTCCCAAACTCACCCACTTATTTTAACCCGATGTAGGAATCCCAAATCCTAACGAGGGTCAGTCGTGTGGAGCTTTGTTATGTATCATCACCCCATTAAGTTAAAATAATATAAAGAAAAGCCCACACTGCAAACAGATCCCAAGGATCAAAATAACACAGCTGCCAAACCCGGCCAACACACATAGGATAACCAACTGCCTCAGAGGATGGAAAACAATCCTAACACCGATGTAAACAGTGACTAATATACCCAGTTACCACATCCAACAATCATCAGTCTCTGCAAGACTGGAACACAGCAGTCAAGGACTACCCACAAGAATACCCCACAAATGCGCAACTTCCTAAAAGACAAAAAGAGAAACACACCCTACATGCCTAACCATATGAAACAACAATACAGAAAATAACAATTACAACAGACGGAATAATGCAGTTTAAAATCAAATCACAAACACCTCAATGCCATTTGCATGCTCTATCTAACACAGGCTAAATTAGTATAGGAATTTAGCAATGAAGGGACACTCGTCTGATAAAAGGGATCGAATTCCGTAGGATAAACTCAGAACTCCAACAAACGATAGGACAGCCCGAGGCAACAATCAAGCCAACGCCACAACCCAACACCTGCAACAACGCAACTCTGCAATCACAACCCAAAAACCTAGCACAAAACCTAAATTCGAATCCAGCAATAAAACTCTAGAAATCAAAATTGTAAACACAGAGAGGAAAAGGAAATACTCACTGAAGAAATCGGCGAGGAATCGACCCAACAACAGCCGCCAATCTCAAGGAAGAACAAGAATAAGTGAGGGAGAGGGCTAAGGTAGAGAGTGAGAGAGACAAATGAGAGAGTGAGGGAGAGAAATAAAAATGAAAATCAAAAGGGAGAAAATAACTGTCAGAGTCGTTCGAACGAAAAGGAGGTCGTTCGAATGAAGAGGGTATGAAGACAAAATTTCCATGGAATAAGAAAATCGCTCGAACGAGAAAGTCAAGTTGTTCGAACAAAAGATGCCAACTCGTTCGAACGAAGCAGGAAGTCGTTCGAACGAACCACTCCTCAAAGACAAAAATTCCAGGGGACGTGTCAACTCGTTCGAACGACTCCAAATGTCGTTCGAACGACTTTAACAAAACTGGAAAAATACTAGGCTCCCCCTAGATCACAAGATCCCCCCCGGATCAGACCACACACCTTTTGGGGCAACAAACACAACAACAACAACAACAACAACAACAACAGCAACACCTACATCAAGAACACCAACACCACCAAGCCAACTACGGGCCCCTCGAGAAAATAATCAACAACTAACTCCTCCACCCAACCACCGAAACCACCGATCACAAAAAACACAAAACCTGATAAGAGGAAGGAAATGTAGATGCAAAAAGGGATGATGCATGATGTATGGTATGGATATGGATGCGTGATGCATAATGATAAATAAAAATAAAATAAAATAAAAATCCAGGATACTACATTCTACCTTCCTAAATAGAAATTTTACCCCGAAATTAAACACACCTCAGCCCGTGAACAACTGTGGATAACGGCCTCTCACATCTGCCTCTAACTCCCAGGTAGCCTCACTACGATCGTGGTGGCCCCACTAAACTTTTACCAAAGGAATAACCTTGCTGCGAAGAATCTTTTCCTCGCGATACAAAATATATACCGGATGCTCTATATACGAGGCATCGCCCTGAACCTCTATGAGTTCCCAGTCAATCACGTGAGTCGGATCCCATTCGTACTTCCTCAACATAGAAACATGAAATATGTTGTGAACTCGATCCAACAGTGGCGGCAATTCTAAATGGTATGCTAACTCTCCAACTCAGGCAAGAATCTCGAAGGACCAATAAATCTCGTAGCTAACTTCCCTTTCTTGCTGAAACGCATCACGCCCTTTATCGGAGAAACCTTCAGCAAAACATGATCGCCAACCTTAAACTCTAAAGGTCTCCTGTGAATATCTGCATAACTCTTCTGTCGGCTCTGTACTGTACGTAACCGATCCCTGATAATAGCAACTGCCTCAGTAGTCTCACGAACCAAGTTTGGCCCCAGTAAACTCTGTTCGCCAACCTCTGCCCGACTCAGCGGTGATCTGCATCGTCTATTATATAAAGCCTCATAAGGTGCCATCCCAATGCTCAACTGAAAGCTATTGTTGTATGCAAACTCCGCCCAAGGTAAGTACTCGTCCCAGCTACCCTTAAAGTCCAAAACACAAGCCCTAAGCATTTCCCCAAGAATCTGGTTCACTCTCTCCATCTGACCGTCGGTCTGGGGAAGAAATGTTGTGCTAAAATCTAATCTGGTATCCATACATCACTGGAAACTCTTCCAAAAGTTACCGGTAAATCTGGCATCTCGGTCTAACACTATAGACATCGGAACCCCGTGTAAATGCACTTTCTCTCTCACATATAATCTTCTCAGCTCGTCAACCGTCAAGGTCTTATAGACCAGAATACAATGTGCCAATTTGGTCAGTCGGTCTACAATCACCCAAATAGAATCGTGGTTCTTCTTCGTCTGCGGTAAACCTGAAATGAAGTCCATCGTCACGTGCTCCCATTTTTACTCTGGAATACGTAAAGGTTTAAGCTGCATCACCGGTTTCTAATGCTCAGCTTTCACATGCTGACAAGTAAGACATTTAGAAACAAATTCAGCTATCTCACGCTTCATATTGTCCCACCAATAATGCCTCTTCAGGTCTTGGTACATTTTTGTACTGCCTGGATGAATAGTATACCTCAAACTGTGAGCCTCGCTCAAGATCTCACACTTTAATACCTCTGAATCTGGCACACATAATCTGCCCCTGTATCTGATACTACCATCTGAACTAACTGTCCAATCTGGTCTGCTATCATCTGAAGCCCAAGACTGTAACTTAGCATCCTGCTGCTGAGCTACTATAATCCGAGAAATCAATGAAGGTTGAACCCTTAGATTTGCAATAAAACTATCCGTACCTCGTGAACACAAACTCAGCACAAAATATGCCACATCGCGAAGCATCATCTACTCACGAATCATCAGACGTACAAGGAATCCCTTAGGTAAACTGCTCAAAGTGTCAGCTACCGCATTCACCTTCCCTGGGTGATACTGCAAGTCGATGTCATAGTCCTTCAGGAACTCCATCCATCTGCGCTACCTCATATTGAGTTCTTCCAACGAGAAAAGGTACCGCAAACTCTTATGATCTGAAAAGAGCTCGAACCTCTCCCCGCAAAGGTAATGTCACCAAATCTTCAATGAATAAACCACGGCTGCCAACTCGAGGTCATGAGTAGGATAGCTTCTCTCATGCACCTTAAGTTGTCTCGAAGCATAAGCCACCGCCTTTCCCTCCTGCATCAAAACACAACCCAGCCCACTGAGCGAAGCGCTGCTGTAAACCATATACTTCTGCCTACTAGAAGGAACAATAAGAGCAGGTGTTGTAGACAATCTCTTCTTAAACTCTGTAAAAGCTGAATCACATCTGTCATCCTAAACGAATCTAACGTCCTTCTGCGTCAAGTGAGTCAAAGGAGCTACAATCCGCAAAAAGCCCGCGATGAATCTGTGGTAATAACCGGCTAATCCCAAAAAATTACGAATCTCTGTAGCATTAGTCGGCTGCGCCCAATCTGCAATGGCCTTAACCTTAGAAGGATCAACCGCAATACCATCCTTGGACACCACGTGCCCTAGGAATTTCACCTCTTTCTGCCAAAAATCACACTTCTCAAACTTTGCATAGAACTCGTTCTCCCTCAAAGTCTACAAAGCAACTCTCAAGTGTTCTTCATGCTCGGCCTCGGTCTTCGAATTGATCAAAATGTCGTCCACGAACACAATAACAAACCGGTCCAGGAAAGGTCAGAAAACCTGGTTCATCAAATCCATAAAAGCTGTTGGAGCGTTCGTCAACCCAAACGGCATAACCTGAAACTCGTAGTGCCCATAACGTGTCCTGAACGCCGTCTTGGAAATATCTTCTTTCTTGATTCTCAGCTGATGGTAACCCGATCTGAGATCAATCTTCGAAAAGAACTACACTCCCCGAAGCTGGTCAAACAAGTCCTCGATCCTAGGTAAAGGATACTTATTCTTGATCGTGACTTTGTTCAACTCACGATAATCGATGCAAAGGCGCATAAACCCATCCTTCTTCTTCGCAAATATTACCGAAGCTCCCCACGCTGAAGTACTCGGTCGGATAAACTTCTAATCCATCAACTCAGAAATCTGATCATACAACTCTTTTAGCTTAATAGGTGTCATACGATATGGAGCCTTTAAAATCGGAGCCATACCAGGTAAAAGGTTTATACCAAAATTAACCTTTCTCGTCGGTGGCAAACCAGGTATCTGCAGGAAAATGTCAAAAAAGTCACACACCACCAGGATTGCACTAACATCAACACCCGAGGACTCTAGCTCTATGAATGCCAACAAACCATCCCCTGACTACGCAGGTTCCGAACTAGCAAGCAAAAATTACTTATCACAAAGAATACTGAAAGTAGTTGTCTTCTCAAAATAATCTAAAGTAACTCGATGCGCCGGCAACCAATCCATACCCAGGATAATATCAAACCCATGCATCGGTAGCACCAACAGGTCTGCTGAAAGAACACGGCCACACACAACTACCAGGCAATCTCTACAAATACGAGAAATAGAAACCGAAGAATCGAGAGAAGTACCCACAAAAATCTCATCATGCAACAAAGAAGACTCAAAACCAATAGTGCAGAGGAATGCATATGCTATGAATGAATGCGATGCACCGGAATCGAAAAGAGCATGAGCAGGCAAATAAGAAATATGAATCTTACCTTCCACTATAGGTCAGGCGGCATGAGCACCTCGTCTCCCAACAATGTACATCCTGCTCTTCCCTTGGCCCTGACCCTGGCCCTGCTGCTGACCCAGATGTTACTGTCTCTATCCACCCTGAGGGCCTAAAACTATCCGTCTACCTTACGGGCCCTGGAACTGCCTCTGTTGAATCTGCTGAAAATGCTGAGGTCTCGGTGGGTGACCAACAGGACCCTGAAACTGTTGCAATGGTTGTGGACCTCTGACTGGCCTAGGACAAAACCTCTTAGAGTGACCTTTCTCCCCACAGTTCCAACACTCCCCAAAAGCAAACCATGGTCCCATAACTCTAGCTGGCGCACCCTCGACAATACTGAACTTCTGTCTCTTCGCACCCAAATTCTCATACTGACTCTGGATTACCTTGCCCTTATCGGCCCTCTGATCCTGCCTCTGCTGGCTCCTCAAGTCCTTGGACTTCCGCTCCTCAATGTTGTTATGCTCTATCACCAAGGCTTTCGACAAAAACTCTCCATATGAACTAGCCCCCGAAGCAATCAAGAACTTCCTAAAGTACGGATGAAGACCCTTTAGAAATTTCATTTTACGCTGCTCTTCATCCTGGATAATAAACGGAACATACCGAGGGAGTTCATTGAACCGCTGATCATACTGAGATATACTCATATCACCCTGCTCAAGCATATAGAACTCTGAGATGCAAGAGTCTCTGTAACTCTGCGAGAAATACTGCTCAAAGAATTGGTTCGGAAAGGAAGCCCAAAGTATAGAAGTCTTCGCAATCGTCCTCTTGGTTGTATCCCACCAATGATCTGCCTCACCCTGAATGAGATAAGTAGCAAGTGTCACCCTCTGATCGTCCAGACACTTCATTGCGTTCAAAGTCTTCTTTATAGACGTGAACTAAGTCTCTGCCTCAGAAGGAACTAACGCGCTAGAAAAAATTGGATGCTTGTACTTTTGAAGCTGCTCAAGGTAACTGTACTCTCTAACCGCTGGGCTCCTGGCCTGCTGAAAGTGAGCTGTAAAACTCTCCATAAACTGTCTCATCTCCGTCGAAATACCAGGAACAACTGGGGTAGGCAAAATGATAGGCTGCTCTGGAACTACTGGAGCTGGAGGAATACCCTGATCAATTGGAACAGACCCCAAACTCTCCTGACTAAGCACTGGCTCGTCGACAAGTGCACCACTGCGCAACCCTCTACGACCACGACCAACTGCACGGCCTCTGCCACCTCTAGAAATCTACACAATAGAAGGCGCACCTCAAGAAAAGGAGGAAAGATGATAAAATACGTAAAACCAAAAGGAATCAATCCTAATTCCATCTAGAAAGAATTACTCGTCATATGATTGCTAGACCAGAGATAGGGATTTACCTATAGCTCTGATACCAAGTCTGTCACGCCCCAAAATCCAATAATCGATAGCTAGACCAATTACTATCATTCAGGATGTGCAGGTCGGGGAATCCAACCGATTTGCCCCCACAAACAACCGAGCCATAGACAAGTTCAGGCTCAGTCATTGACTATGGCAATATCATCAGAGTAAAAGGATAAAGCATAAGCAAAAGACATATATACATCAACTGAAGACGTAAATACAATGTCTCGAATACAAGCAGCATCACGAGCTGAGATTATACAAGGAATACTAAAACCGGCACAGGAACTGCAGCCACAATACCTAGAACTGACAGTATGGACTCATGGCAAAAACTGCACAACTCAGCCTCTGAAAGGGGGGGAAATACGAGAGTGAGCAAAACCACAACTCACTAATGCCTAACAAGGCTAAATAACAAACTAATATAACAGGTACAGGGAAAGAGGAGAGATGAATGAGATATAAGATGTTAAAAGGATAGTAATATATAAGTGCAGAAATAGAGAGTAAGTGGAATAGGAAATATGAGGAAAAGATATATGCAAAATATGTTGTAATGATGATAGTATGCTAATGATGTAACGTAACGTGATGAACTAAGATAAACCCATAATTATCCCAAATGCTGAGTAATATGATATCCTGAACTAAAGCCATAAAGTGAATGTTTATGATGGTATGAAATCAAGACTAGACCATATAAATCAATATAGTGGACTGATCAACCGATAATGCATAATTAACTTAAAGAGGTCTCGGTTGGATACAATGGGAAGGATTAGTAGCAAGCTCGACCAAGCTTGGGATTTATCGCTTGATAAGAGTGTCCCAGGCTATGCAACCCACGGAGCCAACGTCCGAACTTAATTTCACATTCCAAGGGATTTCAACCACATAGAGGATTAAGATGGGTACCAAAGGAAAACTATCTCATACCATCCCACACTCCCGGATGGGTGAATAGGTATGATAGTACATGTCCCAAACTCACACACTTATTTTAACCCGATGTAGGAATCCCAAATCCTAACGAGGGTCAGCCGTGTGGAGCTTTGTTATGTATCATCACCCCGTTAAGTTAAAATAATATTAAAAAAATCCCACACTGCAAACAGATCCCAAGGATCAAAACAACACAGCTGCCAAACCCGGCCAACACACATAGGATAACCACCTGCCTCAGAGGATGGTAAACAATCCTAACATCGATGTAAACAGTGACTAATATACCTAGTTACCACATCCAACAATCATCAGTCTCTGCAAGACTGGAACACAGCAGTCAAGGACTACCCACGAGAATACCCCACAAATGCACACCTTCCTAAAAGACAAAAAGGGAAACACACCCTACATGCCTAACCATAGAAAGCAACAATACAGAAAACAACAATTACAACAGACGGAACAATACAGTTTAAAATCAAATCACAAACACCTCAATGCCATGTGCATGCTCTATCTAACACAGGCTAAATTAGTATATAAATTTAGCAATGGAGGGACACTCACCTGACAAACGGGCTCGAATTCCGCAGGATAAACTCGGAACTCCAACAAACCGTAATCCAACAAATGACAGGACAGCCCGAGGCAACAATCAAGCCAACACCACAACCCAACACCTGGAACAACGCAACTCCATAATCACAACCCAAAAACCCAACACAAAACCTAAATTTGAATCCAACAACAAAATCCTAGAAATCAAAATTGCAAACACGGAGAGGAAAAGGAAATACTCACCGAAGAAATCGGTGAGGAATCGACCCAACGACAACCACCAATCTCAAGGAAGAATGAGGATAAGTGAGGGAGAGGGCTAAGGTAGAGAGAGAGACAAATGAGAGAGTGAGGGAGAGAAATGAAAATAAAAACCAAAAGGGAGAAAATACCCACCAAATTCGTTCGAACGAAAAGGAGGTCGTTCGAACGAAGAGGGTATGAAGACAAAATTTCCAGGGAATAAGAAAATAGGAAGTCGTTCGAACAAAAGATGTCAACTCGTTCGAACGAAATAGGAAGTCGTTCGAACGAACCACTCTTCAAAAACAAAAATTCCAGGGGGCATGTCAACTCGTTCGAACGACTTCAAATGTCGTTCGAACGACTTTGACAAAACTGGAAAAATACTAGGCTCCCCCTGGATCACAAGATCCCCCCCCCCCGGATCACACCACACAGCTCCTGGGACAACAAACACAACAACAACAACAAGAATAACAACAACACCCACAACAATAACACCAACACCATCAATCCAACTACGGGCCCCCAAGAAAATAATCAACAACAAACTCCTCCGTCCAACCATCAAAACCGTAGAACACAGAAAACACAAAACCTGATAAGTTGAAAAAAATGCAGATGCAGAAAGGGATGATGCATGATGTATGGTATGGATATGGATGCGTGATGCATAATAATAAATAAAAATATAACAAAATAAAATAAAAATCTGGGACACTACAGGTAAAACCACTTGGGTCTACAAAAATCGAGCGACTAGAACTCGCTTGGTTTGATTTGTTTAACAGATCCTTTTGGTGGGACCCTGCTCCCTCACCATCATAATTTTTGTCCATTTTTGTACTTGAGAAGCGCTGCACCATGATATCGATGGGGACCCCACCAGCTGTAGAGCTTTCATGTTGTGACAACCCTCAAATCGTTTGTCTGACTGGTTTGATATGTTGGCAGACACAAATAGCTGTTTGTACTGAGTGGATGTTGGCCCCAACGGCTGTTTCTCGTCTCGGCTTCGATACGTGTCGTTCGGGTAACTTCCAAAGTCAAGTCTCCTCGCCGTACTAGCCCCACCGTAGTAGCTACCTAGTGACTGGGAATCCCATTTTTCGTCGGCAAACTTGTAACCTAACTGCATGAGTTTACTGTTACTGCGTGCGTTCTCGGCAAAGTAAAAACCGCATTGCTGAACCGGCTGTTTCGACTGTTGCTTGTGGTGTACCGGGGGATTACACCTAGCTCTGTCAGCTTGGGGATGGTGAGATGGTTCAGAAACAACAGGTTGCATATCGTACGTACTTGTCAAATTTTTTTGTCGCAAAACCGTGATGGTCGTGTCCCGTTTTTCAGTCCCGGTGTTCGAGTAATCACCCTGGTACGTATTGTGTTCCGGTCTGTATGTCTGTTGCTGAGTTGGGTTTTGATGTCCTGTATAAATATGCTTATAAGGAGACGAAGCAAAGTTCTTCGGCGGATTGACCTCTATACGTGGTTCGTAATGGAATTCAAACTTGGATTCGATATGGAGTCGTCTTTTGTCACCAAGTCATGTTCCTTGTTGTTAGTTGAACACAAAGACAACTTTCAATTAAAAAGGCACACCTCATAACCATCTCAGGGCCATCTTGAGGCTAAAGAAACCAGTCTGGAGTCTTTATGGTGCCTTTCCCCCTTCAATTTTGGTAATTATTTCTCACCCTTGTAGATGGTCATGGTTGTTTTAGGAGTTAATTATTTTCTAGATAAAATGAGGTATTTGTGGTGGATCCGACCAAAAAGTCGGGTTCGTAGAAATATGAGCTTCCAAAAAAATTTATTCATCCGTAGTCACTCTTCTTCATCATTCTCTTCTCCTCATCTCTCTCTTTCTATCTCAATCAAGGAGTTTACTCTGTAATAGTAAGTTTTATTCCGCCTTAGATCTTATAGATAGATCAGGGAGTTTTATAAAAATAAAATAAAAACTTTGTGGGGCACCAGTACCACCACGGAGAGCACTAGCATGATTTCCTTCTTCCACAATGTACTGTGTTAGGTGGTTTGGTTGGTGAGACTTCCTTCAAAAGTCCTTCCCCCATTGAGCTCTTCATTTTCAGAGACTTCACTAGATTTGAAATTGAGAGAACATGGCTGAAGATCACATGTTCCAAATGCCAAGAGTTAAATTGGGAAATCAAGGCTTAGAGGTATAATCCATTTCACCAATCTGAAAAAGAAAAAAAATTAGTAAATCCATTTTGATTACTTGAAGTTTCATCTAGAAACTTTAAAAATGTATGATTTTATACCAGTAGTGATTGGCTTTAAGTTGTTTGTGTTGTTGTAGGTGTCAAAATTGGGATTTGGATGCATGGGTCTAACTGGAATGTACAATGATCCAGTCTCTGATGATATTGGTATTTCAGTAATTAAGGACGCTTTCAATAAAGGGGTCACTTTCTTTGATACTGCAGATGTTTATGGAACCAACACAAATGAAGTTCTGGTTGGAAAGGTAAAGACTAAAGATTATGAGTTTGGTTATCTGTATAACTGTATTGTTCAATACTAGTTTTAGGTTATTTAATTCTCTTAAATTGTTTCATGCTTTGATCATAACATGACCAAATAAGATGTGAGAGACTTGATGCTAGTGAAATTCAGGGTGCTTGATATATTGTAGGAGATGATAACAGTTCCATGGAGGTTGCTTACCATGCTTATTGTAGCTAATCATAAGTTCAAAATCAGTAGGCACCCAAACCTTGTGATACCCTGTTCTAGACATTACTGCACGTCTCTCTCGATAGCCTGCATTTCATGATATATAACCAATTGAGGCTCGTCCATCCCATGATAACAAAGAAGTGGCCGGCCTTGGAAATTTCTAATATTACCACCGTAACCACTTTAACTAGAATAATAAGAGCCATATGTATTGACTATTGAGCATCCACAGATTGCTAGGTAGGGGGGGATCAGTTGCAAATCTTCGCAACAGAAAGTGAGAAGGTATGATGGAGATTCCAAAACGACCACAAACTTCTGCTCCTAGCTGAGTCTGGGACCTTCTTGATAAATGATAATGATATTTAGCCTAGTCTTAACTCTTTATGTCATGGCATATACGTCTCTAAGTAATTTCAGCAGGCTTACTTTCATTTATGAAAATAATGTTGTTGCTTGTCAACCAAATTTGATATATGTAAGCAGTAAACACCACAATTATGATATGAGAAAGCAGACCGTTTTGAGCAATGCCTGAGATCCATGAGCTTTTTCTTGAGGAGCTTTAGCCAAATTTCTCTAGAGAACCCAGGAAGAGATGCTCAGTACTTTCATTGTATGAATTGCAAAATTTGCAGTTAGAGGAGGAGAGAACCCTTCTCTGCACCATCCTATCTTGTGTTGCAATACACCCGCTTAGCATTTGCCATGTGATAAAACCATATCTAGGAACAACACTCTTATTCAAATTCACTGTACTCTAAGTGACTTCATTCTTTGTAGGCCTCATCATATTGTAAGTTTAAGAGGCAGAGAAGGCACCTGTAATGTTTGGGGTCCAGACAAGCTTATCAATAGCCTCAGATAGAATTGAGATCTTAGGCAAACTTTTCTCTGTATAATGTCCCTGCTCACATTATTGACCTTCACATCTTCTAGTGATAAGAATCATACTTGAGCTCTTGATATAATACAGAATTGAAAGTTTGATATATCGGACTGATATACTGCCACTGGTATATTTCTTAATATTTAGATCCATGCACGTGAGTTAAACCCATACCCATCAATATTTTTATTCAGGATAAAGCTTCTTTAAGATGCTTATACTAATATTTGTCTACCTTGTTCCAACTTAATCATTGAGATTACTTAACTATGATTTAGTTCTTGCACTTCTCATCAAAGAAATCTAATTTTTTTCAGGCGTTGAAGCAATTGCCTCGAGAAAAAATTCAATTAGCTACAAAGTTTGGCATTGTAAAGATGGAACCAACTAAGGTTATAGTTAGTGGAACCCCGGAATATGTGCGTGCTTGTTGTGAGGCTAGCCTCAGGCGTCTTGATGTGGAATACATTGATCTCTATTATCAGCACCGCGTTGATACATCAGTACCCATAGAGGAGACTGTAAGTGCTTTCTCGTACTTTTTGTAAGAAATTCTTCTTTGGAAGGTGATTTGGAAATTTCTTTCTTCATATACTTCATTTCCTTTCATGATGTTCGTGGCTATTGGATATCTCTTTGTAATCATATCATTTTCTGGAATCGTAGATGGGAGAACTCAAGAAGTTGGTGGAAGAAGGAAAAATAAAGTACATTGGTTTATCAGAAGCGAGCCCAGACACAATAAGGAGGGCATATGCAGTTCACCCCATCACTGCCTTACAAATGGAGTGGTCCCTATGGACTCGTGATATTGAGGAAGACATAGTCCCACTTTGCAGGTTTGTTCAAAATCAAAATCAATTTATGACGGCTATGGCCACATTTCAGCACAAATAAGCCATGAAAATCCTACAAAAGACTCACTGATATCAAAGTTTTTTAGTTTTTCTTGCATAGACCCCGAACATACTCTTCATAATCTTGATATGCGTGTAGAAAAAACTCAAATGAGTGAGGTTTTGAAAAGGATGCCAAAATAGATGTGAAAAAATGCTTACCATTTAGATATAAAGGTGAAGACAATTGAAGTTGTTTATCTACGCAAGTCTTCTACATCCAAAAGTAAGAGGGGTGTAACGTCTGAAAGATCCTATGGTTTGGTGGTGAGATGGATAAAGTTAAGTGTGTTGGATTCCACGCTCTGTGGGTTTTTTCCTTCCATATTGTTAGGTGTTTTTACTTTGTGCCTTTGGTCTGTGATTTTTCCACATTGGAAATTACATAAAATCTTCATTAACTAAATTTTACGCTCAGACAAAATGATGCGTAGATAAAGCTTATGCCTTAATACCACCTTGAGCCTGCAAAACACCTCTTATAGGCTATGTGTTTGAGTACCAACTTCTGCCTTTTCAAACAATAGTTTTATCCATGTATGGTAGAGCTTTTGTTTTCCTAAGTAGACAAGAAAGTGATGTCCATCCCAACTGCATAACTTGCAGGGAGCTTGGTATTGGATTAGTTCCATATTGCCCCCTTGGTCGTGGTTTTTTTGCTGGTAAAGCTGTTGTGGAGAGCTTGCCCCCAAGCAGCTTCTTGGTATGAACATAACACCAGCTCATGCTTCATACTCTTCCAATTTCTGAGATTTTTTTCATGAAATTTGCCTTTCGGTGTTACTCAATGATGGTAACATTTTTTTTCGTTTCAGGCTTTTCATCCTAGGTTCACTGGAGAGAACTTTGACCAGAACAAGATTTTGTATACTCGGATCGCAAACTTGGCTGCAAAGCATGGTTGCACTCCTGCTCAACTAACTCTAGCGTGGGTTAACCATCAAGGAGAGGACGTCGTTCCTATCCCTGGTGAGTGTTCATATTAACTCTTCAACTTTTTCTCATCAATGTTAGACTTCTCCGAATTGTACTATTTATCTTAGCTGGCATTACTTCAAGAAAAAAGCGGAAACAATATTTTCAGATTGCCCATAACTATACCATCAATTCGTTGTTATGATTTAGATTGTTTGCGCTCTTGACAATGTGTAATGGCAACTTAAAAATATGAATAACTGACCGTATTCGTTTTTTCCTTTTCCTTGAATTTTTGTAGGAACAACTAAAATCAAGAACCTAGAAGATAATGTTGGATCTGTTAGCGTTAAACTCACAGAGGCAGAGTTGTTTGAGATTTCTGAAGCGGTACCTGCCAGTGATGTTGCAGGCCCTAGGATCAACAATAACTTCTACAGTATCTCATATAAATTTGCAAATACACCTGCAAGAGATAGCAAGATTTGAACTTTAAGTACTTAAGGTTTAGCATTTGATGCCTGGACAGTGCATATATTAGCACTGCAATCAGACTTGTAATTTGACGACTTCTAAATAAGAAAACTCTTCATAAATGTTTCTAGTGGAATAACAGAAATATTCGAGATTCTTTCACCATTTGAAATACTTCTTAATTATGGTTTCTGTTCAAGTTTTCCCATGTTTATAGCATCTTCTTGTGAATGTTGACGTTTTCTAAAGTTTAATAACCTAATTCAGTGCATAACATTAAGCATCCCACTTCCAAGATTTTACGTACTATTCAATAAGCTATTTTTGATGGGGAGACTCCCTATCCTACTCAAAATAGTTGAGCACAATAGAGGAAAAGAGGCAATGCCGAAACATAATTTTCAGCCTCTAATGAACAATCCCTATTTTTTTTTTCTCAGAGTCGTGATTAACTAACACATCAGAGTAGTTATATAGATTCGCCACCGAAAACGTTGATCTACCTGACTGCAGTTCAAATATGCATCTTAACAGGCTAGAACGAACCTGTTTCCTCAAACCATATTTGAAACAATGGTTGTTTCCCGTTGAAGGTGGTGTCATTTGCAAAAACAAATTTTCTTTTCTTCTTTTGGGGTGGAGGTTGAAGATAAAGATGGTCTTGCTAACTTGTAATAAACAATAGAGCATGATCATATTTTTTTTATGATTAATACCTTACCTAGGGCTGCAACTTTTGTCTGAACTTTAGATTTTTTTCGATTTTCGATCCGATTTTTCCGATTTCGGAACCCAATTTTACAGTTTGGATTTCCAAAAATCCGATTTCCGGATTTTTCCGAAAAATTTCGGATCGGAATCGGATAACTTTCTGCTATTTTAAAATTTTCGATTCGATTTTTTCGAACAAGATCCTATCCGATTATTCCGAATACCCTTCGATCCGATTTAATCCGAAAAATATTCCGATTTAATCCGAATATCCCTTCGATTCGTTTTAATCTAAACAATCCAAATTAGAACTTATAATAAAACATTAGCTCTTAACCTAGGGCTCCATTCTCCACTGCCTCTTATTTTCCAAAATTCACTGCCTCTAAAATTTCAAACATGTTAGAGAGCTCTTGAAGCCAGAGTGGGGATGAGAGATATGGTCAAGTGGTGTTCAGTTGGTTGTGTACTTTATAAATTTGTGAAATGATGGTTTAATTTTGTAAACTTATTTGAACAATATTTATTTTCATGTTGTTATTATTTTCAATTGGTTTTCGGTTGTTATTATTTTCAAGTTGCTAAATACAATCTTTTTGATTTGATCAGATTTTTTTTTCCCAAAATTTCAGAATTTTCCAAAATTTTTGGAATATCCGAATTTATTCTGAAATTGTTGAAATTCCGAATTTGGATCCATTTTTACAGTTCCGAAAAAAAATCAGATCGAATTGGAAAAAAATTTACAGTTCTGAAAAAAATTAAAAAAATTCCGACCGCCCCCATTTCCGATCCGATCCTAAAACAGGCCTATTGATACTCCAAGGACAGATATTTGCAAATGCAAGGAATAACATTTAAACAAAAAATCTCCTCTCATTTTATTACTGGAAAGGAAGAGGCCCCACCTGTGTAAATCACAAATGGGTTTTCTCTAGAAACGGCTGGTACAAAATCTTTCTTTATTCTTTGTCACCAAGTCATCATCAATAATGTTTCGATTATTCATCCGTGTATAAACATGAAGGACATCCTTCCCAAAATTCCATCAATGCAAGCTCGAATGAGAGCTCTAAACACAAATATTTTTTTCTTACATATCCTCAAAAAGATGCGAGAAAAAAAATACTAGATACTCAACATTAGAAAGCTAAAATTTTTAACGCACTGGCTTTCTAGGATAACTTTCCAACCGAAGTCTTTTACTAGTTAGATCCGGTAAAGTCCCCTTTAAACACATAACGACATTGCTAATGAAGTCCAAATGGGCATAAATATCAATGAGTTTGATCGTTTGAGGTAAGATTAAAGATGAAGTTATGGAAAAAAATTATTTTTAATGGAGTCGTTTAAAGATAGCCACCCGAGGAGGTGAGAGATTTTGAAACACTAATATGAGACTTTCTACTATATATATTGTTTAGAGAAGATATAGTGACGTGGCACGTCCCTTTATAGGGTTGTCTACCCCCGTGTGACCTATGTTTAATTTTATGCTTATCTTATGCTCTGTTGGAGAGGTCCAACGAAGGTTATTAGCAGTTTCTATTGTTTAAGTTAGTTTCCTAATTGGATAGGTTAGGGGAGATATTGTAGGAGTGATTCTAGGGAAATCTAGGTTATAAGAGGAGAGGGTGGTATAATCTCAGCAGTTGATTTTGTTAATGAAAGTTGAAGTTCTTTAGTAAAAAACCCTAGTTTCTCTAAAACTTAACAAACACGTGAGTTTCTTACGAATCTCGCTTCCACGTTCGTAGTTATCAGGCCAATTGGTACCAGAGCCGCGTTAAGATCTAAGTGTAGTCAGTTTCAAAGGCAAAGATACCTTGTAGAAGACCCGCGACGAAGAAACCTACACTCGCTCAAGATGTAGCAACTGTAATGAATAAGCTTGATAAGCTTATTGAGGCTTTGGGTAGAGGAGCTTTTTTTCTCGTCTCCCAACTACCTGTGATGGATGTATTAAAAGATCTCTCTCTTGAGGGAAGTGTCATCGCGAGGAGCAACGATCTCAATAATCCTTTTGCGAGTTTAAACATCGAAATTGAGGCTAACGTTAGTAGGGGAATCGAGACCCAAATCGGCACCAAAAGACAAGCCTTGAAAACCGACCACCACATAGACGGTACGGTACATACAAGAAGCTGAGTCAGCAAAGCTGAGTATTGCCTGTAGGGGCCTAACTTCGCGGGAGGGGAAGTTGACTCTTACACTAAGAAGTTTATCCTCTACCAGGGGGTTCATGCGTACAATCAATAATAATAGGAACTAACTTACTGACAATTCACTTGCGTGGAGGCCTTGAATGGGTTACTCCATGACCTTTGATGAGAATTTTTAAGAGTGATAATATAAATATCGAGTAGTCGAAGTATCGAGTACAGTGTGGTTTACAGGGTGTTGAAGGTAAACTTTCAAGGCTTGTTGGGGAGATTTTGTAACCCCTCCATAGTTCCTCTTCCCTCCTATTTATAGAACATAGGATGGGCTGAGTCACCATGGGAGGTCCAGTTACATTTGTATCCTCCGGGGACAACTAACTTTTACCCAGAGTCGGTTCTGACACTGCAATTTGTCGAGTTTGACACTGTAGTTGTTGGATCTGGCACCGCAGTTATCGTACGATATGCTCCACTGTTTTGTCTGGTGAGTTGGCTGTCTGACATGTTCCTCTTTGACCATGGGCACACGGTCGAAGTAGTTCTAGTTCAATGTTTCCTTCGAGTGTTTGAATAGTCTTGAAAGGTTTCGTGGGCTTGATTATTGACATACTAGGCTTCGAGTCATCGGGTAGGCTTCGATGTAGCCTTCAATTATTCGATCAGTGTTAGAAGGCTGCGAGTAGGCTACTATGTTTGCCCCCTCTCAGCAGGGGCCTCAAAAATTGGTGTAAAGGGAGCGTACTGAGATAAATGATTGAGCTTGGGAAGGATGAAAGTTTGACTGGGTGGTTGTTACAATTCCGAGAAGGCTAATTAAAGACTGTAATTAATGCGGGTTATGATTAACGAGGGAGTAACTGTATCTGCCTTCAAGTATAAGTAGGATGTTTTGAGAAAACTTCAAACATCTGCACCTTCTTCCTCGAGTAAAATGTTTGCGCCCTCTTCCCGAAGCAGTGGAAACACTTCAAATACTAGGTACCAGAAAAGAATGGCGGCAAGAGATCTTTGCATACGGGAGAAGACCCTCGAGCTGAAGCAGAGGTTCTTTGGTAATCGATGCCTGGATTGGGTTATGCCAGACTTGGTTGAACTGGAGCCGAAGGAACCAATAGGTGGGATGCCATATGCGCACTAGTAGAGGGTGCTGTAGTCGATGAGCCCGCTCCTCAACAACCAGTTCTCCTTCCTTGAATCTATAGCTGAGAATCTGGTAGACAAGGAAGATCGTGTTGAGGATGCTGAGGTTGGGTTCTGGAAGAAATGCCCCATCTGCAAATAGAAGCTTATTGGGTGTGGTAAAAGTATTGGCGTGGGATGGTAGATAGGAATGTTTTAGTTTTCTGTTGATGTTGATTGTCTTTTTTTGTGTTTTGGTGTAAGGGAATCTACCCGAATGAAATTAAAAAGTTATGAAATAATTGTTGAAGTGAGATATTGAATTGTTTGTGTGTAAGTGGAACAAACACGGTAGATGACGATAACTTAGGTACGACAGCAGTTCCTCCAATGTCGAACTGTAATCTAGATCGAAGTATCGAAAAATATGGACCAAGGTATCGAATACTTTAGAGTGTAGGCGATAGTTTATGAACAAGATCACACGAAATTAACTGGAAGGTTGGTCGTTGGATTCTGAAAGGTTGGCTGTGGAAAGTTTGCAGTTCTGAGGGAGGTAATAAAGGAAGGTAATTAAGAGGTAGTGGTGATTACGGTGTAATAAATGAGTTTGATGAAGGTATAAATATGGGTTATGAGGGGGTAATTTTGCAGATTCTTCATCTTCAATTTCTTCCTCTGCATTACGTGAAAATATCATGGAGACCACACCCAACACTCGTTATCAAAGAAGAATGGGTCATGCCAGAGACCGTCGAATAGGACGAAAAGTGGCAGAACTGAAGTTGAAGTTTTTTGGCGTCAGGGAGCTCGACTGGAACATGCCAGACCTGGTGGAGCTAGAGTCCGAGGAGCCGATCAATGGGTAGCCGTATGCACACTGGTGGGCGGTCTTGCAAAGGCTGTTTCCAACGGCCGAGAACCGGTATTACTTTCTGCAGAGTTTGGCCGAGGAGAACTGACCCATCTGAAAATAAGGGGGTTCTTTATAAGGTGGTGACAGGGTGGTAGTTAAATATTTTTTGCTTTGATGGAGTTTTGTTACTGTTTCTCTTTCTATTTGGTACTGTTAAAGCATTGTAATGAAAGAATAGTTCAAAGAAATTATGTGTTTTGTATCAGACAAGTAGGATAGACGAATAGATTGTAGGCGCAGGATCAAAACTCTGCCCTTGAATAAAAATAAAGAATAACGGTAGCAACACTCTTCGAATAAGTGCCTCTAAAAATATGTGGTGATTAAAAATACTGTTTGAGATAGTTCGAAAACATATGTGTCGTTGGTTTCAACAAAATTAAGCGGAAAATGAAAATTAAAAAAAAAAAAGCTTCGACTGCAAAAACTGGCAGCCGAAAACTCTGACATGATAGAGGGTAAACTGCTCCTAGGGCAGAGTGCCCTGCAGGTCATCATAACGTTTTCCTGGGTTGTGTGAAAAAGGTTGACATGATGTATGAGTATAAATAGACAACTTCGGGCAGGGTACTTGAAGGTTTGACTCAGTATTATAGAATTGGTTAAATGTGTGCGTGGGAGGCGCACGTGGGGGCAGTTGAGGGTAAAAATGTAAAAATGCTAGTCAATAAAAAATCGGGGGAGTGGCGAAGTAGTAATGATGGCATTTTTGGAAATCGAGGCAGTTTTTTATTATTTTGAGGAGGTATAAATAGAGGCAAGGACAACTCTACTGTTCCCAGTTACCCAATCATAGAGAATAAAGAGAAATAGAGAAGGAGAACATACGTTATTGTTTTAAAGAACTAGGCTATTGCTGAGGGAGGAGGACACCTGGTCGTTTGCTGAGGGATCATCTAACTTGCTGAGAGGAAGAAAACATACTACATTCAAGCAGGTATGCCACCTGACTTCTGTCTTACTGCTTCTTCTTCTGTTTATGTATGTGATTCACATGGAAGGGTGGATACTGCTAGAGTTGATATTTGTGATGATGTAACCGAGTACAAAGGGGTAACCCATATGGCTGAAGGTCTGGCCCATTGGGGACTTTAGGGTATTGAGGGTGTGACTAGGACTAGGTATATGTGGAGGTCGAACATTCGGCTGTCAGTTGGGTATATTTTGAGTGATAGAACAAAATAGCATAGAAAACGTGATAGTCGAATATCTCGATCTAATTGCGTTCCACTGCTTTTGTAGGGTATTATGCGTACCCGTCGAACTTCGAGGATGGTGCTGGTAGATGAAGAGGCCAAAGGAATGAGGCAATTGTGTCTAGTCGAGGCTCAAGGGATGAGAGTAGCAACGTAGAGGTTTTAGATGTTGCTATAGATGTCCCTCTAGCTATAGTAGTACCAAAAGGTGGAGCTTCGAGTAGTAAACGCCGAAAGGTTTGTGTGACTGAGGAGAGGGTTGGAGAGGAGATAGAGGGAGGAGAGAGAAGGGGACATGAAAGTGTTAAGCCTTCGGGAAATGAGAGAGAAGAGGGTGATAGTAGTGAGAGCTCGACGGGTTTGGGGGAAGTTGTTGGGTCAGTCTCGGCTTGAGAGAAGCAGAGACTGGATCACTTTGTGGCAAAGCTGGAGTTATCAAAAGTGGGGGTGGTGTTATATGCAATGGGGACTCGCTATACCTTCAAGTCTGTCCCTCGAGAGAGTTTCATGGCTTTTAGACGCCAGATTTGGCTAGGGATGCAGCTACCCATTCGAAGGCTGGTGAAGGAGGTGTTGAATTTATGAGAAGTTGCCCCGTGCCAGATGAATGGGAACTTCTATGAAATGATGAGGGTGGTCGAAGGTATGAATGTAGAACTGAGACGGGAGAAGGGAGGTCTGATCGAGTGGTACGATATTGTATCGTTCTACTCGAAGAAGGCCAACAAGAAGGTGAACACATACCACATACAATGTCATGCAGAGAAGCCGTGGTTATTTGATTTGTACTCGATAGTTCGGGGGTGGGATAAAGACCTGATTGTAGTGTGAGGTAAGTATGAGAATGCCGAAGGAAAAGACGAGTATAAGCTACAGTATAGGGTTTATAATCCCAGTAAGTTGATGGTCGAGGGTTGTTTTGAAATATTTTTCGAACAGATAGGTAAAGTTGTTTTCTAATATTTGTTGTTGTTGCAGAACCTGGTAGCCGAGCTTTGACAAACCCGTGGAAGTATATTGATGAACTGATTGACTTGGATGTGGAGTAGATAAACCGGGTATTCAGGAAGCTAGGTATTAAAAGGAAGAGGCAGAAGAGGACAGATTCATTACTCTGAAACGTTCCTGTCGTTCCTAAGCCATTAAAGAAGAAGGGAGGAGAAGGTGATTCGAGAGGGGTCGAGGAGATGGAGAAAGTAAGATTGACCCAGAAGGTGAATTATGTTCCAAAGGGGCAGCAAGCGGCGCTAGTGCCTGAAGTAGTGCCTGAGGTGTCGAAGCAGGCGTCGAAGCAGACGTCAACATAGTCTGACAAGGGGAAGGGCAAAGCTGTTCCCGAATTTTTGAAGGTCCAACAGCCAAAGGTAATTTAGCGTAAGAGACATAGGGAGCTGGGGGATGATGATGCTGTGGATGTGGACGAAGCGCGAGCAGAGGCCGAACTAAAGGAACATGCTTGAGCTACTGCTGCTTCGATGGCATCTCTCTGCGCGAATAACCCATAGGATGCTGGGAGGCAGATGAATAAGTCTCTTCATCAGGTAACTATTTTCTGGAATTCTGAAATTCTGATATTTTACTAAAGTTCATCATTCTTCGAGAAGTAAATATGGTTTGAATATTCTAACAGCCGCATGCTTGGTCTTAAGCTTTTATCAAGGCTCAAAAGATAACTTCGCAGAAGCTGAGATAGGCGGTTGACAATTTGGAGCTTACTCGAGGGACCGAGTTATCGCTGGTGTTCGAGGTTAAAGTTTTAAAGAGAAAGCAATTGACTATTAGAGCTGAATGCGAGAGGAAGCTCGAGGCTCAGCGTGACAACCATACCCAAATGTTGAAGGTACTAGTATCGAAGGTGACTGAGAAGGAAAGGGAAAAGAAGGAACAGAGGGAAACCTTTCTAGAGCAATTCGGTGACGAGTGCGAGACGAGTACCAAGCTGAAGATGTTCATAGATGATTTGGGGTATGATCCCATAACTTTCAAGCGTCTTCCTACAACCAATGAACCTACTGTCGAAGATGCTGCTCAGACAGGGGAGATGGAGGTAGATCTTGTTGGTGCGAGTATGGGGACTCCTGTAGTCGAAGATGCTATTGCTGGGGCTGCTGCCGAAGGGGTCGCGCATGCTGTAGGGTCAAACCCTTCTACTAAGGGTACTGGGGGTATAAGTGCTGAAGATGTTGTAGGAGGAGGTGATGTAGCTACTCTTGTTTAAGGTACTGTCGTTGTTGTCCTATTGTACAAAACTTTTTTCTCTTATCATGTTGGTAATTTGTAGTGGATGTTTGCATTTGAAGGATTTGTAACTTATTTGGTCTTGTTGTGATAACTTTGAGTATGGTTTGTAGTTGTAACTTGTTTAAACTTGAATTGTCTGGCTGTGTTTGAATTGAATTGCTCGAATGTAATAGACTTGAGATGTTTGTGGTTGAGTTGCTGATATTCCTGTACACTTGTATTTGTGGGTGCCGGAAATGTAGGATGTTGGTAGCAGGGTTTGAACTAGAACCTTGAGGAGCTTCGATGTCGCCCCCACGTATCGGTCCGATTGAAGAATTGGTATGGTGCTTAGGTAAGACCAAGAAATTTACTGGACTTCGAAGGCCTGAGACTAAACGAAGTATAAGGGGGTCGCCCCCAATATATTTTCGAGGGTCCGGTCTATCGACCATTCGTGCCCCTCGAGTTTGCTCGAATTTGGAGACTTGAAAAATTCGAGGTCGCCCCCAAGTATCAGTCTGGTCGAAGGGTTGACGTGATACTTAGGTTAAACCAAGAAATTCACTGGACTTCGAAGGCCTGAGCCTAAATGAGGCATAACGTGGTCGCTCCTAATGCATTCCCGAGGGTCCAGTCTATCGACCATTCATGCCCTCGAGTTTGCTCGAATTTGGTGTCTTGAAAAACTTCAAAGTCGCCCCCGGGTATCAGTCAGGTCGAAGGGTTGAAATGATACTTAGGTTAGACCGTGAAATTCACTTAACTTTGAAGGCCTGAGCCTAAACGAAGTATAACGTGGTTGTCCCAATGCATTCCTATGGGTCCGGTCTATCGACCATTTGTGCCCCTCGGGCTTGCTGGAATTTGGAGACTTGAAAAACTTTGAGGTCACCCCCGAGTATCAGTCAGGTCAAAGGGTTGACCTGATACTTTGGTTAGACCAAGAAATTTACTAGAAGACAGGAGACGCATTTTTAGAGGAAAAACATGTTTATTGATTATACTGTATTTACATCAGTTGAACAAGATGGAGGTTGTGGCCTGTTGCATGGTGCTAACTGCATGGTATTCCACGGATTGTGTAGAGGCTCTTCTGCTTCTATCATTAGATAATAGGAACCTTTGTCAGTTTTGTCATACACGACATAAGATCCTTCCCAAGATTTGACTAACTTGCCGGCATTGCGAGGCTTCCAGGAGGGTATGACCCGTCGAAGTACCAAATCTCCGATATTGAAATTGCGCGGGCGAACTCTTTTATTGTATGACTTCTGAAGAGAGAGATGGTAACGACCGAGGTTTGTGATGGCTCGATCTCTAGTCTCGTCGATCCATAGCATATTGCATCCAAGTTCGAACTCATTATCTTCGTCTAGAAGGTTGGAGTCGCGTGTTAGCACTTTGAATTGAGTCGCTAGAACTGCTTCGGTACCATAGGCTAGAAGAAACGTTATGCATCCCGTTGCCTTTCAGGGGTGGTTCGATAAGCCAAGAGTACATGTTGTAGTTCCTGGACCCATCGTCCTTTCTTCTCATTGACCCACTTCTTAAGATCGTCGACTATAGTCTTGTTGATTGCTTCGACCTAGCCATTCCCCTGAGGGTAGTGAGGTGTTGAGGGGGAGAGGATGATGTTATATTTTTTTGAGAAAATTACAGGCTTTGTTCCCAACGTACTGTGGACCATTGTCTCATCGAATCATGTGAGGACAACTGAAGCGTATAATTATATTTTCCCATAAAAACTTAATGACGTCTTCATCTCTGGTTCAGCGTAGAGACACGGCTTCAACCCATTTAGTAAAGTAATCTGTTGCCATAAGAATATTTTCCCAGCTACCCGAGGCTTTGGGAAAGGGACCCACGAGATCGATAGCCTATCATTTGAATATCCAAGAGACTTGACTGTAATGGAGGTCTTGCGAAGGGCTATGGATGTCGTGGGCATGGCGTTGGCATTTGTCATAATTTTTGGCATACTTTTCAGCTTGCTTCTTCATATTGGGCCAGAATAAACCTTGGGATATGGCTCGAAGGGCCATAGATCGATCGGCAATGTGAGCACCGCAGGTACCTTCGTGAAGTTTGGCAAGAATTTTAGTGGCTTCGTCTTGAGAGATGCACTGAAGGTGGACGTCGTTTGGGGATTTACGACTTAACTCACCTTTGATGATGGTGTATCTGCGGCAGCTTTCATGTAACGAATGTTTGGCTTTGGGGTCCTCTGGGAGGGTAGAACTATTAAAGTAAGCAAGAAATGGTGTTCGCCAGTTATCTGGATCGAGACTCTCGCCCCCAGTATTGATGGCATTGACTTCCATCTGGTCGATACTTGGGCATTCAAGTACTTCAATATGGAGTGTTCGAGATTTGGATTGGCCTAACGTAGCTGCTATATAGGCGAGGGCATCGGCATGTCTATTTTCACCTCGAGGGTAATGAGTAATAGAAGATATTTTAGGGAAACGGTTTATGCGCTGGAGGACGAGAGCAACATACTCATCCATGTGACCATTGGCCTAGTTTTTACCTGTGTATTATCTTTGCACAAGTTGGGAGTCAGTAGATACTGCAAGCTTATGGACACCAAGTTCAAGTGTGAGGTCGAGGCCAGGGATCAAGGCTTCATACTCAGCCTCGTTGTTGGAGCATTCAAAATTTAACTTGACGGATTTTTTGATTCGGTCAATTGTGGGGGTAACCAAGACGTCACTGATCCCCAAACCATTAGGTCCAGCAGATCCATCTGTGAAGAGGACCAACCTGTGTTAAGGTTCCAAGGGTCGTTCTGTTTGGGCTGGTCTTCGGGTAGATCATCTTCGTGTTCCTCCCAGTCGATATCTTCAACCGGGAAGTCAGCAAGGATATCGGCGACTGCTTGGCCTTTGTGGGATATCTTCTTCTCAAATGTGATGTCGTGTTCACCAAGATAAACAGACCACTGTTGTACCCATCTTGATTTTTCTTTCTTACTGAGTACTTCTCGAAGGGGGTAACTTGTGATAACACGGATAGGGTGTGCTTGAAAATATGGTTTGAGTTTTCGAGATGTGTAGAAGAGGATGAGGAGCAAATGCTCAAGTTTTATGTATTGAGTCTCTGTGGGTGTCAAAGTTTTATTGATAAAGTATACAGGTTCCTCGATGATGGATGCGAGTCGAATGAGGACTGAACTGATAAAAGTGTCGGTAATAGCGAGGTATACAGAAAGCGTTTTGCCTTCGATGGGTGTACTAATGATGGGTGGTCGACCAAGGTATGTTTTAAGTTTGAGGAAGGCCTGTTCACATTCAGGTGTCCAATTGATATCAGGGTTGTTTTCTTTTTGGCCTTATGGACACCTTGGTCGCGTAAGAGGGAGAAAAGCTAAGTAAACCGGTCTGAGGATTTCGAAATAAAGCGGTTGAGGGACGCTATCTTGCCAGCTACCTTTTGGATATCATTTTTGGTTCGGGGAGAAGGCATATCAATGAGGGCTCGGATATGAGTAGGGTCGATCTTGATGCCTCTTTTCCTGATGAGGTGGCCTAAGAATTTACCAGACGAAACACTGAACTGGCATTTGTCTGGGTTAAGTTTCATATTATATGTTCGAAGTATCGAGAAAACTTTGGTTAGATCTTGAATATGGGTATGTTTTTAAAGTCTTTTGCATAATATGTCGTCGATATAATCTTCGACCGACTTGCCAAGCAAAGGTTTAAACATGGTTGTAACAAGCCGCTGGTAAGTGGCACCGGTATTTTTGAGGCCGAAGGGCATAACGTTAAGGCAGTAGAGGCCATGTTCAGTGATAAATGAATTTTTAAGTTGATCCTCAGGGATGGGGGGTACCTAATTGTAACCCGAAGCCGCTTCCATCATTGAGAGTCGCTCATGTCAAGTAGTGGCATCCAGGAGTACCGAGATGATTGGGAGATGGAAGTTGTTCTTCGGGGTGTGCTTGTTGAGGTCTGTAAAGTCGTCATAGATTCAGCTCTTGCCATTTTTCTTAGGGACCGTGACAATATTGGATATCCAGTCAGCGTACTTGACTTCCCTATGAACCTCGCGACTAGGTGTTTGTCGACTTCGAGGTTGACAGCTTCGCGAAGTCGTGGGGCTAATGTACGCTTCTTCTGTTTTACTGCTGTAGAGTAAGGGATGTGGTCGAGGCGATGACAGGCTAAGGAGGGGTCAACACCGGGCATCTCGTAGAAAGTCCAGGCGAAGACATCTTTATTTGCTCGAAGGAAGTTGGTAAGTTTGAGGCTCTCATCCTCATCTAGAAAAGTGCCAATGAATGCCCCTTGACCAGGACCGTCGAGTTCGATATAAACAGTGGGTTTGACGGGTGTAGTAGCTGACGTCGAGGGTATGGGGACCAAGAGAGGCATTGATTCCTATGGTTGTTTGACAAGTTTTCTAGTCTGATCGACCTCCGGATGTTCACAAGAGTAGGCAAGGCATTGGGAGCTTTTCAAGTTCTACGTACCATAGGGTGTAGTAAAACAGAGGGTCTGGTGGTAAGTCGAAGGTATGGCTCACACGGAGCCAGTCGCGGCCAAAGATGCCGAGGTATTCGGATTTCTTATCGATGACAAGAAAGCTGGTTTGGAGTATGAATGGCCCTGTAGTGACAGGGAGACTAATGCGACCCACAGTGTGGGAACTTACTGTTCGACAGCTCGCGTGTGACAAGATTGTTGAAGAGGATTCAAGGGCAACAAGAGGAGAGATAATTCTTTGTCGGAAGGTGAATCATCAAGGCTGCTTTAGGTGTGGTTGGAGAGCTTGGTAAACTCGAAGTGTGAGAGCTCGTATAAAGTATTCGTTTTTAGTATTCTGTGTTGGTACCCAAATAAATGTAAGATGAGGTATATTTGATGCCTAGATCTGATTAAATAAGAGTAAAGTATTCTATTTTACTGTTTGTGTACGATTATTGTGGATGACAACTATAGGATTTTAACAGTTGTATGGATATCTTCAAATTTTGAAATATTGATCTATTCAAGGAATATTGTACGATATTGGTAGAGTATAAAAGTAAGGTGGCAGTTTGTTCTGTGTTGAGGAAGGGGTACAAAATTTTAATGGCAGACAGTAAAGACAGACGTGATGACAATAGGCGTTATCACAGAAGTCATGATGATACTCTTAAAAGGGTTGAGAGAAAAAGGTTCATTGTGTGAGAGAAAATCTGTGGAAAAGCGACGAGAACTGCTAACCACCGTAAAACGTCTAGGTAAAGTAGAGGATTGTTGTTCTTCAAGTACAGGTTGCTGATATGTTTCCCTTTTTTGTTTCCTTTATGTTAGTAATTTGTATGGTGATATCTATGTATCCTTTTAGATTAGGGATTTAGAAGTTTGATAATGTAAGGTTTTTTTTGTAAAAATCTTTGGATAAGTGATGAAAGATCTTTATGATGTAGAAGGTTTGACATACATGGGGGAAGAAGAGGGAAAACTTAAAATGATTGTGTTTTGTTTTCTGGAAAATTGTAAAGTAAAACATGTAGACTGGGTAAAAATATGTATGGGGCCATTTTTGTTGTATGTGGAGTTGAATATGATAGAGATAATGACAAAATATTTTTTATATTTATAGGTCCGTTATGCGTTCCAAATTTAGTATTACTATGAGTAAATTTGTAGTGTCTACAAGTTTGAAGAGACATCCTTGTCAGGGTGAGGGGACGAGTATGAAGAGTAGCATAGAGGGGTCTGGAGAGGTTGGAGAGACTAGTAAGATAGAGAAAGAGATGGAGGAGAAAAATGAGAAAGATAAATTATTTTGTTATATACCCCGAGGGGGTAGATGTAGGAAAAGAATTTTTAAAATATAAAAAGAAATTGAAAGGAGAATGGGGGAATTACCTGATGGATCAAGGTCTCTAGTTCAGGGCCTATGTCCCCAGGAAAGGGGAGGAGGCGGTGCACTACCAAGTCTCATGCTTGGAGAAGTGGAAGAAGGTGAGAGGGATTAGTGAGGAGGTGAATATCTCATATTATATTGGCCTCGGGCTACCAGGCCCGAGTGATGGGTTTTATGCTATTTGAACCAGGTCGTGTATGGCATGAAGATTCCCCTGACTTTCTTTCAAAAAGGAGTCATGAATGTATTACAATGTTACCCTGCCCAGCTAAATAGGAATGTATACGAGATGATGAGGGTCTGTGAGGCATTGAACAAAAAATGGAGGAAGGAAGGGACTGTCAAGCAGTTCAAAGCTGAAGATGTATTGAAATATTATAAATAAAAATATGTCACATGTCAACGAAGTGGTTGCCTGTATAGTGATTCATCTAGGTCAAATTTTTTAACTTTAAATGTGTGGGTATACCATGGAACGACCGCCTTGTATGGGTAGAGGGAAACTGTATGCAGGTTCCAGGTGAACCAGTACTCGACCTGAACCATAAATATTATAACCCGAGTAAGTAACGTTGAGCAATCTTTGAATAACCAATAACATGTCCTCTAACTTTTAAATAATGTTTTATTCTCTTTTTTGGCAGAACCCAATCCTTCATCGGCACCTGACACGGATAGCCTGTTCGACTGCATTGCTTGAGATCAGGACGAGCTAAAGCAAGTACTTGGTGAGCTTGGTATTCGTAGGGATAAAATGATAAATTCCGTAGTTCCCAAAGTTCAGCGAGCTCACGAGAAATGAGCCATAGCTGATGGGAAAACTCATCTGATTGTGGATGATGTTCTTAGTCTTCCACCTCCTACACCTCAGACCACCAAATAGATTACTTAGAGGTCGGGAAAGTCAGCTGGGCAGAGTACCTCTGCCACTAGGGTGGTGGCCACTAAATAAGCGGTCGTAAAGACTATTTCTATAGATGTAGAGGAGAGGCTGGAGGTGAGTGCAGTTGCTCATGCCGAGACCGAGAAGAGCTCAATGAAAAGAAAATAACCTAAGAAAGAGAGTAGTTCTCAAACTAGTCCTCATGCTGTAGCTAAGATGAAAGAGCTGGAGATAAAGTATTATCATATGGCTAAGACGGATCCGAAGCAGTTCAAGGATGAGTATCACGAGCATACTTTTACTGCATGTTCTTGGAATCTTTAATTGTCTTTGTATTCGGACTAAAAAGTTGTTGTGCTAAATTTTTCTTTATGTATTTTCAAACTGGCAGCTATCAATGCTGCTGAAGGGGGTAAAAAAGTATCTGGACCTGAGGAGCCAGGAGTTTGGGCCACTTTCCATGAAGTTTAATGCTTAATCAGTTCGTATGAAGGAGCTCAAAACTGAGCTCAAGCTAGAGGAGGAGAAGAGAGTTGAGTTCACAGAAAAAGTATGGTGAACTAGCGAGCCATGACGACCTTATATCAAAATCAGTCAAAGCACTTTTACTGGAGAGGGATCACTTTATCCAATCTTATTACAATTTTGGATTGAGTAAGGCTGATGTGGAGCTTGGCCGAACAGGTAGATAGAGTAAAATAGTTTTCCCTTCAGAGATTGCGGATGAAGGGATGGCCGATGCTGTTGTTTCACCTGAGAGAATGTCGGACCCTCCACCAGGAAGTGCCGAACCAGTCCGATCTATTGCAAAAACATTGGATCCTCTTTCGGAACTTGTTGATCCAGTTCATCCTGTTCGGAAGATGTTAGAGGCTTCATTTGAGGTAAAAATCAGCAAGGATCTCTAAACGTTCGTTGGTATTCAGTTTTGGTTGATGCAGTTCACTTGTTTTGGATGTCATTGTACTTTGTATTGGCATACACTATTTAAGTTTGATTGATACTTTGAAATATGATTTTCTTGAATGTCTGTATGATAACAAGGTATTTGTAATCTATGTAAGGGATAAAGCGATTAAGAAAAGCTAATTCACAATTGGATAGAACGTTGAGTAGAGCGAGGGATTTCGTAACTAGTATTCAATAAGTACTTAGTAAAACTGAATATGAGAGAAGGTAATTAAGTTGAATTCAGAAAAAACTTTTAAAGAGTTATATTATCTCTAATAAAGATATGCTAAAATAAAAATAGTATGGAATGAGGTGTTAAGAAAGGAAGAGGAGAGGGGGGTATTAGTTTGAAAACCAAAAGAGTTAACCTGTTTTAACGACCCGAGTGATAAGGCTAGGTGTCAAAGTATGTTGATAGCTCTAACATTGTATTTTGAGGTCGAAGTTGATAGTGAATGGGGTTTAAAAGAAGCTTATGTAGAGATTTTGAAGGAAAGAGGTGTAGTTTCAGACCTAGCTCGAGTTATTTTTTTAGCTCAAGAAGCACATAATCATCATAGTTTAGAGACGAGAAAATGTTCCCCTCAAGCTAGTGTGTTTGTTGTTTGGGGCGATGTAGAACCTTTATCTGATGTGTTTGGCTTTATGCATGTAGGATCGAAGGGCCATATTAATTATATTTTTTAGTATAAGAAAAGAGCAAATAGAGGTTCAACAGTAATTAGAGGGTAAGTTAAAGGAGTTGCAAGATGTAATATCACAATACGTTAAGCAAAAAATATCTTTAGCGACCCGATTATCAAAAGAAGTAATTGTTCGAATGAAGCTAGAAGATAATGTGAGGGCATTTGGTGTATTACCAAATGAAATGTGTCTGCAGCTGTACAAGGCGCATATGCAGCTGAAGGAGCATCTGTATCCGTCGCGATCAAAAGTAGCTGCTCGAACAGAACATGAACGCCATATAGGTAGTTTATTTTTATGAAGGAGAACTGGTAAGGGTAGAGAACGAATTTAAGAAGTTTGAAACGAATTGTGGGAAGGATTTTGATGTTGAGAATACCAAGGATAAAACTATGTGGTTTACCAAAGATGAAGGGGGATGTGGTGGGGAATAACCCATTTCCAGGTCGAGGGAACTATCGTCAGAAGAGGAGGAGGAGGAGCTTGAGAATCTGATACCCCGAACGCGGCGCAAGCAATGCTAGCAGGAGCGGTAACCTTTGTAGCTCCTGTAAATGTCCAAATAATGAATAGAAAGAGTTCAAGAGATAAAGGGCAGTCCTCGCATATCCCAAAGAGGTAAAAATAGGATATTCTAGTTTATTACTGACCCTGTATTATGTGAGATTTTTTTATACTGTTTTGTTTTGATGATAAATGAAATCTATTTTCTGTGATGGTAAAATAGAATGATATATCAAATTTACTCAGATATCATGTTCTCGATCTAAACTTGTTAATTGTGATAGTGAACTATGATAAATGTACACTACAATGGCAGGTGGAACTAACAGCTATTCAAAGTCAATGTTCCGCGTTACACGTCCAAAGCGAACACTTAAATGCTAAGCTAAGTTCATGTAAGGGGCACTGCAGAGTGTCACTGAATTGGCAGAAAAAACAAAGGTGGAGATTTTAAAAGAACGAAGTACAGTAATCCGTATGACTAAAACGCTGCGAGAAAAAGAGGCTGAACTGGCAATTGGTTTGAGAAAGATAGAGGAATTAAAAGAGGTGATAAGGAAAAAGAATGTTGAGGTTGTAGGAACTTCTGAACAAGCTAGCCAACTAGGGGCTGCATTGGTATCTGCTCAAACTCGAGTTACGAAACTGTTGGCAGTGTTAGAGGTGGGAAATAATGTGAAAGATTTACAATTTCAAGTAAATCTGATACAAGCTCGTGCTCACACCTACAAAGTGTTGTGGTTGGTTGCTGATGTGATGGTAAAGAAGATGGAAGTGGCCCGCAATCAACAGGAAAAAAATATAAATAAGGCTTGGAACAGGTATGTACGTTAAAATATATAATTCATTCGCTGGATTTAGATATCTTAGAGAATAAAGCTGAGAATACGAAGTTGTGTGATGCTAATACCAACTTGGAGGCGGATTTGCTTAATGTTGTGATAAGTCTTGATGCTAGTACTGGAAATGAAAATTATCGTGATGCTGAAGTGGAGGGGGCAATATCGATGGTTTGCCACATGGATGAATTCATGACGGTTTTGGAATCTCGGAATTCTAACGTGTGCAAGGGGAAAAAGATAGTGGATAGATGTTGTGCACATTTGGAGGCTATGCTGAAGGAAGCTCAAAGTAATCTTAGCGAGCTTATTCTCTCTAAAAAGGTTGTGAAGTGGGAAATGGGTACGAGAGATATATGAAAGCGGTTGTTTTGTTCTTTGTAGCGGAGTTTAACAGATTGGAAACAAAAGTAGAACTATTTATGGCAAGATAGTTGTGAAAGGTGTGTAGTATGATATGAGTTTGGTCCAATCTATATATTTGGATCCCATGGTAGCAAGAATTGGAGCTCTTAAAGAGAGTGTGATTAAGGAAGGTAAACAAATTGTTGTGGGTAGGATGCCAGAGTTTATGCATTGTCGTCTATATAAGGGTTGTTCAAGTAATGCTGAGATTCCTCCAGGTGACAGTTCAAGTGAAAACTCTGGTGAGGAATGAGGCTTAATGGCTGTGATAAGGTTTTATGTATATACCAAACGAATATAGTAGATAGAGTGTATGAAGATAAGACTGTTGACAAAAGAATGATCCGTACTAACCTTATGATGAACCAACGATAATGCATGAGTTGAATATCTGCTTATAGAATAAGTTCAAAGGCTTTCATATAGTAGATAGTTGTTGATGCAACAAACATAGAATATCATAGAAGATCGGTCTGGTCTGAAGCTATAAACGACCTATAATTTGATATTTGATCAGTTTGTCCGATACAACAGACGATCTATAATGTATAGATGATCAGTTTGGTTGAAGCAACAAATGATCTGTAATGTATAGATGATCAGTTTAGCTGAAGCAACAAGCGACCTGTAATGTATAGATGATCAGTTTGGCAGAAGCAGCAAATGATTTATAATGTATAGATGATTAGTTTGGCTGAAGCAACAAGCGATCTGTAATCTGTATATAGAATTACTTGTTGGATATATTAGAAAAGTACTATAATGTAGGGCAATCAAACACAAGTATTTCATTGGTGTAAGATTGGCGTATGAAAAATGTTATAGATGGAGTACTATATGAAATAGTATAAAGTACTCAGATGTATGAGGATCAAACGTAAGCCTTTAATTAATGTAAGATCGTCATACAAGATAGATTGATTGTAGAAAAGTATACTGTGATAGATTATTATCGTCGATACAACTTCAATCTTCTTATGTTCTAAGGATTTTGTACTCGTTCTCCATGTTCAGTGGCAAGATCGTAAGAGCCAAGGCTATTTTTTTCATTAATGACAAAAGGACCTTCCCAATTTTTGGCCAGTTTCCCAACATTAACTTTTTTTTGTGCTTGGAAACCTCCCAGAGTACGAGATCCTTGATTTCAAATTCTCTATGATGAAGTTGCTTGTTATAAGATCAGGCTAAAGCTTGGTGGTATCTTCCCAAATTCATGATTACTCTCTCTCCAGTCTCCTCAATCCAATTCATATTACATGCCAACTGGAATTTATTTTCTTCATCGGTCATGGTATGGTTGCATATTGGGTGATGATATTGAGTAGAGATAATTGCTTCTGTACTGTATGCTAGGGGAAATGGCGTGTATCCAGTTGATATCGGAGGAGTTGTGCGATATGCTCATAAAATATGTGGTAATTCTTGTACCCAATTACCCTTCTTCTGTTTTAAGCACTTTTTGATTTCATCCACAATAGTGCGATTAGTGAGTTTTGCCTAACCATTTCCTTGTGGGAAATATGGATTGGAAGGAGAGTGAATGATGTTGTGTAAATTGAGGAATTCGACGACTCTGGAGCCAACGAATTGAGGTCCATTATCAATTTTGATGAGATGGGGGTAGCCAAAATGGATGATGATAGTTTCCCATATAAACTTGATGACTTTGTCTTCTCGTGTGCGACATAACGGGATTGCTTCTACCCACTTTGTAAAGTAATCTGTTGCTACGAGAATATGCTTCCTTCTGCCAGGTGCAGTGATGAATTTTTCTACGAGGTCGAGGGCCCATCTTTTGAATGGCCAAACAACGCTGTTAGAATGGAGTTCCAAGGCTGGAACTCGAATTTTGGGACCGTGTCATTGGCAGGCATCACACTTGCTTGCAAATTTAATGGCTTGAGTTATCAGTTTAGGCCAGAAGACTCCTTGAGTAAGAGCTCGATTAGCTAGAGATCATTTTACTCTATAGGAACCACAAGTGCCTTTGTACAGTTCATGCAGGAATTTTTAAACTTCTTTGTTAGACAAGCACTCGACCTGTGACCGAAACTTTATGAAGGAGATCATTTTCCATAATGTATCATTTAGCATTATCAAGCACGCATCTCCTTTCGGTGGGATCTGTAGGAAGTTCGTCGTCAAACATATTTGTAGTTCCAATATATGTAAGGAATGGTCGTCTCCAATTATCCTCGTCCTCTTCAACGCCCCCAGTATTGATAGAATTTGAGCTTATGATGTTAATGCTGGGGGTGGATAATACTTCGATCTTGAGATACCGAGCTTCTGTGCCGAGGACTTCTACAAGATAGGCGAGGGAATCAGAATGTTTATTTTCTTTGTGCGGTAAATATCTAATAACAATCTTCATAGGTCTACGCATTCTGTCGGCTACAACAGCTGCGTAATCAATCATCTTTTCGTTCTTCTTGAATTTTTTTGTATAATGGTTCACGATGAATAAAGTGTCCATGTACACAGAAAAGTCAGAGATTCTAATCTCAAGAGCCATATCTATGCCATGAATCATTGCCTCATTGTTGGTAGCTTCAAAATTGAGTCTAATTGCTTTCGCGATCTTTTCATTGGAAGGTGTGATCAGTACAATTCCGATGCCTGATCCTGTAGGTCCGGAAGATTCATCAGTTAAAAGACGCCATCCCTTTTGAGTTATCCAGTCTGACTTTTCTTTGAACTGTTCTTCATGAGTATCTGTACTGTTTTCTTCCCAGTCAGGATATTTTACTTGGAAGTCTGTAAGAAAATCTGCTACTGTTTTCCCCTTTTTAGAGTATCTTGGTTCGAAACGTATGTCATGTTCTCCAAGGGTGATCGACCATATTTGTACTCGTCTGGATTTTTTTCATTTGGATAAGATCTCTCGCAAAGGGTAATTTGTCACTACTTGAATTGAATGGGCTTAAAAATACTGTCTCAATTATTATGATGTGTATACGAGAGCTAAGAACAGTTTCTCAATCTTGGTATACCGAGATTCTATCGGAGTAAGAGTTTTGCTGATGAAGTAGAGAAATTTCTCCGTCTTCTCATCAAGTCGAATGAGAACAGAACTATAGTAGCATATTCCCCAGATTCGACAAGAGTAAGCCAGCAAAATGCAGTCAAAGACATGCAATGACAGTCCTTCGTAGTCAAAGGCAGCTTAGCACTCGTAAGCCAACACGGTGTAGTCAAAGATAGCTCAGCATTCTAGAAAATACTATAAGTCATCGACCAACCAAAAGTAGCCGTTGAAGCCTGGTCAAGAGAGAACTATTAAAGATCCGCGAAGTTCGCCCACTTACCCCAGAATAGGAGACTATTTCGTTTCTTTTGTTAAAATGCATGTATGACTATAAATACAGGCACAGAATAGATACTATAACACACAATCTTCTACTATTCTTACTTTAAACACCTACCTACACTCTAAAATATGTAATAACTAGCATCTTACTGGATTTTACATCAAAATCCTCCTCGAGGTCATGGTTTTTCTCAGCCTTTACTGAGTTTTCCACGTAAAATCTTGTTCATCTAGTCTTATTGTACTATCTTTACACATAAGTATTGGCAAAGATTCTCCTCCCATAAAACATGCCACTACAATTGGCGTCGTCAGTGAGAATTACCATACTATTTTTTACCGTCACTGATCTAAACGCCGTCCAATGACAAACATGAACTTAAGAAGTCATTCTAGTACCATCAAAGATCAGGAAATACCCAGAACTGTTAATCTTCACGGTGTCGTACCCGAGCTTCAGCAATAGATGGCCGCAGAAAAAGCCCAAATAATGGAAGATCAGCGTGTCCACGCTCAAGCTCTTCAAACAGAAAGAGACGAAGGGCGGAAAGCCTTAAATCAACAGAGCCAAGCACATCAGAAAGAAATGGAACGACTAAGAAGAATGCAAGATCGGCTTACCGGTCGATAAAAGTCCCCTCCACCTGCACGAAGCGAGCATAGATCAAGAGAAATTCAACGTGGCAATCCACCAAGAGAGGACGGGCTCCGTGTTTCTCGATATGGGCTCCGTGTTTCTCAATCCATATCCGGGAACCCAAACAGAGCCTCTCGACATTTTGGTTTAACATCCTCAGCATCGATAACTCAAGGAAGTCGATGCACTCGACATCCAGCTTTACCATTTCCCCTGCAACAATTCGTCACCTTGGATGACCTTAACGACAGGATCGAAGCCATAAATTCTGACATTCTAGGCCGAAGGTCCACACTTGATAGAATCGAGACCAACCCCATCTCCCCTCATCTCAAAGTTATGCTCATTCCAAACAATTTCCATATGCCCAAATTTATTTAGTATGCAGGCCTGACTGACCCATTTACGCATGTTCAACATTTCAAGCCGCAATGGGATTATATTCCAAACTTGGCCACATGCTATGTAGGTTATTCAACATAAACCCGAAGGAAGAACCGCTCCGGTGGTTCCATGTAATTCAAGAGGCCTCCATCACCACGTTTAGCTAATTGCAGCATCTTTTCGAATCTAACTACGCTCATGCCAAAGAGCGAGAAATCACTGTCAATTCCTTGTTTTACGTTGAGCAAGGCACGAAAGAGTCCCTGGCAAACTTTTTTAAACGATTCCTACTGGAAACTAGGAAAATAGGGAATTCAGACCCCAAGATCGTCATTCTAGTATTCACCTCCGCCCTACACATTGACTCCAAAGTTCAAGAACAACTTACTTTCCACAAGCCACGTAAAGTCACTGAGATGATTGATGTGGTTAATAACTACATCGAACTGGAGCGGTCAAAGAAAGTAAAGATGAAAATCTCATCTGTAATCCATTCTCGATAAACACCTTCGACCCCATCTTAACGAACAGTCACTCCTGAAGTGCCTAAACAACGCGACAAAAATACCAAAAATAATAGAAGAAAGGAATGCAGACCAGACAGACCAGTCCCAGTTTTGCCACCAATGACAACAACTCTCTTCGCTATCTTGCCGACGATAAAGGGAGATCACTGTTATCACTAATTCCACAGCCGCTAATTCCACAACCACTAATTCCACAACTTCTTGACTAAGTCGCAGGACACGAATTTCTTTCTATGATGGATGCAGCCTCTGGTTATAACCAAGTTTCACTGGCTGAAGATGATCAAGAAAA
Organism: Kingdonia uniflora; assembly: GCA_014058105.1. Lineage (NCBI taxonomy): Eukaryota > Viridiplantae > Streptophyta > Magnoliopsida > Ranunculales > Circaeasteraceae > Kingdonia > Kingdonia uniflora. The sequence continues at coordinate 756,803 of JACGCM010002331.1, read as the reverse complement.
AACAATCTTCATCACCGATAGAGGTCTCTCCTGTTACACGATCATGCCTTTCCGTTTAAAAAATGCAGGCGATACTTACCAAAGACTTGTGACTAAGATGTTCAAAGATCATCTCGGCACAATTATGGAAGTATACATCGATGATATGATTTGTAAAAGCCTGAAATGAGAGGACCACTCCAGTAACCTCCAAACTATATTCGATATCCTTCGCAAGTACCAAATGAAAATTAACCCGGAGAAATGTCAATTCGGAGTTGCTTCTGACAAATTCATGGGACATCTAGTCAGCAAAAGAGGAATAGAAATCGATCCCTCACAAATCAAACCACTCATGGCAATGCCATCCCCTCGAAGAAAAAAGGACGTTAAAAAATTTATAAGAAAAATAGTTGCTCTTCACAGATTCATCTCAAAGTCATCTGATCGATGCAAACTCCTTTACCTCCTTCTTCGTGGCAGCCCCACGCCTCTTTCGAACAAACAACAAAAGGAAGTCATTTAGACTCCTGACTGTGAGATGGCTTTACAAGATCTTAACCGATATTTGGGGCGTCCTCATAAAATGAGTACTCCAATTGATGGTGAATCCCTTACAATGTAAGTATCCACAACCGAAGATTCGATCAGTTCCGTCCTTATTCGAGAAGAGGGTGGAGTGGAAAAACCAATCTATTTCATCAACAAAACACTTATGCCTGCTGAAAAATGGTACACGACAATAGAAAAATCTTCGTCCATACTTTTAAGCTCATCCTATCAAAGTCATCACCAAATACCCCCTCAAACTAGTACTCTCTGAAAAAGAAAAATCTTGACAAATCCAGCAATGGTCTATTTTTCTTAGCAAATATCTGTCAAGAGACAAGCAATGGCTAACTTTTTGGCAGACTTAGCCGTCGAAGACCCCAATTGGGAAGAACTCGAAGAAATCTTCACAGATGACTCAATAGCAGAACTAAACACATGGTCTAAAGGCTCGGGTTGGTGACTTTTTACAGACGGGTCAGCAGGATCACAAGGATCGAGGATTAACATCATCCTCGTGACGCCTTTCAATCATCAAATCTAAAAAGCGATCAAAGTTAACTTCTATGCCACCAACAATGAGACTGAATATGAAGGAATATTACATGGTCTCAAACTTGTACTTACTCTTGGGGCAGAAGAATTAGCAGTCTATGTCGACTCTTTGCTCGTGGCAAATCATTACAACAAAACTTTCAAAATAGCAGGAAAAATGGTTGATTACGTAGCTCTGGTCGGAGAAAAGATGTAGAGATTCAAACATGCAACAAATTCTTGCTTACCCCGATAGGAAAATTGACATGCCGATGTTTTAGCTAACATCACTATAATGTTGTGAGACAGCAAAAAAAGATCTTTAGAAATCGAAATCATCGAACATTCCAGCCTTGATATACTATCAACACTCCAGATCACCATTACTAAAGAAGACGATCCTGAACACCGGAGAAGACCATTTTATACATACCTCAACTCCAACATCCTCCCTAGTAACAATGAAGAAGCTCGATCACTTCTGGCCAAGTGCCCCAGATTTACTGTTCAAGGCCACATCATATATCAAATCATAGGATGGGGACCACTTATCGAATGCATTTCTCATAAGAAAGCCCAAATCAAAATTCGAGAACTTCACGAAGGTATCTGTGGAGCACATGTTTTTGGAAGATTGTTTGCCCAACGCGCTTTTGCACAAGGGTTGTATTGGCCCAAGATAAGGCAGGACTGCGAAGACTTCGTTCAAAAATGCTACAAATACTAAATCCATGCCCAAGACATCAAAAGCCGAGCCTTAGACTTGCATATTAGTAATGTTCTTTGGCTATTCAAATTATGGGGCATCGGCATCATTAGACCTTTCCATCCTGCATCGGGAAACTGAAGGTTTGTTCTGGTTGCTAGTGATTACTTCGCAAAATAGGTTAAAGTAGTTCCTCTCTGCCATAATGATGAAAATGAAGTTTTCAAGTTCCTTTGGGAGCACATCATCACCAGATTTGGATGTCCGCAAATGATACGCTTCGATAATGGCAAATATTTTATCAATACTAAAGTAATTTCTTTCCTCCATAAATACAAAATCCAACTCACATCATCCACACCGTATTATCCTTAAGGCAATGGACAACCCAAAGCCATAAATAAAAACATCAAATCGGGATTACGTAAGTGTCTCGACGACAAGAAAGAGCGATGGGTGGATGAATTACTCAGAGTTATCTGGGCTTACCGTACCACTCTTCGAGTCTCAATAGGCTATACTCTATTCATGATGGTTTTTGGTACAGAAGCAGTCATACCTTTGAACCTCGATCTACCCAGTACTCAACAAAAAATTCCTGACGAAGACAATGAACTTAGTCTCCTTTCCAACCTTAATTGGATAGAAGAAACCAAAGACAAGGCCATTGTGAATCTGGGACGATACCATGATACATTGAAAAAAAATACAACAAGAAAGTTTGAGAACGGAAATTTGGTATTGGAGACCTTGTCTTACGATGGATCCCAGATAGTACTCGACCTAAAATTTTTGGGAAATTATTAGAAAACTGGAAAGGGCCATATATTGTCAGCGACAAAATAGACAGTGAAACTTATTGGCTTATGACTAAAGACAAAATACAGTTGGAATATCCAGGTAACACCGCTTAACTAAAGTTATTTTACAGATAATACACTGTAACCATTTTTCATTGATTCAAATAAATAACCTTTGTCATCAATTTCCTCCTTACTATTTGATTTGATCTTGATCTATACTTTTCAAGTATGCATCAGACAAACAATCTCATTACTATTTAATTTAATCTTGATCTAAACTTTTCAAGTATATATCAGACAAACAATCTCATTACTATTTGATTTGAACTCGATCTATACTTTTCAAGTATACATCAGGCAAGCAATCTCATTACTATTTGATTTGATCTCGATCTATACTTTTCAAGTATACCTCTGACAAACAATCTCATTACTATTTGATTTGATCTCGATCTATACTTTTTAAGTATACCTTAGACAAACAATCTCATTACTATTTGATTTGATCTCAATCTATACTTTTTATGTATAGATCAGACAAACAATCTCATTACTATTTAATTTGATCTCGATCTATACTTATCAAGTATTCATCAGACAAACAAAACCCTTACTATCTTGATTTGCTTTTGGTCACTACTTAACAAGTATACCTAAAGCCTATCATTCAAATTATACGCGAATAATATTCAATTACAGGATATTCTACTTTGTGTTCTTTATTTATCGAACAAACTCTTAAGGAGCTTTTGTTCTTCTCAAATCTAAATCTATATACCCATCTAAGGATATATATCTGGTACTCAATCTCTTACTTGCAATTTTCTGGCCATCTTTCACCTACCACGCAAACAAGCGCTCTTTACTTATCTGCTAGATCTTTAGTTACATTCAATTAAAATAATTTTATCAAATCTTCTACTTAGAACTATTTACAAAACAAGTGCACAAAATTATTTCACAAAATAAAACTTGTTATGCAACACAATATTGTTTCACCAGATACTACTAATTAAAATGTTTCGGTCCCACTGACCACTTTTACATCCTTTCTCATATAAACATAACTTACCCAAGGTTTAACATATCAGAGGGAGATTTTTCTTCATTGAACTTCAAGGCACCTTCGAGAACCTGCACATCTGCTACCTTAACTAGACGAGTACCATCAGTATCTACCATCACTTCATCTTCGTTGACTTTAATTTCCCCGCGTACATCAAGCGTCTGGGGTACATCATATTTTCCCTCACCTCATCGAGCAGTTTGTCTTGTTCTTCATCCATTGCTTTACGAACATCGACAACTTGATCCCTTACATATTTTTAAAAGGTGGACTTCTACAATGCATAAGCCTCATTTTTCTCTTTCTCTGTCGCTTTCTTTGTTTCCCCCAGTGCTGCTTCCCTCGCCTTCTCGGCATCGAGCTTATAACTATTCAATGTGGCATTCAATTTTGCCTTCTCCTCGATCAAATCCTTCTCTATATGTTTGTAGGCAATAATCTGGTTTACCAGCTCTCCACTGCCCACAACTCGACCCATAACTTTATTTACCAACTTCTTAATCTACATCAAAGTCATATAATGAGTATTTGAGTGGCCAACCAATTTTTTCATTCAAAAAAAAGTATTAAAATTTCTCACCTTCGATAAATTCCTCTGACCCTCGCTGAAAAATGTGTTCAAACTATCAATCCCCACCATGCAATCCTCCAACTCCGTGTTTAGCTCATCCATCCCAGACGTATAAGTATCCATAGTTTTCTGCACTTCTATCCCAGACTCTTCGACGTCTCCCCACTGGTCTTCTTTGGGACCATACTGCCAGGACTCCGTGGTGGACGCATATCCACAACAGCTGCTGCTTTAGCAGTTCTAGCCACCTCTTCTATTGATGATTGTCGAGTAAGCCTCATATGATGAAGAAATGGAGGCACGTCAGAACTTGCTGCCCTTTTCTTTTTATTTCTTCCCAAAGACTCTCCCAGCATAATATCGACTTCTGTATTAGTGTTGTACCCAACCAAGGAGCAATTTTCAAGAGGTAAGCTTGCATTTGTGGCTCTCTTATTCTTAGTCGATGTCTTTCCATCGATAATAGGCACTTCTGAGCCTTTTACCGATGACCTCTTTAGACCGGCTTCTTGGAAGAACGTATTCACAAAATCTTGGTCGATAACTAGGTTGTCGATCCTACCAAAAAAAAATTCCTCACCTTATGCAATTCTTCTTTAACCTGTGACTTCCTATCGGCCTCTTTCAACGCTACAAAAAATAACATAAACAAGTTAGAAACACTTACATCTCATTCACACAATTTGAGCATCGAGAATTACATTTACCTAACCATACACCTAAGTGAAACAATTTTTTTTTTAAAGGTTCCCCAGGATCTTTCATATCAAACTCATAATTTCCAGAAATAAGTAAGTGCTCATCGATGTATCGCCCCCCAGTCGATACCATATCATAGAATAATGGTCTTTTCAGGAACCTTGCCAAATACTGGTAACCTAGCTTCTACGGGTTCATCTTGAGTGTGTAGTACACACATAAATCATCAGCAGTTATTAACTCCTCCCCTCTGGTCTTAAGTCAACCATTTATGGCCCCACAAACCCTGAACGGATCCTACACATTCGGATTAAACTGCCCTGGTACCACATCAAAGAAATTCATTAATTTCTTTTGGTCCGCTCTAAGGGTAAGCTTCAATCCCTTATTTATTTGTTCTCGATGAACTAGAATACCATTCAAAGATATTTCCTGGTCGATCATTTCATATTGGTACTCCTTTAACCTTATATCCCCAGGGGCGCCATACTTCTTCTTGATGTTTTGTATCTCTTTGGTCTCTGGACCCTCTCCGTAAGATGCCTCCTCGCCTTCCTCTACATCTTCTTCCCCCTCCCTACTACCTTCTCGATCACTCGCTTGGGGTTCGTAATCCACATCCATATCCATAGCTTCCTCCTTAAATAGTTCGACAGTAGTAGGTGTCACCCTAAACTGTTCCACACTACCTAAATTTGCACTACTCAATCCAACCCTATATTTCCCTCCCCATTATTATACACAGGTCCTCACATCGATCATCAGAGGCACTACATCTTTAAGATCCTCGTATATATCTTTCTCATCATTTCAAATTGGTTCAGCCATTTTTAAACATAACCGGTATAACAGATTCCATATTTTTTAAATAGTAAGAATCCCTCATATGTGATACAATATATATATATATATATATATATATATATGTTCATACGTTCATATATTCATAATACTATTGTTGTTTAGATAACTCTCCAACACATCATTCGTTCTACTATCTACTACTATCATTTACATTTATACTTATTACCACAATTCTTGATATAGATCATATCATTTAATTCATATTGATATTTTTTTTTGAAGTAACACATTTTCTCAGTTCTCGATGCTTCTCTATTTTTAATAATTAACATCGATAACTTTTTAATTTCGTTTACTTTTTATCGAATATCAGGAATCTCAACAGCTTCTCGAATACACTTTACCTGTTTCTCGCCAAAAATACCATTATTCAAAAATTGATACTTCCCCTTCTCTGGCATAAAATATGACCAAATCTCATCAAAAATAACGTCCCCAACAATCTCGCCGTATCAAAACAACGTTTCCCTCATCCCTACAATCGCGCCATAATAACAGCGCCACCAATCGAAACTTCTCTCCACCCATTCATCATCTCACCCACACCTGAACCAATCTATAAACACTTAACAATACCAGTTCTTCAACCCTCATACAGCTAACAATCCTAACTACTTCAAGATTTCAAAAACCTCTGCCCAAACCTTAACTCTGTCAATTTACTAAATTCATTATAACTAATTCCCTTTTGATCCAATTTACTATACAAACATCATTCACTTTACTTCATCCTATTCATCTATCACATAATCAATCAAAACACAAACAACCAACAATCAAAATTGATTTACTAACCTTGTTTTCGTGCTGCTTCTGTATCTCTTTCCTTTACTCGGTTAGCTCTTGCAAACAACACGTTAATCTCCCCTTTTGCAATTGTCTGCAATGAATTTAGTAACGGGCAACAACAATTAGAACTTGAAAAAAAAAATGTGTTCAAAAAGTGTGAACAATTGCCCACATCGAAGGTATTTATAGACCCCACGTGACTATTCATCGCACCACTTCGCGGTTGTTCAACTCTACACTGCATACATTTCAACTAACCTACAGTGTCCGAGTAAGAATCCGCAATAGCGCCAAATCCTTCTCTCACGATGCTATTTTATAGCTACCTACGTGATCCAGTGTCTTTCGCTCTATTCGACCGTTGATCACTTTCAGATAACTCCTTATCAAACCCCGTGCAATCTTTTCGTGTCGCTCTCTCTCTAAATTTTTAGAAGTTGAAAAATGCTTGAATGATAAGGAAGAAGAACTATTTATCCTTTCTCTCTCAAGCGGCTGGCAGTTATTGTGCCCCGTACGACCCATCCTTGGTTTTAGAACCAAGGCATCCTTTCCACTATTCATGTCAGACGTCTTGTACCTTTTCAATAAAACTGCATTTCCATCATTACCCTACCCCTCATGTTTTAACCTATTTTTCTCTCCTATTTCCATATCTTTTTCTGACCTTCCCACACTCATGATGACTTACCTTATACGATATCAGACTTCTGCAGCTTTATATATAAAACAAAACTAGAAGGTTCTACATTTCCTCATTTTTGTTTCTTTGTCCTTATTTATCATACTTATAGTGATAATGACGTTATTTTCAAAGCTGAGAAAATTTTCAAAATTATTCAAAATTATTTGCCACAATAGCCTCAAAATGGCATTTGAAACTATAAAGGATCCAATTTATTTACCTCTTTTTTGTTACATTTAACAAACTAATCTTTACTTATGATAAATACTTTACACAACGTCTAAAACAACCTTAAATAACCTGAACGAAAACATCTGATCAAATTATTCGTCAGTCCTCCGATCTTCAAATTCGATCTCAACCACAGCAATCAAACCAAACATCTTTTCTCGATCTACCAGATCCCTAACCAATTCACGAAAGCATACCTCATAGAAATAATGGGCATACTCAAGTTCCATACTCCTAACATCTAATCCTTCGAGCTGACACTCCATCACTGATAACTCGGCATCATAGCCACGCACACCAAAAATCCCCTCCCGCACTTCAGCAGTCTTTGTAGCCAACCATCCATCCGCGGCATGACGAATCCTCTGTGATCGATTCCGTACCATCCTAATCTCTTCTCTATTTTCATAAATCATCCTACCCTTATTTATATGTTTTTCACACACTTTCTCCTTAAAACATGATTTTTATCATATTCTCGTAACAGAAAACACCAGAATCTCAAAATATACTATTTGAACTTATCCCTTCACTCAAGTACCTACATTACATTATTTATCCTAGTCGAGCTTATTCTACCAAGAGTTATATTTCTATCGACCTGTAGTAGCTCGAATTTTCACGTTACATATTTCCTATAATCCCCCCCCCCCCACACACACACCCATGTTAAAACAGAAAAAAAAAATCATACTTACATCACAACGTCAATGTTAGCACATATTTATTTCAGTTCGAACATCACAAAAATAGTATTTTCCATACTTATAAGCTACTATTCATTTCATACATCCTACAAAATTCAGTTCGATTCTAAGAGACATTTTCTATCTACATGACACAAGAAATTGAATGATAACTTTTTATTTATATCAAAAACATTACATACAATTTCACAGATAACAAGTTTTTCAGTACATCAATCTCAGGTATATAACAGAAACATTATCCATCCAGCACCGAACTCAAGATACTTTTCAAATAAGAAGTTTTTTAATGTTTTTAAAAGTCACAGGTCATTCAGGCGCGCTGACACATCAACTCCTCCAATTCTTCTTGCTTCAGTGATCTTTCACCCTAAAATAAAGTAGAAATTGGAACTAACAAAGAGCTTCACTCGCGTGAGTTTGGTTGAAGTCTAATCAAACTTCAAATAGAAATAATGCAAGTACTAGACTCAGTACTATAACCAAATTCTCGAGCTAACGGTTCTCTGAGCACCAAAACATGATAGAAATGCAAAAGTAGACTCCCACAGGTTGTCTCCCACCTCCACTACCATCACACCCACCTTTGAAACAGCCACCACCAAAGAGTTGGTAGAGATGAAGAGGGCCCGAACTTAGAATCCATGATGATACAAGAAATTAGCATAACTCCCCCGCGGTTTTGCCTATCCCTGTATATGAAGCCCTAATCTTGTCTTATGCAAGAATACAAAGACAGGCTCACCGGTCCACATCTATCAAGAAGACGACATAAAACCTCAACTTACAGTAAAACTTTTCCTCAACTTCAATCGCTTCATCTTCTGACATGCCTAGATATGTCGGAGGAACAGGAGTGGGTATCGACATCTCCATGGATTGATCACCGAAGAATCTCAACTTCAACCTCTGCATTTCAGATGCAATCCTCTCCTCAAGGACCATACTATGAGTCTTCAGCATTGTTAAAAATTTTTAAGGAAATTTCACAAAGGACAAGCGTACTCTGCTTTCAAAATCCGATGCAGTTATCATTTATATAACCCTACATTTAATGTGCAGGTACATTTTACCAAGCGTCATCATTCATTACAGATGCAACTTTTTGTATCATAACCGTCACATACATCAGTATCAACATCCTCATTAAATACACGTCATTTTCCATATAACGTGTAAGTTTCGCATAGTTAATACCATCAATATTCTATTTCAATTATTAAGAATTTTAGCCAAGATTAAAAGTTGATCTTTTCTCAACCAAAGCTTCTCGTGACTTCGGTTGCGGGGGGGGCGATTATAGGGACCTATCCCTTGATCTCACCCAAAGTCGAGCTCACCTAGTTCAAATTACCTCCATCTCAGACTCACACTCTTTTAACACATTTCCCCAGTTAACATTCTAACCTACCCCACGAACTGGTCAAGAACGTGGACCAAACTTAAATAAAAAAACCTTATCCAGTTAAAGACACCAGTCTCCTACGAACTCGTCAGTTGCTCACTCAACAGCCACTAACCACATTATTTAAAGAACGTGCTCCAGCACGATGAAGAGCTGCGGAGAAGGCCTATATAATGAAAATTTTCTAGAAGAGACAGGGACCAGAAAAATAACATAAAAGATTACATAGAAACTGCTTGTTCTAGATTCTTGATAATCATCAAAACTTCTTAAGTTACAAGATTCAAGCAATTCTATTTTTAGAGATCACTTGTAATAAGATATCCGCCTCAAGCAATAAAGATACTTTCAACAAAAGTCTTTCCCGCGAGGTCATGTTTTTACCTATTCAAAGGTTTTCCACGCTAAAATCACTTGTTTCATTTCTAACTTTCGATTAGAATATTGTTACAGGTTCATTGGTGTGATAGCAAATTTCAAGCTTACGGAATTTGGCCATAACAGGTTTGATAGAGGAGTTTTAGGAAATTTTAGTTTGGGAGTGATTCGCTGGGTGTTAAGGTGGAAGAAATGGAGTTGTAAGGGCTTTATGGATAGTTCTGGTGTGAGCGGTGCGAGAAATAGGTGAAGATGAATGGAGAGGGTGATTGGTTGGTAGCTCTGAGGTTACGGCGCGATTGTAGCGATGAGTGGAGATGCCATTTTGATATTGCTAGATTGTCGGGGACGTTATTATTGTAGGGATTTTGTCGGATTTTATGGCAGAGTGGGGGAAGTATCAAATTTTGAATAATGATATTTTTGGCAGGAAACAGGTAAAGTGTGTTCGAAAAGCTGTTGAGATTCCTATAATTCGACAAAAAGTAAATAAAATTAGCAAATTATCGATGTTACTTATTAAAAATAAAAAAGAATCGAGAACTGAGCAGATGTATTACTTTAATGAAAGATACCAAAATGAATTAAATGATATGAACTATATCGAGAACTATGGTAAAAAGTAAAAATATAAATGATAGTAGCAGATAGTAAAGCGAATGATGTATTGGAGAGTTATCTCGACAACAATTTCTTTATTAATATAAAAACTTATTGTAGTGGCATACTTTCCGGAAGGAGAATCTTTGCCAACACTTATTCGTAAAGAGAATACAATAAGCTAGATAAAACAAGATTTTATGTGGAAAACTCAGTAAAGGCTGAGAAAACCATGACCTCGTGGAGGATTTTTATGTAAAATCTAGTAAGATGCTAGTTATTACACATTTTGAGTGATATTGGGTTTAGGAAGTAAGAATAGTAAAATATTGCTGCCTTGTAGTATATATTCTCTGCCAATTATTATAGTCATACAGGCAGTTTTACAAATAGAAAGGAATGGTCTTCTATTTCGAGGGAGTAGGCGAACTCTGCGGATCTCTAACAGTTCTTTTTTGACCAGGCTTCATCGACTACTTTTGGAAAGCAGAGGACTTATAATAACTTCATGAATTATGGCCTTCAATCAAGTGCGGTTGTCTCCGAGTACAGTCTGCTGCTTACTCTTGTCGAATCTGGGAATATGCTACTACAATCGCCCCATTCTTGATAGAAGAACTTGTGGTTGTGTTGGGAAGAAGTTTAAAGCTGAAGAGGTTGCAGAATGGGAAGATGAGTTATCTGTATTATTTCCAAGGTCAAAAGAACTGTATGTGGTCAAGTCATTTTCGAGGCGCAATTAATATGGTATAGTAAATCAGGCGGAGTTACATATGGTATAAATAGAGGGTTATTGAAAGTGGAATAGTAGTGTTTGTACAAGGATGTCTGTTGCCCCAAGTGTGGTCTAAAGCGTTATCTGAAGCGGAAGACGGTGAATAGCCTGAGGGAAAGATCTAGCAAAAAATGATCGGTAAGAACTTTTTATGTGATCGTGTCATGGCACTGGTTGGGTGAGAGGTCAAGCGAGAGAAGATGCATATCTGTTTGGAAACAATTGTGCTATTATGTGGTGCTGAAGGTAATGGCGTGTATTAGTTTGGGGGAGAAAGGGTAACTATTTGTGTTGATGATAAAGATTTGAAGCTCAGATGGACGTCCAGGGATCTTGCTGAATGTGGAAGGCTTCTTATAATTGTTTGCTGCCTTCGTCTGAGGAAGTAGCCTATTAGAAGTTCAGTGACTTGAGATTCATTGAGGTTCTTAACATTGGAAAGAGGCTTTAATGTCCGATTCTGGTGAAAAGAAAACACAGAGTTATCAATCCTGTAGGTCAAATATACAAATAGATGTAGTTTGATGTAATGTAATCGAAGGATGTAGTCCGAGATATTATATGTAACAAAATTGAAGGAGGAAGTTGTCAAATATGAATTGTAACTTTATTCATAATAATAAATAAATTTAATATCTTCGATATGCTATTAATGTGTAATTTGATTATCCATTGAGTTTTTTTTTTTTTTTTTTTTGTAAATAATCGAAGGTAAAATATCAAACGTGCATGCACATAAAATGTTTATGGGTTGGCATAACATCTCGAATGTAGTTGACTGAGTGGGTCCCAGAATAGATTTCGAGGTTGAGTGATTTGACTTTAAAATTGTAGAGTTCCAAGGCAGAGTAAATACAGGTAAGTTGAACCATGACTGGAGGGGGCATAAATAAGTCTTGTTGTTACAAATGTGAAGCATTCATGCAAGATGGTAAAGACGAGAGCTCAGGTCCTTGATGGTGTGTTCAGATGTATTCAAGCGATGTACTGGGTGTTGTACACTCGATATTTTGGAACTCAGAATTGTGATATGCATATGGAAGATCTGGAAGAGGCTGATTATGAAGGGATGAGCGAGACAAAAGTGAAGGAGGCTGAGGAGGACTTTGAATTTTATGTCAAATTGCAGTTTTGGCGTCCTCCTGAACGATATGGTGGTATGTAGACTCGAGCAAAGTTGTTGGTGAAGAGGAAAGATGAAGTTGCAGCTAGGGGTTTATGAAATTGTAATATTTAGTAGGAGTAGGTCGTTGTAAGGATTTATTATGGTCAATGAAATAGAATGAAAATAGTTGTGTTGGAAGTTTTGTCGATTGAAGTAATTTTTTGTTTATTTGTCGATTGGATAATGTACTTGTTGAAATTTGGTAATAAAAAAAAGATTTAAGCAAGTTTCTTGAAGAATGTCGAATATATTGATATTGTAGATGTTGTCGAACGTGGACCCAAAAATATAGGAATATGTAGGTAAAGTAGAAGTTGAGGAATTGTCAAGAATATTCATTATGGCCAGATGTGTTCTTTTAAGTGATAGTATCAAATATAAGGAAGATAATGTTAATCGTCATTGTGACAATATAGGTTGTGTTTTGCTGCACGTGAATGTAGCCGAAGAAGTTCGTCGAGATATGGAAGGATCAGATTGGGAGTGTAAGCGTTTGTTGGCTCTAAGAAGGCAAAGTATCGTAGAGGCCGGGAAGAGAAGTAGAAGGCATTATGTTCGAGGATTTGAATGGTCGTGAAGTGGTGCGATGAACAGTCATGTGGGATCTATAAATACCTCTGAAGTGGGTGACTGTTCACACTTTCCAAACACACAAAAAAAAGTCTTTATTGCGAATTGCCTTTGCTCATCATTGTATTGGTTGTCTACGATTGTAAGGGGGAAATTAGTGTACTGATTGAAAGAGCCAAGCGAGCAAAGGATGGGGATACAGAAGTAGCACGTAAATAAGGTTAGTGATTCGGGCATTGATGTTTGACTATTGTGATTGATTAAGGTATAGACGAATAGAATTAAGTAAAATGAATGTTGTTGTATGTTAAATTAAATCGGAGAATGATTTGTAAAATAAAGTGTTAGGGTTTGATAGAGGAGTTTTAGGAAATTCTGGTTTGGGTGTGATTCGTTGGGTATTAAGGTAGAAGAAATGGAGTCGTAGGGGTTTTATGGATAGTTTGGGTATGGGCGGTGTAAGAAATGGGTCGAGATGAGTGGAGAGGGTGATTGGTTGGTAGCGCTGGGGTTACCGCGCGATTGTAGCGATGAATGGAGATGTCGTTTTGATATTGCTAGCTTTTTGGGGACGTTATTGTTGTTGGGATTTGGCCGGATTTTATGCCAGAGAAGGGGAAGTATCAATTTATGAATAATGGTGTTTTTGGCGGGAAACAGGTGAAGTGTGTTAAAGAAGATGTTGAGATTCCTATAATTTGACAAAAAGTGAAGGAAATTAACAAGTTATTGATGTTACTTATTAAAAATAGAAAAGCATCGAGAACTGAGCAGATGTGTTACTTTAATGAAAGATGCCAATATGAATTAAATGATATGAACTATATCGAGAACTCTGGTAATAAGTATAAACGTAAATAATAGTAGAAAATAGTAAAGCGAATGATGTGCTGGAGAGTTATCTCGACAACGATATCTTTATGAATATATGAACTTATGAACATATATATGTATCACATATAATAGATTTAACTGTGTAAAAATTATAGAATCTGTTGTACAGGTTCGATTTAAAATGGCTTAACCAATTCAAAATGATGAAAAATACATATACGGGAGTCTGGAAGACGTAAAGCCTATAATGATTGATGTGAGGACTTGTGTACAACAATTGGGAGAGAGGTATAGGGTATGATAGAGTAGTGCAGATTTAGGTAGCGTAGAATAGTTTAGGGTGACACCTAGTACTATCGAACAGGCTGAGGAGGTGGATACAGAAATAGATGTAGATCACGACCCTCAAGCCAGTGACCGAGAAGGTAGTGGGGATGGGGAAGAAGATGTGGATGAAGGCGAGGAGGCATGTTACAGAGAGGGTCCAGAGACGAAAAAGATACTAAGTATCAAGAGGAAGTATGGTATTCCAGGGGATATAAGGTTAGAGGAGTACCAGTACAAAATGATCGACTAGGAAATACCTCTTAATGGTATTCTGGTTCATCGAGAACAAATAAAAAAGGAATTGAAGCTTCGCCTCAGGGCAGACCAAATGAAATTAATGAAATTCTTTGATGTGGCACCGGGGTAGTTAAATCCGAATGTGTACGATCTGTTTAGGTTTTGTGGGGCAATAAATGGTCGACTTAAGACCAGGGGGGATGAGTTAATAACTGATGATGATTTATATGTGTACTACACACTCAAGATGAACCCGCAGAAGCTAGGTTACCACTACTTGGAACAGTTCTTGAAAAGGCCATTGTTTTATGATATGGTGTCAGCTGGGGGACGATACACCGATGAGCGCTTACTTGTCTCCAGAAATTACGAATTCGATAAAAAAGGGCCCAGAGAACCCTTAAAGAGAAAAAAAATTTACTTAGGTGTGTGGTTAGGTAAATGTAATTTTCGATGTTCAAATTGTGTGAATGAGATGTAAGTGTTTCTAACTTGTTTATGATGTTTGCAGCGTTGAAAGAGGTCGACAAGAAATCGAAAGTAAAGGAAGGTGAGGAGAGATTTTTTTTGTAGGATCGGTAACCTAGTTATCGATCAAGATCTTGAAAACACTCTATTCCAAGAGGCTGGTTTAAAGAGGTCGAGGGTCAAAGGGTCAAAAGTGCCTGTTATCGACAGAAAAATGTCGGCAAGGAATAAGATAGTCACTGATACTAGCTTACCTCTTGAAAATTACTCCCTGGTTGGGTACAACACTGATACAGAGATCGATGTTATGCCGGGAGAGTCTTTGGGAAGAAATAAAAAGAAGAGGGCGGCGAGTTTTGATGTTCCTCCATTACTTCCTTATAAAAGGAAAACTCAACAATCGATAACGGAGGAGGTGGCTGATACTGTTAGTGTAGCAGTTACTGTGGAAATGCGTCCCCCACGGGGTTTTGGGAGTGTGGTCCCAAAGAAGACTAGTGGTGAGGCGTCGAAGAAAAAATATGTTGAAGAGACTGAGACAGAAGTGTTGAAGACCATAGATGCTTATAAGTTTGGGACGGATGAGTTTGAGGATTGTATGGTGGGGGTTGATAGTTTAAATACATTTTTTAGCCAGGGTCAGAGGAATTTGTCGAAGGTGAGAAATTTAAATGCTTTTCTACGAATGAAAAAATTGGTAGGTCACTCGAATATTCATTATATGGCTATGATGCAGATTAAGAAGTTGGCAACTGAGGCGATGGGTCGTGTTGTGGGCAGTAGAGAGCTGGCAAACCAGATTATTGCCTACACAAATATAGAGAAAGATTTGATCACAAAAATGGCAGATTTGAATGCCATTTTTAATAGGTATAAGCTTGATGCCAAGAAGGCGAGGGAAGCTGCGCTGAGTGAAGCGAAGAAAGTGGTTGAGAAAGAAAAAAATGAGGCTTTGGCGTTGCAGAAGGCCACCTTTGAAAAAGTTATAAGGGATTAAGTTGCTGATGCTCGTAAAGTAATGGAGCAAAGACAGGCAAGCTTCTCGATGAGGTGAGGGCGAGGATGAATAAGGAGAAATTGGCAAATTGCATGGAAGTGAGGATGCACTATAAAGACCATTATGACGCGTTGGAGGAGAGGAAATTTATATACAAGGGACTTGTAAAAGCTGTTGGTGTTGTGTTTGATAATAGCTCAGATAATGATGTACCCCAGACTCCTGATGTACGCGGGGCAATCGAAGACATCAAAGGTGATGTGATGGTGGATGCTGATGGTGCTCGTCCTAGTAAGGTAGCAGATGTGCAGGTTCCCGAAGGTTCCCTGAATTTGAATGAAGAAAAATCTCCTTCTAAAATATTAAACCTCGTGTAAATTGTGTTTGTTTGAGAAAGGATGTAAAAATGGCCAGTGGAACCGAAATAATTTAGCTCATAGTATTATGCTGAAACAATTTGATGTAGCGGTAAAACTTTTTTATTTGTGAAAGAAATATGTGCACGTGTTTTGTAAATAGTTCTAAGTAGCAGATTTGATAAAGTGATTTTGATCGAATGTGACTATAAATCGAACAGAAAAGTGAGAAACGCTTGTTTGCGTGATATGTGAAAGATGGCCATGAAATGGCAAGTTATGAGAATAAGTACCATATGTATATCCTTAGATGGGTTTCTGTATTTAGAATTTGAGAAGAACAAGAGCTCTCTTAGAGGTTGTTCAATAAGTAAAGAGCACAAAGTAGAATACCATGTAATTGGATATTGTTTGTCTGATGTATACTTGAAAAGTATAGATCGAGATCAAATCAAATAGCAAAGATATTGTTTGTCTGATAAATACTTGACAAGTATAGATTGAGATCAAATCAAATAGTAAAGATATTGTTTGTCTGATGAATACTTAACAAGTATAGATCGAGATTAAATCAAATAGTAAAGATATTTTTTATCTGATGTATACTTGACAAGTATAGATCGAGATCAAATCAGATAGTAAGGATCAAATTGATAATAAAAGATGTTTATTTGAATCGATCAAAACGGTTACAGTGTCTCATCTGTAAAACAGCTTCAGCTGAGCCGTGTTCCATGGATATTCAAGTTGTATTTCGTCTTCAGTCATCAGCCAATAATTCTCACTATCTGTTTTATTGCTAACAATGTCTGGCCCTTCCCAGTTTTCTAACAATTTTCCATAATTTTTAGGCCGAGTACAATCTTGGATCCGTTTTAAGACAAGGCCTCTAATACCAAATTTTTGTTCCTGAACTTTCTTCTTGTATGCTTTTTCAAGGTATCATGGTATCGTTCTAAATTTGCGATGGCCTTGTCTCTAGTTTCCTCGATCCAATTGAGGTTACAAAAAAGACCAAGTTTATTTTCTTTGTCTGGAATTTTTCGTCGAGTACTGGGTAGATCGAGGTCCAAAGGTATGACTATCTCAATGCTAAAAGCCATCATGAATGGAGTACCACCTATTGAGACTCGAGGTTTGGTGCAGTAGGCCCAAAGAACCCTAAGCAATTCATCCACCCATCGCCCTTTCTTGTCGTTGACACTCTTGCGTAATCCCAATTTGATGCTTTTGTTTATGGCTTTGACTTGTCCATTGCCTTGGGGATAATATGGTATGGATGTTATAAGCTGGATTTTGCATTTATGGAGGAAAGCAATTACTTTGGTGCTGATGAACTGTTTGCCATTATCGGAGTGTATCATTTGTGGACATCCAAGCCTGGTGATATGTACTCCCAAAGGAATTTGATAACTTTTTTTTCATCAGTATGGCAGAGAGGAACTGTTTCAACCCATTTTGTGAAGTAATATATAGCAACTAGGATGAACCTTCAGTTTCCCGATGCTGGATGGAAAGATCCAATGATGTCAATTCCCCATCATTTGAATGACCAGAGAATATTGCTAATAAGCAAGTCTAAGGCTGGTTTTTTGATGTTTTGGGCATGGATTTGGCATTTGTAGCATTTTCAAATGAAGTCTTCGCAGTCCCATTTCATCTTGGGCCAATGCAACCCTTGCGTAAAAGCGCATTGCGCTAACGATCTTCGTGAAACATGTGCTCCATAGATACCTTCATGAAGTTCTCAGATTTTGATTTGAGTTTGATTCTGAGAAATATATTCGTTAAGTGGTTCCCCACCTGTAATTCGATATAAAATGTGACCTTGGACAGTGAATCTGGAGCACTTGGCCAGAAGTGATCGAGCTTCTTCGTCATTACTGGGGAGGATGTTGGAGTTGAGATATGCATAGAATTGGCGTCTTTAGGATCGTCGTCTTCAGCAATGGTGATCTAGAGTATTGATAGTATATCGAGGCTGGAATGCTCAATAATTTCAATTTCTAATGACCTTTTTTCACTGTCTCTCCGCATTGCGGCTATGTAAGCTAAAGTATCGGCATGTCGATTTTCTTGTCGGGGTAAGTAAGAAATTGTTACATGTTTGAATCTTTACATATTTTCTTCGACCTGAGCTGCATAATAAACCATTCTTCTTGCTGCTTTAAAAGTTTTATTGTAATGATTTGCCACGATCAAAGAGTCGGCATAGACTGCTAATTCTTCTGCCCCGAGAATAAGTGCGAGATCGAGACCGTGTAAAATTCCTTTATATTCAGTCTCATTGTTGGTGGCATAGAATTTTAGTTTGATAGCTTTTTCGATTTGATGATTGGAAGGCGTAACATGGACGATGCCAATCCACGATTCTTGTGGTCCAGCTGATCCGTCTGTAAAAAGTCGTCAACCAAAGCTTTTTGACCATGCGTCTGGTTTTGCTATTGAGTTATCTGTGAAGATCTCTTTGAGTTCTTCTCAATCGGGGTCTTTGGCGGGAAAGTCTGCCAAAAAGTCGGCAACTGCTTGTCCCTTGACAGATATTTGGGGTTCAAAGAAAATATCGTATTCCCCAAGGAAAATAGGCCATTACTGGATACGTCGAGATTTTTTTTTTGGAGAGTACTAGTTTGAGGGTGTATTCTGTGATAACATTGATGGAATGAGCTTGAAAGTAGAGATGAAGTTTTTGAGAATTGTAGACCAGAGCGAGTAGCTATTTTTCTGGTGTCGTGTACCTTTTTTCAGCAGGCATTAGTATTTTGTTGATAAAATTGATTAGTTTTTCCACTCCACCATCTTCTCGAATAAGGACGGAACTTATCAAATCTTCGGTGTGGATAAGTACATTGTAAAATATTCGCCATCAATTGGAGTACACATTATAGGAGGACGCCCCAAGTATCGTGTAAGATCTTGGAAGGCCATCTCATAGTCAGGAGTCCAAATGACTTCCTTTTGTTGTTTGTTCGAAAGAGGAGTAGGGTTGCCATAAAGATGGAGGTGAAGGAGTTTTCATCGATCAGATGACTTTAAGATAAATCTGTGTAGAGCAGCAATTTTTTATGGAAATTTTTGAACGTCTTTTTTTGTTCGAGGGGATGGCTTTTCCATGAGTGCTTTGATTTGTGTGGGATTAATTTATATTCCTCTTTTGCTGACCAGATGTCCCAGAAATTTGCTAGATCTAACTCCAAATTGGTATTTCTCTGGGTTAAGTTTCATTTGGTACTTGCGAAGGATATCAAATATAGTTTGGAGGTTACTGGAGTGGTCCTCTCATTTCAGGCTTTTGCAAATCATATCGTCGATGTAGACTTCCATAATTGTGCCGAGATGATCTTTGAATATTTTAGCCACAAGTCTTTGGTAAGTAGCGCCTGCATTTTTTAAACTGAAAGGCATGACCGTGTAATAGTAGAGACCTTTGTCGGTGACGAAGGTTGTTTTTTCCTGATCTTCTTTGGCTAGTGAAACTTGGTTATAACCAGAGGCTGCATCCATCATATAATGAAGTTCGTATCCTACGACTTAGTCAAGAAGTTGTGGAATTAGTAGTAGCGGAAAACTGTCTTTAGGTGTGAACTTTTTGGGTTCTGCAAAGTCAACACGACCCCTAATTTTGCCTTCTATCTTTGGTACTGTTACGATATTAGAAACCCACTTCAGTTATTTAGCTTCCCGAATAAATCCTACCCGAAGGAGTATATCAATTTCTTCATTTACTGCATCACAGAGTCGGGGGGACTAGATTCCATCTTTTTTGAATGATAGCTTTGCTGTCTAGAAGGAGGTTGAGTTGATGACAAGTAATTAAGGGATCGACGCCGGGCATTTCTTGGAAAGACTATGCAAAAATGTCGATGTTCTTCTTAAGTAACTGTATTATGGCCTCTTTTTCCTCGGTCGATAATTTAAAGCCGATGAAGGTTGTGTGTCCCAGGCCATCGATTTCAACATATTCGACTATCTTGGAATCATGATGCTCAGATGTTGTCGATTCTTCTTGCTGTAGTTGTTATGCTTTGAAAAGTTTGGTTGTATGAGGGTTGGTTGTGGTATTTTTGCACATTTGTGCAACTGTTTGGCAACCTTTGATTTTGTATATTCCCAAGTAGTGCTAGATGATAAGTGGAAGGCACTACTTTAATTGAATGCAACTGGCTTCGATCCAAAATTCCCAAGTATTTGCACTCTGTATCGATGACACAAAATTTGACGAATGTAATTTCAGAACCTGCCTGAACGGGCAGAGTGATCTCTCCTGTGGCTGATTCTTTCAAACCATTAAAACCCGTGATTGTTATTGCCGAAGCTTTTACCGAATCTGTAAGGCCTAGGACTTTAATTTCCCTTTTGAACAATACATCTGTGGCACTTCCAGTATCGATGAGAAATGTATGTTTATAGTCCTACCCGACTTTGTGCATAATGACGAGAGGGTCATCATGGGGGTATTTGATGTGGTTTGTGTCACAGTCTTCGAAGGTGATTTGGTAAGGGCGCTTCGATTTACTTGTGCTGGGAATATGTTTCATTGATTTATCCGAGGAGGTTATTTTGCAGCAAGATGTAATTTGATCGTCTTGTTTTCTTTTCTTTCCTTTCTCGATCTCAATCATGCACAGGTGGCGAGCTTTCCCTTGATCCTGATTTTGCTCCACTTCTTTATTTTTGGCTTCATTCTCTAGGAATTTTTGGATGTCAATAACATAATTGTTGAGTCTTTCATCTAATAGGATGCGAAGGAAGATTCGTATGAGGAAGTAACAGGTGTCAGTCTCATGGCTATGCACATTATGATACTGACATAGTAGTTTATTGGGAAGATCAGGAACTGTCTATGGTACGCGATAACACTCATCTTACTTTATCATTGGTAAGATAGCGGAGAGAGTTGTTATCATTGGCGGAAAAACTGGGACAAGTCTGTCTTGTTTGTAGTCCCTTCTTCTATTATTATCAGTATTTTTGTCGCATTGTTTAGGCGCTTCAGGAGTAACTGTTCACTGAGATGGGGTCGAAGATATTTTTCAAGAATAGATTACAGATGAGCTTTTAATCTTATCTTTTTTTGATCGCTCTAGTTCGATGTTGTTATTAACCACATCAATCATCTTAGTGACTGTACGCGGCTTGCGTAGAGTAAGTTCTTCTCAAACTTTTGAGTCAATATACCAGGCGGAGGTGAATGCTGGAATGACGATCTTAGGGTCTGAGTTCCCCATTTTCCTTGTTTCCTGCAGGAAGCGTTTATAAAAGTTTGCCAGGGTCTCTTTCGTACCATGCTCGAAGTAAAACAAGAAATTGACAGTGATCTTTCGCTATCTTTCATGAGCGTAATTAAATTCGAAAAGATGTTGCAACTGGCTGAACGTGGAGATGGAGGCCTCTTAGATAGTATGGAGCGAACAGAGCGGTTCTTCCTTCAGGCTCATGTTGAATAGCCTACATAGCATGTGGTCAAGTTTGGAATATAATCCAACTCCGACTTTGAAATGTTGAACATGTGTATGTGGGTCAGTCAGGCCTGCATACTGAATAAATTTGGGCATATAGAAATCGTCCAGAATGGGCATAACTTCGAGATAAGGGGAGATGGGGTTTATCTCGATTCTATCAAGTGCAGGCCTTCGGCCTGGAATGTCAGAATTTATGGCCTGGATCCTGTTGTTGAGGTTGTCTAAGGTGATGAATTGTTGTGGGGGAAATGGTAAACCTATAATCTGAGGAACAAAATCTCCCTGTCCTTATAGTCCCAATCGATCCCTGATCGGTCTTCTTTCAGGCGGGGGAGTGGGATGTCGAATGCACTGACTTTCATGAGTTGTCGATGCTGAGGATGTTAAGCCAAAATATCGAGAGGATTTATTTGGGTTCCCAGATCTGAATCGATAAACAAGGAGCTCGTCTTCCCTTGGTGGATCGTCACGTTGAATTGCTCTTGATCTACGCTCGCTTCGAACGAGTGGAGGGGACGTTTGTCGTCCGGTAGGCCGATCTTGCGTTCTTCAAGTTGTTCCATTTCTTTTTGATATATTTGGCTCTATTGATCTAAGGTTTTTTTCCGTTCATCTCTCTATATTTGAAGAGCTTCAGCGTGGGCACACTGATCTTCCATTCTTTGGGCTTTTTCTGTGGCCATCTGTTACTGAAGCTCGAGTACGACACCGTGAAGATCAATAGTTCTTGGTATTTCCTAATCTCTGTCAGTACTAAAATAGTTTCTTAGGTTTATGTTTGTCATTGGATGGCATTTAGATCAGTGATGGTAAAAAAAATGTGGTAATTCCCACAGACGATGCCAATTATAGTAGCATGTTTTCTGGAAGGAGAATATTCGTCAATACTTATTCATAAAGAGAAGGCAATAAGCTAGATAAAACAAGATTTTTCGTGGAAAACTTAGTGAAGGCTGTGAAAAACCACGACCTCGAGGAGAATTTTTATGTAAAATCCAGTAAGATGCCAGTTATTACACGTTTTGAGTGATGTTGGGTTTAGGAAGTAAGAATAGTAAAAGATTGCAGTCCTATAGTATCTATTCTCTGCCTGAATTTATAGTCAGACATGCCTTTTACAAAAGAAAAGAAATAGTCTCCTATTCCGAAAGAGTGGGCAAACTTTGCGGATCTCTAACAGTTCTTTCTTGACCAGGCTTCAATGGCTACTTTTGCAAATCGAGGACTTATAGTAACTTCTAGAATGATGGCCTTCAATCAAGTACGGTTGTCTTCGAGTACATTCTGCTGCTTACTCTTGTCGAATCTGGGGAATATGCTACTACAGCTTTGTCGAGTATGAATACGCCGGAGGGTGTTCTTTGAGATATGGAAAGGTTGGAGCAACAATGTTTTGGTTTGTTATCTTTTAGAAGGTGAAGAGTCAAAGACTTCAAGAAAAGATGTGCAAGGATTATGCTCGAGTACACGAACAGTCGCGAAGTGGTTAAATGAACAGTCGCGTGGGGTCTATAAATAGCCCCGTGGTGGGCGACTGTTCAAATTTTACAAATTCTGCAAAAACTCTTTCTAGTAGGAACTCTTTATGCTCTTTACTATAATCATTGTCATCAATTGGGAAAGAGGAGATCAGTGTTTTGATTTAGAGAGCAAAACGGGCCAAATAGAGGGATATCGAGGCAGTGCGAATTCAAGGTTATTAATTTTTACTGTTTCGGTATGATATTTGAATAATTTATGTAAAGTTGTGTAAATGTATATACGATAAGGCTAGTGTTTAGAGGAATTTGCATTAGAAAGAATGAATTGGATGTATTTATAGTGAAATGGTGGAAGGGTTTCGATGACAGAATTTGTGATAGTAATGGTTGAAGGTTTCTATTTTAGTGGCAATGCAGTCATAAAGGGTTATAATGTGTTGGAGATAGAAAGTTTGTGAAAAATGGGTGGTGAGGAGGGAAGAGGGTGATTGGTGGGTGTCACTGCGAGTACAACGCGACTGTAGAGAGTTATTGGGATTTTTGTAAGATTGTCGGAAATGAAGTTTCAAATTAGATGTTATTTTGAAGGATTTCACATCGGAGAAGGTGTAATTTCGTATCTTTTGAATTTGATTGGTTTTGGCGTGAAACAGGTGAAGTGTAGTCGAGAACTTTGAGATTCCTAAACTTTAACAAAAATACATATTAGTATAGTAATCGATGATAGGACTTAGAAAAAATAGTAATAAAATATTGTATCGAGAACAAAATGTAGTAAGTGTATTCAGGTAGAAATGATATCCAGCAGATAGTAATGATAATAATAAGATAATTATGTGCTGGAGAGTAAACTCGACAACTACTTGAATATGAACATATGAACATATATAATTTATCAGATATGATAGATACTAATTGTGTAAAAAATGGAATCTAATTTTTAGGTTCATAAAAATGGCTGAACCTATCCATATTAATGATAAAAATATATTCAGGAACCTTCAAGATGTAGAGCCCCTGATGATTGATGTAACCACCTGTGTTCAAAAGTTGGGTGGTAGATATACGGTAGAGTTGAGTAGTGCAGACATAGCTAGTGCCGACCAGTTTAGGGTGATACCAAGGATTGTCGAAATGTCTTACGTGGAGGGTACCGAGACAAATGTAGATCACGAGCCACAATCTAGTTGTAATAACCCGTATTTAATTTTTTTTAATTATTACTCTTTATATTCCAAATCTGCATATTCCTATTCTTTAACTTCCGCATATTCCTCTGCATCATACTTCTGCATATTCTCATATCCTTAATGCAACTATAACTGTTCTTAGTGCCAAGTTTGGTATGGATTCCATCTTGGTAGAGTTTTTGGTGGTTTGATGGTTTTGGTAGTTTGGCGTTTTAGCTTGATTATGTAGTGTGTGTTCGGAGGGCAGTTTCTGCATCCGTAAGGGGTTTTCCGCTTCTCTCCTCCGCGTAGGTTATAGTATTTTTGATTCTGGACATTTTTGGTGTATCCAATTTTTGTTCTGGGGTAGAAAAATAGGGATTAGCTATCCCTGGTTTCTCAATGCCTATCAGACCGTCGTCGGACTCTTTCTGTCCATTTTATTCCTTCCGGCTAAGTTTCTAGCCGTTAGATTCCTTTTTAGGGCTTTAGGAGTTCTGGTGGCCGTTCAGCGGTACAGGTGGTGTTAGACCTTGGGAACCCTTTACGGTGGTTGCTCGAGTTGTTTCAGTCTTCTGAGGGTCTTGGAGTTGTGTGTGCATGGTTCAGGAGGACCTCAGTGTAGACTTTCCCAGATTACCGTTCGAACGAGGTTCCTTGTCGTTTGAACGAATCTTTGTGTTTTCTGATCATTTTTTGCGCCTTCTATACGTTTTGGCCATTGGACAGCATTATCGTTCGAACGAGTTTTATTGTCGTTCGAACGAGATTTATTGTCGTTCGAACGAATTGACTAACCTCCTGGATTTTGGCCCATGGCCTCTTGGTCGTTCGAACGAGATTTATTGTCGTTCGAACGAATTGACTAACCTCCTAGATTTTGGCCCATGGCCTCTTGGTCGTTCGAACGACTTTCGTTTGTTTCGACTACTTAAGTCTTTCTTTATCATTTCTTTTGGTTGGCTTCCTGCTAGGCGCTGCTTAGGCGATTTGAGAGAGAGAGAGAGACTTCTAGAGAGAGGATTCTTCACCCCAATCATCCCTTCACCTCCATTCATCACCTCCTCATCTTCATCATCATCCTCTCCTCTCCCCAATCATCCCTTCACCTCAATACTCTTTACCCAATCTCTCCCCTCGCTCGCGGATCCTTGCCGAGCTTCGCCGCGATCATCTCTCCTATTCTCGTTAGTGATTCTTTTTTCCCTTCCGTCAATTTCGCTTGATTTGGCGTAGGTTGATTTTTAGGGTTTGGGTTTTATTATCGTTTCCTTAAATTGATTGAGGGTTTTTATTCTCTGCGATTGTGCTGGCTTGTCAGGTGTTCTGCTTGTCGTTCCGCGAACTTTGGATGAGTTTCCGGGTTGATTTCTGCAGGACTCGGGTCTATTATCAGGCGAGTTCATATTCCAACTTTACTAAGTTTTTTTACTAGTTCTGAGTATTGTTTTAGAGAGTAGTATTGAACTTAGAGATGGGCTGTGTTTAACTATAGTTTAACTTAGAGATTATTCTGTTAGAGTTGTTAACCTATGGTCGGGTTGTAGTTGTTAACCTGTGGTTGGGTTGTAGTTGTTAACCTGTGGTTGGGTTGTAGTTGTTAACCTGTGGTTGGGTTGTGGCTGTTTACCTGTGGTTGGGTTGTACATTGATTCTGGAGTTAGTTTTGGTTTGTATGAGACCTGAGATTGTTGGTGGTGGTTGGGTTAGCGTTCCCGTGGCTTGCCCAGGAATGCCCCCTCCAGCCTTAAGAGATTTTTGGGTTGGACGTAGGCGACGGTTTGGTTGCTGTTTCGGCTATGCAAATTCAGTGCAACAGAGTCCCTATCGATTCTGTTTGAGTTGCCAGGTTAGCGACAACTGTGTTGTGCTTGGGCACCGGTTACACATTATAACTTATTGAAATTGGATACACAAACACTCCGGTTCGGTTGACCTCCGACGGGATCCATGGAGTCTGCGAGATCAGGTTAAAATACACAGGTGAGATTGGGAACGACACTATCATACCTAGCAAAACCACCGCGGAGTGTGGATTGGTATGAGACAGAGTCCTGACGATCCCAAACTTAAACCTCGGTGAGGTTGAAATTCCATGAAATGCTTCGGACATGATGCTCCACGGGTTTGATCCACCCTTCCACTTTGATCGAGTGCGACCAACCTAACTTGGTCGAGCTTAAATAAATTGTACCAGTGTATCCCTTTACCGAATCTCTTTAAGATAGTATTAGGCGTTAGCATTATATCATATTGCATTAGGGGATATTTATGGGAATATCCCCGCTCATCATATCATAAGATTGCATCTAGGATAAGTATGGGATTATCCTAGTCATCACTTCACGACATAGCATTACATCATCATCATCATTCCCTCCTCTCACATTCTTAACTCTATTCCCTTTCAAATCCACTCTATTCTCTCTCCGCATTACTCTATTCTCCATTCTCTTATCAACTCAATCCTTCTTTCCTTATTGTTTTCTTAGTTCATTAATGGTTACTAATTATATTGTTAGAACTGTTTAGTTACTTATTTCCTTATCGCACTTGTCTCTACTCTATTTCTAGTACCTATTATTAGTAAGTTATTTAGTTCTGTTGGATTAGAGAGCTCGTTATTTGCCCACTCTCGCATTTAACTTTTCCAGAGGTTGAGTAGCTTAGACTGCCACGTGGGTAGCCAGTCCAGAGACTGATTTTGTAGCTGCAGATTCTTTCAGATCTAGATTTTGTAGGTGTTCTCAGTATTGTGCAGCTGAGCTCTTATTCGAGATGTTGTATTTCTTTCGCCATGATATGTATATATATATGTCTTTTTCTTCCGCGTTATGTTGTTATTTTATTGCATTGTTATTTCTTTACTCTGATGATTACTGCTATATGTGAATACCTGGGCCAGAATTTGTCTACGGCTTGGTTATTTGTGGGGTAGAATCTTTGGATTCCCCGACCTGTACTACTTAGAGTCTAGTAATTGGTCTAGCTACCGATTACTGTATTTTGGGGCGTGACACTAGTGATCGAGAAGGTAGTGGGGATGGGGAGGAAGATGTTGAGGAGGGTGAGGAGGCTTATTATGGAGAAGGTCCAGAAACAAAGGAAATATTAAGTTTCAAGAAGAAGTATGGTATTCCGTAAAACATTAGGTTAGAGTATCAATATGATATGACTGACCAGGAAGTTCCATTGGGTAGGATTCTCGTGCATCGAGAATAAATTAAGAAGGGTTGGAAGCTTCCTCTTCGAGCTGATCAGAAAAAGCTGTTAAATTTCTTTGACGTGGCACCTAGTCAGTTCAACCCAAATGTGTATGACCTGTTTCGCGTATGTTGGGCGAAAAACAGTCGACTAAAGTCAAGGGGGAAGAGTTGATCACAATGGATGACTTATGTGTGTACTACACACTCAAACAAAACCTGAAGAAGCTAGGATACCGATACTTGGCGAGGTTTCTGAAGAGACCATTATTCTATGACATGGTGTCAATAGGAGGGCGATATAGCGATGAACGTCTACTCATGTCTTGGAACTGCGAGTTTGACAAGAAAGATTCAGGGGAGCCCTTGAAAAGAAAGATTTTTCATTTAGTTTTGTGGTTAAGTAACATAAATGTTGATGTTGTGGTTTTATTTATGTCAAAATTTATGTGTAATTGGTATTTTGTGTTTGTACAGCTTTGAAGGAGATCGATAGGAATTCTGAAGTACAAGTGGAATTGCACAAGATTAGGAAGGAGTTCTTTGGTAGGATCGACAATCTTGTCATCGACCAAGAGTGAGTGGGCGCTTTGTTTCAAGAGGCAGGTTTAAAGAGGCCGAGGGCTAAAGGGGTAGTAGTTCCAGTAATTGATGGTAAGATGTCTACGAAGAACAAAAGGGCTTCAGAGCCTAGTTTGCCTTTGGAAAATCCTTCATTAGCTGGGTATACGACAGATTCCGTAACTACGGAGAGAAACTCGATATTCACTAAAACATTAGGGAAGAGCAAGAAGAAAAGGGCGGCTAGCCAAGCTGCTGCTCCCGTACTTCCTCCGAAAAGGTCTTCTTGAAGATCAACAAACGGGGAGGGGGTAAAGATTGATACACCAATTGCCGTATCTGTTGGGTGACCTCCAATCAGTTTATGAAGTTCACTTCTGAAGAAGAAGGCAGATTCGGAGTCATTGAGCAAGAAATATGTCGAGGAATCTGAGATTGAGGTCCAAAGGACCATGGATCTAAATGTTCTTGGGATGGACGTGCTGGAGGCGGAAGTGGATGACTATTTGGTTGGGGCGGAGAGCTTGATGACTTTTCTTAGCGAGGCCGCCGAAACATGTCGAAGGTGAGAAATTTTTCTGCTTTGATTCGCTTAAAGAATCTGGTAGCTGACATAAATACTCATATTATGAATGTAATACAGATCAAGAAGTTGTTGACTAAGGCCAAAGGTCGTATTGTTGGCGGTGGCACTTTGGCCAATCAGCTGGTGGCGTACAAGAATATCAAAAAAGATTTGACGAGGGAGAAGGAAGCTTTGATCAAGGACAGGAAGGAGCTGAATGCTACGTTGAATAAGTACAAGCTGGATGCTGGAAAGGCGAAGGAAGTTGCCCTTCGTGATGCAAAAAATGTTTGGAAAAAACGGTCGAGGAGGCTGAGTTGGTGAAGGATAAAGAAAAGGCGTTGGCATTGCTAAGAACAAATTTTGAGAAGGATGTGAGTGAGCAGGTCAACGATGCTCGAAGGTCGATGGAATTGAGCATGGGAAGATTTTGGAAGAGGTGAGGGCTCAGTTGATACGAGATAATTTAGATGCTTGCAAGAAGGTGAGGGCCAACTATGTAGGTCAGTACGAGGCGATAGAGTAAAGGAAAGATCATTACAAGCAGTTGGTCAATGCTGGGGATGTTGTCTTTGAGGATTCAGATCCCGAAGACGAGGTTTCAAAAACTCCTGAAGTTCCTAGTGGGAGGGAAGTTGTCGATATATTTGTAATGATGAATTCGGATGGATTGCATCCTGAGGAAATACTGGATGTGTTTACTCCTGAGGTGTTACCAAAGGTTCATGATGTAGTGTCTCCTCCTGCAGTTTAAATATAATGTTGTAAACTATATTTATTTTTTAATGAGAGATGTTAAAATGGTCGATGGGACCGAAACAATTTTTAACTATGTACTTTTGGAATGCTGATGTGTTTGTTTTCAAGGAAGTTATTTTGAAAATATTTTATGCATATTTGTTGTTAAATTTATGCTAAGTGTTACGATTCGATAAGATTGATATTTTGAAATGTGATTGTAGATAGTAGCGGATAAGTAAGGAATGCAAGTTTGCGTGATGAATAAATGATGGCCATAGAATGGAATGTAATGGGAAGAATTACCAAATGTGAATCCTCAATGCGGTATCTGGGTTTAAATTTAAAACGAGCAAAATATGACATATTTTGTTCGATAAGTAATGGATGCAAACAAGAATATCCTGTAATTGGATATGGTTTGCGAAGATTAGAATGTTAGTTTTGACGCATACTTTTCAAGTATGGATCGAGACTAAGTTAGGATAGAAAAAATAGTTGTTAGTGTTGATGCATACTTATCAAGTATGGATCGAGACTAAGTAAAGATAGTAAAGATTGTTGTTACTTTTGATGCATACTTATCAAGTATGGATCGAGACTAGGTAAAGATAGTAAAGATGATTTTAGTGTGCATGCATACTTATCAAGTATGAATCGAGACTAGGTAAAGATAGTAAAGATGTAAGGGAAAGTAAAGATAGTTTTTTTTAATCGATAAAAGTTGCTTCAGTTGATATCTGTAAAATATTTTCAGTTGGGCAGTATTCCATGGATATTCTAGCTGGATTTCATCTTTTGTCATCAGCCAGTAAGTTCCACTATTTGTTTTGTCACTGACAATGTATGGCCCTTCCCAGTTTTCAGACAGTTTTCCAAAAAATTTAGGTCAAATTCTATCTTGAATTCGTCTAAGGACAAGGTCTCCGATACCAAACTTTCGTTTTTGAACCTTTTTGTTGTAAGCTTTTTTTTATATGTCATGGTACCGTCCCAAGTTCGTAATGGCCTTGTCTTGGGTTTCTTCGATCCAGTTGAGGTTGCAGAGGAGACAGAGTTCATTATCTTCATTAATGATTTTTTCTTTGACCACTTGGTAGATCGAGGTCTGAGGGCATAACTGCTTCAGTGACGAAGGCCATCATAAATGGAGTACAGCCTATGGATGTTCGTGGAGTTATTCAGTATGCCCAGAGAATACTTAGCAACTCATCTACCCATTTTTCTTTATTCTCGCCTAGGCATTTACATAGTCCAGATTTAATGCTTTTGTTGATGGTTTCAGCTTATCCGCTTCCTTGTGGGTAGTAAGGCGTCGAAGTTAAGAGTTGAATCTTGTACTTGTGGAGGAAAGTTATGACTTTACTACTAATGAATTGTTTGCCGTTGTCAGATCGTATCATTTGTGGATAGCCAAATCTGGTGATAATGTGCTCCCAAAGGAATTTGATGACTTCGTTTTCATCGGTGTGACATAGAGGAACTGCTTCAACCCAATCTGTGAAGTAGTCTATGGCCACAAGAACAAATTTGCATTTTCTCGATATTAGGTGAAAGGGTCTAATGATATCGATCCCCCATCGTTTGAATGGCCAGAGGACATTGCTGATGTGAAATTCGAGTATTTGGCTTTTGATTTCTTGAGCGTGGATTTGGCATTTGTAGCATCTTCAAACAAAGTCTTTATAGTCATGTCGCATCTTAGGCCAGTATAAACCTTGAGTGAATACCCGTTGGGCCAATGATCGTCCTGAAATGTGAGCTGTACAGATCCCTTCGTGAAGTTTTTTTATCTTTATTTAGACTTGTTTATGTGAGATGCATTCAATAAGAGGTCTTCCTCACATAATGCGATCGAGGATTTTTTCTTGAACTATGAATCGCGAACATTTGGCCAAGAGTAATCGGGCCTTTTCTTTGTTACTTGGGAGAATGTTGGAATTGAGGTATGCATAAAAATGTCTTCTCCAATCGTCTTTATCTTCGTCATCAACAACATTGATGTGCATTCTAGAGCTAATATCAAGACTGGAATGTTCGATAACCTCGATTTCCAAAGTTCTTTTTTTACTGTCTTCGAGCATTCCAGCGATGTATGCCAACGCGTCAGCGTGGCAATTTTCGGCATGAGCGAGGTAAAAGATTGTTGCTGACTTGAATTTGCTTACTTTTTCTTCGACTAAGGCTGCATAGTCAACCATCTTTTCGGATGTCTTGAATGTCTTGTTGTAATGATTGGCGACGAGTGAAGAGTCGACATAGATAGTTATTTCTTCTGCCCCAAGGGTTATAGAAAGATTTAGTCTATGAAGGATAGTTTCATATTCTATTTCATTGTTGGTGGCATATAATTTGAGTTTAATAGCTTTCTCGATACGATGATTTGATGGTGTAACGAGAACGATACCGATTCCTTATCCTCGCTATCCAGCAGATCCATCAGTGAAGATTCTCTACCCTGTGCTTTGGGACCAGGCGTCTGGCCCTGTAATTGAGTCGTCAACCAACACTTCTTTGAGTTCTTCCCAATCGGGGTCTTTGACTGGAAAATTTGTCAAGAAATCAGCTGCTACCTGTCCTTTGATTGACATCTGAGGTTTAAAAGATAAGTCATATTCCCCGAGGAACATTGACCATTATTGAACTCTTTGAGATTTTTCTTTTTTAGAGAGTACAAGTCTGAGAGGATATTTAGTACTGATTTTGATGGGATGAGCTTGGAAATAAGGTTGAAGTTTCTGAGAGCTGCAGACCAAAGCAAGTAGTTATTTCTCGGTTGTTGTATATCTTTTCTCAGCAGGCATGAGAGTCTTGCTAATGAAGTAGATTGGTTTTTCTACGCTGTCGTCTTCTCGAATAACGACTGAGCTAATGAAATCGTCTATTATGGATAAGTGCATTGCTAGTGTTTCGCCATCAACAGGAGTACTCAAGATAGGAGGACTCCCTAAGTATCATTTAAGATCTTGGAGAGCTAAGTCACAGTCAGGAGTCCAAATAATTTCCTTTGTTTGTTTTTTGGATAATGGAGTTGGATTTTTACAAAAAAGGAGGTAAAGAAGTTTGCATCGATCAGATGATTTTGAAATGAACCTATGAAGAGCAGTAATCTTGCCTGCAAATTTATGTACATCTTTCTTGGTTCGAGATGACATTTCCATTAGTTCTTTAATTTGTGCTAGATCGATTTATATTCCCCTTTTACTAACCAGATGCCCCAGAAATTTACCGAATACAACACCGAATTGGCATTTTTCAGGGTTAAGTTTCATCTGGTAGGTGAGAAGGATATCGAATATGGTTTGGAGGTTGTTGCAGTGATCTCTACTCTTTGTAGATCATATCATCGATGTATACCTCCATAATTTTACCTTAATGATCTCTGAACATTTTGATAACGAGTTGTTGGTAGGTGGCTCCTATATTTTTTAACCTGAAAGGCATTATCGCGTAACAGTAAAGACCTTTTTCTATGATAAAAGTTGTTTTTTCTTGATCTTCTTCGGCGAGAGGAACCTGATTGTAACCCATTGTGGATATTTGGCTTCCCTGATAAATACAATATGAAGGAGTTTATCGATTTCCTCATTAACAACTTTGCAAAGGCGGGGAGCTAGATTTCGGCGCTTTTGCATAACTGCTTTGTTGTCTGGAAGGAGGTTGAGCTTGTGGCATATGATCGAAGGATGAATGCCAGGCATTTCTTGAAAAGACCAAACAAAGATATCAGCATTTTACTTAAGGACCTGGATCATAATACCTTTCTCATCGGATGATAGCTTGGAGCCAATGAAGGTGTTACGCCCGGGACCATAGAGTTCAATGGAAATTGCTACCTCGGTGTCAATTTTACTCGAATGTGGGGGGTGTTTCCTATTACAGTTGCTATGCCTTGAGAAGTTTCCCCGAATGAGAGTTGGTGGTAGTATTTTCGCACATACGTGCAACTTCTTGGCTACCTTTGATTTTGTAGACTCAGTGATCTGGTTGAAATCTCAATGTCAAATTATATGTAGAAGGTACTGCTTTGATAGAATGTGGCCAACTCCATCTTAGAATTCCCAGATATTTGGACTCAGCATCGATGACCACAAATATAACAAAAGTGGTTTTAGATCCCGCTTGAACTAGTAGGTTTATTTCTCTTGCTGATTCTTTTAAACCGTTGAAACCTGTGATTATGGTTGTCGAATCTTTCATTGAATCTTTGAGTCTGAGAACTTCAATTGCCCTTCTGAATAAAACATCTGTGGCACTTTCGGTATCGACGAGAACTGTATGTAGGTAGTATTGTCCTACTTTAAGTATAATGACCAGAGGGTCTTCGTGAGAGTACTTGACATGGCTGGTGTCACAGTCCTCAAAGGTAATATGATTTGCTCGAGTTGGGGAAAAGTTTTGCTGATTTATCTGAGGAAGTCATTTTGCAACAAGATATAATTTGATAGTGTTTCCTTTTATTTCCTTTTTCAATTTCGATCATATAAAGATGTCAAGCTTGCCCTTGGCCTCAATCTTGCTCAACGTCTTTGTTTTTAGTTTCTTCTTCGAGAAATTTTGGATGTCGACTACATAATTTTGGAGTCTTCTCGCCGATAAAAAATTGAATGAGAGAGTTGCAGTTGCCGATTTTGTGACTATGCACGTTGTGATACTGACATAAAGATTTATTGGGGATGTCAAGAATTGCTTGTGGTACCCGATATAACTCATCTCCCTTTATCGTCAATAAGATAGCAGAAATAATTATTGTCATTGGAGGTAGAACGGGGACGAGTCTGTCTGCCGTCCATCTCATCTTCTATCATTGTCTGTGTTTCTTCCGCGTTGCTTGGGTGCTTTGGCATTAGTTGATTGCTAGGGTTGAGATGTAAATGTTTCACAAGATTGGATGATAGAGGAGCTTTTCATCAGATCCTTCTTTGATTGCTCTAATTCGATGTAGTTATTAACAACATCAATCATCTCTGTCACCGTTTAGGGTTTGTACAAGGTAAGTTCTTCTTGAACTTTGGAGTCGATATGCAGGGCTGAAGAGAATGCTGGAACGACAATTTTGGGATCCGAGTTCTCAATTTTTTGCATTTCCTGTAAGAAACATTTGTAAAAGCTTGCCAAAGTTTTTTTTGTACCTTGCTCAAAGAAGAACAGAGAATCTACAGTTATCTCTCGTTCCTTAGCATGAGCATAATTTGACTCAAAGAGACACTATAACTGGTTGAACGTAGTGATGGAGCCTTTAGGGATGGTATTGAACCATCTGAGTGGTTCCTCTTTCAGGCTCATGTTAAATAATCTGCAGAGCATGTGGTCGAGTGTAAAGTATAACCCAACTGCGGCTTTGAAATGTCTGGTATGTGTAAGATGGTCAGTGAGACCTGTACAATGAATAAATTTTGGCATGTTGAAATTATATGGAATGGGCATGACTTCAAGATGAGGAGAAATGGGGTTTGTTTTGATTTTGTCGAGGGTGGACCTTCGGCCTGGAATATCAGAGTTTTATGGCCTAGATCCTATTATTTAGGTCATCCAAGGTGATGAACTGTGGCGGAAGAATTGGTATGGCTACAACTTGTGGATCAAAGACTCATTGTCCTTCAGGTCCCAATCGGTCCCCTTTCTGGTGGTGGGGGAGTTTAGTGATGCGTACGTCAACTTCTTTGAGTTGTCAATGTTGAGGATGTAAGTTTGAAGTGTTGAGAAACCCTATCTAGATTTCTGGATCTGGATCGAGAAGTTCGTACTCGTTCTTCTCATGGTTAATTTTCTATCCGAGTCACCCTGGACCGATGATCACTTCAGGCTTGTGGAGGTGACGTTTTACGGCCAGTGAGTCGATCTTGAATTCTCCATAAATTCTCCATCTCTTTCTTATGTGTCCAACTTTTCTGGCCCAAGGATTTTCTTCTTTCGTCTCTTTCCACTTAAAGAGCCAGAGCGTGAATGTCCTGATCTTCCAACCTCTGGACTCGGTCGGATTTCATTTATCTCTGCAATTCGATCACTGCACCGTACAGATTTCGTGATTTCGTGATTCCTCAGCGTACTAGAATGGGTTCGGATATTTATGGTTGTCATTGAATTATTTTTAGATCAGAGGTGGTAAAGAAAAGTGTCGTATTCCCACAGACGACGCCAATTGTAATAGCGTATTTTCCGGGAGGATAATCTTCGCCAATACTTTTAATAAGGACGAGGCAATAACAAGTCTAAACGAATAAAATTTTACGCAGAAACTCAGTAAAGGCTAAGAAAAACTACGACCTCGAGGAGGGTTTTGATGAAAAATCCAATAGGTTTCTAGTTATTACAATTTGTGTTGTAACAGTAAAGTAAGGAAGAACGAATGGTCAAGTTGCAAATTTGAATAATCTATTATCTGCATGTATTTATTGTAGATACAGGTAGTTTACAAAAAGAAGAAACAATCTCCCATTTCTGGGGTAGTGGGTGAACTTCACGGATCTCTAATGGCTCTTTCTTGATCAGGCGCAACTACTACTTTTATTAGGTCGAGGACTTGTGGTGTCTTCTCGAATGCTGCGATGTCTTCGACTATGTTATGCTAGCTTACCCTTGTCGAATCTGGAAAATATGCTACTACAAATACCTTGATTCATTGGGTGGCCAGTATTAAAGTTATAAGGACATGTATTTACAATATGGAATCCCACCTCTCTTATAGAGAGAAAAATATTCCCTTGATTTTTTAACAAAAGGTTAGTCTCTAACATAAAACCCCGAGGTGTATTTTTCAATAAACTATTATTATTATTATTTTATTAATAAACATCTATTTTGAAAATGAATTTTTTAGAGTTCATGTCAGAGATCATAAAAAGTTGAGTTTGATAATCAAGGAATAGATACAAGTATACCTATAGAGGTGATAACATGAATTCCAAGGGGTTATTTGTGAATATTTGTCTAGGAGGGGTTGCATGTGGATAAAAAGTAAATCAAAGGCGTCTAACTAATTAAAGTCTTGATTAGAAGTCAGTTACAATTATTTAGTGGAGTAAATTGTAATTAATTAGGTTCTCCTAATTGTAACTCAACTAGAACTCCCTTTAGTCCCAAACCTTAGCCTCCACCTCATGTCTATATAAGTAAAATAGGTCCTCTATCAGAACTAAGCTTTTCACAGCCTCCCACAAGGTTTAGACATATTGTGAGAGAGAAAGAGATAAAACTAGGGTTAATAGCTTAAGATCAAAGCAGCTACGAGATTGATCTAGGATTGGACAAAAAGAGAAGGTTTGTGATTATGCTTCAAAGGTGAATCTAACTTCTCATCTTCCTTTATTATTAAATCTATAATAACATATTGTATAGATTCTTTGTATTCAAAGATTGCAATACTTTGAGGGATCCGGATTGCGCTAAGATCCTAACATCTGGAACCCCAAGTGCCTGCAAATGCCAATAGGCATTGTGATTGTGCATAACTGTATCTTTTGAGACTGTGCAATCAGTTTTTTGTGAAGACCTAGGAGAGAGTTTTGTTCCCTTTAATACCCCCATAGATAATATGCCCCAATGTGCTGAAGCAACGGCTGATGCCAGTAGAATTAGGATCTGTTCTTTCCGTAGAAACAAGTTCATATAGGGAAGCAACAATATTTGATATTTTCACCATTAATGCTGCAGCAACATCATGATATTGCCCAAATATCCAAGTCTCGACAGGTGTGAAGTCATGAAGTCCGTAAGGGTTCGTTCCTGACAAAAGAATGAAAATAAAAATAATCAGCTAGAATATAATTTAAGTGAAGATGATGCCTACAATAGATATATAGAGTTTTTGTCAAGCCTCTTAGGCCTTAAGGTCATTTTCTTAATACACCCTACACGTAAAGTAATAAGAGACGGAACCCTCTTTGCTATTAACAACCAAAGCAATAATAAGTGACCTAGTTATTTTGTCATTGACAGGTTCTTAATGCACCCTGCACCTAAAGTATTAAGAGACGGAACCCTCTTTGTTATTAACAACCAAAGCAATAATAAGTGACCTGGTTATTTGATTCTCTTGTTACTGAACATGCAAGGGAATAAAGCAACCAAACCAAAACATAGGAAGCATCTCAAATAACTCAAGAATATGTGAATGGGGGCGAGTAAGGTCTCTACCATCCTCTCCCTAAATAAATGGAACTCACTCAATCTCCCATTTCATCCTTACCAAGAAAACCTCCAAAAACTTGCTTTGAATACAACTAATTTTCTTTGAGAAATACTAATAGAAGTACTGGAAGGAAATAACTTAAGATTTTATTTTAATGCGACTATATTAAATGTATCATCTCCTAGATCATGGTATTACCACTAAACAAACAATTAAATCTATGCTAAGAAGAAATAAAGGGATTTCAAGAGAGTATTTTAATCAGATTTGCAGTAAAGTACACTAGGCTTATGAAATAATACCATGAACTATCGGTTATAAGCCATCTTCGGCGATGAATCAACAATACGAAGTACTTTTCTGACGTATTCTTGATAAACCAGCATCTCTTGATCTGCAAATAATTCTCGACATGAAAACACATAGTCAAAAAGTTGATCTTTGAATAGGAAAAAGAATGGATCTGCAGGGTCTCAAATGAATTGGTTTATTCGAAGAAGAAAAAAGTTTTGTTCTTTGGAAGATATATCTCGTGTCTCATACTACATGGTTCTACTCTGTAAGAACTCCAAAGATCTTGACCGACCGATCCAGCAGAACAACTCAAAAGATAAATGTAAGGGCCTATCCCTCGATCTCACCTAGAATCGAGCTGTCCCCAGTTCAAACTACCTTCATATCAGGCTCATGCATCCTCCACATGACATCTCAGTCAAGCATTGCCACATATTCAACGAACTGATGATAAACGTGGGTCGAGCTTAAACCAAAAAACTTGCACATGTCAAAACCATCTGTCTCTCACGAAATCAACAGTTACTCGGTTAACAACCACTAACCACATTGTTCGGAGAATGTACTCCAACACAATGAAGAGTTATGGAAGGGGCCTATATAAAGGAAAAGCTCCATAAGAGACAGGGACCAGAAAATATATGAAAAATAACGAAGAAAACTATATCTTCTGAGATTCTCAAAACGCTTAAAACTTCTTATTCACAAGATCAAATATTTCTAAGTCTAGAGATAACTTGTAATAAGATACCGTCAGCCTCAAGCAATAAAAGTCAATTTTACAAAACATTCAGCACGAGGTCGTGGTTTTTTAACCTATTCATAGGTTTTCCACGCTAAAATACTTGTGTCATTTCCTATTTACTAGATTATAAGTCACATGTACATTGGTGTAAGGACTAATTCCAGGCCACGTCGAGCTCACGGAATTAGGCCATTACATTTGGCGCCGTTCGTGGGAAAGAAACTCTTTCCACGGTATCCTAAGACATTCAATCACTTTACTACAACATGTCAATCATGGTGGCATCCAAGCAACTAGCTCCTGAAGTCCAGCTCAATCTCCCAATTGAGCCAGAATAACTTTTAGAGCGTCAAGCCAATCTTAACATTGAAACAAAGAAATGCAACAAGCTCGAACAATAATTAACTCGCGACCGAGAACTCCGTGAGAAAGAGCTCGACGCTGAACGACAAGCTCGTTTGACAGTGCTCAAACAACACGAAGATCAAATGACTACAATGCAGACTGCAAGCTCTGCAGAATATTCAGCAGGCTCCTCTACCACGAGATCGTGATCAGGTGCCAGACATCTCCTGGATTTTTGTGCGAGAAAGAATGGGACCTCAAGGAGCGACCAGCAAGGCTATTTCCAAACCTATTCGTAATAAACCACAACCTTCCATTCATTTGGGAGGGGAGATTCAATTTGAAATTAGTCGAGGTCACCAATGTTTCATCTGTCAAGAAGAAGAACAAAGACCTCCGCCTTGAGTTCTAACACGAGATCGTTTGAGTTAAAGTACCAATACTCATAATCCACAACCTCCTCGTCAAGCCGCTCAACCAATCCGTCACTACGTCACACAAGAGCATATGGACTAGCAGATTAAGGAGTTGATCGAAGCACAAGTTCTGGGCACAACCGACGACCTTACCAAGTTATAGGGAAGTCTAGTCACAAAAGAACTATTCGATATGGATATTCCAAAAGGTATCCATACTCCGAAAATTTGCAAATACAAGGGTACCGATCCCAAGGAGCACATTCAACAGTACCGTGATTCATTGGGGTTGTACTCTAATTTCAACCACATTCTTTGCCGTCTATTCGCCACAATTCTGCTGGAGGAACCACTCCGATGGTTCCATTCTCTACCTGAAGACTCCATATGCACATTCGACTAGCTACAAAAAGAATTCATCGAGACATATGCCCACAACAGAGATAAAAGAGAAAATATGTATACTCTTATCAGTCTCAAACAATCCAATGGAGAGAAGCTCGAAGAGTTTCTAAAGAAGTTCTTGGAACTCTTGTGTAAAGTGGACAATTTTGATCAGAAGATCGCAGTTACTACTTTCACTAATGCACTCCAATTGGACTTCAAAGCCAAAGAGTACCTCTTCCTCAACAAACCTGAAACCTTAGAGCATATGATCACCAAGGTCAATGGCGACGTTGACCTGAAAAGGATGATGAACGAATAACATAAGTCTACTAAATCCGTCCTTACCACAAAAGAACTATCTACCGATCAGAACATAGAACCTAAGGAGGACCAGGGTGACCAGAAACGCACCAAGGGAAACACTAGCAACACTCGAAGAGGCGGGTCACAAGTCAAACCTGTCCTCCCAAAGATGAATGTTCAAATCTCTACAATTTTTCCAATCCTCACGAAAGACAAGCTCTACCGTCTTTCCCAACCATTGGAACCAATCAAGAACCGACCGTATTGCATGCACCATAAGGTAAAACATCATTCTAGTGACAATTTATATATTTTATAGAGGTTGCTCAAACTCATTTTCAAGGAGGGACGGATGCCCAAATATATTGTCGACCTGGAATCATACGTGGATGACAGCAATAAGAAGTAGCTTAAAATTTTCCAGGTCGAAGATCAAGCTGAGGAGAAGCATCTTTACCATATACACCACAACAATATGATCGAAATTAATCAGATCACCAATTCTATCAGATTCAAGTACAGGAGATTATCAGAATGCTGTGATCTCACACCTCAAGATAAAGAAGCCAAACTTCTGCCTAAGTCGAGCAATCGCCGACTCGAAATATCCTTCAAAGATTACGATACTAGCCATGTCAAATTTCCACATCATGATGCATTAGTCATAATGCTCAAGATGAAAAAGTTTTTCATGCACACGATGATGATCGATACTGGCAGCGGTATTGAGATCCTCTTTTAGAGCACCATCGACCAAATGGGATTGGTTGATCAAGTTATTCTGAGCGATACCGATATCAGCGGATTCAATGGTTCTAAAGAAGAGCGAGTATGAAAGATCACCTTACCTATTACCGTTAGACCTGCCACTATCGATGTCATCTTTTATGTGATCAACACCAAATCTCGCTATCTCGGGAATATAGGTCGTTGTTGGATTCATAATATGGAAGCGATCGCTTCCACCTATTATCAAGCACTCCGCTTCAAACACGACAATGGTATTTATGAAATTAGGGGTAGTCAAAAATTTTCTCGAGCTTGCGAAAATACCGTCTCTATAATTCTAGATACCTCCAACAAATTTGCTGCATATCAATTATAGCAAGCTGATTGCCCAAATGATCAACCATCCACGGGGAGCCCACCGAATACATAAACATTGATGGACTAGGCAGAGGTACTTTCATCGGTACTAAGCTGGTTCAACACGAGAAAGATGTTCTCATTCAGTTCTTATGACTAAATAGAAATGTTTTTACGTAGTCTTTCAAAGAAATGTCTGGGGCCGATCTGACCAAGGCATGTCACAAATTGGCAATCAACATCAATACCACTGCAGTCAAATAGAAACAGCGATGCCTATCACCACGACGTCGAGATGAAGTTAACATGAAAATCGAGAAATTTATCAAAGTAGGATTCATTCGAGAAACCAAGTATCCAAACTGGATATTCAACAACGTCGTTGTCCCAAAAAAGAATGAAAAGGTCCGCGTTTGTAAAGATTTTATCGATCTCAACAAACATACTCCAAATGACAGTTTTCCTCTTCCTAACATTCATCAGATCCTTTATTCTATAGCCAGTCATGAAATCTTATCAATGATGGATACTGCTTTAGGATACAATCAGATTCCACTCTTGGATTAAGATCAAGAAAATACCACTTTCATCACTGAAAGAGGACTTTATTGCAACAAAGTTATGCCCTTCGGACTCAAGAACGCAGGTGCAACTTATCAGCGATTGATGACTACTATGTTTAAAGCATATCTGGGAAAATTCATGGAAGTCTACATTGACGATCTCCTGTGCAAGAGCTTACAGTTCATCAATCACATTTCCGATCTCAACATAATATTCAACATACTTTGATCATATAAGATGTGTCTCAATCCTAATAAGTATCAATTTGGAGTACATTCAGGTCGATTTCTAAGCAACCTCATCAGCAAGAAGGGGATTGAGGCTGATCTAGATTAAATTTGGGCTCTCCTTAACATGCCATCTCCAAAAACAACAAAACACATTCAGAAACTTACTGGCAAGATCGCCGCAATCAACCATTTTGCTTCAAAATCTTCAGACTGCTGTTGGTTGTTCCCTATTACTCTGTGGTTGTACCATACAAGGAAAATTTCAACCAAATACAGAGGTTCAATAGACATCAGAATGCGAGGTAGCTTTTAAAGATCTCAAAACCTATTTGGAGAAGTTTCCCATCATGAACACCCCAATAGATAATGAGGAACTGATTATATACATTGTAGTTACAGAAACTTCACTCAGCTCGGTTCTCATTCGACTTGAAGAGAAAATCGAGAAGCCAGTCTACTTAATCAGCAAAACCCTCACTCCAGCAGAAATGAGGTACTCTAAAATCGAAAAGCTTCTTCTCACTCTTGCTTATACTTTATAGAAGCTCAAACACTACTTCCAAGCACATTCAGTCAAAGTAATGACGAACTACCCCCTTCGGGAAGTTCAATCCAAGAAAAAAAAATCAAGAAGAGTACAACAATAGTCAGTCAATTTAGGAGAAAATGATATCAAGTTCGAACAATGTCATTCTGAAAAAGGGCAGGCCATGGCTGATTTCCTCGCGTATTTTCCAGTGAAAGATCCCGAGTGGGAAGAGCACGATCCTGACCCTTCAGGGGAACCTACAGAGGATCTACCCCATAAAGCATTTGACGAGCGAGATGAATGGATTACAAGGAAGGGGTGGAGACTTCTAATAGATGGATCAGCAGGACCCGCAGGGTATGGAATTGGAATCGTACTGATTACCCCTTCCAACGACAAAATTGAGAAATCAATCTACCTGGATTTTGAGGCCTCAAATAATGTCATCGAGTACGAAGCTCTCATTTACGGACTCGACCTCGCCCTCGAGCTCGGCGTCCCTGAACTCTCCGTTTACACAGATTCACTACTCATCGTCCACCATTACTTTGAGCAATACAAGAAAAATGGTAAGATGATCGAATATGGATCCCTCATCGTTGATAGGATGAGCAAGTTTTTGCAAGAAACTCTCGATTATCTTCCTCGAGGCAAGGACAGATACGCCAATTCCTTAGCATATCTTGCTGAGGTTTTAGGCACAAAAGCACAATATCTCCAGATCGAAATGATTTCAGCCCCCAACATTGATCGCATTTTTGTATACACGATCAACACTGGGGGCAATAAAGGGGAAGACGACAATTGGCGAAAGCCTTTCTTAGTTTATCTCGGTATCGACAGCAAATGTGAAGGACCACTTCCTACATATCGAAGGAGTGCCAACAACTGATAGACAACTCAAAGTGCTACACCAATTAAAATGGTACCTTGTACCATCGATCAGTCATGGGGTCTTACCTTAAGTGCCTCTCCAAACAAAAAGCAGACGAGATACTCTGCGATTTACATGAAGGGACTTATGGCACTCATGCCGCAGGTCGATCACTAGCAAACAGAGCCATAACATAAGGAATATTCTGGCATGGCATGCACAAGCAAGCAGAAAAGTACTTACACAAATGTGATGCATGTCAGTGACATGAAAAGATGATACACGACCTTGCGCTTGAACTCCATGCAAGTAAGGTGTTTTGGCCATTCAAAAGATGGGCACTCGACCTGGTCGGCGAGTTTCCTAATTCTCCAAGTAGCCGTCGCCACCTCCTCGTAGCTACTGATTATTTTACAAAATAGGTAGAAAAAATTCCACTTTGTCAAACCAGAGAAGAAGAGGTCATCTCTTTTATCTGGGAACACGCCATCACTCAGATTGAGTGTCCCCACCTAATTCGTATCGATAATGGGCTCCAATTTGTTAGAGAAAAGGTCGTAGCTTTCCTCAACCAACACAACATTATCCACTCATCATCTAATCCCTACTACCCTCAAGGCAATGGTCAAGCCAAAATCACCAACAAAACCATCGTCGGTGGACTCAAAAAGAGGCTATAATCTCATAAAAAAAGGAATTGGGTTTGGGAACTCCCTCATGTTTTATGGGCATATCGTACCACTCCACGGCAGTCAACTGGCTGCACACTCCATTCTTCCTTGCCTATTGTACTGAGGCTATCATTTCTTCTGAATACCACCACCCAGTCAACGATTACGAGCTAACTGACAAAGAAAATAAGCTCAAATTGGCCTACAACCTCAATTAGACAGATAAAACCAGGGAATGCGCCATCGCTAACCTAGGTCGATATCACCATATGCTTGTTAGTTCGTACAATAAACGAGTTAAAAGTCGTACTTTTCAAATCAATGATCTCGTCCTCAGAAAAATACCTCAATACCGCAAAGAGCCTCATGCTGGGAAACTAGCAGACAATTGGGAGGGTCAATTCCTTATCACAGGTCTCTCAGGCCTGGGATTATCTTATCTTATGACAAAAAAGGGTGTTCACATCTTGAGCCCTTGGAATACTAGGTGACTGAAACAATATTACCGTTAGGTTCCTCACTACTCCATTTCAGTTCCTCTTTTTTTTCATTCCCGAAGTGAGATTTCTATCTCCATCCAATATAAATCTTTTTTTCTAAAATTGATGAAACTTATAAGTTTTCTTCATACATCTCTCAACTTTGTAGATAATACATAGAT
This sequence comes from Kingdonia uniflora, assembly GCA_014058105.1. Lineage (NCBI taxonomy): Eukaryota > Viridiplantae > Streptophyta > Magnoliopsida > Ranunculales > Circaeasteraceae > Kingdonia > Kingdonia uniflora. The sequence goes on along the minus strand of JACGCM010002331.1, from coordinate 712,093 downwards.
TAAAGCATAGATAATATTGGCTTTCAATTGACATTTTACCAGTTAAATCAAGGATAACACTTAGTTTGGCTGACTCTACCACATCTCCTGCAATTAAAGCAAGGTAGCACTTATTTTCAATTAATGGACTCTGCCAGACATAAGATAAAGCAAAGGTAATACTAGCCTTCATCTCTTTCCATATGTTGTGACATCATACCAGTTACATCAAGGATAACACTTTGTTTGGCTTACTCTACCACATCTTCTGCGGTTAGAATAAGGTAGAACTTATTTTCAATCAAAGGACTCTACCAGACATAAGATAAAACAAAGGTCATACTAGCTTTCATCTCTTTCACTATGTTTGCGACATTCTATTAGTTTGACCAAGGTTACGTATGTGTCGACTTCATCTATTTAACTCCTGGATTAAAATAAAGTTAATACTAGTTTTAATCGAAGAGCTTAACAAGACATAAGATAAACTAAAGATAATACTAGCTTTCATCTCATTCAACATGTCTACGGCACATTTTTTTCAGGTTTATATATAGCTACTGCAATGATGTTTTTTATGTTGTAGGGATGCCAACTTTGCTTACCCCCACAGCAGGAGGTCGACTAGCCATAAATTCTTGAGCTTGAGCAATGGCAATAATCCCGCCCTCCTCTACCAATTCAGCAGTTTAAGGGCCTAGATCCATTCCAATAGAGCTAGTGCAATCTCCTCGATCTATGTCAACCCTGCAGATACATATCTTTCCTGACATACAGTTAAACAAGGTATCTCTCTCTAACTCAATTCTTATAACCTCTTCTATAAAATAAGCAATCACAGATCTCAGCAAGTCTAAATTCAAGGCTAGAGTTACAACTAAGTGAAACCAAGACGTTATTGCCCTCTGAAGGCGATCTCCTAACCTTTTTTGCTTAGCTTTATGACTCTCCAGTTCTCTGCCTACCCAATCTGTAAAGGCTATGTTTTCTGCAGATTTTTTATCAGCTTTTGCTGACTCAGCTTGATTAATCGCCTCTAATTCAACAACTTGAGAACAAAGTATCTCGATCTGTCTCTTCAACTCGTCCACATCGGTAACTTTCTTTAATAATTCATCTTTGTCCCTTATCACGACCTCCTTCGACCTGATAACACTCTCTAACTCTCTCCCTCCCTAGTGGGAGAACTGTTCAATTTACCTTTACACGCTCGTAATTACTCCACCCCTCTGCGCACATTTCCTTGAAGCTGAACGGCATCCCCCTCCAGCCTCCCTATTCGAGCTGATAAGCTAACAACATTGCCTTAAACAAGAGAGTTTTTGCCCTTATTTTTCTTCCCCTTTGAGCGCTCTTCAGCCTTAGCATTCCTGGTATACAAGTTGACCTGACCTAATTCGGCCTTCAGATGTGCCACACTTTCATTCAACTCATTGCATCTCCACTGAACTGACCACAATTCCATAACTTTCACAAAAAAAGCTGTAGTCATTTGCTCAACTGCCAATTCAGACGTAGTTAGATCATCTCGAACTCTCTTTATATCATTATCCTTATCGACTAATTTCGTCTTAAATAGCCCCAGCTCGCTCTTGCTATTTGCCAAATCAGATTGAATTTTCTCCTGGTTATGCATTTTCGTGGTTAGGTCCCTTTTTAAACCAGCCACCAATCGATTCAGATCATCCTTTAATCTTTTTAAAGCCTGTATGCGGTAACAGGCCATGTCTGCCTCCTTGCCCTTTGTAAACAATGCATCATTCAGGTTTTTGAGTTTTGCTGCACGTCCTTTTAATTCCTCGATCTCTTCTCGTCCTTTCTTTAATTTGGCATCCTTTTCATCGATCATCCAAGATAGGTCACCAACTATTTGCGTTGCCTCAACGAGTTTGAAATGCACCTTTACATGTTGATCTTCTCGATCTTCATTCGCCTCTCTCGTCCTATCAAACTCTTCTACAAATTATTGGTTACATTGGAGAGCTTCATCTTCGTGAAGGCGAACTGACTCTAGTACGTAAAAAGCTATATAAATTGCTCAGTCCAAACAACCTTCATATCAGGCTCATATATCCTCCGCATGACTTCTCAGTCAAATATTGCCACATACTCCACGAACTGATGATAAACGTAGGTCGAGCTTAAACCAAAAAACCTGAACAAGTCAAAACCACCTGTCTCTCACAAACTCAACAGTTACTCGATCAACAGCCACTACCCACATTGTTTGGAGAATGTGCTCTAGCACAATGAAGAGCTGCGGAAGGGGCCTATATAAAGGAAAAGTTCCATAAGCGACAGGGACAAGAAAATATATGAGAAATCACAAAGAAGACTATATCTTCTGAGATTCTCAAAACGCTCAAAACTTTTTATTCACAAGATCAAATATTTATAAGTCTAGAGATAACTTGTAATAAGATACCGTCAGCCTCAAGCAATAAAAGTCACTATTAGGAAACCCTTAACACAAGGTCGTGGTTTGCTTTTGTGCCTAAAATCCTAGCTAATTATGCCAAGGAATCGGCGTATCTGTTCTTGCCTCGAGAAAGATAATCGGGAGCTGCATGCGTAAACTTGCTCATCCTATCTGTGATAAGGGCTGCATATTCGATCATCATACCATTTTTCTTGTATTGCTCAGAGTAATGGTGGACGATGAGTAGTGAATCTGTGTAAATGGAGAGTTCATGGACGCCGAGCTTTAGTGCGAGGTCGACTCTGTGAATGAGAGCTTCGTACTCGGTGATATTATTTAAGGCCTCCAAATCCAGGCGGATTAATTTCTCAATTCTATCGTTGGAATGGGTAATCAGTATGATTCCAATTCCTGACCATGCGGGTCCTGCTGATCCATCTGTTAGAAGTCTCCACCCCTTCCTTGTAATCAATTCAGCTCGCTCGTCAAATACTTTTGGGGGAGATCCTTTGTAGGTTCCTCTGAAAGGTCAGGATCATACTTTTCCCTCTCGGGATCTTCCACTGGAAAATCCCTAAGGAAATCGGCCACGGCCTACCCTTTTTTGGAATGACATTGTTCGAACTTGATATCATGTTCTCCCAAATTGACTGACCATTGTTGCATTTTTCTTAATTTTACTTTCTGTGATAGAACTTCCCAAAAGGGGTAGTTCGTCATGACTTTGACTGAATGAGCTTGGAAATAGTGTTTGAGCTTCAGTTGCTTAAGACAATGTGGTTAAATCTCCATCTATAATAAAAATCCTCCTCAGCTTCAGCCCCTTCGACTGCCGATATACCTCTATACGTCAGAGGGATAGGAGAAGGAATAAGTTCCTCTAGCAAGTGGTCCCTAGAAAATCTTAACTTTAACCTCTACATTTCAGAAGTGATTCGCTCCTCAAGGCCCATCCTATGAGTTTTCACCATCTTCAAAGCTAGTATATTGCAACAGACCACAGCGTACATTGTCACAAACCATGGTGCATATACCCTTTATATAACCCTACATTTTTTGTGCAGATACATTTCCCAAGCGTCATCATTGAATCAAACGTAACTCTTCAAACCCAAACTGTCACGTCTATAAATTAAAATCAATATTCAATACACATACATCTCATATTGCATGCATATTTCCCATGCAGTCAACAGGCATCATTATTTCTTTTGAAATTCAAACTTCCAACCCGAATACCCATATACCCAGATTTTTTCTCAACCAAAGCCACTCGTGACTTTGGTTACGAGGGGGCGATTGTAGGGGCCTATCCCTCGATCTCACATAGAATTGAGTTATCCCCAATTTTGAACTACCGTCATATCAGTCTCACGCATCCTCCACATGACTTCTCAGTAAAACATTGCCATTTACTTCATGAACTTATGATAAACGCGAGTCAAGCTTACACCGAAAAACCTGAACAATTCAAAACCACCTATCTCTCATGAACTCAATAGTAACTCGGTCAACAGCCACTAACCACATTATTCGAAGAATGTGCTCTAACATGATGAAAAGCTCTGGGAGGGGCCTATATAAAGAAAAAGTTCCAGAAGAGACAGGGACCAGAAAATATGTAAGAAATCACAAAGAAGACTATATCTTCTGAGATTCTCAAACACTAAAAATTTCTTATTCACAAGATAAAATATTTCTAAGTCTAGAGATAACTTATAATAAGATACCGTCAGCCTCAAGCAATAAAAGTTACTATTACAAAACCCTTAGTACGAGGTTGTGGTTTTTTAACCTATTCATAGGTTTCCACGCTAAAATACCTATGTCATTTCCTGTTTACTAGATTATAAGTCAACGGTACATTGGTGTAAGAACTTATTCTAGGCCACATCGACCTCATAGAATTAGGCCATTACAATAAAGAAATGTCGTTACTTTCTTCATGCTTGTTCCAAGCTCGAAGTAACATTTATAAAAATAAGAATCCCCTTCCTGACATGATTTCTTCTTTATATAGATAGATATGGGATCTACGGGGAAATTACCTAGAAGTGTATTTTGTGCAACAACCCATCCTATCTCATAGAAAAGGATCCCATGATCCTGAACCAATCTTACCTGGGATCACAAATCGTAAGTTTTTCTACGAAGTGCGGATCTAATTGTTTTAGTATCTATAATGGATTTCTTCAATGAAATACTAATTGATAGGACCTCATTGGTAAGTGCTGCAAAATCTCATACATTGGAACCCATGGTTATATACCCAAATTCATTAGATTGGAACATTTTATTTTTCAAGTGAAATCCCCTAGTATATGAAAGAATGAAAAAGTATTTTCGCTGTTACGGAAAAAAAGGCCTTCATATCTTAATGAATGTATTTAATTTAATCGGAGCTATTAGAGCGGGATCCACTTTTTGGGAAATATACGTCGAAGCAATAACAAGAATATTTATAGTGGAGCATCTTTTACAATCGTTGGAGATAGTTTACTAATAGACTGAGGGATAAGTAATTCACCTCATTCACGTACAGATCATAAATGTCTGGAACCCATATTAAACAAGGAGGCATGGTGTCACACCCAAAAATCCATTAATCGATAGCTTGATCAATTACTAGATTCTAAGTAGTACAGGTCGGGGAATCCCAAGATTCTACCCACAAATAGCCAGGCCGTAGACAAATTCTGGCTCGGCTATTCACATATAGCAATAATCATCAGAGTAAAGAATAAACAATAACAATATAACGCGGAAGCAAAAGACATATATATACATATCAGATGGAAATGTGATACAACATCTCTAATAAAAACTTAGCGACTCATGCTGAGAACACCTACAGAAATCTAGAACCAAAGGAAATCTGCAGTGGTAAAATCTATCTCTGAACTGGCTACCCACGCGGCAGTCCAAGCTAATCAACCTCTGAAATGGTTAAAATGCGAGAGTGAGCAAACAACGAGCTCACTAATCCAACAGAACTAAATAACTTACTAACAACTGGTACTGAAAATTAGAGTAGAGATGAATGTAATATAGAACAGGTAAATACAATCTAGCAAAATAATAAGTGACCATAACAGATACAGAGTTGATAAGGAAAGGAAATAGAGTTGATGAGAGGAGAGAATAGAGAAGGAATGTGATAAGAGAGTAGAGTAAGGAATATGAGAAGAGAATGTGATGATATGATAATATGCAATGCCATGACGTGAAGTGATGACTAGGATAATCTCGTACTTATCCTAGATGCAATGATAAGTTATGATGAGCAGGGATACTCCCATAAATATCCCCTAATGCAGAATGATTCAGAGTTTTAAAAGTGCACGCGATCTTATTATAATGTTGGTTGATCAACCGCTAACGTCTAATTTCTTAAAGAGATCAGTAAAGGGATACACAGGTATGATTTGGTTAAGCTCGACCAAGCTAGGATGGTCGCACTTGATCAAATTAGATTTGGGTGTATCAACCCGCGGAACAATAGTCGGTAATATTTCAAGGAATTTAAACCTCAACGTGGATAAGTTGGGATCTCCATGACTCTGCCACATACCATTCCACACTCCAGAGTGGTTGAACTAGGTATGATAGTGTCATTCCCAATCTCACCGTGTCTTTTAACCCGATCTCACGGACTCCTTGGATCCTGTCGGAGGTCAACCGAAACAGAGTGTTCATGTATCCAATCTCAATAAGTTTTGAAAAATGTGATAAAAGTTATAAAGGTGCAACAGGTGCACAAGAAAACTACACAGCTGCCGCTCACACGGCAACACAAACAGGATGAATAGGGACTCGGTTGCACTGACTATGCATAGCCGACACAGTAACCTAACCGTCACTACATCCAACCCAATAACCTCCTAAGGCTGGAAAGGGCATTCCTGGGCAAGCCACGAGAACGCTAACCCGACCACCACTAACTAACTTAGGTTCTATGCGAACCAAAACCAACTTCAAAATCAATTACAAACCCAAACTACAGGTTAACACTTCTAACAGAATAATTCCAAGGTTAAATTATAGTTAATCACAAAGCATCACAAAGCTCAATAAAACTCTCTAAAACAATACTAAGAAACTAGTAAAGAACTTAGTAATGAAGGAATAAAACTCGCTTGAAGGAAATCTAAATCCTGCGGAAGAACCAACTCGGAAACTCAACTAAAATCCGCAGAACGGTAATGGAACGCCTGATAATCTAAAACCAACAATGGAGAACAACAAACAACCAATCAATTAAGGAAACGACATCAAAACCAAACCCTAGAAATCAGACCTACGCTGAAATTGAGCGAAAAGAACAGAAAAGGAATCGGGAATTTCTTACCGAGGATAGGAGCGAAGCTTGCGACGAAGCGGGCGAAGAATCCTCGAGCGATGGGAAAGAGTGGATCAAGAGTATGGCGTAGAGATGAATAGGTTAGGGAGAGGTGAGTGAGAGAGAAAAAAAAAGAAGTGAAGAAAAGAGAGGAAAAGACCTATAAAAAGGCTAAAAACGCGCCTCTGTTCGAACAGAAATGATCCTATTCGAACAGAGTGAATTGTATTCGAACAGATACTAGTCTGCTCGAATAGAAAGGGGTCTATTCGAACAGAAAGGGCCCTGTTCGAACAGAACTGCTCCTGCATAAAAAAAAAGACCCCGGAAGCACCACGAACCTCCCTGGTCACCCCGGAAACACCACGGACCACCACTACTACCATACAAACACAACTACAAGCCCAACAAAGGTTTTCCAGAGTAGGAACACCACCTCCACCGCCTCACGGCTACCAAAATGCCTAAGCCCCCAAAAAGGAATCATTTCCCTCGGGAAACTCCGGAAACCTACTGGCCAATCCAACGGCTCACTGGAACCACCCCAAATTACACACACATCAAGCAAACATCACTACCAACTCAACAAAGGGTTTCCAAAGTATAAACACCACCTCCACCTCCTCATGGCCACCAAACGCCTAAACCCCCAAAAAGGAATCTTTTCCTCGGGAGACTCCGGAAGCCTACTGGCCACTCCAACGGCTCACCGGAACCACACCAAACCACAAATACAATAATTAAACATCATCACCAACCCATCTAGGGGTTCCCAAGGCCAAAACGCCACCTCCTCCTCCGAAAGACCACCGAACTGCCAAAACTACAAAAGGAATCTAATACTAAACCACCGAAAGGAATAAATTAATGCATAATGGATGAATAAAATGGATAAAAGAGTACATGCAGAAAATGAATGCGAAACTTAACGTAAAGGAAATGAATCTAATATGCCGATGAGATAAAGAATAGGAATATATGAGCGAAAAATGAATATGAGTGAATATTAGGAATAAATGAAATACGGGTCATTACAATCTACCCCCCTAAAAAAAAATTGCCCCCGAAATTAAGCGCATACCTCATCCTGAGAATAAAAGTGGATAGTGCCTCCTAACATCAGCCTCTAACTCCCATGTAGCCTCCTCTGGACCATGGTGACTCCACTGGACTTTCACAAATAGAATAACCTTGCAGCGAAGAACCTTTTCCTCGCGATCCAAAATACACTCTGGATACTCAAGATACGAGGCATCGTCCCGAACCTCTATCGGTTCCCATTCAATCACGTGAGTAGGGTCCCGCTCGTACTTCCTCAACATAAAAACATGAAAGACGCTGTGAACTCTGCTCAGCTATGGCAGCAATACCAAACGGTATGCTAACTCTCCAACTCTGTCCAGAATCTCAAGCGGGCCAATATATCTCAGAGCTAGCTTCCCCTTCTTGCTGAAACGCATCACGCCCCACATCGGTGAAACCTTCAGCAAAACATGATCCCCGATCCAAAACTCTAGCGGTCTCCTGCGGATGTCGGCATAACTCTTCTGTCGGCTCTGTGTTGTATGTAACCGATCCCTGATGGTAGTAACTGCCTCAGTAGTCACCCAAACAAAATCTGGTCCCAGTAAGCTCTACCCACCAACCTCTTCCCAACTCAAATGTGATCAGCATGGTCTACCATATAAAGCCTCGTAAGGTGCCATCCCGATGCTCGACTGAAAGTTGTTGTTGTACGCGAACTCAGCCCAATGTAAATATTCGTCCCAGCTGCCCTTAAAGTCCAAAACACAAGCTCGAAGCATGTCCTCAAGAATCTGGTTGACTCGCTATGTCTGACCATCAGTCTGAGGGTGAAATGTTGTACTAAAATCCAGTCTAGTATCCATAGCTCGCTGAAAACTTGCCAAAATTTGCTGGTAAACCTGGCATCTCTATCTGACAAAATAGACACTGGAACCCCGTGTAAACGAACAATCTCCCTCACATATATCCTGCTCAACTCATCAGTAGTCATAGTCGTGCAAACCGGAATGAAATGTGCCGATTTGATCAATCGGTCCACAATCACCCAAATAGAATTGTGTTGCTTCTTCGTCCGCGATAAACCCGATATGAAGACCACCGTCACATGCTCCCATTTCCACTCTGGAATAAGTAAGGGCTTAAATTGTCCATCCGGTTTCTGATGCTCGACCTTCACCTGCTGGCAAGTTAGACATTTAGAAACAAAATTAGTTATCTTGCGCTTCATATTGTCCCACCAAAAATGTTTCTTCAGGTCCTGGTACATCTTCGTACTGCCTGGATGGATGGTATATCTCGAACCATGAGCCTCACTCAAAACCTCACGTTTCATTACCTCAGAATCTGGCATGCATAATTTGCCCCTGTATCTGATGCTTCCATCTGAACTAACTATCCAATCAGGTCTGGTGTCGTCTGAAGCCCAAGACTGTAATCTGTCGTCCAGCTACTGCACCTCTATAATCCGAGAAATCAAAGATGGCTGAACTCTCAGATTTGCAATAAAACTACCCGTAGTCTGTGAATCCAAAATCAACCCGAACTCTGTAATGTCACTAAGCATCGTCCACTCATGAATCATCAGACGTACAAGTAATCCGCTAGGCAGACGCCTCAAAGCGTCGGCCACTACGTTCGCCTTCCCTGGATGGTACAGCCAATCTACATCGCAGTCCTTCAGAAATTCCATCAACCTGCGTTGTCTCATGTTCAGCTCCTTCTGAGAGAAAAGATACCACAAACTCTTGTGATCAGAAAAGAGCTCGAACCTCTCCCCGTATAAGTAGTACCTCCAGATCTTCAACACATAAACCACCGCTGCCAACTCTAGGTCATGAGTAGGATAATTCATATCGTGTACCTTAAGCTGTCTCGAAGCGTAAGCCACCACCTTACCCTCCTACATCAAAGCACAACCAAGTACACTGAGCGAAGCGCCGCTGTATACTCTATACCTCTGCCCGCTGGATAGAACAATTAGAACTGGTACTGTCGTTAATCTATTCTTTAACTCGGTAAAAGCTAAAGAACACCTGTTGTCCCAAACAAGCTAAACATCCTTTTGTATCAAACGAGTCAGAGGAGCTGGAATCCACGAAAACCCCTTAATGAATCTGCGATAATAACCTGCCAAACCCAGAAACTGTGAATTCCTGTAACGCTCGTCGGTTGTGCCCAATCTACAATTGTTGCAACCTTTGAAGGATCTACTGCAATTCCATACTTAGACACCACGTGTCCTAGGAATTTCACCTCCTGCTGCCAAAACTCGCACTTTTCAAACTTTGCGAATAATGCATTCTCCCGCAAAGTCTGTAAAGCGGTCCTCAAATGCTCCTCGTGCTCTGCCTCAGTCCTCGAATATATCAAAATGTCGTCGACGAACACAATGGCGAACCAGTCAAGAAAAGGGTTGAAAACACAGTTCATCAAATCCATAAAGGCCACGGGCGCGTTCGTCAAACTGAACGGCATCACCCAAAACTCATAGTGTCCGTAACGAGTCTAAAGGTTGTCATCGAAACATCAGCTGCCCTGATCCTCAGCTGGTGGTAACCTGATCTGAGATCAATCTTCAAAAAGAACTGTGCTCCTCAAAGCTGGTCAAACAAGTCCTCGATCCTCAGCAACGGATATATGTCCTTGATCATGACTTTGCTCAACTCGCGGTAGTCAATACACAAACGCATCGAACCGTCTTTCTTCTTTGCGAACAACACTGGAGCTCCCCATGGCGAAGTACACGGTCTAATAAACCCCTGACCCATCAACTCAGAAATCTAATCCTTCAGCTCTTTCAGCTCAACAGGCGCCATACGGTATGGTGCCTTCGAAATCGGTGTTGTGCCCGGAACAAGAGTTATGCAAAAATCAATCGCTCTCATCGGCGATAGACCGAGAATCTACTGGAAAACGTCAAAATAATCGCAAACTACCGGAATAGAGCTAACGTCCACACCCGAGGACTCAAACTCTAGGAAAGCTAATAAGTTGTCACCTGACTGCGCAGGTTTCGAACTAGAGAACACGAATCGCCTCTCACTGGGAATACAAAAGATAGCCGTCTTCTCGAAGCAGTCTAAAGTGACCCAGTGTGTCGACAACCAATCCATGCCTAGGATGATGTCAAACTCATGCATCGGCAAAACTAATAGGTCTGCTGAGAGGATTCAACCACAAACAACTATTGGGCAATCTCTACATAACGTGAGATAGACACCGAGGAACCTAAAGGAGTACCCACAAAAACCTCATCAATCAATAAAGAAGACTCAAAGCCAATAATGCAGAGAAATGCAGATGTGATGAATGAATGCGATGCACCAGAATTGAAAAGGATGTGAGCAGGCGAATAAGAGATATGGATCGTACCTTCCACCACAGGTAGAGCAGTGTGAGTGCCTCGCCTCCCTACTGCAAATACTCTACCCTGTCCACGGCCCTGAACCTGACCCTGCTGTTGTACTGGATGATACAGTCTTTGAGCACCCTGAGGTCCTGGAACTATCTGTCTGCCTTGTGGACCCTGGAACTGCCTCTGTGGAAACTACTGAACTTTAGGAACCTACTACGGTCGTAGCTGGTAACCAACTGGACCCTGAAACTATCGTAGCGGCTGCTGACCTCTGTCTGGTTTGGGACAGAGCTTCCTAACATGCCCAATTCCCCCGCAGTTCTAACAAGTGTGAGAAGAAAGTTGTGTCTCTCTAAATACTGTCCGCCCGTACCCCGAACTGGAGTACCCTCAAATCTCTGCCTCTTCGAACCCAAGCTATCATACTGTGTCTGAACCACCTTACCCTTGTCGTGTCTTGTATCGGGTCTCACAGGGTTCCTCGGATCTCTGGACCTGCGATCCTCAGCCTCATTTTTTTCTAAAGCTAATGCTTTACACAAAACCTCCCTGTAAGTACTGGCACCGGAGGAGATCAAGAACCTCTTGAAGAAAGGACGAAGACCTCTCAAAAACTTCATCTTCTTCTGTTCCTCATCCTAAACAATAAACGGTACGTAACGAGCGAGCTCATTAAACCTCTGATCATATCGAGCCATACTCATATCACCCTGCTCAAGTGTGTAGAACTCAGAAATGCAGGCGTCTATGTAGCTCTGCGGAAAGTACTGATCGAAGAAACTCTCCTGGAATGATGACCAAAGAATAGGAGACTCCAAAACCGTCCTCTTGGCCATATCCTACCAATAATCTGCCTCGCCCTGAAGCAGGTAAGCTGCAAGTATCACCCACTGATCGTCAGGACACTTCATCGCGTCCAAGGTCTTCTCTATAGACCTGAACCATGCCTCGGCCTCTGAAAGAATCAATATGCGGGGAAAAAGTAGGGTACTTGTATTAATGAAGCTGCTCTAAGTAACTGTACTCGCTGTGTACTGGGCTCCTAGCCTGCTGAAAGGAAGCAACAAAACTCTCCATAAACTGTTTCATCTCTACTGAAACACCTGAAGCTGCTGGAACTGGTAAAACACCTAGATGTCCTGGAAGCACTAGAGTAAGCGGGGAACTCTTATGAATCTGAACCCCTAGAGCTACTCCCATGCCATCCCCAGCCTCAGAAACAATCGGCTCTGTCTGCGGGATCGAAACGGACCCCGAACTCTCCTGACTAACCACTGGCTCATCAGCCACTACTCTGCTGCGCAAACCCTGGCGAACACCACCTCAGATACCCTCACGGGTTCTAGCACGACCTTTGCCTCTGTCACCACTAGTCATCTGTCACGAATAAGGAAACACAACTCCAGAACGTATAGGAAAAGATTAGGAATAGGAAAGGAATACGATAAAGCATGAATCCAAAAAGAATTGATCCAAACACCGTCTAAAGAATAACTCGTCATATGATCTACAATAACAGAGATAAGGATTAACCTCATGCTCTGATACCAAGTCCGTTATGCCCCAAAATCCAGTAATCGATAGCTTAACCAATTATAGATTCTAAGTAGTGCAAGTCGGGGAATCCAAAGATTCTACCCAACAAATAGCCAAGCCGTAGACAAATTCTGGCTCGGCTATTCACATATAGCAATAATCATCAGAGTAAAGAATAAACAATAACAATATAACGCGGAAGCAAAAGACAAATATATACATATCAGATGGAAATGTGATGTAACATCTCTAATAAAAAGTTCAGCGACACATGCTGAGAACACCTACAGAAATCTAGAACCAAAGGAAATCTACAGCGGAAAAATCTGTCTCTGAACTGGCTACCCACGTGGTAGTCTAGGCTAATTAACCTCTGAAATGGTTAAAATGCGAGAGTGAGCAAACAACGAGCTCACTAATCCAGCAGAACTAAATAACTTACTAACAACTGGTACTGAAAATTAGAGTAGAGATGAATGTAATATAGAACAGGTAAATACAATCTAGCAAAATAATAAGTGACCATAACAGATACAGAGTTGATAAGGAAAGGAAATAGAGTTGATGAGAGGAGAGAATAGAGAAGGAATGTGATAAGAGAGTAGAGTAAGGAATATGAGAAGAGAATACGATGATATGATAATATGCAATGCCATGACGTGAAATGACGACTAGGATAATCTCATACTTATCCTAGATGCAATGATAAGTTATGATGAGCAGAGATACTCCCATAAATATCTCCTAATGCAGAATGATTCAGTGTTTTAAAAGTGTACGCGATCTTATTATAATGTTGGTTGATCAACCGCTAACGTCTAATTTCTTAAAGAGATCAGTAAAGGGATACACATGTACGATTTGGTTAATCTCGACCAAGTTAGGATGGTCGCACTTGATCAAAGTGGATTTGGGTGTATCAACCCGCGGAACAATAGTCCGTAACATTTCAAGGAATTTCAACCTCAACGTGGATAAGTTGGGATCTCCATGACTCTACCTCATACTATTCCACACTCCAGAGTGGATGAACTAGGTATGATAGTGTCATTCCCAATCTCACCGTGTCTTTTAACCCGATCTCACGGACTCCTTGGATCCTGTCGGAGGTCAACCGAAACAGAGTGTTCATGTATCCAATCTCAATAAGTTTTGAAAAATGTGATAAAAGTTATAAAGGTGCAACAGGTGCACAAGAAAACTACACAGCTGCCGCTCACACGGTAACACAAACAGGATGAATAGGGACTCGGTTGCACTGACTATGCATAGCCGACACAGCAACCTAACCGTCACTACATCCAGCCCAATAACCTCCTAAGGCTGGAAAGGGCATTCCTGGGCAATCCACGAGAATGCTAACCCAACCACCACTAACTAACTCAGGTCCTATGCGAACCAAAACCAACTCCAGAATCAATTGCAAACCCAAACTATAGGTTAACACTTCTAACAGAATAATTCCTAGGTTAAATTATAGTTAATCACAAGGCATCTCTAAGCTCAATATAACTCTCTAAAAAAATACTAAGAAACTAGTATAGAACTTAGTAATGAAGGAATAAAACTCGCCTGAAGGAAATTCAAGTCCTGCGGAAGAACCAACTCGGAAACTCAACTAAAATCCACAGAATAGTAATGGAACGCCTGATAATCTAACACCAACAATGGAGAACAACAAAAAACCAATCAATTAAGGAAATGACATCAAAACCAAACCCTAGAAATCAGACCTACGCCGAAATCGAGTGAAAAGAACAGAAAAGGAATCGGGAATTTCATACCGAGGATAGGAGCGAAGCTTGCGGCGAAGCGGGCGAAGAATCCTCGAGCGATGGGGAAGAGTGGATCAAGAGTATGGAGGAGAGAGGAATAGGTTAGGGAGAGGAGAGTAAGAGAGAGAAAAAAAAAGGAAGTGAAGAGAAGAGAGGAAAAGATCCAAAAAAGACTTAAAGCGCGCCTCTGTTCGAACAGAAATGATCCTGTTCGAACAGAGTGAGTTGTATTCGAACAGAGACTAGTCTGTTCAAATAAAAAGGGGTCTATTCGAACAGAAAGGGCCCTGTTTGAACAGAACTGCTCCATTATTAAAAACAAAGACCCCAAAAGCACCACGGACCACCCCGGACACCCCAGAAACACCACGGACCACCACTACTACCACACAAACTCTACTGCATGCCCAACAAAGGTTTTCCAAAGTTGGAACACCACCTCCACCGCCTCACTACTAGAAAAATGCCTAAGCCTCCAAAAAGGAATCTTTTCCCTCGGGAAACTCCAGAAACCTACTGGCCAATCCAACAGCTCGCCGGAACTACCCCAAACCACACACACATCAATCAAAGATCACTACCAATTCAACAAATGGTTTCCAAAGTATAAACACCACCTCCACCGCCTCACGGCCACCAAACGCCTAAACCCCCAAAAAGGAATCTTTTCCTCGGGAGACTCCGAAAACCTACCGGCCACTCCAACGGCTCACCGGGACCACACCAAACCACAAACACAACAATTAAACATCATCACCAACCCATCTAGGGGTTCCCAAGGCCACAATGCCACCTTCTCCTCCGAATGACCACCGAACTGCCAAAACTACGAAAGGAATCTAATACTAAACCACCGAAAGGAATAAATTGATGTATAATGGAAGAAAGAGTACATGAAGAAAATGAATGCGAAACTTAACGTGAAGGAAATGAATCTAATATGCCGATGAGATAAAGTATAGGAATATATGAGCGGAAAAGGAATATGAGTGAATATTAGGAATAAATGAAATACGGGTCATTACACATTGCTTTGTGAATTCCAATTGAAGGATGATATCAATTTGGTATATTTCCGACATCCTTGACATAGTTAACACATTCATCGTTAGCTTATTCTTCATAGTTAGCAGCTCCATATCAAGGTCATCGCCGATATCGTCACTATCACCAATCTCATTGATATCGTCACTATCAACCATACCAATCCTGCCAAAATCATGATCCTCGAGTCATTAATAGGATAATCGATAGCTTTATCATCTAGGAATGTGTTCAGAAATATCGTAATGAAATGAACATAGGAATTTGTTGCTAGGTATTTGACCAAATATGATCGTCCAATTCCTATTGAACCTATCACTAAAATACCCCCTAAAGGGGGATAGTGGTAAGTGGAGCGAAAAAAGTTTTCCATGAGATGGGAAATGAAAACTATTAGCCCAATACTAGGTTTATGAATAAGTGATTGTCTGATAACGATCAAGGAATATTCGTCTTTCTAATAAATAGGATCTATTGAACTCATAATTCATTAGAACCTTTTTATGAATGTCAACTAAGTATTATAACTAAATTGATCCTAGTTGTTCAATCATTTGATAACCAGAGTCATTCTTTGATAAATGATCACTATGTATCAGACTCAATAGAATTCGATCAAGACTTTTTTCTGTCATTAAGGTGGAGAACTGAACCAAGAATTTTCTTTCTTCGTCATAAACCAAATCATTGTTCGCGACCCAGGATTCTATTTTATCATCAATCAAATCCCCGTTCACATTTTTTCTCTTTTTCTTATTAATGAATAAATATCTCTTTAATTGTATGATTTAGATGTCTCATATTTTCTAAATCATATTTCTAGAATAAGTGATTCGATTGATGGCGTTAAGTATGATATTTATAAGATCGATGATATCGATGAGATTGATATTCAAATTTTATTTCTTAGAACGTATTGATATGACCCCATAGCAGTCCACCACCCAGTAACATGTTGCCGCAAAAAACATAACTCCATATTTCTTCTAGAAAATCTTTTAATTGTTCTAGAGCAACAAAAAAGAGATTCTTTAACCATAAATAATTTAGTTCAGATGTAGTATACCTATCCAGAAGTTTTTGCAACTCAATCATGTATGATGGAATCATCAAAAATTTGATCTTTTCGAACTTTATTCGTAACTCATGAAAGGCCCAAAAAACAAAGAGAAGATGTGTACGAACGAAATATTTAGCAACAAGAAGGAAAAGGATTTAATAAAGGAGCTTTTAAATATTTGGTGATCTCAGATGTGCGCCTAACAATGGAATGGGTAACTTATTATTTTAATTAATCATTTCTTGAAGCCGAAGAAAATTCTATAAATACTTACTCGAAATCCCACTTACTAAATTCCATAGTGAAAGAATCACCCACAATTTTTCTTAGAAATTGGCCATGATATATCTTATCCATGCATAATATCATAAAAATCTAAATTTTGGTAATAGGTCTGAAGAAGTATCTTAAAGGGTTAAATTTATATATTTGCACCCTATCAAAGTAAGGAACCAAGGCATATATATTTGGAGCACATTCCATTTTGATTGAAAGTTTATATCCATCTGTCATTTCTTAATGCATTTATTTAGACAAAGACTTCGTTTTTTCCTATTTTCGAATCGTAAATATTTCTTAAAACATGGAATGTGTATCAAACTCATGTTTGAATTGAAATTGAGATGTGGATGCAAGTTTTTCCCTTCTGAATCAGATAGATTCATATCTTAAAGAGGTTGACAATAAGTTCTTTCAAAATTGACTATTTGTTCATATGTTAGAGGTATTCCAGAAATGTTTACAATTGAGTAAATAGCCAATATACATATAAGGCAAATTTGTGACGGTCAAAAACCATCTCTAATTAATCTTTATGACAGTTTAGACCATCGTAAGTCAATTGATTTGTGGCGGTTTAAGATCATCATTTCCTTGTGATATTTCTTAACCGTCGTAATTTTTTATGAAAATATTGTTTTATAATAAAAATTACCACAGATTTATTTTTGACGACTACATTTTTAGTTGCAATTTCGAGACATTTCTTTACAAAGTACTAGATTTATAATGAAATATCGTTGCAATGTCGTATGTACAAATTATAGATTTATTTTGTTATATATGTCAGCTTTCATTAAGTACCAAGTACCAACTTGTAATAGAAAAGACCCATACTAAAAGAATGAAATAGAATGACCAACCGACTAACTTGAAAAATATCTTGATGTCACTGCATTTGGGACTACTAGAACATTGAGGTTATTTTTTTATTAGTAACTCTTTGACCTAAAAGACATGGCCAAGCTTTCACAATGTGGCACGAAACATAGTTTAGAAGACCAAATTTTACTTGATCTGACATAAGGAAAATAATAGATCCTATCAAAAACAAAAACAAAAAACAAAGAAACAACATACCGGATGAAAAGAAGCATTTTCAAAGGTCTTATTGTTTTCATATACATGGGATTCTTTTAACTACAATTTCTTACTGTATATAGCTATAGTTGGGCAATGATAATAAACACTGAAGGTCTATGTTATAGCTAAAATTACTAACATATACATATTTAATTCAATTAGAACCTACTACATATGCATCTGAAGAATGGGAATGGATTTATGGATACTCAAGTCTCACTCAAAAGAAACCACTCATTTAATAGAGATGAGTGACTCTTATAATAGAGAAGTTCCTATATATATACGAGGAAAAAATGAGGTGTAACACACTCTCTCTTTCTCTATCTGATGATGTGTGCGTGTGTCTATCTCTCTCCATCTTTTTATTATTGTTTTCCTAATTTGAATTTGATCTCTCTCTCTCTCCTTTATATCACCGGCTATCACTCTCTCATAGGCTCTCAGAAGTTTACTTTCTCTCTCTAGAAGACCTCAAGGGAAAAAACCTCTCCCTCCCTCTCTCTAGAAATCTTAAATCTCTATCTCTATCTCTATTTCTCTCTCTCTCTCTAATCTGCCATTAAAGATTCAAAATCATAGAGACGGAGATTAGGATTTACGAGAGAGAGTGAGAGTCGTTTCTCCCTTAATCACTCTTTTAGAGTCAAAGTAAGAGATATGGAGTTCAATTGAAGTTCGGTGTCAATTCCCTCAAAAAATGATTATTATAGGTTATTGAGTTTTTGATTGAAAATTGTTGCAGGTTGTTGCATTCAATTTATGAGCGTCTCGCTATCCTTCCAAGAATGGCAGGATTGTTATCAAAGAAGAGGTTGAAGACAAAGGATACTTATTAATACTTTTGGTTTATAGCAAGGTCTAAAAGAAAACTAATAGATCAAGTTGTATGGTATGAATTGAGAATAGTTGCTCGATGAATCTCTCACACACACACACACACTCTCACACTCTCTCTCTCTCCATGGATAATTTTTATGGATGTCATGCCTTATTTTATTATCGATTATTGCACCTACCAATAAAAAGGTACATAAACTATATTGTCGATGAGACCATATTTCAACAATTAATTACTCAAAACATGTATATTTTAATTTTTGGGCTTCAACGCGAGATTTTTGATCATTGCATGTGTCGACAATTTATTATGACAAGTCCTTTTAA
This sequence comes from Kingdonia uniflora, assembly GCA_014058105.1. Lineage (NCBI taxonomy): Eukaryota > Viridiplantae > Streptophyta > Magnoliopsida > Ranunculales > Circaeasteraceae > Kingdonia > Kingdonia uniflora. The sequence continues at coordinate 693,031 of JACGCM010002331.1, read as the reverse complement.
TGATAGCGCTGACATCGATAATAAGTGAGTGTTGTAATCTACAGAATAATGGAGTACTCGACAATTAGTTATGCAACATAATAGATCAGACTAAATTAAAAGGCAAAGAAAAATAGATGAAGTCAAACTAATCCACAAAAAAAACCAATTTCATTACTTTTACATGAAACCAAAATCACACATCGGTCCCATTACATATTGCTTCCTGACATAGCTTGCTTTTGGGATTTACATTATTGTCTTTAATTTCATCCAAACATGTTTTTCAGAGAAAGAACTATATTATTGAAAATTAATACGCTGGGGCATGACATAATTACAAACACTCGAATTACAAGTTTTTGTTCAAATTTTATTTAATAGTCGCTGTAGTACATTAACTTTGAGTTTCAAGATTATTATTAAATAAGCACTTTAAGAAACAATATTTAGAGGAAACTTCATGAACGATATTTTTGTCTAAATCAGGGATATACACTAAAACTTTTATCAAATATTAGAATGTGCTACGTATAAATTTGTGGGTAAAGTAAACCCTCACGAGACAATATTTGACCACCAGGGATACCGGGGGTTTAACAACTTATTTACATACGATAAATACAATCGTGAGTCCTGTAAAAGTGTTTTTATTTTTTTTCTTTCTTAGTTTAATTTTATTTCTTTATTTTACTCGGGACGAGTAAAATGGTATGTTTGGGGGGTTTTGATAGGCGTAGAGATATGTAAAATTAATATGCCTAAAAGTATCATTTTTATTATCTCAATTTCTTATTTTCTAATGTACTAGCATTTTCATATTTTCAGATATTTATCACTACTAGAGCTAATAAGTAGAAGAAGATAACTAAATGAAGGTACAAAGAGCAAAAACATCTCCAGCAGTCTTTCAGGTATAAAGAGAAAAAACATCTACATTCAATGTACTTAGATATTTACTTCAAAGAATGAAGATAATCAAGGACTCTGCAAGGATTAGCTTGAGAAGACTTATCTATATAGAAGATAGAGTTAAAATAAGATAAAATTTATCTGAGATAGAGTTTATCTCAACTTAGAGATAGAGCTTCAAGATTGTAAACAAATCTTTCCTATCTCTTATAAATAGGAGAGCAATTCCATGTATTTTTCATCTTAATTTGGAGTTAATAAATCTTAGTTTCTTCAATAGTTTTTTCACTTTTTTATTTTATGCTTTTAACTTAGGCTGTGATGAACACTATTAATACATAGCAAGTCTCCTTAGCTTACGTTAAGGATCGACCCTCTGGTGAAGTGAGCTAATTTGATATGTTAATAATAATTTAGATCTAGAATTAATCCTCAATTTTCTTATTTGTAGTTATGAAGAGTTGATTTAGCCATGCCAACAATAAGTTTTTATGGCTATGAGGAAGATGTTGAATTAACCATATTCGGTAATTTTTATGCTCAAAGAGAATTCTAGGTTACTAGGGCTGATAATTTCCACCTAGCCATGGAAAGAAGTTTATAAACCCTAGATCCGATTGTCCATGAACAAGAAAGATCTTACCTAGGGTTTAAGCCATAAACTTTAGATCTTAGATCCGGACAGACCTAACCATGGCAATTACGTAGGGATAAAAGCTATAATTTTCTTATTGTTCTAGTAAACTAAGTCGGAGGTGATCCGATGCCTAAGTTCCCTTTCTCAATACTTTTACCAAATTAGTAATTTAGATTTGATTTTTAGTTCAAATTTTTTTTTTCTAGAAACTAATTAAATAATCGTTATTAGTTGGATTGGTAGAATTAATTTTTAGTAAGTTAACTCCCCGTGGAATCAACCCCCGCTTCCCGTCACTATTTTTCGACACCCATAGTTTTGAGTGGGTATTTAGAACTGAGTTTTTCTCGTTTCAGATCCCGAAACTTGGCAAAATGTTGAATAGTCATTAAGGGATTCATTAGTCAAAAAAGGTCCTATTTGAGCCCTAAGAGATAAGGACTCCGAGTTTTCAAAAGACCCCCTAAGAAGATACTTTGCTTCAACGTACTACACTCATTATTTATCTAATGGAGATAAACAAGATAGAAAATGGGTTGTGTATTCAAATGTATCGAGTAAGGTATTCTCTTTTTGTTGTCAGTTGTTCAAACATGAAAAAATGTTGACTTATTTGGCAGAAGAAGGAATTAATTAATGGCGTAATCTTTGCTCCAAGCTTATAAATCATGAAACCAGCAATGAACATCTTATAAATATGAGTACTTGGATTGAGTTGGAAACATAATTGGAGAAGAATATAATGACTAAAAAAATTGAACAAGATCGAATTCAATAGGAGAGATAATGTTGGAAAGCGGTATTGGAGAGAATAATTGCGGTGGTGTAAATACTTGCCTATAATAATTTGGATTTTCATGGAAAGGAAGAAAAAAATCTATGAACGCAATAATGGACTTTTTGTAAGTTTATCGCAATAATTGTGCAGTTTGATCTGATAATGGAAGAGCATGTTCAAAAAGTTAAGATAAAAAAAACTTCATACTCATTATTTGAACCACGAAACTCAAAATGAGTTGATACTCACATTAGCTGATGAGATCAAAATTTTAATTATCAAAAAAATTAAAGAAGCGAGATATTATTCAGTTATCCTGGATTGTACTCCGGATATAAGTCATGTAAAACCAATCTCCCTTGTAATACGATATGTAGATGTTTCGGAGAGTCCAATAAAGGCTGAAGAGTTCTTTATTACAAAAATTAAGGTGGACAATACTTCAGGTCTTGAACTTTTTAACAAATTGGAAGAGGTATTGAAAACTCTTCAACTAGATATTAATGATAATTTAGGACAAGGATATTATAACGGGTCCAATGTGAAAGGGAAAACAAAGGTGTTCAAAAAACTGCTTGATGTAAATCCTAGAGCTTTTTGAACGCCTTGTTGTTGTCACAGTTTCAATCTTGCAATGTGACATGACCAATTGCTGTACTAAAGCACCGCATTTTTTTGGAGTTATGCAGCGGTTATATAATTTATTCTCATATACTACATAGTGGTGACAAGTTCCTAGAAATCATGTAAATGGCTTGTCATTAAAACCTTTGTTTGTAACATAGTAGAAAAATCATATTGAAAGTGTTATGGCGGTAAGATTTCAAGCTTCAAAACTTAGATATGTGTTAGTTTATTTATCAAATACTACTAAAGATTCTAATGCAAAGAGTGAAGCAGAGAATTAAGTTACTATTGATATCGAGAGTTTTGAGCTTTTGGTTGGGTTGTGCATTTGGTTTAATTTATTAAACGTTGTTAATGTTGTAAGCAAAATTCTATAAAGCGAATATATGCATATTGATGTTGTTATAGCCCACTTAAAAGAACTCATGAAATTCTTTGAAGAGTATAGAGAAAATGGCTTCCAAGCTTGTATGGCTAAAGCGAAAAAGATTGCAGTTGAATTGAATGTTGAACCGATGTTCGTGAAAAATAGATAGTTCATAAAAATTGCAATTTGATGAGACTAGAAATGATGAGGGTCAGGTGATACTTTCAGCTAAAGATGAGTTTAAAGTGAATTACTTCATGTATATCATGGATAAAGGTGGTGACAAGCTTAAGACTCGGTTTAAACAATTTAAAGAGTATGGAGAAAAGTTTGGTTTCTTGTTTCATTTGAAAAAGTTCAGATTTACAAATTAATGATGAAAATTTGAAGAATTATTGTTTAAATCATGAAGGTTATCTGAAACACGACATGCAGTCTGATGTTGATGGGAAAGAGTTATTTTTCAGAACTACAAGTATTAAAATCATTTTTACCAGAGAATATAATTTAGGGAATTAAATCCTACCTCCGGTCAATAATGTCACAAGATAGATTTAATAGATTAGCTTTGTTATTTATCAAATATGATTTGGTCGTTAAGCTTGAATGAAAAAACATCATTGAAAATTTTGTTACTCAAAAACCAAGGAGAATGATTCTAGAATGCCGACATATTTAGTTTTTAGTTTATTATTTTTTTGGGAAGTGGATCATGTTATCTATAAAGTACCGGCCCCAGGTGTATGGCGGCGCATATGGAGCATCCACCAACGTAGACGCGAATGGAGCATCCGCAAAAAAAAAAAAAAAGCCCCATGGATGCATGAATGACAAATATGAAAAGATAATGCGGGGCTGAATTTTGTCTAGGAATTCAAGCTTACTCATATTTCTGTTTATTCAGTTTTAGCCCTTTTTGCTACAATCTTTATGCCACATCTATGGACTCGTATAAAGGTCATTTACAATAACTTCTTTGTGACTTTGGCTATACTTTCTTTTCATATTCTAATAGAGAATAGGCATTTAGGAAGTACATGTTTCATGAAAACGCAAAGCATAAAATAGTATGCGTTATAATGTGGATATATATTAAATTTCGCAGTATTCTCAATAAACTTTTTGAAATTGATGTGAAGCTCATCTACTTTAACAAAGCTAGTATAAACTTCATAATACTAATAAAATTTCTAAAACTACTTGAGATTCTCTGCATTGGCCATGAGTACTCAAATAGATCCAATGCCAATCACCTTGGAAACATGGAAGTAAGAACTGGTGAAGCTTTAGGGGAGCAAAGAAGAGTTGTCAAAGCTGAAGAGCATAGTTTTTTTTTTTAAAGTTTGAGAAGAAGTTAGAAGAAAGTTTGAAGATAATGGAAAAACTTCAAAAAGATGTGCATGCATTGAAGAAGAGCTCTAGAAGCTTATTCCTTCCATCTAATTATTTTTGCGTGCCTTGAAGAAAAATTGTTAGTTTGATGATCCTCCTTTATATAGAGTGCATTTGTTGTTAAGACAGTCTCATTTCTCATGCACATATTTACTGCTTTAAAAAAGTTTTAGAAATTAAAAAAAAAATTAAAAAAAGGTGGTCGAAATAAATCCAACAACCAATATCATATGTTTTAGCGCAGTTACATTAAGGGAAAAGATGTTGAAGTGCAGAGAACACATTGAGCGGCTAAGTTAACAACCTTAGTTTGAATATTGTCATTTGTGAGGAGGACCTTATGGAATAATCTCCAAATAAGGTTAAAGATTCATGGAAATAAATGAGATTACATAAGTATGTTGACAACCAACAACTTTAAAACTTGAGTATGTGATTTTCATAAGCAGCTTTAATTGTAAAAGCTGCTTAAAATCTAGTTGGTTCATGCTTTTATCAATACCTGCACGATTAACAAACAAATTAGTGATACTTATGCATGAACTAGACATGAGCTGCCGAGTTGGATGATTGTGGGACAAAGTATCATCCTGATCAAGAATATTAAAAACCATAGAGTGGGTTTTCTCCCATTCCATATGAGTCAGCTGAGGGGAATCTTTCAAGTTTCTTAAGCTAGACCAATAATTATCTTAGCAAAATAATTAGAATGTAGATTATTCTTTGATCAAAGTGCCAACCCTTCTTCAGGGGCTGCTTATCTGTATCTATAGGCTAGAACAATCATCAGCTAATCACGGGCTATTAAGGACTATAATTTAAATTTAGACGCTAGCACCACTTTCTCAATTTTTACATTAGGTGATTATTGATTTCGGTTTTGATTGCAATGAAGTTGAGGTGTGTGTATCTCATCTGTGATGTCAAGTACCACACACAATCATTCAATAACATATCAGAGATTTATAGATGAAAGCCCAAGAGGACCTTTATGAAAGCTCATTTATTAATTTGGTATGCAAAAGATATTACAAAAAATATAATGGTCCTATAATGTATAAATAAAAAGACGTCTGTTAAATAAAAGGAAGCAAGTAGGCAGAAGAAGCAAGTAAAGAACAGACTCTAATAGTATAAGAGAGGAGAGTTTATTTCATTTTCATTGATTTTCTAATATAATAGGATGATGATATATGTATATATATATATAAAGAGAGAGAGAGAGGTTTGAAAGCATGGCATGTCATTGTATTGGTCATCCATTAAAGCATGTTTGACATGTGGCGCCACATCATACTTGAAACTTCACATCATGCTCTACATCATACTTATATAGATAAGCTCATATCAAGCATGACAAACATGTATCCACATCATGGTTTATAACAATAACAACTTTACCAGGAAAACTAATTGGGAAAAACCTTGGATTTTTTTTTTGAATATTAGGTCTGGTTTCGACGTGCCAATATTGTCTCGTTAAACCTTGACTAGAAAATACACTGGGATAAAACCTTGGCGAAGGAAAAAAATAGTGCAATGTGCTTGTTGTCTTGTAATACGATGGTGAAAATACTCCCCCTGGAAATATTCTCTCCCTGATATCAACTGGATCAGTTGTATATCTATCTCATGCCGATGTTGTTTACCATTTTCTTAAATACTGGCATTGGTATGGATTTTATAAATAGATCAGCTAGATTTTTACTTAACCGTATCTGTTGAACTTTGATATTATGACTTTTCTCCAGCTCATGTGTGTATAAAAGAGCTTAGGTAGGATGTGTTTGGTTCTGTCACCCTTGATGTATCCCCTTTGTATTTGTGCAGTGCAAGCGGCATTGTCTTCACATATAACCGTCGAAAGGCTTGTAATAGAAGGTAATCTACACATACTGTGGATATGATGTACCACAGATCTTAACTAAATGCATTCACGACTTGCTTCATGAAGTATAAGTATCTCTGAGTGATTAGAGGAAGTAGCTATCGAGATTTGCTTTGTAGATCTCCAAGAAATTGTGGTGTCTCCATATATGAATACATATCCTGTTTGTAAGTAAGCTTTGTGTAGATCAGAGAGGTATCCAGTATCTGCATATCCCTTTTTGGTGATTCATTTGAGTAAAATAGATCCATATCAGTTGTTCCACGAAGATAACGTAAAATGTATTTGAAGCCATTCCAATGTCGTCTAGCTGGTGCTGAGCTAAACCTGGCTAATAGATTAACTGAAAATGCAATGTTAGGTCTAGTGCATTGAGCTAAGTATAATAAGCCACCAATAGCACTAAGATATAGTACTTCAAATTTAAGAAGTATTTCGTTGTCCTCTTTAGGACGAAATAAATCTTTCTTAGGGTCAAAGGATCTGACCACCATTGGAAAACTTAACGGATAACATTTGTCCATGTATTACTTTAACACATTTTTAGTATATACAACTTGATGGACAAGAATTCCATTCGAACTATGCTCAATCTGTAAACCGAGGCAATATTTACTTTTTCCGAGATCTTTCATCTTAAACTCCTTTTTTAAATATTCTACAGCTTTTGTAAGTTCTCCAGAAGTCCCAATTAGATTGATATCATTGACATACACTGCAATGATAGCAAAATCATATTTTGTTATCTTAATGAATACGCATGGGCAAATGAGATTATTGATATATCCTTCTTTAATCAAGTACTCACTAAGCCGATTGAACCACATACGGCTGGATTGTTTCAATCCATATAAGGCACGTTTAAGCTTAATTAAGTACATGTCACATGGTTTTGCTGTAGGATATTAGAGTCCATCTAGGACTTTCATGTAGATATATGTATCTAACAATCCATATAAATATGTAGTAACCATGCCCATAAGATGCATGTCAAGTCCTTCTGAGACTATTAGACTAATAAGATATCGAAATGTAATTGCATCCATTACAGAGGAATATGTTTCTTCATAATCAATCCCAGGTCTCTGCTGGAAACCTTGTGCTACGAGTCATGCTTTATAGCAAACAATCTCATTTTACTCAGTGCATTTTCACACAAATACTCATTTATAATCAATACGGTTTACATCTTTGGGTGTTAGGACCAAGGGTCCAAATACCTTGTGTTTTGTAAGTGAATTTAATTCTGCTTGTATTGTAGATTTCTATTTTGTCCAATCATGTCATTTTCAACATTCATTAAGACTGTGTGGTATAATATCATCATTCATGATTTCAGTAGCTATTATAAACATAAATATATTGTCGATAACTATTTCTTTGTGATTCCATAATTTATTTGACCATACATAATTTGTAGAGATCTCTTCATTTACAAGTACTTGTACCTCATTGGAGGTATGATCATCTCAGAGGACTTTATTCTCGTTAGAATTTATTTGGTTAAGAATTGTTGATCATTTTATAACTTCTTTGGGGGAGCTTTTAATAGGGATCTTTCCCTTTGTAGCCTTTTCTAAAGTACTACTATCCATAAGATTAATTTGCCCTTTATGTTTCCTTTTTCTAGGAACTAAATCTTTTGAACCAATTTGTCATCCACGCTTCAAGCATACTTTAGATGATTCATTTGTTATCACATTTGACAACTGTCCTTCTGGGGCATCAATCATTGCTGGTACGTTTGTAGCTGGTACATGTGATCTAGTCATTCGTACTATATTTGGAAATGCATCAGGCATTTAATAAGCAACTTTCTGAAGATGAGTGATCATTTGTACTTAAGTTTCACATTGATTGGTTCGCAGATTAAAATGAGACAAATTTATTGTATTCTGACATAAGTCACGACGTTCCATAGGCCTAATTCATCCTCCTAACGGTGGAAAGATTGTCTCATCAAAATGATTATCCGTAAAATGTGCAGTAAAAGTATCACCTATTACGGGTTCCAGATACCGTATAATAAATGATGAGTCAAAACCAATATAAACTCTTAATCTATCTAGAGGTCCCATTTTTATACATTGTGATGGTGCAATTGGAACATGTACCGTACACTCAAAAAAACTTAGATGTGAACAAGTTATAAGGGTAAATAGTTGTGATAGGTTATGGGGCAAAGCTTGACCAATACTGCAGCATATAAAATGGCATATCCCCACACAAATATCGGTAATTTTGTCCTCATAAGTATAGGTTGTGCCATAAGTTGAAGGCATTTAATAAATGACTCAGCTAACCTATTTTGGGTATGGACATGAGCAACAAGTGCTCAATGTCAATTCCAATTGACATACAATAATCATCAAACATTTTTTATGTAAATTTATCGGTACCATCCAACCTAATAGATTTAATTAGATATTCTGGAAAATGTGCTTGTAATCTAATGATTTAGGTAAGGAGACATGCAAAAGCAGTGTTTCTCGTAGATAAGAGACATACATGTGAGCACCTCATAGATTCATCAATTATGACCTTTGAATTCGCTGTAAGAACTTGGGAGATTCTACAGCGATTTTAGATGGGGATGGTCTCAAAATCAACTTGCCTTGGAAACAAGTTGTACAAGCATAATCATTAGAAAGGAGAATCTTCTAGTTCTCCAAATGATGTCCAAGCAAATTTTCAATAATTCGGCACATCAAGGTAGATCCAAGATGACCTAGACGGTCATTCCAAAGTATAAAAAATTGTGGATCATTAAACTTTTGGCTCTTTACAACATATGACTCAATCATTCTTATTGTGGTATAATATAATCCAGAAGAAAGAGCTTGAAACTTTTCTAAAATATACTTTTGGCTTAAGACAAATGAAGTAATACAGAGATACTCTATATTACCATCTGATATGGTCTCAATATGATATCCATTACGACGTATATCTTTAAAACTCAATAGATTTCTCCTCGATCTTGTTGAGTATAAAGTGTCGTCAAAATAGATTTTTGCACCACCTAACAATATGAGATCGGCTCTAACAGAGCTGTCAATAAGAATAAATATGCCATAAATAGTATTGACCTTGGCTACAAATAATGTTAAGGTGGAGAAATAGTTTTTATCTCAATGGATTGTATACGTTGTTGTACTATCACCTAAGCACACATATTTAGCATCCATCCTGAGTTGGAATGAGTCATTTAAGCTTATATATTAAATCAATTAAATGTAAACAACATAGTATATATACATAACAATACTTACCAAAATAAAAGTTTGCAAAAAGATAAACATAAAGATACATGAAATATAAAACTTAAATTGTTGTGGTCATGGCCGCCATCAAAAAGATTAACAATCTTGATCTCTGGATCAGTGAAAAAGTCTAATATATCAAGGTCAGTGGCACCAATTTGATTATCATGATCAATAAAATTCATCTCAAGGTTCTTTCCTTTTTTTGTTGATAGAAGCCTGATAAAGATTGACTAGATGTTTAGCCGTACGACAAGTATTTGCCCAATGACCCATTTTTGCCACACCAATAACAGGGCAATTCATAAACTTTATGACATTTATTTTCAGAACCTTTTTTAGTATCTTGTTTCGGTGCCGTATTATAATCATCATGATTTTGTTATCCTCGACCACGTCCATATCCATATCCACGTCTACAATTGGAAAATGAACTTGTATGTGCTTCAAGCACTCGCGTGGAATCGGTCAGATGAGATTCATGATTTTTCAATAAAAGCTCATTATTTTGTTCGGCAACTAAGAGACATGATATCAATGTCGAATACTTAGCAAAGTGATATTCTTGATATTGTTGTTGTAAAAGGACATTCAAGGTGTGAAATGTAGATTATGTTTTCTCTAATATATCTACTTTAGTAATTGTCTCTATGCACAGTAAGAGTTGTGAGCTTATCTTAAACATATCGGAGTTGTACTTCGTACAGATTAAAAATCCTGCAGTCACAGGTTAAGCCAGTCATTACAAGCTTTAAGAAGAATGACCATTTTCAAATGGTCGTACCTCTCCTTTAAATTATCCTAAAGGATCAGCAGGTTTTTCATCGTGAGGTACTCTGATTTCAAACTCTCGTGAAGATGATGGCGTATGAATATTAGCATTTTCACACGATCATGTATGGATTCTTGATTTCCTACCATTATTGTATTACTAAGATTTTTCGCTTCAAGATGGATTTCTGCATCCAAAATCCAAAAAAAATAATTCTTTCTAGATAAGTCAAGTGCAACAAACTCAAGATTTGTGAGATTCGACATTTCATATACTATAATAAGAAACAATTTCTAGTTATAATATATTCAAGCACATATATATCTGAAAATAAAGATGAGAGAAGATAAACCGATTTTGATATCGAGCTTTTCACTCGAGTTGTTTCTTTAAACCTTGTTGAGAATTTTGGGCAGAGTTTCGACAGCATCGTGCTTGTTGGGATTTATTTTGCTTAGAATCTCGGCAGTGTTATGTTTGTTGAGATTTATTTTGCTCAAAGTTTTGGCAGCGTCGTACTGATAACGTGTTAAATAAAAGGAAGCAAGTAGGAAAAAGAAGTAAAGAACAAGCTTTGATACTATAAGAGAAGAGAGTTTATTTCATTTTCTCTAATTTTCTAATATAATGGGATGATATATATATATATATAAGCATGACATGTCATTGTATTGGTCATCTATTAAAACATGTGTGACATGTAGCACCACATCATACTTGAAACTCCACGTCATGCTCTTCATCATACTTATATGTAGATAAGCTCATATCAAGCATGACAAGCATGTATCTATAGAGGGTTTTTGTCACGACCCCAAAATTCAATAATTAATACCTAGACCGATTACTGAGAATCGAGGTTGCGCAGGTTGAGAATCCGAAGATTTAACCCACGAACGATCGAGCCGTAGCCAAATTCTGGCTCGATCATTCACTTAGCAAAATCATCAAAGTAAAATAAGAATGAACAACAATAGCGGAAGCAAAAGACATATATACATCAACTGAATATATACAATATCCTGAATAATATACAGAGTCAAAAGCTAAGATCATATACATGAATGTCTAAAACTATGGAGATCTGCAACAGCCCCAAAATCAGCTCCAATCCAGCTGGAATCCTCGGTAGAAAATAGCTACTCAACCCCTGTTATGTTAATAATAGCGAGGGTGAGCAAAATCACAGCTCACCGTAACCCAACAAAGATAAATAACCAACTAAAAGAACCAGGGCTGAAGAAGAGTGAGGAGTGAATGATATAGAGAAACATTTAGAGTAAAGTAACTAACCATGACTACTACTAATCCAGGACAATTAACTATCAAAGAACAGAATTTAAACTAACTAATCACAGCGAGAAGAGGGTACGGATAAAGAAATCTTCTAACATCCACTACCAATCCCAGAATTACTCAGAGAGAGAGAGAGCGAATAAGGAATAGAAGTAGAGATTAAGAGTAGAGTATAGGAATAGGAAATTAGAGTAAGAAATAAGAATAGAAGAATGGAAGATAGGATTTGGAGTAAGAGTTAGGAGAAATAGGGAAGTGCAGAATATGATATGATGCAATGCTAAGATGATATGATGGTGGTAGATTTGGTATAATCCCATACTTATTCTGAATCCTAAGTGATGTGTTGTTGTGAGATATGCATTTCAACCTCGACGGAGAAGTCTGGGCACCAGGAGAACTAATCCAACCATGACTTTGCACGCAGGAGAAGACTGGGCACCAGGAAATTGTATCCAACCATATCTCTCCTCGTAGGACGAGACTGGGCACCAGGAAAACTAATCCAACCATATCTTGTCTCTGTATCTAAGACCCGTTCACACTAAGTTTTGGTGAATTAAATATATTTCAAGGGGGTAAGCGAATTCACAGACAAGCCGTAACTAATTAATCCATCACAGTGCCATACCGTAATTACCTTAAACAGCGAAGGAGGGTCCAATCTGACATGTCTAACCACATAATATTTCTAATGATACCGGAAGTCCACAATTATAGTCAAACCAATACCAAGCACAGTTAACTAAATTAACAGGCCATATACCATAATTGTGCCGAGAACAGCTAACTAGTTTATAGTTAAAATTATCAACACCTCTCTAACAAAGGTAGTTCTCTAAATCAATACTAAGCAATTAGTATGGAAAACTTAGCAAGGATGGGAACTCACATGTTATAATTCTTGATTCCTGACGATGACAAAAACGGAATTCCAAGCCCTAGAAATCGCGAATCGGCAAAGGGGATGCGGAACGAGCGACAACGATAACCAATCAACCTAACAACACCCAAAATTTCAATTAAAGATCCATAATCATAAACCATACAAGCCTTAAATTATGCCCTAACATCTCGAATCAAAACGAATCGACAGGAGAGAGAGAGAGAGAGGAATTACATACCGAGTAATGAATATCACGGCGAGGAGATGCGATGAATTGGCATGAGAGGAGAGGATCTGTAGAGAGAGGAGTGAAATGAATTTGGGGGTTAAGTGTTGTTTATATAGGGGAAGGCCAATGCGCATCACGAGGAAGATCTAACGCTCGAAAAAAAATAGCTAAAAAAAACAGTTCAGAAATGGACAGAAAAGACGCCGAAAGGACGAAATGGATGGGTTAAGTCCTAAGCCTTAACAGAACTGATAGGGACTGTCGGGCAACACCCACAATCACACAATAACATAACCAACCCATCTAGGGTTTACCCACAATAAAAAAATAGCCTACTCCGCCCTAAAACCACCAGAACGCCTAAGTTGCCGAAAAGGAATCTTTTTACCTAAAAATTCCATAAACCTGGCGGCAAACCCAACGGGCTTCGGGAATCACCCCAAACCACACACGCTCTATTACAACATCATACCCGACCCGTCTAGGGGTTCCCAAGGTCATGATACGGCCTGCTCCCGCCGAAACCACCAAAACCACTATAAGGAAATCTAATACCCAAAACTAAAATTATAGTACACCAAGTATGCATAACGGTTAGAATAAGCGTGGAATGAGTAACGTGAATGATTATATGCATACGTTATATAGTTGGAATATGCATAATGATCAGGAATTCAAAATATGCGAAATGAGAATAGTAAAAGAAATTAAGAATTTTCAGGGTCACTATAGTTTTTTGGTTCTATTCGAATAGGCATATTATCTGTTCGAATAGAAAATATGCTTATTCGAACAGAACATGTCGAGCCCCTTTTGTTTGAATAAAAATTGGTTTTTGTTCGAATATAAATAGTTTGTTCGAACAGACAAATACACTTCAGAAAAACTCAATTTTGAGATTTGTTTAGAACCCTTGGCTTACCTCTAGATCTGAGCGATTGTAAATAATTCCCCAAGTATATAAGGGTAACTTAGGTTCTTTTAGAGGCAACCCTCAAGGTGAGATCAATTTGAGAGAAAATTCTTGAGAGAACCTCTAATTATTTTGAGTGATTATAACCTTGGATCTTGAATAAACTTCATCTCTCTCTTGTACAGTGGACGTAGGCAATTACCGAACCACCTTAAACTTTGAGTGTGTTTACTATTGTGTATTCCTTTGATTGTTGCTTGTTCATTGCTAACCAAATTGAAGTTGGAGTTTCAGCCTCTGCGGCTTGCGACTCAACAATTTGTATCAGAGGGAGGTTGATTCCTCGGTGGTGCATAAATTAGAGGTAACTAAGAAGTTTCTCAATTTCAATTTGGTTTTGGATTTGGTTAGTTCATGAAAATTGGGGGAAACATGGGAGACGTAGTTGAATCTAGTTCCTCGGCCCCGAAAAGGAGTACAACGATGATGTTCAACAATGCAAATATTGAAGTTGAGAAATTTAATGGCACAAATAACTTCGGCATGTGGCGATACGAGGTTATTGATGCCCTAAATCAACAAGACTTAGACGAGGTATTGGAGGACAAACCGGATGACATAGAGAAGAGTGTATGGAGGAAGATGAACAAGAGGGCTTGTGGCAAAATTTTATCTTGTCTTACTTAAGACATTAAGTACCTTGTAATGAATGAAACCTCTGCAAAAGAAATTTATAGGATTTTAGAGGAGAAGTACTTGATTAAGAGTATCCAAAATTGATTCCACTTGAAGAAAAAGCTTTGCCGCTTCACTATGAGGCAAAAGATTAGTATGTTGGAGCACTTTAATGACTTTACCAAGGTGTTAGCCGACTTGGCGAATCTAGAGGAGATAGTTAGGGGTGAAGACAAGGCACTCTTGTTATTGAACTCATTTCCAAAAGAATTTAAACATTTTGTTACGAGGATAATATACGGGAAGAGTTCATTGCAATACTCGGATGTGACTACGACAGTTGTAAACCATGAGTACCAGAGAAAGGAAAAGTGTGAGTTGATAAGTCTACATCCGAGGTATTGACGGTTCGAGGAAGATCTTCGAACAAGAAGAAGACGGGTGGTAACAACTCTCGATCAAAATCGAGAGGTCGTGGTGGAAATCGAAGCAATTTAGGAAATGACCAATATGCGTTTTGCAAAGAAATGGGTCATTGGACAAATAAATGCCCCACCCTTCTTAAGAAGAAGAAAGGGGGAAATCAGGTTCTTCAATAAATGTGGCTTAAGGCACGGCAAATGAAGGTAATGATTCTGATTTTTCTTTAACTATTTCATCAAGTGCATGTGTTATTGATTCAAAAGAATGGATTTTAGATTTGGGTGCTACTTATCACATTTGTCCCGAAAGGGGATGTTTTTCTAGTTTGAAAATGCTAGAATGTGGAGCAGTGTTAATGGGAAATGATGATCCTTATCATATCATGGGGATAGGTATCATTCGTCTAAATTTGCACAATGGGTTGGTTAAAGAGATTGATGAGGTTCGGTATATTCCAACAATGAGGAAGAGCATTATCTCGATGGGTTTACTTGAAGCGAAAGGCTGCAAGGTTATGTCTGAGAATAGGGTAAAGAAGGTTCTTAAGGGAGCCATGGTTGTATTGAAGGGCAAAAGAAGAAGTAACAACTTGTATTATCTGGATGGTGCGGTTGTTCTTGGTGAGGTTTCTACCGCGGGATGGGAGGAGACCACTTCCAAAGATAGCGCACAGCTATGGAAGATGTGTTTGGCGTATGCAAGAAAAAAGTCCTTGAGAGTTCTCACAAACCAGGGGCTATTGAAAGGTGTCAAGGTGTGTAAATTGAACTATTATGAACAATATGTTTTGGGCAAGCAGACAAGGATTAAGTTTGGCACCGTTATCCATCGTATTCGTGCAACCCTTGATTATGTTCGTTCTGATGTTTGAGGACCCTCCAAGAATATATCGCTACAGAGGAAACTTTATTTTGTGTCTTTTGTGGATGGCTTTTCTAGGCGTGTATGGGTGTACACCATGAGGAGGAAGGATGAAGTCTTAGAAACTTTTATGATGTGGAAAAAGTTGATTGAAACTCAGACTGACAAAAATATCCAGTTACTCCGTTCAGATAATGGTGGGGAGTACACTAATGATCCATTCTTACAAGTATGTCAGGATGAGGGGATAGTTTGACACTTCACAGTTAGAGAAACACTGCAACAAAATGGGGTAGCTGAGCGCATGAACCATACTTTATTGGAGACGGTGTGATTTATGTTGTCCAATTCTAGGTTGGGCAAGGCATTTTGGGCTGAGGTTTTGACATATGCATGCAATCTCGTTAATAAGTTGCCTTCTGCTGTAATTGAGGGTAAAACACCAATGACAGCTTGGTCGGGAGAACCTGCTACAGATTATGATACTCTTCATATATTTGGGTATTCGGCATACTATCATGTTAAGGATGGTAAGTTGGATCTACGAGCAAGGAAGGCTATTTTTCTGGGTAAGAAAGGTGTGAAAGGTTATATGTTGTGGGATACGAGAGACAAAAAGATCATTTTGAGCAGAGATATCACTTTTGATGAGTCTTTTATGATAAAGTCACATGTCTCTGAGCACACAGAGAAGACGTCTTATAACGGGTAGAGATTGATGCATCTTTACATTGGCCAGAAAGTTTCGTACTAAAGGGGGTATCATCTACCGATGTGACAACGAGTAATGAGCCACTAGTTTATGTTCCAAATGATGAAGACACGGATGAAGGTGGAGCATTTGGTAGTACGGATGAAGAGATTCCAGTGGTGGAGTCAATCGTAACGAGTAAACCAAAGAGGGATGTAAGTAAACCAAGTTGGCTTACAAAGAACATGGTGCTTCCAAAGGCAAAGGCCATGGTAGCCTATGCACTACCAGTCGTTGAAGAAGATGTTCCTTCTACCTATAAGGGAGCTATTTACGGTTTTGAGGCTAAGCATTGGGAGGGAGCGATGAAGAAAGAGATGTATTATCTTTTCAAGAATGAAACTTGGAAATTTTAAAATTGTCGAAGGGAAAGAAGGCGATCGGTTATAAATAGGTATATACAAAGAAACAAGGATCTCTTGATGATAATATACACTTCAAGGAAAGACTCATAGCCAAAGGTTATGCTCAAAGGGAAGGGATTGATTACAATAAAGTTTTTTCTCTGGTAGTGAAACACTCCTCCATTTGTATCTTATTGGCTTTGGTAGTACAATTTAATTTGAAGTTGCAACAACTCGAAGTTAAGACGGCATTCTTACATAGGAATTTGAAAGAAAATATCTATATAACTCAGCCGAGTGGGTTTACAGTTATGGGGAAGGAAGACTATGTGTATAAGCTAAAAAGGTCATTGTACGGTTTGAAGCAGTCTCCAAGACAATGGTACAAATGGTTTGATCAGTTTATGATTGAGCAGAAGTACAAGCAGAGTCATTTCGACCACTGTGTCTACTTACGCAAGCTATAGGACGGGTCCTTTATTTACTTGCTTTTGTATGTAGATGATATGTTTATTCCGTGTAAGCACAAAAGCGAGATTGACAAGCTAAAAAAGCAAATGGGCAAAGAATTTTAAATAAAGGATCTTGGTGAAGTGAAAAAGATTTTTGGTATGAAGATTCATATAGATAGAGAGGAGGGAACGGTGCGTCTCTCTCAAACGACATACATGAGGTAGGTACTTTAGAGATTTGGCTTTGATGGGAACACAAAATCTATAAGTACGCCCATTGCTCCTCATTTTAAGCTTAAGGCTTCTATGTCTCCAAACACTAATGAGAAACGTGATTATATGAGTCAAGTTCCTAATACTAGCGCGGTTGGCAACTTGATGTATGTTATGGTATGTACTCAGCCAGATATTTCACAGGTGGTTGGTGTGGTTAGTCAATACATGCATGATCTAGGTAGAGATCATTGGTGAGCTGTAAAATAGATTCTACGATAAATCAAAGGTATTGTGGATATTGGTTTAGAATTTCGTAAACAAGATTCAATTGATCGGTTTTGTGGATTCTGACTATATGGGTGATTTGGATGAACGGCGGTCTACTACCAGGTATGTGCTTACATTGGATGGAAGACCGATTAGTTGGAGATCCATGTTGTCAACTGTGGCACTATCTACAACTGAGGCGGAGTATATGGCAGTAACTGAGGCTATAAAGGAATCTATTTAGATGAAAGATTTTCTGTGCGATTTAGGCATTAAGATGGACCATCTTGATGTTTTCTGTGATAGTCAGAATGCTATCTTTTTGGCCAAAGATCAGGTTCATCATCAACGCACAAAATATATTGATGTGCGTTATCACTTTGTTAGTGAAGTCCGAGAAGAGGGTGAGATTCTATTAAAGAAGATTCACTCCAAAGATAACCCAGCGGATATGTTTACGAAAGTTGTTTCAGGAATTAAGTTCAATCATTGTTTGGACTTAGTTCAAATTCCTCATATTGATTGATTGGATTTTTTGGGAACTACGGATGACTTGATCCATGGTACATAGGCAACCATTGATTTGGTACAGTCAATTTGGGTTCCTTAGGACGTTCGGTTTGTTTGGGTCCTTTTGGGATATTTGCTCGATTTGGTCTTTTGGGACATTTGGCTAGTTTGGTCATTTGAGACGCTTGGTTTGGATTTGGTCATTTGGGACGCTTGGTTTGGTTGGTTTCCTTGGGCCGTTTGTGTGCTTAGGTCCTTGGGGACATTTGGTGGCAGAGAGGGATTGTTTGGTTTGATGACTATGTTCGGCTCAGATTTTGGTTTGTTTGGTTAGAGAAATCTTCACCGAGGTGGAGAATTGTAGAGGTTTGTTTGGTTATGTTCGAATATACATATTGTCTATTCGACCAAAGTTTATTTGAATAGAAAATATGTCTATTCGAACAGAACATGTCGAGCACCTTTTGTTCGAATAAAAATAAGTTTTTGTTCGAATACAAATAGTTCGAAAAAACTCAATTTTGAGATTTGTTTGGAACCTTTGACTTGCCTCGAGATCTGAGCGATTATAAATAGTTCTCCAACTATATAAGGGAAACTCAGGTTCTTTTAGAGGCAACCGTTGGTGGGATCAATTTGAGAGGAAATCCTTGAGAAAACCTCTAATTTTGTTGAGTGATTGTAACCTTAGATCTTAAATAAACTCTCTCTCTTCTCTTGTACGAGTGGACATATGCAATTGTCGAACCACCTTAAACTTTGTGTGTTTGTTATTATGTATTCATTTGATTTTGATTATTGTTTGTTCATTCATAACCAAATTGAACCGCTGCTTGCGACTCAACAGTATCCACATCATGCTTATAAGAACATCCACAATAGTCTCCCTAAACTTATTTTAGGGAGGCAAAAAGTAATAAAATGGCTTTTATAGGCTCCCTATGAGGCTCCCTATCCCTATTTTTTACTTTCTCTCTCCTCAGGTATGGGGAGTCTAGAGAAATATTTGGTCAGCCACGTAGGACTCTTATATTACGTGTAAAGTTACTTTAGATGTGGAAAGTAAAAAAAATGTTACTTTTTGCCTCTTCTTTTTAAAAATAACTAATTTGAAGTGGTTTAGGGAAGTTTATTTTGTGATGTGGCTCCTACTTTTTGTAAGGAGTCTGCTACATCCACAACATCAAAGTTGTGTAACTACTCCCTATTAGATATTACAGAGAGGCTGCTGTGGATGCTCTAACAACGTACTTTTTATAAAAACGACTCCTTATTCCTTAGTCAATAAAGGTACTAAAATTTAATTTCCAGTTTCTCTTAATTTTTCTGAAATCAAACCCTAAATCGTGAGAAAAATCAAATCATGGAGAGAAGGAAGAGATTTGATTCCTCTAAGATCTGTGTAATTCTAGGGTTTCTTCTCTTGAGCTTTGTATCCAATGTCTCGTCTCTCTCTGTTACTGTGAACGATGTGGAGTGCGTTTACGAGTATGTGATGTATGAAGGCGATAGTGTTTCTGGGAATTTCGTTGTTGTTGATCATGATATCTTCTGGAGCTCGGATCACCCTGGCATCGATTTCACGGTAAGATCTGATTTGGGTTTCCTAGGGTTTGATTGGGTTAATTGGGGTTGTTAATTATTAGTTGATATTGGATTTGGGTATTTTAAATTATGTTTTGTTGCAAATCAATTTGATTAAAGATGTAAAATTTAGAGTTTTGGGCATGTTTTAGTTTTTGGGGAAATCAAATTACTTGGAAACATTGGTAGTGAAAATGAGAGAAAAGTTGGGTTTTTTCATATTTTTAGGCTCTGGTTTTTAGTATACTCTCTAACTTACGCTCTAAATTCTGCGTAAATGCCTCTTTAGCTGGAATACTGTCTTTAAAGCTCGGTTTCACGCATATGTTTTGGGAAAGTTGAGTTTTATTTCTATCATATTGATAAAAACTCAACAAATGACCTAATTTTCAAGTCTAGTTTGTATAATAACACCACACGGCCACACCAGAGACCCAAAAAGATTAGTGAATTAGTTTCTAGTAAGGGGTCAAAGCACTTCCAGTATGTAATTTAGCGAATGGATTGAACATAAAATAATATTACAAAGTCAAGTGATAGGGAAACATGGTGGATTACCACCCTTTATGTTAGCTCTTTATTTGAGTGAAGAATGTTGTTAACGGGGAAGCTAAATACATTTTTGCTCTGCCATAACAAGAGCCTAGGAAATTGGGAATAATCAATCCCCTTTACGCCCACAATGGGGATAGCCAATCAATTAGAGGACCATTAGTATGGCTTATCGCCTAGGGTTCTCGAGTTCCTCCCCTGAGATTTCACATTAAGCGTGAAGAAGGTATTTTTAGCATTCTGAAATTATAGGACCTTATCAAGAACTTATAATTGGATTCCTCTTATAAAAATGAAAATATTGTTTGACAATATTGAATTGGCCTTCTCATCATCTTTCTCCCACCTTTGATGGGTGCAACTGAGTGAAGACTTTGCAGCATTCTCCCTTTTTAACCATTCGTCTATTGATTCCGTTTCCACTTGATATCCTCAAATTATATAGGTTTATCAATGTCAACCACTTGCTTGATCTATGCTTTATAATAAATGGAAAACCCAACACCGGATTATGAAGCCTCACCTCATTAGTCAACGTCCGAATCTTCATATCTAATTCTTAAGCCTTGGAAATGCAAAGGCTTCTTGATTATCTGGGACTAGCCAGAGCTTCAATTCTTCAACCCTCCTCCATTTGAGTAGAAAGACATGAGACAACTCTTATGTATCCGTGAATTGTAAAGGAGATATCGTCTGACCCTCATTGCTAACTGCAAATTGGTGGATGAGATTATGGTCTGCCCCTCATTGCTAACTGCAAGTCGGTGGATGAGATTGTGGTCGCATACATAGATAGACACGTGTTAAAGGCTGCCTGGAAAAGGAAAAAGAGAAAACAAATGTGAAGGGTTCCCCTTTTCTGAAGTTACCTAGATCTCTTACAGAACGAAGATGGAGCACAGTACAATCAAAACTGAAAAAGCTAGCTGTTGAAGTACTAGTGAAATTTCATCTCCTTTTTACCAAAATACAGAAGGAACCTCATGCTGACATGTTTGTAAGACTTTTTCAATTCAACTTTGATGGCAATTATTGGGGCTTTTAGCTTAACTCTCGAATCAGTCGACTCACTAGCATTGAAGACTATCGAAAATCTCTCTTTTCATGACAAAAGCCCTTTGAAACATAGAGATTACCTGGCTTGTGTTCATGCTCATACTTCAAGCCAAAGATCTAGAGATAATTTTTTCAATGACCCTTATTAGACCAATTGGCTTAATCCCCATCAGGGGAGTGAAACTATCATGATTTTGGTAATCAGGGTGTGATGAAAGCCGTGTTGATCCTACAAATCTTCTCTTGCTAATATTTCAAATTCGTTTGGTTGAAAATCTGACAAGATTGTGAAATATGTGAGAGATAAAATCTAGATAGAGAATTCAAAGATTGAGAGCAGCAGATATGGAGAGAAAATTTTGGGCATGTAAGGAATGTGTAGAAAAACATCTGACGACAGAAAATCCACTGAGCACTAAGAAAGAAAAAACATGTAGAGAGAACTCATGTTCTCATTGACTCTTCTGCAAGATAAATGATTTTTTGGTATGTGCACAGTTGCTACCAATTTGCTTAAGAGCTTTGCAGCCTGTCATTACAATTGTAAATCCCAAATATTGCAATTGGTAAGATCCTATGCAAACAGCAATAGGTGCTCACATGCAAGTGGGTGCAAATACACATACAAGCAACAAAACAAGTTGGGCATACTTGTCTGTTTGTTTCAAGGTGAAGGGAACAATGCGTGAGTTTAGGTTTTTGAAGAACAGTATGGTTCAAACGATTATAGTTGGTATCTTGACTTGATGGAATTGGGGGAATTTTTTGTGGATTTGATTACTCTGGTAGTTTAGAGACTTCAGCATCATGAGTGGCATGTATGAGAAGAACATGGTTAGTAGGATCACTCCACTTGACTTATGGTGATTTTCTATTAGAAGTAAATTGTTTAATTTTCCTAGGGCAAGCAAGAGGTTGATTTTACTGCAACTGGTGAGGGAAAATAGGGATGATTTTGCGTTGTGTTTCGTTTTGTTGCTCCCGAGTGAACATTTTCTTTTTCTTCTTTACCTTGTTATTCTTCTGGTTTGGTTTCCTTCTTTATATCGATTGAAATTTTATGTTCATGAAAAAAATATCCGGTGTTGGAAGGGCTTGGTCTCTTGCTATCCATGTTCTGGGTTGGTAAACTTCTTTGGGCCATTTTCATTTTTTGAATTATGAGAAATCTAATGTCATTTTAGATTTAAAGTCATTTGTATAGAGATGCCAGTTTGAAGGATAAGGTTGTGTTGTGCTAGCCCTTTCAATTAAAATGAAGGCTAGGCTTTGTTTGTGGATCAAAATTTAAGATATAAAAGGGGAATTACGAAATGAAAGGTGAACTATTTGGAGGCATTGAGTTGAAGAATATGTAGTTTTTGGAGTACTGCTTTGAATATGAATATAGAGACCAATGGTTAATAGAGGTTCATAATTGGGTGACTCGTGAATTCTCTTATGTAGTTAACTTGGAAGGAGCTTGATGAGAAAAAATCTAGAGTACTCCTACTCATAGGAGAAATAACCACAGTTACCACACGTAGTTCTTTCATGCATTTCAAACAAACACTTGCATTTGAATCAACCGTTGTTTGATGGTCATTGTTGATGGGGAGGAGTTAAGTGATAAAGAATCTATAGGTGTCTATACTTTATGTTAGAGTTTAATTTGATGATTGCTCTATGATCTACAGTGAGATGAATTTTCACAAGGTAGTAGTTTGGCGACATTTTAAAGTTAACTTTAAAGGTAGTAGTTTTTATATATGAAAAGGTAATTTTTGTTCAATCTGGAGTTAACTTTACAACTGATTTTGAATTTGATTTTAAAGTTGGCAATATAGCTCTTGGTTTGGATGTATTTCTCATGGTTTTTCAATACCTATTTTAAGCGACAATCAGATTCAGTTTTACGGAGGGCTTTAAGGAACTTCTATGAAGGTTTTTTTGGACTAAGAATTTGGTGTGTTTTGTTGCCGATGGCTGGATCATCAAGGTGTTATGGTCAGTTCAGAAAGTATTGATCTTAGAATATGGAGAGACTGGGATGATGTGCAAAGAGCATATGTTAAAGGCACACACTATGATTTGGGATGCCAATTTATTGAAAATGTGTTTACTAGGCTGGATTTTAATGCAAAATGGAAGGATTACTAATATTTTTTCTACAGTATCACTCTTTTTTAATATTGCTCCTTGGGACGGCCCTCTATCTTTTTGTCCTCACTTTGGTGACAAAAGCTTTGGTGATGAGGGTTAAGTTCAGCGCCGGGTGTTATATTGTGTTTGTTCGTCATCCTCCTGTTGATGGAGATTTTCTTTTATGTTTATTTGAACGGTTTTAATCAAAGATTACATTTACCATTTTGGTACCGATTTGAGACAGTGGCGATGTTCCCTGTCAATATCAATTCTACAAAGTTGAATAAGGTCAAACATTGCTTGTGGAACAATGAGTTGTCTAATTGGGGCTTCCTTTGGGGAGAAACACATGACAATTCTTTCTGCTACCTGATTATAGATATTTGTTAAAGGTTAATTGTATACACGCTACTCTGTGACAACCCTTTGAACCTTCCTATCTACTATGTGCAAGGATTAGCTTTCTCAAGATACTTAGGTTGCCGCAGGACGATGTAAAATAGTTCTAAAAAAGAATTTTTATGGAATGATTTGGTGGAAGATCGGAAGTTACTCTGTGGAGGGGGAAAGATGGATCGCTACTAGCCTTTCAGGAGTCCTTTCAACTTTGTTAACTATATCTGATAATCCTGCCTTTTCTTTACTTTATACAGAGTATCAGGTGAACATGGCTTCAATAGTAGTTGAGGAGTTTGTATTATTAATTTCAGGAGGGAACGCAATTATTGTGAGGAAAATAGCCTTTGGAAGGCTCCATCTGCCTGACTTCTATTGAAGGTTTTAAATGACTTGTTTTTCAAGGCTATTTATAAGACATTCCCTTAGTGATTGTGGCCTTAGGTATCCTCTCATCCTAGACATCCCGGGTGAATGGCAGAAAATGTTTAGGACAGCAGTTTGTCTTTTATATGACTGAAATTTTCAAGTTTAAAGTTCACTTGATTATCAGCTTTGCATTCATTTGTCAATAAGAGGTTTTCAGGTCTAAATGATTGCTTTGCGTTCATTTGTCTATAATTTTCACTTCTAAAGGTCACTTGATTGCTTTGTGTTCAAGTCCAAAGTGTCTTTTATATGGCTAAAACCTGACAACGAATATTTTGGGTATCAATTTGTGTCGAGAATATGACCAACATAATAGTCAGACTTGGCCACAACTAATTTGGAATCGATGTGAATTTAAACGAGCTTGGGATATCTATTGGTTATGATCTATATTTTGAGAATAATCTATAAATTTTAACATCTGGGGAAAATTATCCAAAGACATCTGATTTGGGCATATGTTGTGATTGTGTGGTCTTTGTGATTAATAAGTCCTTTGGATACTTAATTGATGAGCTAGTTTTTGTATTTCTATAGCTATATTTGATCATTATCCAATCTGTCAGCCAACTTTATTTTGTACCGGTAGATAGATATTATTGAAAATATTCTAATTTATTTACTGGGCTTTTATTAGGCATCTTCTCCTGGAGGTAATACAGTACACTCGCTAAAAGGAACCTCTGGGGACAAGTTCGAGTTTAAGGCTCCACGAAGTGGAATGTACAAATTTTGTTTCCATAATCCTTATTCGACACCAGAGACTGTATCATTCTACATACATGTTGGCCATATCCCCAATGAGCATGACCTTGCTAAGGATGGTGAGTGCATTTTTGTGTTGTATGTTTTTTAATTTATAATGTTGCATGCTATTATTTATAGAGTAGCACGATAAAGCATACTTGAGGCTGTTAATCATAAAATGGTCATATCGTACACAGTAAGAAGATCTGAGATTGTTGTCTACTGTAGCACGAGAAAACTTACTTTGGGGGGTTTTATCTACGGAAGGAATATATTATACATCATATTTGACATCTTACTCTATAACGCTCATGGGGTATGTTGTAGAGCATCTGGACCCAATCAATGTCAAGATTGCCGAGCTGCGAGAAGCATTAGATTCCGTTACAGCAGAGCAGAAGTACCTGAAAGCACGTGATACCCGCCATCGTTATAGTAAGCTATATTCTCCTTTCCCTTGAATGTCCACTATCTGCCTGTGCTATAACATATTTGCATTGTCCCAATTGGGTCCCTTCCTCAGTTTAAGGGCCATGGTAGTTCCACTTGGAATTCAGATTAATCAGATGCTTACAATTTGGTTGATTGATGCTCACCTTAAGTAGTATTCTTGTTTACTGAATCATGCTTTCTTCTCACTTGCAGCAAATGAGAGCACCCGGAGACGTGTAATCTTTTACACAATCTTGGAGTACATTGCATTGGCTGCTGCGAGCACGCTTCAAGTAGTATACATCCGCCGTCTGTTTAGCAAATCAGTTGCATACAACAGGGTTTGAGTTTATATTTCTTTTCTTTTGTGGCTGAATTTATTTGTAGATGTTCAACTCAAGAGAAAAGAATGTCTTTTTATGAGACTTGTTGTGGGCGATTATCATTTTTTTGGACTTGCATTTGTTTGATGTTTAGACACTTATGGTATAATTTGGTGAGAGCTTTACTAAATTTCGCAGGAAAGGCAATTTTTACTCTTGCCTTAGTTTCTATTCAAGCACAAATAATAACGTGTGGGCAAGACTATAGTAATAGGTTGAGAAAGAGAAACAGAATTTCTTGTTGCTGGAAGGGTAACTTTGAATTGTAACTGAGATTCGTATTTATGTTTAATTCAAAATCGCCTTTCGATGGAAGAGTTTGCTGGTAAAGATTCCACTTTTCTGGTCTAAACCCCTTAAAGCTGAACTTCTACGAAGTAGCTGATGACGACATCTAGTTGAATTGGCATCTTCTAGCCTGCATTCCGCGTTCTAAGGCTATAGCAATGAATGGCTAAGCAGGTTAGAAGCGTCGATAGCGCTTATGTGCACCCTAGGCAACGATAGCTGTCCGGCTATACACAGGCTTCTGCATGCTAGCTTTCACTGAAGGATCCTCAGACGCGTGCGCGGCAAAGGGTTCACGGGCAAAACGAGAAAGAGAGAAAGCAAGGATCCTTCGGCGCATAAAGCTCCGGAGCTCTTTTGCAGATTACCACTACCAGTACAACGTCTTTTTTCGACTACTAGGTAACAAGGCATGGCACAACTCTAGGGCTATCTCAAAAAACATGCGCACCCAGCGTTCTTACTCACGAAGCCAAACCATCGTTATTAGCTTCAAAAAAGGGGCTAGGAAAATGATGTTTGCCAACATGTAGCAAAATTGTTTGCTTATATATGATCCAACTATAATTCTTGTCAAAAGGAATTCCTTTTGTTTCTCCATTTATAAGGTAATCTTACAAGGCTACGGTTGGTCCTCCCCGGAAACTTGAGTATGAAGTAGATCCTTTGGGGGTAGAATTACTACTCAGGCAAACTTCAAAAGTTTGGTTTGTTTCATGGTCGAATTTGAGATAATAGACACCAACTTTGATTCTTCGCAACTATTCTGAGGAAGCCCCCTTCATAAACTCTGAATTAAGGTTATGGTCCAATCTCTTTTGCCGATAGCATGTTGTTTCAACCATCATTCTTGGTACTATGCTGAAAGGAGTACGAGTTTCTTACGAGGTGCTCCTGGTGGCACTAAGAGCCTGCTCCAACGCTGTACATTTCACAATATTCTTGGACTCAAAAGTACCCTATCTTTGAACTGTTTTTAACTGGTATATTATGTAAAAACTGAAACCTATTTGGGACATGCATGGTGAACCCTTCGAACTGGGCAAGTTTTGGTTAAAACTAAAACACATAAAAAGTTGTAGTTGAAACTTTAGTCTTCAGTTCCACACAAAACTACAAACCTGGGTTTTCCTGTTCAAACCAAATAAGATTCAATTGGAATCAATTTAAATTTTTTTTTTACAAATTCAGATAAGAAACTCTTTGATATAGCAATTTCAAATATATTAGATTAAGAACTTGGTAAGAGAGTGAATGAAGATCGACAAAGATATCTAGGCCCTAACAGTACGATGCCCTAGAGGGTACCAGCCTGCCTACAACAAGCCTGAGGGCAACCACAATCCCCAACTATAAGCCTCATAGGGTACAATGGCCAAGAAGCTCACAAGACAGCCCCAAGACTATCCCCTCATAATCCTCACAGGAGCCTCACACCACT
Organism: Kingdonia uniflora; assembly: GCA_014058105.1. Taxonomy (NCBI): domain Eukaryota; kingdom Viridiplantae; phylum Streptophyta; class Magnoliopsida; order Ranunculales; family Circaeasteraceae; genus Kingdonia; species Kingdonia uniflora. The sequence continues at coordinate 665,161 of JACGCM010002331.1, read as the reverse complement.
ACTGTCCACTGTGCTATAACCTTGTTTATCTGTCATCGAAACAATTAAGGCAAAACAAAACTAACAGGTTAATTGATTTTTTTTCCCCTACAAACACTTTTAATTTTGTCTCCATTTTATGATCGAAAAGCCTAGGCCAGACTATGTCGACCTAGACCTGCGGCGCAACCGAAGGTTAGCAAGACCCTCCTAAAAGGGAATTGGTCCCATAAAGAGATTCAAACCACTGATGATATAGATATTTAGGGATGGCAATGGGGCGGATTTGGGACGAATTTGCTAATCCCATCCCCATCCCCACTTAGGCTTCAACCTCCCATACCCGCCCCGATACCCGTTTAAGTTAAATGGGGATCCCCGAATCCGCCCCACCTTACAAAACCTAATCCCAGACCCGCCCCATCCCCGCCCCATTTAACTAAAAAACAAAACAATTTAAGACATAGCATTGGTGTATTTATTAATTAGAATTTCATGTAAATAAGAATTGAAGGAGTAATTAGACACAATCTAAAGCATTCTTACATGGATGTAATCATGTAAATAACAACTTGTACTTGGTGGTACAACCTCAATGGGAAAAAGAGAAGCCACAAATTACCATTTTCCACTAAAAATATGAAGGTACTGAATCAAACAAATATTGGGAAAAGTATAAAGAGGTCAACGTACTCATTCATTACATGAACTGCTAATGTAAGAAACAACGACCGTGATATCATCAAGCTTGCCACCATGATACTGGAAGCCTGCGTTCTGTGCTGCAGTAGAGAAAAGTGTATCATGATGCGTGTCCTCTGCACGCTTTTGTGCAATAGATGCAATTGTCTGAGCTACCACTTGCGGTTCCAATCCAACTCTTATTGCATGAACTACAACAGTTGTGATCTCGTTGCTAAATAAGTTATCGAATAATCCATCTGTACCAGTAACAATAACATCCCTTGGTGCCACAGGATCATTGAACACTTGATTTACATTTAATACAAAGCAGTTAAAATTTGTCTGTTGTTTGCAAGTAGTAATCTTGGCATTACCCAGATTAAGAAAAGAAGCATGCAATGAAAAGCAGAGCATCAATATCTGACCAGAGCTTGGTAGATCAACGTTAGTTTTATTTTCAAGTTGGTGTGGAAAATTAAAGCCATGCTGCTGCACAGGTGATTGGAAAACGGTGCATCCATCTCGTATAACTATAAATCCACTGTCACCTAGATTTATAGCATGAAGCCCCTGCACGGTGCAGAAACAAAACATATGAAGCACTTAGGTTTAAATGGGAAAATAAATTTAATATTTAACACATCTTTTTGAGTTTTTTCATCATAAACATCCAAACTGTCTAGAAGTTAACACAAAAGGTGCCAAAATAAGATAGATATAAGATCAATAACAATGTATCATAACTTCAATCCCCAAGCAAGAAATTAAGTAGTAACCATATAAAAGAACAAAAGGGGTAAGAACACATACTGAGATGATGGATCTGCAGAACTCCCAATTTGTTCCTCATGTGTAGAGCCATGAACAGATACATCAGGATGACCCCCAACAGATTTACAAGTGACTGATGAACTATGAAAGCCTTTAAATCCTGTCCATAAAAACGGGTTGAAGTCGCAAGTCTTCCTTGTTGCTTCAAACAAGAAATACCCATAAGCCAAATTACTATTAAATGGCTCTTGGTTTCTCAAACTCATGCTCACTTTTCGACAACTAACAGTTCGAGCTCCATTTGTAGACTTTGAGAAACATAAATCTACTGATTGGATCTCGTCGACGGCTAGTTCATGAAAAATAGAAAAATAAACCAAGAATTAACAACCAAATAGTTTATTGCCCAATTTAAATGAAATCAAAGAAAAGAATTGCATCTAGAGAAGAATTGAATTGCATATGAAGAATTGCATCTAAAGTCTAAATAAATAATTATTGGGTTTGGGAGATCAGATTTGAGAGGCAGGTAATAGATTGAGTCGTTGAGAGGCAGAGAGCTAAGAGTTAAGATGATATATCAGATTTGAGTTAGGGTTAGGTATTATTTCTAAATCTAATATATATATAGGGGTATAATTGTAAATATATTATATGGGGGCGGGGCGGATAACGAATTTAACCAAGCTCATTCCAAATCCGTCATGATCCCCGACAGATTTAACCAAGCTCAGCCCATACCCCCCCCATACCCGATATAGTCATCCCAAATCCTCTCCAAACGGGGCGGGGTGGGGCGGGGCAAATTGCCATCCATATAGATATTATCAAAGGACTTTCCCAAAGAAACGTTTCGTAGGAAATCCGTTTGTGAAACGGGTGCGATTCGGGTCGACAAATTTTTGGGAAAGGCGACTTGATTAGCCACAATAACAGTTTTTTGGGAAACTCAATAACAATGATTTTTTTTTAAACCTATGTACTTAATAGCCAATGAGAAATCAAGCCCAATAAAAAGAAAGTACTGCACATCATAATTAGAGAGTTCATAAATCTATTATTTGAATGTAGTACTTACGATACATAACCTGCAGTGTTGGTAATTTTTGTCAAGTTCCAAAATGTCCCCGGTTATACATATAAAATACAAAACCACCACGATTTATCAAATCCTGCATAATTGTTTCCGTTTCCGTAAAATAATAATAATAGACGTTTCTGTTTCTGTTTCCGTTTCCAGTACTCAGCTTCACTTTTAAGAAGTAACATAGTTATCAAAGGGTTATGTCTGCCTAGTTCAGGCAACAAAACAATGAAAGAATTCACAAACTCTAAAGTCTAAACAAAGTAGAATAAGAAAAGATGGTAATAAACTCTAAATCTTGTTAGACTGTTTACATCTTCTCTAACTAGATTGAGAGTCAGATTCTCAGTCATGCAACCTCTAATCACACTCAGAGCCTCTCCATCCTCACTCCCCAATCTCACCAACCCCAAATACAAAACCCCAAGATTAAGAATCAACTCTACAAACCCAATCCAAATTAGAGCTTTTTATCCAACCCCAAGATTAAAATTTCCCATTTCATCAAACCCCAATGTCTCTAAATTTAGGTGGAGCTCTTCAGCTGCAGCTGATGCTTCTTCGTTTCCTTCGCCTGGGACGAGTGTACCATCGGTGGCTCCCGCGAAGCTCTTTGGAGTGGAGATTAGTACTGTAAAGAAGGTGATACCCTTAGGGCTAATGTTCTTTTGTATTTTATTCAATTATACAATTCTGAGGGATACAAAGGATGTGCTAGTTGTTACTGCGAAAGGGAGTAGTGCTGAGATTATACCCTTTTTGAAAACTTGGGTGAATTTGCCAACTGCCATTGTATTTATGATTGCTTATAATAAGCTTTCCAATGTTCTGTCAAAGGAGGCGCTTTTTTACGCTTGTATGGTTCCGTTTATAGCATTTTTTGGGGTGTTTGCGTTCTTTTTGTATCCGAATATTAATGTGATTCATCCGACTGGGTTGGCTGATCGGCTTTTGGAGATCCTCGGACCGAATTTTCTTGGGCCGATTGCAATTCTAAGAATATGGAGTTTCTGTGTTTTTTATGTGATGTCTGAGCTTTGGGGAAGTGTTGTGGTGTCATTGCTATTCTGGGGTTATGCTAATCAGGTGAGAATCTTGTAAAAGTTTACAGTTTATTTGTGCTTAATTTGGTGGAGTTTTTGTTTAATTGCATTTATCGATATATACTCATTTGGCTTTCAACTGAATCTGGATTATTGTCTAATCCTTGTTTGAGCAATTTGGGATAGAAGACTTCATATAAAAGCTCAAAGTTAGATTATACCTGTTTTGTAAAAAAATGTCGAATCCTGGAATCGAACATTTTGACTTTTGAGCAAAACGACTAATTGACAACTGTTGGGATCCATGTCTAGAACTCTGGTGTCTTCATAACAATTCCAATGCAGCAAGCCCGAAAGATTTGTATTTTATTTTCATTTGAAAGTCAAACCAGGGTACTTACCTCCATGGGATATATTCACAAAGGAAAAGAATGTGCAAGGTGGGGACAGAGCTCCCTAACAAACTAGGGAGCAGGCTTTACAGCAGCAGCACAGAAGGACATACAATAACAAAGGGCACTAGTACAAAAAACCACCCCTACTCCAAATACACTTACACACAAAGCAACCAGGCACCCTGCCCTACAAATAGACAAAAACTAAGCTAAGAGACACCATCCTGCCATAGTCCACCACTACTATTGCAGAAAGCACCCCAAAAACTACTCGCTGAAATAGAGTTTGACAATGTCTTCTTGGGCAATAACTTTGAGATTCTCACTATGTTCATTCCACCTTAGCTAAAAAAAACTTATCTAAACGACTACAAATGCTCTCACGATATTCCGGCGCTGTAGCCATTATCTAAAGTAAGGGGGTGTTTGTTTTGTAACTAGTAAGTGGTTAATACTGAATGTTTAATAAGCTAATTATGTTCTTTTTCAACAGCTTAATAAGTTGTTACGTATTGCTTGTTAAGCAGTGGTGTATATCTTATTTTCTAAAAAGAGCTGAATGTGATGTCTAAAATACCTCCGTTATAATTTAAAAAAACAGCATACAACTACCCTCAGAGGCAGATAACAAACAACCACCACGCCCTGCCATTACTCTATAACCAGCGCCACCCCTCACGACTACCACTTGGCATCACCCCGCCAGTATCTGCACAACATTGTACAGTATGTACAAGACATAAATTCAAAACAAGCATATCATAACGTAAAAAAACATAAAGAGTCTCCAAAATTATAGTACACAAATAGTCTTCAATGTAGTCATAAATCAAACATGAAAATTTTAAACATAGAATCTTCTCTAATTCAAACGTACTCAATAAAAAATACTTTCACATTATAGCGAGGTCAAACACAATCCTAAGCTTCTCCCATTTTCAAGTCTCTTTTTCTTAACATCTTAGCACCTGGGTCTGCATGAATGATCTTTTCCCATCTAGCTTCAGGTAAGTCGAGTTTATCTGACAGTCTTATATAGTTCTTCCGCAACCTATCACATCCATTTTTCAGGGAATTTAAGAGAAAATTGGGGTTTCTTAAACAATTGATTACTCAATTAGAGTAACTAAGGCCATTGCAGTTTCATTCCTGCTCACCTCTGTAGCTTTTTGCTCTTTTCCTCGATATTGCTCCTTGTACGAATCTCCAGGAGGATGGTTTTTATCTATTGCTATCTTTTCGTTCTCAAATACTTTGAAGAGGTCGTGACTCGACAAAACTTGACAGAAACAACTATCTATTAAAGTGCACAATTGAAATGCATTTTTTTACCAGTTGGTTGCCCTCTCCTTCAAAAAATTTGAGGCCATTAACACATCTCTTATAAGAATACATAAAGTACTTGGTATGTAAGCTGCATCACACTAGTAATACATCTCTGCTATACAATTAAAATACCATATTATGTAAAAACAAATTCAAAATACCACTTTCCAGCTTGGATGAACTTTATAGCTAAATCACATATACCAAGCACATTCTGGTAGAATTCCCCCTTCTATCTTCCCCTAAAAGAAGTTTGGTTATCTACTGGAATTTGTGCACTAATGAATATACTATTTATTGCTCCAATAGTTCTTTTGAAGGGGTCATTCTCATAACTGCGTATGATTTTAAGTTTCTCCTGCTGGCGCATCAAAGTTAAGGGGATTGTTTTTTCCTTGGTAAACTGAAGTATTGTTATCAAACTTTGTAAAAGCATTTGCTAATGGTCGTACAAAATGTTAAATCTTTACTTTATCATACGATTTTATATCACATGGCTATAGTTTGTATGACTATATCTATTTTGTTGAACACCAGTAAGCTAATTATACCTAAACCTTATCTTTGAAATGTGTACATAAGGATAAAAAGCATTTTTAGGCGTCCTCAATGGATCATAAGCATTTTGGTCAGAACCATTGAGAATCTCATCATGCATTCCTTCTTACTCAAGTCAAACTAGACACAAATTTTGCCTTAAACTCTCTTGACCCTCTTATTAATACCATCAGCATGTAAAGCCTAAGAATCATCCTCTCCCTTAGAAATATGTACTACAACACGATAGTTTATATATAACATATACATCATGTTAGAAATTAAGTGCGGAAGCAAAAACGATTTACTGAAATTGAAACTAGGGTTTCTAGAGTTTTCCCCTAAACTCACATAAACTTCTAAAAACTAGAGAACTAACTACAATAGGAGGTTCTCCTCCTATTTATCAATCAAAGTAATCATAACGTACGTGCCTCGTGGGTCACGGTCCATGCCACGATCCCACGATCTATCAACTTCCCCCCTCTAGGAAGAATTCGACCCCGAATTCTGTAGCTCTATATAATCCTCGTATAAAAATGGGTCCATACTTGCAAACATCTCTTCCGTAATCCACGAATCGGCTTCTGTTCCTTTATCTACCCAACATATTAGGAACTCTCTTCGCCCCGAATCATCAACCCTCTGATCAAGAATCTCATCTATATCGTCTCGATAACGGATACCTAAGGAGATATTGGTAATGGTGGGGAACCCTGTCCATGATAGTGTGATAATAACTTGACATTTACCACCTTAGAGCGGTTCCATGTAAGATCAATCTCATATACGTTCAATAGTAAAAGGCCCTGTCTTGCGAAGTAGAAGCTTAGAAGCTACACCCGTTCGACGTTCCTTTTCAATGTATAACATGACAAGGTCTCCTGGTGAAAAAATTACTTCTCGTCGATGTCTATCCACTTGGTCCTTGACGCCTGCATAAACGTCTTCTAGATGTTGTCTCTCTCTCATAGAAGAAGAAGGAATACATAACACCGTTGTTCTGAAAAGGTAACCATCTTGTAAGAAGTAATCATCAAGAACGTCGTGCCTCTGTTTACAGGAGATATAGATCGGACCAAAGAACTTATTTCCTGTATACAACTCTCGTAACTCGCCAAACCCAAAAACCGAGGTGCGAAGTGTGACCTAACCTTCTGTATGACTGATTCAGTCGACGAACCCATTCTCCTTGCCTTTGATATGTAGTACATGGAACTAAAAACTTTGGAGATACCCGAACCACTTTGCCTGCCTATGGTAGATACCCTGTGATGACTGTGCATGTCGTAGTACATCATGGTCTGAATGGATAACGAACTCTCGGTGAACCAAATAGTGTCTTCACTGCCGCAACGACTGAACAACTGCGAATAACTCAATATCATATGTAGAATATCGTAACTGAGCTCCTGACAACTTCTCACTAAAATAAACAAACAATCGTCCTGATTGAGATAGCGTCGCACCAATGCCTATTTTGCAAGCATATGTTGGAACCTCAAACACAGGACCTGAAAAATTTGGTAATGCTAAGGCCGGAGTTGTGGTAAGCTTCTGCTTGATCAACTGGAAGGCGGCTTCCGCCTCCGTAGACCACTCGAATGGCATGTTTCCCATTAGGGATGTGATAGGTATCATAATGCTACTGAACCCGTCAATAAAACAGCGATAGAAAGTAGCTAACCCATGGAAACTCCGTACCTGTGTGGTACTTGTGTGGTACTTGCAGGTACCAGCCAATTCCTGATCGTTTGAATTTTCTCCTCGTCTACTCTAATCCCCTCAGAAGAGATCACGTAACCCAAAAAGTTTACTGAATCAACCATAAAAGAGTACTTCTTTAGTTGCAAAAATAGTTTGTGTCGTCGCAGAGCCTGTAAGACCCCCTCAACATGTATCACGTGTTCTTCTTTAGTTCGACTATGGATCAAGATATCGTCAAAATAGACGATGAAAAATCGCTCTGCAATCCAGTCTCGCAGGACCTCTGTCATCAAACGCATGAAAGTAGACAGAGCGTTAGAGAGCTCGAATGGCATATCCAACCATTCATAGAGACCATCCTCGGTCTTAAAAGCTGCCTTTCACTCATCCCCTGGCCGCATACGAATCTGATGGTACCCACTCTTGAGATCTAATTTTGAGAACTCCCGTACCCCAAAAAGGTCATCTATTATGTCCTCTAACCTCAGAATTGAAAATATGTACTTCATTGTAATCTTGTTGATCGCTCGGCTATCAACGCACATATGATAATTTATGTTCTTTTTAGGGACTAGAAGTGCTGGAATTGTTACAGGCGACATATTTTCCCTCAACAGACCTTTCTCACATAACTCAACGACCTGCTGCTGTAATTTTGCATATTCAGCAAGAGGTATGCGTTAATGGGGTAATGATGCACCTGGGAATAAGTCAATAGTGTGCTAAATATCTTGTAACGGGGGCAACTCTGGTAGCTTTGACTCGTAACAAACATCTGAAAACTGCTGAAGTAATGGGCGTAACTCGTCAGGAACTACGGTACGAGGTGTAGTCGCCGTACATACCAACACATAGGCGACTCCTTGAGCTTTTGCTTATGCTAAAAAACTGGTATGTTGAACCACGGGAGCCCCAACCGGCGGTAAACATGGCCACTTCTGCTAAACTCCCTGCCAAGTGAAAATGTATACATTGGGTCTTCCCACATGTACTGCGTTTCTTTCCCATTGCCAAGGTCGTCCCAAATCAAATGACACACATCCATCTCAATTACCGTGCACAAAATAGTATCCTCGTAGTTACCCATCTTGATTTTTACGTGTGCACGAAATAGTGGATGAGTCGTACTATCCCTTTGTAACCAATTGAGTGTAAAGGGTTTGGGATGTGGAGTCAACCGGAGATGTAATTTCTCGGCCACGCCTTCTGAGATAAAATTCTCTGTAGATCCATTATCAACTATTGTTTCCAACCCCTTACCATTTGATTTGAACCCTCGTTCGGAAAATACTGTGCTTCTTCCAGTACTCATCCGCTCCTAAACCGTGCTTGTTGTCCCTGTTAACCGAACCGCAGAACGTTGATAATCTCATAGGTAAAACGCTTGCTCTTTTCGGCCGTTGGTAAGGCAATGGGTTTACCGTAATTGGATCATGAATGCTCTCTACCTTTTCGCATAGTGAAGAAGTGGCCTCTCCGTTGACCTCGGATTCTTCTTCCTCCCCCACTATCATTGTCGCCAACGTTATGGGCGTCCCGACGCTCTCTCTTGTTGTTGCCGGTGTTGGTCCCACGATAGAGGCTTTCAAGGACGCCTCTTTTGTTTCTGCCGGCGTTGGTTCCTCGATGGGGACCTCTCTCTTGCTGTTGCCGGCGTCGTTTCCTTGATGGGGCCTTCGGGGATGCCTCTCTTGGTGCTGCCGACGTTAGTTCCTTGCCGGTGGTCCTCGGGGTAGCCCCTATCATTGCTGCCGACGGAGGCGACGCCGAAATGGCTTGTGGGAACGCCTCTCTTATTGCTGCCGGCGTTGGGTCCATTTTGCCGGTTAATGGAGGCATCTGTCTCTCTTTTTCCAATTGGTGAATTCGCGGTAATGAGTTGGCCTGATTTGGGTTGAATTTCATGATGATTAGGAACTTCAATTGGGTAAGTTTTGCGCCCAAAACCGCGACCTCATCGCGGGGTTTTGTTCGTGAACTTCTTAAGACTCGCCTTCTCCTCTCACAATAACAACCACCCGTTGAGCCTCTCTCTCCGTTGATTCCTTGTGTTGGATCATACTCGAGTTCCCTCCATCGAATTCAATCAATCCCTTTTCCCTTATACCCACCTCAATCTCCGCGATTCGCACAATTGCTTAAACATAAATCGCTAGACTAAAATTAGTCATCTCTTACTCATGGAACGAATCTCACTCTGGTACCAAATTGTTAGAAATTAAGTATGGAACCAAAAATGATTCACTGAAATTGAAACTAGGGTTTCTAGAGTTTTTCCCCAAACTTACATAAACTTCTAAAACCTAGAGAACTAACTACAATAGGGGGTTCTCCCCCTATTTATCAACTAAAGTAATCAAAACATACGTGCCTCGTGGGTCACGGTCCATGCCACGATCCCATGATCTATCACATCAGTTTTAAATTAAAGCACCAAATTTTCAAGACATAGTAAGGAGTAATCATACATAATGAACTATCAATACATAATAACCTCAAAGTAGGTAACATAAAGGAACCCGGATATAGTTAATACAAAATAAATCCTACAATTACTATACTACGTAATAATATAACAATAAAAGAAGAGAGAACGATGCTCAATGAATTCCTCTCTAGTAATGGAAGTGGCTTTGATTCCGGATATGTCGTGAGGAGAAATTATTTATAAAGAGCATGCTCCACTTCCTTCCGCATATCCATAAAATGTACGTTGTTTTTCTTGGGCAAAATCTTGGCATATAAAAGACCTGGTAGGAGTGTGGTTTTGAGATATAACCTCTCGTTTTATGGATATAAGGGAGGTATTAGAGCATGCTCATTGCGGCCCTTGCTCATTGTGATCATTTTTCCCTCGAGACATGAATCGAACCAAAGCCAATTGCATTGCTAGGCAAAGAAGTCAAGGAGCTTCGATTTCGACTTCTTATGTTGTGGTATTGGCACTATTGTTGTAATGATAGAATTCAATGTATTTATTAATAAAATTTATAAACTTATAGATAAATTATTGCATAGTAGTACATATGGGTCCAAGAAAAGGAAATTTTTTATGTTATACACACTGGTGTTGATACTTAAGAGGGTTCGAAAAGGCGATACACAAGTATTGTGTTGCAGTAGACAAGAGTCCTAGCTCTCTTCCTATTTAAATTAAGATAATGATTGAAGAAGCTAGGGCCTAGATTTGTACTAGGATGTAAACCACTTTTGCCATTATATCTCTAGTTTGCGTAACCAAACAAAATTGTCAAAGGCAGAGGTTATACGTGTCAAGGTTTGTTTTTATTTATTTATTTTTTGGGAGCAAATATTGAAGTTTTATTGATGAAGGAAATAATTACAAGTGGAGAACTTGGGCCTTGGCCTTAAAAATGAAACGTATTACATCCAAACAATTATTTTCTAAGAATAACACTTTCCATCTTATCTAAAATGAGTGTTACCCTTGTAAACCTACCAAGAAAATTCCATACTCCAAATTTTTTGAGTGATCTGTGTACTTCCCATTTTAGCCAAGCTATCAGAAGTACCATTAACATCTCTATATATGTGCCAAAGCCATACAATTAACTCTGTATCCAATGCAAGTATTGTCTTGCCGAATTCCACTATATTTAGGGGACACCTTTCCAACACCATTATACCAATTAGCAAGCATGAGAGAATCCACTTCAAGCGCCAGTAGATACCAATGGTGGAGCTTACAATATCTGAAACCAAAAAGTAAACCATAAAGCTCAGCTATATTGTTTATTCCAGCTCCAACACCCAAAAAAAAGAAAAAAAACACCCACATACTAGTTGACCCTCCTGAAAAGCCATCAGTATTGAGTTTGCACATGCTCATTTGGGCCTTTAACCACCTTACTATCTTCTCAGGCTTGCATTTGATTGGGAAGGAATACAAAATAGTGATTTTCAATGGTTCTAATCATCATGCTTATGATGCATTGAAGATGCAAAAGGCTATAGTTGTATATTGATGATGAAGAAATGATGGATAAATTTATATGGACTATAGCCAATGTGATATCAAATCACTGGCTACTTCATGGTCCTAATCAACTTTTGGGGGCAACATTAGCCAATGCTTCCACGAAGTAATTACAAGAATACTTCACTTTTTAGTAAGGAAATTATAGTTCCTCCTAACCTTTAGAGACGAGTAGTAGAAATTCATAATCGTAAGCAATTGCGATAATGACCGCTCAAAGGAGCTAATGGAGCAATTAGGGCAACAACTTTTGTCCAAACTTTCGATATTTTTCGATATCCGATCCGATTTTGGAACCCGATTTTACGTTTCCGATTTCCAATTTTTTCCGGAAAATATCGGATCGGAATCGGATAGCCTTTAACTATTCCGATTTTTCAAAATTTTCGATCCGATATTTTCGAATAAGATCCGATCTAATTTTTCCGAATAACATCTGATCCGATTTTTCCCAATATTCTTATTCAATATTTAATGTATTCGTTGTAGTTTAATGATTTTATTTTTTTGTTAGATGGAGATGTGGTGATGTTACCATTGTATCAGTAAGGGTTGGATATTTTGATTTGGGTACATGGCGTTTAATTTTACATATAAAAAATGCAAAAATTCATCATTTTCACAAATATTATCTGAAATTTTTGAATTTTTAATCCGAAAATTCCAAAATTTTCAGATTTCTGATTATTCAGAAAAATTCGATTTTTTCAAATTCGAAATAATTTTCGGATTTCTGAAAAAAATCGGATCGGAATGCAATATTGATATCCGAAAAAAAATCGGAAAAATTCCGAAGAGCTTCATTTTCGATCTGATCATATCCGAAAACAGCCTATGAGCAATAGATGGTACTCTGATTAGTGCGCATGTTCCAGTAAATAACCAAATTCCTCTTAGTAGAAAGGGGAAGGCTACCACAATATACTAGGTGTCTGTAGTTTTGATATGAAGTTCATTTTTGTTCAAACTGGTAAGGAAAACACAGCCCATGACTCTGATGTCTTGACTCAAACAGTTAGAGGCTAATCAACAAATTCCCCTTGCCTCCAACCACATCATCCAAACTAGAAAGTCGGGTCTTCAATCCATTATTGTACTAAATGGTAGTTAGTTGGGTTGTCGAGATGTATTTACTTGTGAGATGCAACTTACACGCATATTAAACACTATGTATCCTAGTTAACAGGGTAAGTTATTGGCTTCAGTATTTCGAGGAGAGGGGGAGAGGAGTAAAGAAGTGCACTTCAAACGGGTGTATACAAAGTAGAGAAATGTCATGGAGAGGGCTTTTGGAGTTCTAGAAGCACAGTTCCCAATCTTAAACAGAATGCCCAAGTACAAGTTCCAACCTAGAGAAATATAATCATTGCATGTATAGCTATGCATAATTATCTCGTCAGGTTTCATTGAACGACCTCTTCAGGTATTTGATGACGAATATATTGTAATGGATAATAACCAACCTCCTAAAGATATGGTGATAGTTACAGGGAGCTATTTGGAGGAAATGAGCAAAAGTGTATGGTGGCTAGAAGTAATGAAATTGCATGGCCTTAGTTGCTCTAAAGGGGCAATTAATTGTTCAGCAAAACTCAATCATGTCTTAAATCCCTAAACCTTGAGTAATGGATGGGATTAGGTGTGACGACCTACGGAACGCCGGCCAAATCCACCCGAGCGTTTTGATTTATGTCCAAGTATATATGTTCTCTATATCCTAATATAGCTGCACGCCAAATTTCGTCGAAATCGGATTCGGTTAAGGGGGCGAAAAGGGCTAGTATGTTTCGTCTCATGTTTTAACGTTTCCTTTTGGAATTTGACTATTTACTTAGTAGCTAAATTAAGGAGGAACCTTGGTCCAATCCTCCCCATGACTAAAAGAGCTTTAATGCTTGGTCATCAAGGACCCTGGCTCATGGGCTATCTACAAGGGATAATTATGAGTTCTCCTAAGCCTAGGGAAGGCCAGGGGACATTGCCTCGCAATGCGGGCCGGTTTTCCAAAGAGGGCTTTATATGGCGCCGCTATGCCCCACGGGCTACTCGAGACGCACCGCCCCTTACAGATGGACAATATAAATAGTCCAGGCTCGTCGCCCCTTCATATATGACTCCCTTATCTGGAAACCGGCATATTGAGCTACCCTGATCCGCCACAGGACAAGTGTGCTTTCCGTAACTCGTGCGCGTCACGAGAGATTACGCTGTAGGGATTATTGAGGGAACCTTCAGCGTTGTTGCCTATTCCGAATACATATTCGATGACCCTTTACGAGTATCCAGGATTATCCGGATGTCGCTCTAGCATCCGTGGGTCGTATGCCATTGGCACGCCGCGCCCGTGAAGATGGCTGGTACACGCTGACCGCATGCGCGTGTATGCCGCACGGTCCCTTATTCCGCTGTGCTCCGGAGACTGTAGAGGCAGACCCGGGCTGGGCCGTGACATTAGTTATGGAAGATCTCTATTACAGAGAAGAATTCTGGTGCCTTTATTGAGTTATTCCGGTGGCTGGAGATGGATAGGATATCCATGATGAAGTTATTATGTTGAAACCATTTATGTACTACTTTGTTTGGAGACTACTTATTATGTTATATGGAGTAATGGCAGGTGTGGTAGTATCTTCTTAAGTTATGAAGGTACTTGTTTTATTTTATTCTATAGAAAATGCAGGTGTTTTAAAAATCTACGAAGTTTTAGCTCTGTTTACAAAAAGAACACTACAACCTAGCAAACAGTAAGCAACAGCTAATAAGCTGCTTAAAAAGATCACTACTAGCTTAGTAATAGTATTAAGATGTTACTAGCTTGAAAGAAAAAAATAAAAAATAAAACACCTTATTGCTTTTCGACTTTCATTTCTAAAGTTACGCCGGCTAGACAAGAGAATACTTCTTTTGTTACATTATAGTTATTCATTTTCCTGGACCTTAAAATTTTTGGTGAATATGGGAAAGGTCTGCTGGCTAGTAATTTTTCTTTTGGATCTCAACATTACTAGATTGTGTGAATACAGTAGATCAACTAAACTAACTTCTGTGTAACATTTTGCATCTTTGTCTACGAGTGTCTTTTAGAATGTGTCACTAATTGATATGAATAATTTAGCCCCAATACATTTCTTGTCCTCGTTCGCTGTCAACTTTTAATAACTGATTTATAGTGCTTTTGGGATGTAGATCACTACTGTAGATGAAGCATCCCAGTTTTACCCGCTATTTGGTCTTGGCGCAAATGTTGCTCTTGTCTTTTCGGGCCGAACAATAAAATATTTCTCCAATTTGCGCAAGAATTTAGTCCCCGGGGTCGATGGATGGGGCATGTCTCTGAAAGGAATGATGACCATTGTAGTGCTGTTAGGACTTGTTATCTGCGGAATCTATTGGGGAATGAACAGGTTAATTAAGACTGAAGGTGATCGGACGAAGAAAAAGAAGGTAAGATAATGAATATTCTGTAAAAAAAAAAAAACGTTATCCATTTTCGTATGTTCTTTTCATTTTGCGAAGTTGGAAACTTTATATTTCAGGTAAAGACGAATATGGGAACAATGGAAAGTCTGAAGTTTTTATTGTCTTCAAGATATGTGAGAGATCTTGCAACACTAGTGGTTGCTTATGGGATAAGTATCAATCTTGTAGAAGTAACATGGAAATCCAAGCTCAGGGCTCAGGTAAAACTAAATTTGTATCTTGGGGGGGGGGGGGGGGGGGGGGGGGGGCATGGAAGTTAATTTCACTATCATTATTGTTAAGATACTGATTTTTTGCTCAAAAGAAATTCATGTTTCAATGCTAAAAATTACTTTTTATTTTAGTTTCCCAGTCCCAATGAGTACTCTGCCTTCATGGGTGATTTCTCAAGTTGCACAGGAATCGCTACATTCACAATGATGTTGCTCAGCCGAGTCATCTTTCGCAAATTTGGATGGGGTATAGCAGCTGCAATCACACCAGCTGTTCTCCTTGTTACAGGCGTGGCATTTTTCTCCTTAGTTTTGTTCAGTAATCCATTGACTCCGTTATTTGGAAGTCTCGGGGTGACCCCACTTCTAGCCGCAGTATATGTCGGAGCTCTCCAGAATATCTTTAGCAAAAGTGCGAAATACAGCTTATTTGATCCTTGCAAAGAGATGGCTTATATTCCATTGGATGAAGATACAAAGGTGTGTGCTCTCCTTCCTTATTTTTCAAATAGTTCTTGATTCAAAGATATGCTCTTGAAATCAAAGACCAGAAGTTCCAAACAAAATCATAATGGTTTTTGCTGAATCGCCCACCAGAAAGGATTTTAGAAGCAAAAGCTAACACCCAAATACACGATATGTGAAACAAAATAGAAAAGAAATAATGATTAACAATAACAAATCACAACCGAAGGCCTACCTGGAAACCTCCTTTATATGAAGAAAAAGATACAGATGAACCCAATCAATGATTTCACTGAAGAAAAGGAAAATAGGCTACACCAATATTTTCTCTGAAAGGAGAAGACCCATTTCAATAACCCAAAACTCTTATTTAAAATCATATCCATGGGAAAGGTACAGAAATGTTTTTTTTGTAAATATGCAAGTGTACATATTTGAGATGAGATAACTCGACAATATTGTATGTTATTAAGAACACGAAATTAGCTTAGCAATATACCATGCTAATTGATTACGTCCACACCTGCCAGGTTAAAGGAAAAGCAGCGATTGACGTGGTCTGCAATCCTTTAGGGAAATCAGGAGGTGCATTAGTTCAACAGTTCCTCATTTTGACTTGTGGTTCCCTTGCAAATTCGACCCCATACCTTGGGGGGGTATTGCTTATTATTGTTCTGGCCTGGTTGGCTGCTGCCAGATCATTAGACCATCAATTCACCCCAATGGCAAAGAAAGACTTAAAAGAGAAGTTTATTGAGGGTAAGATTTCTGTCGGAAAATCAACACTTACTGGAAAGATCCAACCAAAACAGAATATCAAGTATCGCTTCGTGAGTACATTGAATTCGATGGGATTCATCGAGGGAAAATATGTCCCATTGGTTGAAGAGACGCCCTCACCTGAAGGGTCCCAGGAAGACATGGTAAGCGTGGTTGACTCGAAAGATGGAGCTGAAGAAATAGTCAGCACTGCCGGAGCTGAAGCCAATGACCATGAAGGAAATGGTCAGGTGTTGGTGGAAGAGAATAAAATGCCAGACAAATCTCTGTAAGTTATATATATTTAAGTTTTATATGTGAATTAAATTCTGAAGAGAGAGTAAAGGAACTGCACTCTGAAATCTCATGTTGGCCTTGCAACCTTGAAACCCGTTAGTTCTGGACGAAGAATTATCTTTTCAAGCTGGCAAGTGAACACTTGTGATACATACATGTTTAATGAAGCTAAATAATGGGCACGAATGAAAGATATGCAAAAACTGTGATAACATTATTGTTGTGGCCTACGAAGATAAGTGGAAAAAAGATGGAGAATAAAGGCAGGCACCTTTATAACTGTATTTCGAATCTGAGGTATTACCGAAAATATTATTTCTGTATTTCAGATTTCCAGTACTTAGTTGGAGCACTTCGATTTTCTGTATATATAAGTGATGTATTGATCTCAATTTTGGTCTTGTACAAGATTATATTTTTTTGTTGAACCTTATTTATCAGATTTATATGCGTTCTTCCTTTTATGGCAATACATGTATTTGTTTCTAGGGAGAGGATTTAGAGACATTGTCATGAACACTCAAGTCTCACTCAACCACAACCACTCATCTAATAGAGATGAGTGGCTCTCAAAATTTGGTGATTTCTTATAAGGGAAATGAGTTGGAAAAATGTCGGGTCCTACCTGCCCCACTCTCTCTAGTTGGTAGACATTTCTCTCTCTCAGAAATTTTAAAATCGAGCAACCTATCACTCATACCACTCAAGTCTCTCTCTCTTTCTCTCATATCACACTCTTGCTTGCGATTTCTGCTATTAGAGGTGAAATTGATCTCTCCAAAGAACTCCAACACCCTTGTTGATAGTACACTTACTCAACAAGTACTTTTTGACCCTTACTCGACAGTAGTACACTTGGATGTTGTGAAATTGTTAGAAGAATGGTATTCTCCCTACTTAATCCCTGTGAAATTTGTTAGAAGAATGTAATCTCCTGTCCAATTTGTCTTTGATTGATTACCTACAGGTGGGTCCCAAGAGAGTAATGCGTAAATTGATAAAAAAATTTGCATAACACTGAGCTGAGACTAAATAATTGTCGGATTCGACAATATCTGTAGTACGATCCTCACATATAATACTATAATTGTCGAATTCGACAATATTATATATGACTGTTGGAGACACACTAACTTAATTGTCGAAATCGACAATATTTGATATGAATGTTTGAGGCACAGTAACTAAATTGTCGAACTCGACAATATTACTGTGCAGAGTGAGCGGTGATGGTGAAGACGAGGTCTCAGAGTCATCGGGAGGTTGTTTCTCGCCGTATTAAGCAGTTGTATGACAATTGGTACTGCGTTATTTTGGCTCGGTTAATCTGAACGGTCCATCATTGCCGCCGCGCGAGGTGAGTCACGAAGGAATGGGCGAGGCTGAGGTGGCGTTATGAAGGGAGGATTTCCATTTGCATTGTCAGTTGCAGTCGGTCATCCAACATCCAATGGCGTGGAACGCAACTCTTGTGGCCTGGGTCAGGGAACTGGTTAGGAAGGAAGGCTCCAGTTCTGCCGGTGGCGGTTTAGGATTTGCTGTTTAGGTATTCTGGTTGTAATGTTGTTTGCAGGTACATGTAATAAAGTAGCTATAGTATTCGCTATGTCATGAAGAAATTTTGTGTGGTACAACAAGTTTTTGTGAGTGATTGTTTACATTTTGTATTTTGTATTTTGTCTTTTGTAACATGTAATGTAATGAATAATTATGAAATAAACATGCGTTGGACTTGAATTGTGTTTGGCTTGTGATATTTTGTTCAATTACTTACAACTCATAATCGTTTCTTTTATGTGTGAACTTGTCAGTCAGATCGACAATGGAAGACTCCGTCGATGAAAATTGGTCGAAAGTTATTCGTGAAGAGTCCTCAGAAAGGTGTGAAAATGAACGTATTGTAGACCCATTTTCGGCGGAAGCCCCATACGAGGGTCAACATTTTAGTACTGTAGAGGATGTATGTCTGTGGTACGAACGATATGGAAGAGGGCAGGGTTTCTTCACCAAGATACGCAATTCTACTAAGCGTTCTAGATTGGATGATATATGCAGAGCCCACTTTTGTTGTATGAGCAATGGCTTTTCAAAGTAAAACCTTGGGAATCCAGATGGTAGCGACGTAGCTGGCAACAGAAGATCATCTGATAAGTGTGGGTGTAAAGCAACAATAAACATAAATTGGAATACCAAAATAGGCAAATATGTTGTCACAAATTTTACAGATATCCATAACCATAAACTCGTATCTCCACTGAATCAGCATCGGATGAAGGTTAACAAATTCTTTCCTAAAGCAGCAAAAAACCTTACAGCGGCATTTGAGCTCCACAATATTCCAGTCAGCAAGGTCTCGACATTATTCCCAGATAAAACCTTTAGCAAACGGGATTGTTACAACCACAACGCCAAAGTAAATAAGGAACGACTTGTCAGAGGAGATGTACAAACCGTGTTGGAGTGGTTTAGGAAGAAACAAACTGCAGATTCGATGTTTTATTTTGACATAGAATTAGATGAGGAGGACCGAGCACTGAATTTTTTTTAGATCGATGGACGTTCAAGATGTGCATATGAGGTATTTGGAGATGTCGTTACCTTCGATACTACGTACCAGACGAATGTGTACAAGATGCCCTTTGCTCTGTTTGCAGGGATCAACAACCACTACCAAACAATTCAATACGGCTATGCTATGCTAAGAAATGAGCAAGAAAACACATTTGTATGGTTGTTCCATACTTGGCTGAAGGCAATGAACTACAAACAACCTGTTTCAATTATCACCGATCAAGATGCAGCTATGGCCGCGGCTATTCCCAAGGTAAAGAAGTACTTGGACACTTGTTACTCCAGTTACAGTTGTTAACTAGAGTATATTGTCGATTTTACATTACCAATATTGTCGAACACTTGTTACTCCAGTTACATTTGTTAAATTGTCGAATTCGATAATATTTGATAGCATAACCCAATCCAATTACACTACTAAATTGTTGAATTCGACAATATTATATTATATTCATAGACACTTTCATTATAAGTTCTAGTTTATTTCTAGGTGAGCCCAACACCAGACATCGATTTTGTCTGTGGCATATCACAAACAAATTTCTTAAGAAAATCGGCCATGTTTATCGGGAACCATCTACATTCAAAGAAGATATTGATTCGATAATGCATAACACATATGAGGCTGTAGAGTTTAAAACCAAGTGGATGGACCTAATGAAGAAACATAAATTAAATGATAACATTTGGATGCAATGAATCTTCAATATTAGATAAAGATGGATACCGTTATGGAATAGGTCAATCTTCTTTGCAGGGATGAGCAGTACATGACGGAGTGAGTCTACAAATAACTTCTTTAATGGTTGATTGCCAATAACAACTGGGTTGTACAGTTTTGTGACCAAGTACGAGGTTGCCCTTTTAGAGGTATATGAGCGAGAAAGTGTAGAAGACTTTGCTTCAGAACACAGATATCGTCAAGTTGGTCCTTATCAAGCTCTACTGAAAGATGCTGTAAAGATTTACACCAGAACAATGTTCCACAAACTCCAGGATCAGTTTGACCAGGTTGTTCGCTTTGTTGCAATAGAAAGACACGTAGAAGGCAACGTTCAACAACTTACGGTGAAGTCCCATAGTGGTTGTACCGAGTCATTTGAGCTAGAAATAGAGTTAGAGAAGCTAACTGGTAATTGTGGATGCAAGTTTTTTGAGTATGTTGGACTCCCATGTTTTCACCTCCTAAAGATTTTCTCGAAATACGGCATTCTTAAAATACCATAGGCTTTCATTATGACAAGGTAGACGATTGGTGCAAACAAGTTTTCAAGGTCGTATGATGAAAGTCAGTTAGAAGGAGATAACTTATGACATGCCTTACGCCATAGCCACCTATCCCTTCGTGCATCAAAATTTTTGAGAGGGCCTCGAAGATGAAAGAAAGTTTTGATTTTACGGTTTTAAAGCTAGACGAGCTTGAGTCTTACCTTCAAAACTACGATGAGTCTTTCACACAGATAGATGCATCGTAACAAAACATCTCAACTTCTGTCATAGATTCTCTGGTGTCTAGAACTATGATTTTAAACCCTCTTGTTGTTCAAACAAAAGGACGGGCGAAGACTGATTACAAGAAAGGGGTAAGATGGAAGGGGGGGGGGGGATGGAAGAGGCTGTTATGAAGAAGAAGAGAACATACAAAAGTTGTGGAGTACTCAACAACCATGACAAACAGACATGCCCACTTCTCAAAATGATGATAGCAGAATCAAGTAAGTACATATTCGACACTATACATAAACGGCATATTCTCTGTGATTTTCCTATAATGTGTTCCATTTTATATTTATGCCATATTTACAATAATGTATTCCATGTAGGAGACAATAATGGGGAATCTGTTCAGCCGTTGTAATCGAATTCTGACAACCACAACATCTAGGAAAATAGGAGTTCACATGCATTGACTAATAAATATGTATTTGATTATTATTGAAAGATTAGTGTGTCGATTCAACATTATGTTTGCTTTGTAATTGGAATTTATGACAATAGCAATGCAGTATTTCACGGAGAAAATATCAATGAATTATTATTTAGAATTTAGGGATTGTGTAGGGCCTTATGCACCCTCTATGAATTTGTAGATTGTCGAAAATACTGTATTAAATTGTCGGGTTATATAATTGATCTTCTATAATTTAACAATATTATCGATTTCGACAATATTATATATCCATAACTCTAATTACACTTAGTAATATTGTCGGGTTCGACAATATTACAAATGCATAATTTAAAATACACTACCAAAATTGTCGACATCGACAATATTATACATTGCAAGTAACCATATACACTACAAGTATTGTCGAAATTGACAATATTTTAATTTTTAGATCCAAGTGCACTGTTAAAATATTCTTCCGAGCTAATATGTATATTTTGAATAGTCAGAAATGAGATTCAGATGACCTAACAAAAATGTATATACTACAAAAATAAATCAACAATGAGAACTTTTACAAAAAATTATATACTGTGATATACAAACAGTGAACTAAATGAACTGTCATATACAAAAAGGGAAAAATGAATAACCATGTAGGGATACTACCAACAAACATTGAGGTAACATAACTATGATATACAAACATTTGGTCGACAACCCTATTTGATTATCGATAAACCAACAACAACCATACCATTAACTCTATACCCCTTAACATTGTACTCTCTAAGTAATGCCTTGAAGTTCCTTACCCTCACATCAAAATATCTAGTCAGTTGTTCTTTTAGAAAAGCCAGAGGAATTTCCAGATTTACATGACTGCAGAAAATAATAGAAACTGGAGGTATTGGTGCATCAAACCTTGGAAACAAGCAAATATAATGGTTGTCTGCCCCCAAACCATACCACCAATACTTACTAGTATCCAGAAGAAGGTTTTGCAACCTCCTCATTTGAAGTAATATTTCTTTTATGTACTCAAAAGAGGGGTAAAAATGTATATGCTTCAGTGTGGCTAATGAAGACCACAACTTTCTCATAGTAAGTGGATAGTAAATGCACCATATGCATATACTCCACATGTTGATGACCATAAGAACCCGCCTGTAACAGAATTTGATACGCGTTCTCACCATCTGGAGTGAATTGTATACCCAATGTTTAGCTGAAGATACTCTTCTAGAATGCGGGGTCCTTGCAGAGAAAGGTCTTCAATGATTTCATTACATATGAGAATCTATGTTGGCTCTGGTGCTGAATCGCGGCGGTAACCCTAAAACTAGAATTGTTATTACTGATTTCGACGCCACGAACATCTACAAGATACTTCGTCCACGGTTGGAATAAAAGTTATTGTATCTTCTTCTTCTTAGCCATTTTCTCCCTCCTAGCAATGACAATATTTTCAAGGGTTACTACCGTGGAAACCAAGTCTTCTTGATAATCTCCCTTGGGTCATTGCTGTGCTATTGTGAAGAATCTTTCGTTCTGCTCAAAAAGTTCTTCAAAGGTTGGGTCCCCCATGTCTCCCATCCCTTCACTTGCAAGTGCCTTCCTTAATGCTTGACACCAAACCTCCTGCAACAAGAACTAATATTAGAACATACAGTAATATTAGAGCAATATTGTTGATTTCGACAATATTATATATGCATAATTCTAATTACTGTGCCATAATTGTCGAACTCGACAATAATATATTGTACAAGTGTACATGTATATTACCAATATTGTCGAATTCGACAATATGCAGTTGGTAAATTCGACAACTATGACTTCAAACTATGCATTAAGCAGAGCAATCTCAAATAGGTATAATAGTTAGGAATATGTCATACCCATTCACTGTTATCTACTTCCAAAGTCTTTTTCCTCTCTTCAGAATTAGCTAGTTTTTTATGTTAAAAAAAAACTCCAACATTAGGATAAAAACACTTGGTACATGTACATGTACATTACCTATATTGTCGAGTTCAACAATATTTTGCATGCACAACTCCAAATACACTTCTTAATTGTCAAATTCGACAATATTTGATTTAAATAACATGATTTTGAAGCCATATTGTCGAATTCGATAATTATTATTCAAAACCATGTACAAGAGTTAGGAATATGACATACCCATTCACTGTTATTTACTTCCAAAGACTTCATCATCTCTTCAGCATTAACCAACTTCTTACGTTGAAAAAATAGCCAACATTAGGATAAATAGTGAAATCAGTATTAACCAACATCTCGCTGCTTCTTTCTTATACTTGGATGCCCAGTTTATAATCTGTTCCAAAGGCATAAATGAGATGAGTTATATATCTCCAGTTTATTTAAATGTGATTTTGGATACTACATCTTATTTGGAGCAGGGGTTAACCGATATTGAGCATGAAACCCAAAATGAATACTACATCTGATTTTGGATAATCAAACACAAACTTCAATTCACTAACTAAAAAAGTTGTACACAAAATTAAACTTAAATTCACTATTATCAAACACAAACTCCAATTCACTATTATCAAACACAAACTCCAATTCACTAACTAAAATTAATTTCATTAATCTTCTTAACGTCCTCATGTGCAGCCAATAAGTCATCATACTTCTTTTCTAGGGTTACATCTGGTACAAGCTGATGTGATTGTAGCACAACAAGCTGTTCAAAACACGCAATACAAGAATAATATTACAAGACTTATAAATAATTCAACCACAAACCAATAGTAAATCTTGGTAAACTTACAGGTGTAGCTGGAGGAAGATGCAAGTCTATCTGCTCCATCAAAAGTGCATTAACCGCTTTTAGTGACTCGCTCTCTTTGCACTGTAAACATTGGGGACAAAATAATCACGCCAGATGCAAGAATGATTGAAGGAAGACTATTAGTAATTAGGGGTTATTAAAATCAACACTATTAAAAGCTATACACTACATTACATTTTTATTCAACTCAACAGATAAGCTTTAATTACAGTATTCGAGGCCAGATTTTTGCCTTAGCTTTGCCTCCAAATTTGTATTTTTTGCTCTAAATTTTTGCACTTCAATATCTACAAACAAAAATTTGACAAGGAAAATCAGGATTTTGACAAAAGTAAACAATGAATGCGATAATGACATTTGCCTAAGACCTTTACCTTCGTATCTAACTGCCTTGGCAGATCTGCGAACTTTAGTACACATTGCTCGTTAACTATATGCTTTAGTTGATTGCCCTCCTTCATTTTTTTCAATGGTTTCTTTCAGCAGATCACATTAACTTGTCTAAGGTTAAATTGACAAGAAACATTTAGATTACTTTATATGTTTTTGTCGATCTCGACAATAATACTATGTAATTGTCGAGTTCGAGAATAATACATATAGATGATTTCAGAAATCACTCAGTAAATTGTCGAATTCGACAATTTACATATTTACACCTTCACATACACTGTAATAATTGTTGAACTCGACAATTACTTATACTAATAACTATACATAAAAACTAACATTATACTGGATGCAGATAAATATAACTGACCTTCTCTTTGAGGGCCTCTTTTAGCTTTGTATTGGCTTCAGACTCCTCTTTATCTTCTTTAAGCTTCTGAAGCTGGTCATTTAGTTCTGTGATTTGCTGATCAAAGCCGCCAGATCCACCCCTTGCTGGCATGGTATCGTGAGCATTTGGAGACAGACTAGCATGCTTATGATGCTACAAAAGTGTTAATTGAAGTGACCATAATATTAGAGAATAAATTTTTTGAAGTGAATATAATATAAGGGAAGTGAGATACAAATAGTTATAATATGTCCTAACTGATGCATCATATTGTTCAGTAACATCTTCAGATTGGTGCACGGGGGTGTCACCATGCTCATTGACACTGGCTTTCTTCTTTTGATGAATTCCAACATCATCATCTGCAGCCAGGCCAACAGTTATGAGATAGATTGTAGTCCACGAGACAAAGGTAAACCACTCCAAGTATCCATCTGTACATACTAGAGGCCCCTCTCGTACCCTACGCCCCCTATCAGCCTTCTTCAAAATGAATTCCTTCTACTTTTGGCCAGAGAAGCAATCAACCCACTCATACTTAGGGTTGAATTTCCTCGGCTCTTTTGTGTTCTATTGGTTGGAAACCTCTGTCAACAATCGCTTTGCAGGGATGCCTTGTTCCCGATTGAACTGCCGCACAACCCTATTTAGGTAGTAGGGATGAACATGATATGGACTTGCTAATGTACCATAGAAAAAGGTGACCTCCTTGAATGCATGTGCGGAATCCCTTTTATCTCTGTATGGGTCCCATACAACCTACATGAAAAATAAATCAAATGTATTATGCACCATTAAGTTGAATAATTTTTCCAGTAGGCCTAAGAAGGATTTAACAACATTGTCGAATTCGATAATATTATAGTGGACTGGTAGTTATTGAGATGGAGTATTGTCGATTTCGACAATTTACCATGTTCATTTCGACAATTTTGTATATGCACAACTAAATAAACCTGAATAATTATCGAAATCGACAATATTATATGTACAATAGTAGATGTACGTAGTCAATACTGTCGAATTCAGCAATTATTTAATTTTCTTTAGTTGTGAATATGCAATATTGTCAAAATCAGCAATGTTGAAGCAGTGTAATCTATTAACTCCAAGTACAATATGATACAATGTAGTAGAGTAATGAACTTACATCCTCTAGTTTGTAGTTGTCCAATGCCTCCCTAAACTTGAGCAAAGATGTACCACCGTATCTATCCATAACAGATACGTCCTATTTCCAACAAGTACAATGCTCGTATGCGTCAGAGTCCATCTCCTTGGGGAATCCAACAAGCTTTGGGAAATGTGCAAAGATCCATGACTATATGCATATAGATAAATAAAATAAATTTAGTAGAGGTTCAAGCCATATGTAAAAAACAGTTACATAAATGAGTACAGAATCACCTCGAGTAGCGTGATACTGCATGCAAATTGCTTCCCATCATCTCAAGATGCTGCACCTAGATTGTAATACATGTGGGCCAGAACTGCTGATCCCCATGACCACTTCTTTGCCACTTTGTCCTTGGCAAACAGGTAAAGGTATCGTACGCTGACATCTGTGCCCTTTTTTGTGGGAAATTGAAAGGACCCAAGGACATGCAACATATAAACACGAGCAACAAACCTGGCTGTTAACCCCTTCTTTTTCTTCGTAGCTGCAGTGGTACCGTTACTGAGAACCTTCTCCAACTTGTATGCATAGTGCTCTTTTAGTTTCCTCAGTGACAACAAATTCCTAGCACCCCCAGCTTTCAAAGGCTTGAATGTATTTAAATCCTGCAGGAGGTTGTTCTCGAAAACCTCCAGAATTGCAGGGAATCCCCAGGTACCACCAATGACCGTGGCATCACCATCTGCAGGCAACCCAACCAATTGCTCTACATCATCCAGAGTTGGAGTCATTTCGCCCCATTTGAAGTGGAAATTATTAGTTTCCGACTGCCAACGTTTGGCAAAAGCAGAAATCAGTGCAGAGTTGTAATAGTTATAGGATATGGCCCAAATCCTATTCAAACCCTTCAACTTAACAAAATCTTGGACCACTTGTGGTTTCTTTGTAAGGTCCCATGTAGACTAGTGATGGTGAACATGAATGAGAAGCTTCTCTTGAACAATAATAGTGATTATGTCAACAAAATATAACTATTAATAATAGGAATAACAAAGCATAATTAAACAAGGGATTCTATTAAACAATATACCTGCCCTAGCGCGACCGACCTCGCTCTATGGAACTTGAAGCTCCTCAGCAGGCTTTTATCACTAGGGCCTACGTCTTCGTTGCTTGTAGCCCCTTCGCCTTCAGAATACCCCCCAATAATATGAATATGCACATCAAAATCAGGGGAAACATTTAGGAGCAGTGGTTTAGCTCCCAAAACAGCTTGGGCAGACTCAGTATCAAATTTTGAACTCTAGAAAATATTCATAGCTTGCGCAGACTCAGCTTGAGCTCTCAAAGCAGCTTGGGCAGACTCAGTTGGAGGTACTGGTTCACTAACATCCACATTTGCAGTATCAACAGTGTTTGGAGAGACGACTGTGTTTGGGTCAATAGTCTTTCTCATTCTCTTATATGTAAGTAGATCTCCTTCTATGGCCAGCTATCTTTTTCTTCTATTGGATGCGGTTGGGGGCACTTTCTCATCCATTGTGTACCTGTATACAATTTATTACTCAATGGATCAGTATAATTGCACTTGGTAATTGTCGAGTTCGACAATATTATGTAAACATAAGTTCAATTACAATTGGTAAATTATCAAATTCGATAATACTCCATTTAAATAACTCCAAGTTAAATGTAACTATTGTTGAATTCGACAATTTAGACTTCTAAACGAGGATAAAATAAAATGAAGATGAACCAGGGGAATTCCATAATTGTCGAATTCGACAATATTATGTAACCATTACAATAATTGTACTGTAAATTATTGAATTCGACAATCCTAGATGTTAATAACTCAATTTCATTTCAATATTGTCGAATTTGATTATTTTGTAGTGCAATTTGAGTTATTTAGGTCTAATATTGACGAATTCGACAATCCTTGATGTTAATAACTCAATTTCATTTTAACATTGTCGAATTAGACAATTTTGTAGTGTAATTTGAGTTATTAGGTCAAATATTGTCGAATTCGACAATATTAAGCAGTTTCAATACCAAATTGCATTACACAAAGAGGGAGACAGAGGAATAGACAGTAATTTCTAATGATAATGGGGTTTATCTTAAAGTAGACATCAACCTCCACTATCATTCCCCAAGCTCTTCTCCAAAAGGAATGGACAATGTCTTTGAATTCAATTCTTTCTCTAAACCCCCAAATGGAATAACAAAGAAAATGACAGTCTCTAATGACGAGACAGTGAGAGATAGAAAGAAACTCAAACTGTTCACGAGAGTGTGTGAGACAGAGTGAGTGAGAGTGATGTTTGGAGAGAAATGTTTGTTTGGTTTGTTTGGGGAGAGAGAGTGAGAGTGAGAGTGAGAGAGATAATGGGGGAGACACGACATTAAATGTGAGTGATGGATGGTTTAAAAAGAGAGAGGGAAATGTCTGCCAGTTAGAGAGAGTGGGACAGGTAGGACCCAACATTTTTCTACCTCATTTCCCTTATAGGAAATTACCAAATTTTGAGAGCCAGCTACTCATCTCTATTAGATGAGTGGTTGTGGTTGAGTGAGACTTGAGTGCTTGAGACTTGCGTGTCTCTAAATCCTTTACCTTGTTTCTAAGCTATATTTGGTTTCTAACCAGGTTTCTTATCTTAGGGGCTGTTTGGGAACATCAAAAATCCCTTCTAGTCTAGTTTAGAATCGAACTGCACCATAAAACTAGTGTTTGGCAAAACTGTTTATGGTTTTATCTTATCCAAAACTACTCTTTTTTAGCCTAAAGACTAGTTTTATCTTGAAACAACTCAAAGACGTTTAAAGGTGGAACCAGTTCTCAAATAACTTAATAGGTGACTTTTTGTAGCGATGACTCTCTCTCTCACCTCTAGAATCCAAACTTTCTCTCTTTCTCTCTCGCCCTATTTCTCTCCTTTGGAATCCAAATTTTTTTTTCTCTCTCTACCCCCTATCTCTCTCCTCTAGAATCCAAACTCTCTCTCTCTCCCTCTCTCTCTTTCTCTTTATACAATCATTATCCTAAAACATCCATTTTTGGAGTTTTCTTCATTTAGTGTCTAGAGTAGGCGTCAGCATTTTCTCGTGGTTATCCAGCATCAGTGAGTGCATGAGGATCGACTACAGCTAGATAGATTGACTCTGAACAGGTAAGTGGGTTTCTAACTCTTTGTTCTAAAAAGTCAAGCCTATGCCTTTTACAGAGTATGAAAAACTAGTAAGAATGTCTTCCTTTAGAAAATAGAGCTTCTATTCGAATAGACTATTTTCTATTCTAATAGAGATGGAAAGATTCCTTCTATTCAAACAGGATTCTGTCTATTCGAATAACTTACCTCAGCGTGATTTCAAGTTTGGAAAGATTTCTTCTATTCGAATAAGATTTTGGTTTATTCGAATAACTTACCTCAACGTAATTTCAAAGCTTGGAAAGATACCTTCTATTTGAATAAGATTCCTTTATATTCGAATAACACACTTCAGCGTGATTTCCAGCTTGATCCTATTCGAATAGGATTGTCTCTATTCGAATAGAGCCCATGTTTTATGTTTTGTTATTTAAGACATACTTATTTTTTTTTTCAATCTCACTTCTTGAAAACCTATTTTTTAAGGGCTTGCTTTTGAGAGTGAAGAGAAATCTTCTTTGAGCGATTCAAGTGAGAATCAAATCACTATAATCTTGAATCAATCTATTGATCAAGAGACCCTAGTCATGAATTAAAGAACTTGAGCGATTCAAGACTTGGAGCTTCGACGTGAGATTGAAGCGAGGCATTGCGAGAACGCGGGATTGATTGCAAGAAGATTACTCGGAAGAGAGATGACCATGAGAGGTGCTTATCGAGTCTGCAAGTGATTAAATTCTTGTAGTTCTTTTTCATATAGTGGATTGTTTAGTTGTCAGGGATTCGACAGTGACCTGTGGGTTTTTTTCTTGAGAAAGGTTTTCCCACAGGGTTAAAAATCGTTGGATGCTTCTTTAATTTCCAACTACTTGTTTGACATTAGATAATTGGATTAACTTGATTTAAGTTTATCTTAGGCCATTAATTCTGAGGAATTAGGACCTGATAATTTAGACCTAAAACAATCGAAATTGATTTGTCTTAAACGTTTAGGAATTTCAATTGGTATCAGGGCGGTCATGCTTTGAGGTTTAACAACCTACGCGTGGATCCCGGATAGTTCACTTGAGAATAATGAGTTCCGAGAAGTTTGGATGTCTTGTAAATTGCCCTCCACTCTTTGATGGAAATATTACCTATACTGGAAAGTCTGAATGGTTGCATTCTTACAATCAATCAGAGAAGATGTATGGATTGCCATTGAGGATGGTTGGTCATATCCTACTGAGATGCAAGGAGCATCATGAGATGCCATAGAGGTCCAGAAACCTAGGAATCAATGGACAAAGGATGAAAAGGATGCCGCCGGCTATAATTCTAAAGGCCTGAATGCAATCTTTATAGTTGTGAGCCAAAGTGAGTTTCAACATCTCTCTGCTTGTACCACTTCGAAAGAAGCTTGAGACATTCTAGTTCGAACTCATGAGGGCGATGATACAGTTAAGCAAAGTAAGCTACTGATGCTTACTTCACAATTTGAGAATATCAAAATGAGTGAAAATGAACCGTTTGATGAATTCTATGCGAGGCTAAGTGATATTTCAAATACTAGTACTGCATTAGGAGCTCCTTATTCTGATGTTTAGATTGTTTGCAAAGTCCTAAGGTCTCTTCCTAAGAACTTTAGGTCCAGACGCGATGCTATCGAGGAGGCTCAAGATCTAAAAAAATTAAAGCCTGATATATTAGCTGGAAAATTGTGAACGTTTAAACTTGATATGAGGATGGAGAACCCTAAGAAGAATAAAAGTGTTGCTTTCAAGTCTTCCTCTTACTCCTCTTCTTCCAAGGGTTCTAGAGAGGTTGATCACTCATTTATCTCAGATGATGATGAAGGTTTGGATATAGATTCATCTATTGCTCTTATTAGTCAGGAGTTTCAAAAAATCTTGAAGAAACGACAGTTTCAAAAACAAGAACAAAAATACGGGCAATAAATGAACTATAAACCATAAACTCATGATCGGGTTTAGACATATAACCGACAGACTAACAGTGATACTGACCTTAATCTAGTTGAATGTTTTAAATGTCACAAGTTTGGTCATTATGCCCATAACTATCCTAGTAAGAAATCTGGCATTAATCATAAATCTATGAATATCAGTGTCACTTGGGATGACAGTGATGATGAACATGATAACAATGAGATTCATTCCCAAGTAGTTGATAACAAAAATTTTATTGCTTATCCAGCTTTTCTTACTTGTGGCAATAGTACTTTTGATGTTTTTGAACTTGAAAATTCTGATAAAAATTAGAGTAATCAAGAACAAGATGAGTTTGATGACCCGACTCTTGAGGACTTGTATGCTCAAACTCTCACTAAGTGTATGAAACTAGGTAAATGTAACAAAGTCTTGAAAAACCAAGTTGATACACTTACATGCGAACTTCAAAGAAAAACTAAGAGTACAAGTCACGAGATAGAGGTACTTGAGAATGAGAAACAATGCCTTAGTGACAAAGTTGTTTTTCTAGAAAAAGAAGTTAATGATGCGAAAGAGAAAGAGTCCCATTTATCTTACTGCTACTCGTCCTGATATTATGTTTAGTGTATGCATATGTGCTTGTTATCAAGGTAGTCCGAAAGAGTCCCATTTACAGGCTGTTAAGCGCATTATCCGTTATGTATGTGGGACTTCTGATTTCGGCTTATGGTATTCACATGACACAACCTCCGAGGCTATTGGGTATTCTGATGTAGATTGGGCAGGTAATACAGATGATAGGAAGAACACTTCTGGTGGATGCTATTATATTGGAAATAATCTTGTGGCTTGGCAGAGCAAGAAGCAGAATTGCATTTCCCAATTCACAACAGAAGCGCAGTATATTGCTATGGATAACTATTGTAATCAATTGATTAGGATGAAACAGATGGTACTTGACTATGGAATAGTCCAGGGGACAATGTCATTGTTTTGTGACAATACGAGTGCGATGAATATCTCCAAGAATCCTGAACAACATTCCAAAACCAAGCATATTGACATTCGGTTCCACTTCATCCGAGATCTTGTTGAGCGCAAGATAATCAGTGTTGAGTATGTTCCTACAGAGAGTCAATTACCTAATTTTTTTACCAAGCCGTTAGATGCTATGAGGTTTGAGCTTTTGTGATGGTCGATTGGTGTCTGCTCTATTGATTAGGTATGTCTTTTACTTCCCTTTTACACTATTTTGGTAGACTATCACAGTGATATATGCTTGGTCAAATACGTTTTCCAATTTAATGTTAGGACAGTTCAATATATTGTTTACTTGGATATTGATTTCTCTCACGGCAGTTATCTCTCGCATGCTTAGATAGATAGGCACTCATTGATATTATACTTTCGGATACCTATAGAGACTTCGTACCTAATGTTATGTGAGGATCTGGCCTTCTTTATTAGCTTCGAGTGTTATGAAATTTACTCTTCCTTTTGATCCTGTTGCTTTGATCTCATTTCGTTTCCTTACTCAATTGTCAAACGGTAACCTCAAGTTCAAGTTAATTTAATAGAACATTCCCTATTTTTATTCGAGGTAAAAAACTGGCTGTGTTCAACCGAAGATATGATAATAGGCGTTGTATTGCTTCACATTTTTGGCCTTCGTTATGTCTAACCCTATTTTTATCCACTTGCAGCCCTTTGTGCCTTAAAATATGCTTTTTCTTTTCTGCCAAATATTCTTTGTTTTTTACCCATTTGTTCTGAGACAGTTTAGTAAAAAAAGAAAAAGAAAAAAAAAGTGATTTTTGGGGGAAGATGAAGAGAAGTATAAACTGAGATCCAAAATGACTTTTTAGTATCTCAATTCAAAAAAAAAAGGAGGGAAGAAAAAGATATGAAGAGGTATATACAGAAGATGTTTTTTACATCAAGGTCAAAATGCCAGCAAAACACCTACTCCATCATTTACCTACCCGTGCCTACATTATAACCTTTTCAAGACCTATTTGATCTTGAGTTTAACACAACTAGTTAGTGGCCATTGCCTTAAGGATAGTAAGGAATGGATGGTGAGTAGATGATATTGTGTTGGTTGAGGAAGGTTATGATTTTTTTCTCTTACAAATTGGGGCCCGTTATGGATATAAATTAGGTAGGGGCACCCAAACCGAGTGATGATGTGTTCCCAGATAAAATAGATGACCTCTTCTTCTCAGGTTCGACATAGTAGAACTACTTCTACCCATTTTATAAACTAATCGGTAGCTACAAGTAGGTGAGGGCTGTTACTTGGAGAGTTAGGGAATTTACCGACGAGACCAAGTGCCCATCTTTTGAATTGCCAAAACACATTGGTCTCATGGAGTTCGAGCGCAAGGGCGCATATCATATGTCCATGTCTTTGGCAGGTATCACATATGTGTGAGTACTCCTCTGCTTGCTTGCATATGCCAGGCCAAAATACTCCTTGTGTAATAGCTCTGTTTACTAGTGATCGACCTGCAACATGGGAGCCACAAGTCCCTTCATGTAATTTGCATAGCTTTTCATCTACTATTGGTTGGTGAGGTACTTGAGCTAAGGCCCCATGATGGAATGGCGGTATAGCACACCATTTTGATTTGTGTAGCGCTTCGAGTTGTTGATCAGCTGTCGACACTCTTTTAAATCTGCTGGGAGTGGTCCGTTACTACTATTGTCGACAACGTGGTAGGCTAAGAAAGGCTTTCGCCAATCGTTGTCTACCCCTATATCGCCCCTAGTATTGATCGTGCATACAGAAATGCGATCAATGTTGGGGGTTGAAATGATTTTGATATGGAGATATCGAGCTTCTATACCCAAGACCCAGGTTAGATTTGCCAAGGAATCAGCGTGTCTATTTTAACCTCAAGGAAGATAATCTGGAGTTGCTTTCGCAAACTTGTTCATCCTATCTGCATCGAGGGCTGCGTATTCGATCATCTTTCCATTCTTTTTGTATTGCTTAGAGTAATGGTAGATGATGAGTAGTGAAACTGTGTAAACTGAGAGTTCAGGGACATTGAGCTCAAGAGCGAGGTCGAGTCCATGAATGAGAGCTTCGTACTCGGTATTATTATTTGAGGCCTCAAAATCCAAGCAGATTGATTTCTCAATTCTTCCATTGGAAGGGGTAATCGAAACGATTCCGATTCCTGACCCTGCAAGTCCTGCTGATCCATCCATGGGAAGTCTCCACCCCTTTGTTATAATCCATTCTGCTCGCTCGTCAAGTGGTTTGTGGGGTGGATCTTCGAGAGTTTCTTCTGCAAGGTCAGGGTGGTGCTCCTCCCACTCGGGATCCTCCACTGGAAAATCCGTGAGATCATTGGTAACGGCATGACCCTTTTCGGAATGACGTTGTTTGAACTTGATATCATGTTCTCCCAAACTGATTGACCACTGCTGGACTCTCCTTGATTTTTCTTTCCTGGATAAAACTTTCTGAAGTGGGTAGTTCGTCATGACTCTAACTGAATGAGTTTGGAAGTAGTGTTTGAGATTCTATGAAGTGTAAACAACAGTGAAAGAAGTTTATCAATTTCAGAGTACCTCGTTTCCACCGGAGTGAGGGTTTTGCTGATGAAGTAGACTGGTTTCTCGATTTTCCCTTCAAGGCAAATGAGAACCGAGCTGAGGAAAGTATCTATGATAAGTTGCAGGTTGAAAATGACGGATAAAGCTGTGTAACTGCAAAGTGTTGTTTACTGTGCCACGTGTATGTTGATGAGAATGAAAGTTTGTATGCTGGTCGAGGATGAAGTATGAGTTCAAAATACGGAATAAACCACTACATTAGATTTAAAATTTATTTGACATCCCAGATAAGGGAAGGGAAGAACAAATATTATTGGAGAAATAACACAGAGTTTAGGATGAATCGTAGGGTGAAGAATAAAGTGTAATCGTGTATTAGAGACAGTTATTGTAAGTTTGACGTGTATTTGTTTTATATTGAGGATGTTATAGTAAGTTACATAAAGAAAGAATAAAGACGTGGTTTACCTTTTTTTTACTTCTCAGCCGTCGATTACCTTCTTTTTGCCTCAAGAAGGGTACTAACTTGAGTTTGTCTTGAAATAAGTACCCTATAATGTAATATATATATATATGTATATGTGATAATTACCAAACATGGGTTTGTTTTTCCTACGTGGCAATGTAAGTATTAAAAGAATAACATTTATGGTGGTATTGTCAAGATGAGGTGTCAAAAGCTGATTGGAAGTTTGGGACAAGATGAAGTGGTATTTCCAGATAATGTGAATAAAGTCATTCTTTAAGGTAATTCAGCTGAGATAAATGTAACGGAAAGAAATAATAAATTCCTCACTCTCTCTCTCTTGCGTTTTCTCTTTTCCCTCCAACCTCACCCACCATGAAACACCCTCCCTTTAATGACAATTACATCATGAGACCCCACAACTTAGCTATCAATAGAATCCTACTTGTGTGACCCACTAATAAGTGAGGGTTGACTAAATCTCTTTTCAATTTAAAATACCTGTAAATGGGTAACTTATTAATCAAAAGTGCAGGTTCTTTTTGCAATCTAACTTTCTCCATCTTCTCTCATCATCTCTCTCCAAAATGTAAATCATAAAGAAGGAAGAAAGGCTATGCCGATTACAATTCTCACAAGCCACATATTATAAAGTAAATAGAAGTTGAGTTATAAAGAAACCTAAAGTGGGAGAGAGATTTTTGGCTGTAAATATTCAAACACAATCATTAATTATTTCGACACATCAAGTCTCTTGGTATGCCCACAAACAAATTTAAATGGAAATTTGTCATGAAGATGAATCCAAAACTTATAATCTGTCATTCCATCTTCTCCCTAATGGTTAACTAAAAACCCATATACTGCCACGCCCCAAAATACAGTAATCGGTAGCTAGACCAATTACTGAGATTCGAGGATGTACAGGTCGGGGAATCCAAAGATTCGCCCCACGAACAACTGAGCTGTAGACAAATTCTGGCCCAGTCATTCACAATAGTATCACAACAGAGTAATAAGGAAAAAATAGAAACAACAGAAAATTAAGATAATAATATCTAAACGTAAGATTCTACAAACCTCTACACAGCAAGCTCAACAGTAATAACTGGTGAATGAGCCTCCAGCTTAGCTTCCAAATGATCACCACAACAGTAACTAAAACCTAAAACAACTTGCCACTGAAAGAGGGATGCGAGAGTGAGCAAACAACGAGCTCACTAACTCCCAAGAATAGCTAAACGATTATACTAACCAATGAGATGGATATAAATAATAATAAGACAAAATAAAATCTAACGATAAATAATATATATATATATAAATACCAAGGATGTCTAATAGGTATATAACTAGTCTAATTATTATATACAACTATACTATAATTATATATATACACCTCGAGCAAAGGAGTGCTAAGATCATAACTACACTCCAGTCCCAAGGACTACTAACTACACTCAAATCACTACCGTGGCCCTCAGAGCCACAAGAAACTAACCTACCTCAGAAATACAATCACACACGAGGGTAAACACCCTCGGCTCACAATAATCCAAGAGGGTTACCCAAACCCCAACCAGGCATAACCCCGACGCTACCGCAAGCTAAGCGAGATCGCCCACAACCAAATACCTGCCTAAAGCTCACGACAACCAACCAGACTAATTAACCTAATAACTTAATTAGATACAGAAGAGGGAGGGAAAAGATGCAGAGAGGAGAGGAGTATGTAGAAGGAAGATAAATCTAATTACACTACAAATCAATTAGGAGAAGATGAATTAAGATAAGGGGAAAAGAATATGATGAACTAGGATAATCCCATAATTATCCCAATGCAATGATATATTATGATGGTGATATGATGGAAAGAGATAATCTTATGATTATCCCAAGTGCAGAAGATTCTATATTAAACATAATGCAGAAAGGGTTAAGGAATTCTATCAGAAGAACCTAGGAATTGGAAGTATGCAGAGATGCAATGATATGCTTGATGATGATGATGATGATGCTGAAGGGACCTATCCCTCGAGCTTTGGGCACTCGATCTCATCTATACCTCGAGCTCTGGAAGACTCGATCTTATCCAGTACCAGACTCACACTTAAACAAACACGTTACATACACGTCAACAGTTACACCTTGACCACGAACTCAAGCAGAACGTGGGTCATCCAAAACAAATATAAATAAAGCAAGTCAAGATACGCCTATCTCCCATGAGCTGGCAGTTACATACTCAACTGCCCATGACTCCCACTTTCAGGAGAACTGCTTCAAGTACTATGTCAAGCTGAGAGCAGGGTCTATAAAAGGGCAGAGCTCCTAAGGAAATAGGACGGTCAACAAATAATTTGATACATATAATTATCTGATTTCTAGCTATCTTTTCTTAGATTAACTCTTGTAATCAGATTCTCTCTCTCTCTCAAGCAATAATATTACTTTAACCAAATCCTCCACTCGAGGCCGTGGTTTTTTACCTATTTGCAGATTTTCCACGCTAAATCCCCTGTGTTAAGTGTTATCCCTTATTTAATTCTTGTTATAGTAGTTCTAGGTGTAAGGATCGATTTCAAGCTATTTTTAGCTTTGCGAAATCTGGTCCCTACATTTGGCATCGTCTGTGGGAACGGACAATTTTTCCACGTACTTAAGAGCCACGATAAATACTCATCAGTCAAGTAGTATTCAATTATGGTTCAAACACGTCAATCTTTGGGAGCTTAGCCTGAAAGTTCAAGGGGGCCTGATCGGGTTGCCAAACTTCAGGCTAGCTTAATTGCCGAAGCTGAGAAACAGAGTCAGCTCGAGCGTCTGCTATTGGCAGATCGAGAGCTCCGCAAGAAGGAGTCAGAACGAGAGCGTCAAGCTCGAGTTCTGGACACAAAGAAACAAGAAGCTCAAATGTTAGCTTTTCAAACAGCTCTGAAAGCATTACAGAGCAGCCAGCCACCACCAGCCCTGAGAGAACACGAGATATTACCCACGACCTCAAGGGTTTCCGTTCATGAATGGCTAGGGCCACATGAGGTACGTAGTACAAACATTTCTAGGACTCATTGTGAGGATCCACAAACACCGATAGTCTCAATTCAATTGGGATAGGAGGGGCAGACAAATATCAGTAGAGATCGCAGGCCTTCCCCGAGGAAGTCCTGCGACCTCCTTAACGAGCTCCGCTTCCTGAACATATGAGTGAGGAAACAGGTAACCACGTTCCCAAACTCATACGTCAAGCGGTTCCAATAGTTTTGACAGTTCCAGGAGTTCCAGCAGTTCCAGCAGCTCCTATCCCTCAGCATTATATTTCTCAGGAGCTCATGGACCAGTAAATCAGGGAGATCATCGAAGCAACGACTTTAGATGCGAAGGATGACTAGCATAAATTACAAGATAGTTCAATTGTTAAAGAATTATTTGAAATGAATGTCCCAATAGGTTTTCATTTACCCAAGATCATCAAATACAAATGAACCGATCCTAGCCAGCACGTTCAACAATTCCGCGATTTATTGGGTTTATATTCTAATCTGAATCACATCCTTTGCCAGCTCTTCGCTACCAGTCTCCTAGACGAGCCTCTCCATTGGTTCCACTCTTTACTGGAAGGACAACCATGTCTGCATTCACAAATGCTCTGCAGTTCAATTGCAAAGCTAAAGAGTATCTCTTCCTGAAGAAGCCCAAGACTCTCGAAGATATGATCGAGAAAGTTAACAATTACATCGATCTAGAGCGGAGATTCCCGAACCGAATAAACCTGTAAAGGCAGTCTACAACACCAAGGTTCCTTCTATAGATTCCAGCAATAACCACAGCTCGAGCAATCAAGGCGATCCTAAACGAGCAACGACAGAACCAGGAAGAGACAATAATCAGAGGTCGCAGAAATCGTCCAGAACAGTCATGCCAAAGTTGAATGCCAAGCTTTCCGCGATCTATCCTGTTCTTCAGAAAGATAAATGTTTCTATCCAGCTCGACCTCTTGATCCAATAGCAGGTCGACCTTATTGCGAATATCAAAAGGTTAAGCACCACAGCACTGACAATTGCTATGGTTTGAGGAAGCTCCAGGATATCAATTTTAAGGAAGGGAGGATGCTTGAATACATGATTGATTTTCCAAGCTATAAAGACGTGACTCAAGCAATAGAAC
Organism: Kingdonia uniflora; assembly: GCA_014058105.1. NCBI lineage: Eukaryota > Viridiplantae > Streptophyta > Magnoliopsida > Ranunculales > Circaeasteraceae > Kingdonia > Kingdonia uniflora. Next base: position 625,951 of record JACGCM010002331.1, on the reverse strand, counting down.
AAGCAGAGGAGAAACATCTATATCATCTCTATTACAACAATATGATCGATATCAATCAGGTTTTGAAATCCAATAGAATCAAGCAGAGGAAGTTGGGCGAGTGCTGTGACCTTGCTGTCCAGGACAAGGAAGCCAAGCTCCTCCAAGAGTCAAGTTATCTTCGAAAGGGAATCTCCTTCGAGGACTACGACACAAGACATGTGAATTATCCTCATCATGACGCACTAGTAATTATGCTCAAAATGAGGATCTTTGTAATGCACACTATGATGGTGGACACCGGAAGTGGGATTGAGATCCTTTTCCAGAGTATGATTGACCAGATGGGACTCTCAGATCAGGTCGTTCAAAGCGAGATAGACATCAGTGGGTTTAATGGGTCCAAAGAAGTACGAGTTGGGAAGATTACTCTCCCGATCACAACAGGGCCTACCACTATTGACGTCATTTTTTATGTCATCAATGCCAAATCAAGGTATTTGGGGATACTAGGATGCTGTTGGCTGACCATATGGAGGCCATCCCGTTTATATTCCACCAAACACTCCATTTCAAACATAACAACGGTATTTATGAATTTAAAGGAAGTCAAAAGCTTTCTCGAGCTTGTGAGAATACAGTCTCACCAGTTCTCGACCAGATTGCTGCATAGCAATCACAGAAGGCTGATCACCTCGATGATCAGTCTTCTCCAGCCGAGCCCGTGGAATACGTCCAAATTGATAGAGTTAACCGAGGTTCTTATATTGGTACGAAATTAATTCAAACAGAGAAAGAAGCTCTTATTTCTTTTCTCCAATCCAACAAAGACATTTTCCCATGGAACTTTCAAGAAATGCCAGGCGTAGACCCCTCAAAGTCATGCCATATTTTAAATATCCGCGAAGGCTCCACGGAAGTTAAGTAGAAGCAACATAGGTTATCTCCAAGACTTAGAGACGAGGTGAACAAGAAGTCGACAAACTTATCGAGGTCAGTTTCATTCTAGAAGGCAAGTACCCAGACTGGATTTCTAATATCGTTGTTGTTCCAAAGAAGAATGGGAAGGTTCAGGTCTGCGTGGATTTTATAGATCTTAATAAACACACACCAAAAGATAGTTTCCCCTCTTCCGATTATTCATCAGATCCTCGACTCTACAGCAGGTCATGAACTCTTGTCCATGATGGACGCCGTTTCGGGGTACAATCAGATTCTACTCTTGGAAGCAAATTAAGAAAAGACTACATTTATCACAGAAAGAGGTCTCTACTGTTACAAGGTCATTCCATTCGGCCTTAAGAACGCTGGAACCACTTACCAAAGGCTGGTCACAAGTATGTTCATAAGACACTTGTGAGAAACAGTCAAAGTCTATATTGACGACATGCTTTGTAAGAGCCTAAAGAAAGATGATCACATCTCTCATCTTTCTACAATATTCGGTATATTACGATCCTACAGAATGAACTTAATCCCAAAAAATGCCAGTTCGGTGTTCACTCGAGCAAGTTCTTGGGTCATCTTATCAGTAAGAAAGGGATAGAAGTAGATCCAGATCAAATTCGAGCTCTTCTGGACATGCCTTCACCATCAACAAAGAAGGATGTACAAAAGCTCGCAGGATAGATTACAGCAATCAGCAACTTCGTATCCAAATCCTCGGACCGATGCAGATGGTTATTAATGCTACTCAGAGGTTCCACTCAATAAGGCAAAGGTTCAAAAAATGAAGATATCAACTGGACACCAGAATGCAAAGCTGCTTTACAGGAACTCAAAACTTACCTAGGGAGGGCTCTAATCATGAACACTTCGATAGGCAACAAGGAATTAATTATCTACCTCAGAGTTATAGATGCATCTCTCAGCTCGGTTCTCATTCGGCTCGAAGGAAAAATTGAGAAACTGATCTTCTTCATCAGCAAAATACTTACTCCAGCGGAAATGAGGTTCTCTAAAATTGAAAGATTACTTTTAACTCTCGTTTACACCGCACAAAAGCTTAAACACTATTTTCAAGCACATCCTGTCAAAGTCATGACAAACTACCCACTTCGGGAGGTATTGTCTAAAAAAGAAAAATCCAGACGAGTACAACAGTGGTCCGTCAGTTTGGGGGAGCACGAAATCAAATTCCAACAGCAAATTTTAGAAAAGGGCCAAGCAGTTACTGATTTTTTAGTAGACTTTCCAGTTTTAGACCCTAACTGGGAAGAACATGATCCAGATCTCGCCGAAGATGCGGCAGATGAGTTTCCACCCTCCAAATCTTTTGATGATCGAGCATCATGGATATCTCAAAAAGAGTGGAGGCTCCTCACCGATGGTTCAGCAGGACCTGCAGGGTCAGGAATTGGGATCGTTCTCTTTGTACCTTCCAATGACAGAATTGAGAAATCCATCCGTCTCGACTTCGAAGCCTCGACCAATATTGCAAAGTACGAGGCACTCATTCATGGTCTGGATATGTCTCTCGGACTCGGAATCACTAAAATCTCTGCCTACACAGACTCTCTTCTAATCGTTCATCACTACACAGAACATTACAAGAAGTGCGGCATCATGGTCGATTATGCAGCTCTGGTTGCAGAAAAGTTAAACAAATTTCACAAAGTTACGCTCGAATACCTCCCTCGAGGAGAGAATCGCCACGCCGACTCCTTGGCTTACTTAGCCGGAGTATTGGGTATAAAATCAAGACACCTTCAAATCGAAGTAATTTCTAGCCCCAGTATTAATCGTACTACAATATATGCGATTAACACTGGGAGCGATGTGATGGCAGAAGATGATTTGAGGAAACCATTCGTTACTTATCTCGGTCCGGATAACTCATGCAACGGGCTACTACCAGATGACCTACAGCAGTGCAGACACATCATCGAGAATTAAAAGTGCTACATAGTCCAACCAAACGGCGATCTCTACAAACGTTCAGTCACTGGTCCATATCTCTAGTGCCTCTCTAAGGAACTTGCCGACAAGATGCTTCAAGATCTACATGAAGGTACCTACGGATCCCATACCGCAGGGCGAGCTCTTGCTAACTGAGCTATTACCCAAGGAGTGTTCTGCCCACGGATGCAGAAGCAAGCTGAAGAATACTCACGGAAATGTGACCCATGTCAGCGTTATGGGTATCAATTTCGGGCCCCTACCCTCGAACTCCATGCCAGTAAGGTGTACTAGCTGTTCAAGCGATGAGCACTTGATCTAGTTGGTGAATTCCCCAGTACTCCTGGTAACAGGAAATTTCTCCTTGTTGCCACAGATTACTTCACTAAATGGGTTAAAGCAGTTTCCCTATGCAAAACTCGAGAAGAAGAGGTCATTTCTTTCATTTGGCAGTATATCATCTCAAGATTCGGTTGTCCCCATTTAATCCGTATCAATAACGGTCGTCAGTTCGTTGGAGCCAAGGTCGTAGTATTCCTCAACAAACACAACATAATTCATTCTCCATCGAACCCGTACTACCCCAGGGAAACGGACAAGCGGAGATCACAAACAAAATCATTGTGAATAGTCTCAAAAAGAGCCTTATGTCACAGAAGAAGGGCAACTGAATATGAGAATTACCTCACGTCTTATGGTTTTATCGAACTACGCCCCATAAATCATCACAGTGCTCTCCTTTTCTACATGCCTATGGAACCGAAGCAGTGATCCCAACAAAGTACTGTCATCCTGTACGAGATCACGAGATCACAGACGAAGAAAATGAGTTCGAATTGGCATGCAACATCAATTGGATCGATGAGACACGAGATCGAGCTATCGCAAATCTTGTCGATACCATCAAATACTGGCAAATTCATATAACAAAGGTGTTCGCACTCGGGAGTTCGCCATAAGCGACTGGGTCCTTTGAGAAATCCCAGATAATAGAAAAGATCCACATGCTGGGAAACTAGCAGGAAACTGGGAAGGTCCTTTCATGGTCATAGGTCAAACCGGTCTGGGTTCATACTATCTCATGACAGAAGTCGGTGACAAAATTCCAAATCCATGGAATACAAGAAGATTAAAGTTATATCGACGCTGAACAGCTCCTCCATCGCTCAGCAACGCCCAATCCACCTTGAGTTTTCACCTCCAATGTATGTACAAACTCTTTTTAATCAATGAAATCTCTTTTTTATCACAAGAATCCCTGCTTTACAGTTCCACTTCATCTCCACCCAAGGGTTTTAACATAGTTTATACTAGCTCGATACCTAAAGGTAAAACCAACATCCAATATTGGTAATGGCATAGATAATACTAGCCTAACTCCTGAGGATAATCATACATCCGAAGGCGGGGGCCATAACGAACCTCTTTGCCTAAAGATAACAAGCCTAAAGCACGAGTGAGGAAAAAACTTGCTCGCTGCCGATAAGCTCCAGCATCCAATATAGGTAATGGCATAGATAATACTAGCCTAACTCTTGAGGATACTCATACATCCGAAGGCGGGGGCCATAACGAACCTCTTAGCCTGAAGATAACATGCCAAAAGCACGAGTGAGGAAAAAATATGCTCGCTGCCGATAAGCTCCAACATCCAATATTGGTAATGACATAGATAATACTAGCCTAACTCCAGACGATACTTATACATCCGAAGACGGTACCTCATGTCCTATGGGCATATCGTACCACTCCTAGATAGTCAACAGGATGCACCCCATTCCTCCTTGCCTATGGCACTGAGTCCGTCATTCTTTCAGAATACCATCATCCAGTTCGAGATCACGAGTTAACTAACGAGGAAAATGAGTTCGAATTGGTTTCCAACCTCAATATGATTAATGAAGCCAGAGGACGCGCCATCGCTAAACTAGGTTGATATCATCATATGCTAGCTAGGTCAAACAACAGCCGAGTCAAAAATTGTACCTTCCAAATCGATGATCTCATCCTCAAAGAGATTCCTCAGCATCGCAAAGTGCCTCACGCTATAAAATTAACCAAAAATTGGGTGGATCCATTCATTATCATAAGTCTCTCAAGCCTGGGATCATATTATCTCATAATAGAAAAGGGAATCCTCATTTCAAATCCTAGGAACACTAGGCGACATAAATGGTACTATCATTAAGTGTCTTACTACTCCATTTCCATTTCTCGCTTTTGAATTTTGTTTTTCTCAATTCCAAAAGTGAGATTTTCATCTACATCTAATGTAAATTCTGAACTGATCTATGAAACATCCAAGATTGTCACAACATCTCTCTACTTGCGTAGATTTAACCACATTCTATAGTTTAGAGTATAAATAATACTAGCTTTCAATCGATCTTATACTAGTTAAATCAAGGGTAACACTTGGTTTGCCTGACTCTACTAAATCTTTGCGATTGAAATAAACGAAAATACTTATTTTATATCAATGACTCTACTAAATATGAGATGGGGCAAAGGTAATAATAGCCTTTATCTACTTCAACTTGTTTGAGACATTGTACCAGCTAAATTAAGGATAACACTTGGTTGGGCTAACTCTACTAAATCTCTCCGATTAAAACAAATGTAGAAACTTGTTTTATATCAACGACTCTAACAAGCATAAGATAAGGCAAAGGTAATACTAGCCTTCATCTCTTTCAATATGTCTGCAACATTACTACAGTTAAATCAAGATTCACTTGGTTTGCCTAACTCAACCCATCTCTACGATTAGAACAAATGTAAAAACTTATTTTATATCAAAGACCCCACCAGATATAAGATAAGGCAAAGGTCATACTAGCTTTCATCTATTTCAATATATCTACGACAGATACTGTTTATTTTTAGGTCACATTACAATAGATTCTTTTCTGCTGCTGAGATATCATCCATACTTTACCCTTCAGCAGGAGGTCGATCAGAATTTAGTTTGCGAGTTACAGCAACTCTGACCCTCTCTATCAGATTAGCAGGCCGATGGCCTAAATTCATTTCCATGAAGGCCATATAGATTCCTCGATCTATATTGACTTTACAAATGCATCCCTTGTCAGACAATCTCTTGAACAAGGTATCTTATTCTAACTCAAGTCTTTTTACTTCCTCTACAAAATACGCAATGGTCAACTTTAACAGGCCTGCGCTTGATATATGAGATGCAACGATCCTTGAAAAGTGAGATCTCACCTTCTCGAGGCGTGACTCTAAAGTCGCATACAGTTTCTTCTGATGTGCTATTTTCATTTCAGTCTGAGCATCAAAAGCTATAGTCTCTTCCAATTTTTTGATAAATTTAGCTGACTCAGCCTGATTCATGGCCTCTAGGTCCACCACCTGGTCTCAAAGTCTCTTCATTTCTGCATTCAGCTCTTCCCTGGCCGAGGTATCCCTTAGCAAGTAATCTTCTTTCTTCATCAAAATTTCCTTCACCCTGTTTTCCCCTTTCAAGACCGTCTCCCTGACAAGAGCAGCGTCCAATATTTTGCAGGCATTCCCTTAAGTTTACATTCCCTTTCTGCACATGTCCTTGATTTGAGCTACATCACCTTCCAACTTTCTAATTCAACCTGCTAGGCTAACTACATCCCCTTGAACTAGAGGAACTTTAATATTATATCTACTCCCCCTCGAGCACTCTCCAGCCTCGACTTTCTTGAAACACGCATTGGCATGCACCAATTCGGTCTTCAATCGTGTCACCCTCTCATTTAAATCATCACACTTTCGTTGCGTCCCCCGAAACTCCATATCCCTGGCGGGTAGGGCTATATGCAAATATTCGACTACAGCCTTTGAGGCTGATAGATTTTCTCGAGCCACCTTCAGCTCGTTATTTTTTTCAATCATTTTCTATTTCAGTCATTTCAGTTCGCTTCTATAATTCTGATGATATGCTCGAGATTGTCCCTTTGATCTTTCTAGCGCCTGAATATGGTATTAAGCCATTTCAGCTTGCTTACCCCTAACCATTAGCATGTCAATCCAACTTTAAAGCTTCGCGGCGTGTTCTTTTATCTCCGCAAGCTCTTTTATCCCCTTGTCAATTTTTTCATCCTTCACCTCAATCTTGCGAGTAAGATCGACAACAGTCTGGGATGCCTCAACAAATTTAAAATGTACCTTTGCATGCTGGTCTTTTCTGTCCTTATTTGCCACCCACACCCTATCTAACTCCTCCGCAAATTTTTGATTACATTAGAGCGCCTCATCTTCACACGAGCGAACAGAGTCCAATTCAACCCGTACAATAATAGATGCATTATATAAAATTCGATTCAGAACACCCATCAACATGCGTATATATAACTTATTTCTAAAAATATATCTGATTTCTACCATCTACTGTGTGCAACTACTTTTAGACTTAATGGCCAAAGTAAAATCTCAGATAAGTACTCCATGACATATATTTCAAAGTCTAAGGTACATGTTTTCTATATTCTACTTTATCTAAATACTTTGAATGTTTTTACATACTATATTAGTGTTATTTTCCTAAAACTAATAGCATGTTTTTGGTCTGCCTCTACAATTTATATTATCCTATTTACTTGGTAGCTTTAGGTCTATATAGCATACAAGTCAAAAGATCTATTCAGATATAACCTGCTGCTCTTCTTGTGAAGATAGCAAGGCTATAGAGATCTCTCTTTTCCTGGCAAGCTCGTTCTTTAGATTTTTTATTCTGAGACTCATTTCTCTAAGTGCCTATAGAGGGTTACAAAAAATAAAAGGGCTCAGCCTACAAAAGTCTATTCAATACGCACAAATCCAACAATTTACAAGACACTTCCAAAATACTCAAACAAAGTAATTTTCTACCCTACCTTCATATTCTCGCCCGCCGGGAGTTTGGTGTCATCCCCTTGTTTATCTAGCACCATCTGGCGGGAGACACCGTCAAGCCCCTCAACAACTCCCACCGCAACATCTTCCACTTTTTCATCATCTCTCTCCCCGATATAGGTGTCAGGCTTAATGGCATCCACCTCATCCTCAGAATATCCCTTCAATTTCAGGTGGCGCCCAAGCCTTCAGGCTCCGCCTCCACCTTCTCCAGATTCACTCTCACCTTCATTTGTAGATGGCCAATCGCCACTGCATGGATAGCCTTCAGGGCCTCTAACTTCTTTGCTTCCTTGAGAGCATCCGCCTACGCTCGAGCTACCCTCTTTTTAATCACGATCTTCACTTTCTTCAGGTCAGATTTTTCCTCATCAACTCCAAACCAAATCCCCCTTACTAAACAAGCAACCTGCATAATAAAATTTGACCTCAGCGTGAATTTGAAACGTAATAAATAAATATTTCACATGATCGAACATAAATACATACCATCCTGCTCATATCCTCCTCTCCATGAAGAGCCGCCAGCCAGGCCCATTCCTCCGCTTCCTTGAGATTGTCCTCAGCAGTAGGCCACTGTGCAGTGACTTTTCCCCCAACCTCCCCGAAGGTTCAATCCTTCTCCTTTTCTCTTTTCCGTCAGCCTTACCACTTCCAGTGGTACCAGAGGCCGACGGACGCTTCAACATCTATTTTTTTGGAAACGTTCGAAATAATTTGCCCAATGTAATAGACACCGGCTGAGTGAAACTATCTATTCTAGGGGTTTTGGCCACATTGGTTTAACCTTACCCACCAGTTCCACTCTTCTTCCCATCATCGACGCCCGCCACAGCCTGGTCAATTGAGATTTTTAAACCATTTTCGACTTACTCCTAACCCTTTTCTTTCTGCTAAGGCCAAGTCCTTCCAACACAAATTCGAGTTCAACCTCTTCTTCAGCAACTTCGTCCAATAATGAATCTTTCCTCTCCACCTGGGACTTTGGGCCTACAATGCACAACATTTTTATAATCAATAAAAGGTCATCAGTTCAAACATATCAAAATTATACTCTATGTATTATTATACTTACTTTGATTTACAGCTCTCAACAGAAGATCCAAAGGTTCTTCATCATCTTTCTAAAGATAATTACCCTTTACCCATATTGCGTTGTCATTCCAGGATCGACCTGCTGAATTTAGATCGAAGAAGTGACGCCGAGTTTCACTCGCAAAGAAATATGCCCCACCACTGGCGTGATAATTCTTCGCCTCATAAAACTACAATACGTCCTCAGGGGATATCCTTCTCACTTTCTCCTCATTCACTCATTTTTCATTTAGATGGTCGCAAACACTTAATACATCCCACATGTTCCCGTTCAATTAAACAGGACATGCCCTAATCGTATTCATAATCCCCTTCGCCAAAATGGCAAGGGGAAGACTCAACCCATACTCTAATTGAGACAGGTAACAAAAGAAACCCTCTGGAAGGTTACTCCGAACTTTCCCATCAAAATATTATACCAATATCGAATCATCTATACCCCTATCTCATTTATCCTCCTCTAAGTCAGCCAACAAATAAAAATAATCCTCCCCCGTCACTACAGTACACCCCCTAAATAGCCTACCCGTGTATTCTAGGCAGTTATCCCATTCCCTCCTAAAACAGCCTTGACTTTACAAAATTCTTTAAATACATCTGCACCAGCGGGATAGACCACCAATTTACCAGGGAAGCCTAGAAATTATTCCAATCCCACTTCAACATCATTATCAGACTCTACCGTCTGACCAGAGGCCAAAACCTCGTTAATAGGCGAACTATCCATCTCAACTATAATTCTACAGGCAAAGTTTTGGTCCTACACAAATACCTCTCACGTTTGACCTACATACAGGTTCAGGTATTTATCATTATTTCATACAAATCAATCATTCATATACAACATATCTTTCATATATTCTATCTATATGTCAAATTTCATAGGTTGCTATAAGTAGTAATTTTTTAGAGATTTGCTTAAAACAGATTACGATTTACAAAAAAATATAGCACACGTCTCTATTAGCCTTCAGTGTCAGAATAAGAATCCGCAGTAGCGCTAAGTTTTTCCCCCATAATGCTACTCTATAGCCACTTACGTGATTCAGTGCCTGCAACTCTCTTCGACTGTTAATCACCCTCAGATAAATCCTTACCAAATCCTCTGCAATTTTTTCGCACTTCTCTCTCACTGCTTTCCAAATATTTAGAAGTTGAAAAATGTTTGAATGATGAAGACGAAGCACTATTTATTCTCCTTCTTTAACGGCTGGCAGTTATTGTGCCTCGTATGACCTGTCCTCAGTTTTGGAACCGAGGCATCCTTTCCACTATCCATGTCAGACGTATTGTACCTTCTCAATAAAACTGTCGTTCCATCATTACCACTGCTCTCATATTTTAATCTATTTTTATCTCCTATTTCCATATCTTTATCTGGCCTTCCCACATTCATGATGACCCACACTCCACAATATCAGATTTTTGCAGCTTTACATAAAAAATAAAACTAGAAGCTCTTACATTTTTTCTGTTCTTGTTTCTTATACTTATAGTACTAGTGACATCATTTTCAAAGCTAACAAATTTTTTAAAGTTATTCAAAATTTGTTTGTCAAAGCAGTCTCAAACAACATTTGCAACTATAGAGGACCAAATTGACTTCTATCTTTTTTGTTGACGATACTTACATTTATTTATGATAGCACTTTACATATAATTACATTTAAAGCAGCCTTAATGACCTGGGCGACCACATCCGATCAGATTTCCTCCATCGATCATCACATCTTCAAATTTGGTGACCACCTCAGCAATTAATCCAACTATCTCTTCTAGATCTGCAGGATTTCTACCTAATTTACAAAAATAGACCTCATAAAAATAACAAGCATACTTAAGTTCCCTACCCCTTACATCTAGTCCTCCGAGGTGACACTTCCTCACTGGTAACTCAACATCATAACCAAACGATCAAAAAATCCTCTCCTGTACTTCAGCGATCTTTATGACCAAGCGTCCTTCAGCTTCATGAGAAATTCTTTGAGATCGAGTCCGCACCATCCTAATCTCTTCTCCATATTCAAAAAATCATTCAACCCTTATTTATATATTTTTACTACATTCCCCTCAAATCGAAATATTGACCTTATATCTCATAACCGAAAACCCATAATCTTGAGAAAAACTATATGACCTATCTGTTCTGTCGAATTCATACGTTTCATTATTTTCCAGGTCAAGCCCATTCTTTTCAGATTTCTTCTATCGATTTCTATTAGATCGAATTTTTGCATTACAGATTTCCTATAATTTTCTCTCCCTCATTTTTAGCACGCAGAACAACTCATACTTACATAACATCATAAATTTTAACACATATATTTATCTCATTTCGATTGATACAATAACAATACTTTCGGTATTCATAAATTTCAATGCGTTTCATATATTCTTCAAAACATTTTCAGTTCGATTCTACGAGCTATTTTATATCTACATAACACAAGTAATTGGATGACAAATTTCATTTATGTCGATAAGATTACACATGATTTTTTAGATAACAAGTCTTTCAGTAATCGATCTCAGATACATTACAGAGACCTAATCTGTCCAGCACCCAACTTTAGGTATTTTACAGATAATAAGTTTTTTAGTGCTTTTGCAAGTAACAGGTCATTCAGATACCCCGACACATCAAATCCTTCAGTTCGTCCTGCTTCAATAATCTTTCACCCTGATGAAAAGTAGAAATTGGAAACAACACAAAGCTTCTTCCCTCACATGAGTTTTGTTGAAGTCTAGTCGATCTTCAAATAGAAACTATGCAAGCAATAGACTCAGTGCTGGCACCAACTCTTCAAACTGAAGGCCTTCATAGTACAAAGACGTGATAGAAATGCAGAAGCAGACTTCCACTTCTCGTCTTACTCCTCCACTGCCATCACTGTCTCTTCTTCAACCCCCCCCCGAGGAGTTGGTAAATATGAAGAGGGTTTGATCTTAGAATCCATGGTGGTACAAGAAATTAGCATAACTGCCCTGCAGTTTTGCTTATCCTTGCATATGAATCCCCAACCTTGTCTTCCGCAAGAGTACGAAGATAAGCCCAACGTTCCTTGCCTATTAAGACGACGACATGAAACCTCTACTTATAGTAGAACTCCTTCTCTGCTTCAACTACTTCATCTTTCGACATGCCTTGATAAGTCGGAGGAACAGGAGCGGGTATCGACATCTCCAAGGATTGGTCACCAAAGTATTTTAACTTTAATCTCTACATTTCAGACGCAATCCTCTCTTCAATAACCATCCTCTGACTCTTCACCATTATCAATATTTCAGGGAATTTTACAAATTACAAGCATATTCTACTTCAAGGATTTGATACAGGTACTATTTATATAACCCTACATTTATTGTGCATGTATGTTTTACCAAGCGTCATCATTCATTACAGATGCAATTCTTTAAAATCATAACCGTCACATACATCAACATCCACATCCTCATTAAATACACGTCATTTCCCAAAACCCACGTAACTTCTACACAGTCAAAGCCATTATTACTCCATTTTAATTATCAAGAACTTCATCAAAAATACCAATTACAAACATATCATTTCTCAACCAACGCCACTCGTGACTTTGGTTATGAGGGGGCGATTGTTGGGACCTATCCCTTAATCGCACCTAAAGTTGAGCTGTCACCAGTTCGAATCACCTCAATCTCAGACTCACGCATTTTTAATATAACTTCCCCAGTAAACATTTCAACCTACCCCACGAACTGGTTAAGAACATGGGTCAAACTTAAACCGAAAAGCCTTATCCAGTCAACAACACCTGTCTTTAACAAACTCGTTAGTTACTCAGTCAACCGCCACAAACCACATTGTTCAGAAAATGTGTTCCTGCACGATGAAGAGCTCTGGAGAAGGCCTATTTTAAAAAAAGTTCCAGAAGAGATAGGGATCAAAAATATTGCACAGGAGATCATCAGGAAACTACTTGCTCTAGATTCTCAAAAAATATTCAAACTTCTTAGTTACAAGGTTTAAGCATTTCTATATTTAGAGATCACTTGTAATAAGATATCCACCACAAGCAATAAATATATTTTTGCCAAAATCCTCCACTCAAGGTCGTGGTTTTTTACCTATTCAGAGGTTTTCCACTCTAAATTCACCTGTGTCATTTCTTACTTTCCTTTAGAATATTGTCACAGGTTCATTGGCGTAATAGCAAATTCCAAGCCATTTCGAGCATACATAATTTGGACATTACAAGCGTTGTGGCTCGTCTTGGAGACTCGAAGAGAAAAACTGACATAGAATTTGGTTTAATTCAAATATAACCCTAATGAATATCAAAATTGTTGCACGTGTTCACTAGGATATGTGACTTTGTATTTACGAATCTTTAGAGAGTAGAATCCCTTTGGTATTTCCATATCGATCAGCTATTTAGCAATCAGACTGACTTACAATTTGCCCAAATTGTTCTTAATGCTAATAGCTTGAGCTTATATTAATTCCTTGATTCTTTGATCCATAACCTCTTGTGTGACATATTGGCGAGGTGTTGGAACTGTCAGATGTGCACGTCTTTGATTTTGATTGCCACTTCCCTCTCTTAAATGCTTATGAACTGGCACCCTGGATGGTTGTCGAGGTTCTTCCTTTAGTCATTTTGAATGTGCTCATCCTCTACTAATTTTGGATTGCCATCTCGTCCCAGATGAATTGAGGCTTCTGATATCTGATGATCATTATGGCTATTCTTAGAAGCTTCATTGTTAGCGGCACTTCTAGGTCCCAACCTATTTCGTGCTGAAATCTTTGTATTTGTGGGTATGGCCTCACATTACATAAGATCTTGATCCTGTTGGTTATCTTGCAGAGTCTTCAAGGCAGTCTGCCGTGTTATTATCTGTTCTTCATGTCATTTGAACTCTAGTTGTCGAGCTCTATATTCCCCTTTGAGTTTTTTTTCACGAAGCTGTAGCTATCGGTTATAGATTAATTGACGCTCAAGTTCGTTTTGCTTCTCTGTTTTGATGTTGAAGTTCGCTCTCAATTCTGCTAGTTGATCAGGTTCTGTGGATTGCTCATGGGGAATTACGAAAGCTGGTCATTTGGGATTCACCATGACTGAATGTTAATTATTGAATAATTGTCTGCCTTAGGATTTTGAGGAAATGTATTCTTTCTCACAGACGACACCAAATATAAGGGCCTATTTTCGAAGTTTGAATGGCTCTTACACCAAATGTACCTGTGATTCAAATATAATAATAGAGAATATGAATTAACATAGGTGTTTAGCATGGAAGTCTATGAATAGGTAAAAACCATGACCTCAACTCGAGGATTTAGTGAAAGTAACTTTATTGATTGAGTCTGATAATTTTATTACAATTTGAAATCTTTTGAGCTTGAAAAAAACTTTATCCCTTTTTCCTTTGTATCTTATTCCTTTTATAGACTTCTTCCTCAGTATGTTTGTACGTTCTCCTAAAATAGGGGGAAAGTTGGAGTTACTCCTATATAACTTTTAGTTTGTGGGAGACAGGTGTCTTTGACTCATTCTATTTTATTTGAAGTGCTCGAGCCACGTTCTTCTTCAGTTTGTGATCTAGATGTCACTGCTGACAGATTGTATGTCACGTGTATATTGTGTGAGTCTGGTATGGTACTAGTTTGCTATTATCCCAGGTCGAGGGATAGGTCCCTTTAATTTCCTTCGCCAAAGCCTGAAGGGATTAGCCCTTCATGATTAAATGAAAGAGAGAGGAATAAAAAATACATTAATTTAATAAAGAAAAATTAAATTTATAAATTACCAAAATTAATTTTAAAGGCAATTTTTTTGGAAGATAAACCTTACTTTTTAGGATTTAAAAGTGTATATAGGATGTAAAACATGTATGCAGCACAAATAATTTATTGTGGAAACTCAGTAAAACTGAGAAAAATCACGACTTCGAGGAGGATTTGCAATAATTCTATTAAGTTGCTTAAGATTACACTTAAAGCTGAATAGTAAAGATAAAATGTGGGTAAAAGCTTGATTGCATGCCCTCTCTCTAGTACGCCTTGCCTGTATTTATAGTTGGATACAAGTAGTTACAATTTGTAATGTATCTCTTATAGTTATGGGTAGTGGGCGAACATTATGAGAGATAACCAACGGCTTAATGTCCGAGAGTAACGGTTTAGTTGAGTGTAGTCGACCTTTCTAGTCCTTGACTAATTTCTTAGGCTTCCAAACACAATCTTCTCGTGGCTAGTATTTGTATATCTAATAATATTATATTCTCAAGATCCTACCATTCTGATGCTTGCCGAATCTAGGAAATGTGATATTTCAATCGCCCCATTCTTGATACAAGCACTTGTAGTTGTGGTCGTGAAGACTTTCGTTGGAACTTGCAGTTTGATTGTTTGTCTATTGGGAAAGAGAATTTGTGACCATTAGGAATCCCGCTAATCGCGACAGAAATCCTTGATGTGATAGTGATGTATCGGTTGTGAAGATCTTCTGAATCCTAGTTGCCAATATAAATACTAGTGGCTCTGTTTGCAATTAAAGGCTTGTGAAGCTTGAACTTATTTGTGCATTATGATATGGAAAAGATCTAAAAGAAGATGTAATACAGATGGAGGATGCCTTTTTTTTTATCAAGATTGCTGAATTGGTTGGGCGATTTCAAATTTCTAATGTTCTTCCTTCTAGGGGTCGTTTCAATATTGCTGGACTGTCGCCTGAGGACATGAAGAAAGAAGTTAATCGCTGGTTTTGGTATGACATATCGTTATAGGAAGTTCTTGGTAGTACATGGTCGTAGATGTGATTAGGCAGGAAGATATCTTTGCTGCTAGGGGAGTGATCATTCCATGTGGGTAGCCCAACCACCAGCCCAACTTCATTTGCAATTATAAGTAAAAAATGTGACCATTTCTTGTAATGGGAAAGTAATAAAATGTTTGTTTTTTTAGTTGAATTGTAATTTTTGCATTTTCCAATCTTGTTGATGTTTTCAGAAATTGAGTAATCGATTATCATGGGCCTTATGGTTTTGACAAAGTGTTATAATCGTGAATCAAGACTCAATATGATTCTAATTTTGAATTTTGAATTTTGAAGAATTGTTACAACTATTCCTAGATTTTTGGGAAGACATAAAAGGAATGTATTGTTTAATTTTGATGGTAATGGTTAGGTGTTCACTAGTACTGGATGTGCTGCCTTTGAGGGAGGTTCAAGTTTGATTTTTGTGTAAGAAATTGAAACTTGTGGTTCAAAGTATGAGTACTGAGGATGGCCATATTGTTAATGATTTTTTTCTAGGAATTAGATGATCATTGTAAAAGTTTGCTTGCTTTTAGGAGGAGAAGAACTAGGCAATTCGGGAAAAGAGGAAGAATGAAATTGAATAGAAAAAGTAGTGGTTCAACTGGTACCAACTCATCGATCGTAGGTGACGATTTGCGAAGTGGTACATCCAGCAGTGGCCATTTGTCAATAATTAGGGGCCCTGTTGTAGTAGACGAGCAATTTCGTCATTTGAGAAATTTGGGGAAGAAAAAAGGGTAAAACGAAACTATGATTTTAATTTTAAAACCATTGATAGTGATAGGATATTTGTTTTGATTGATAGAGAAAAATGGTGCTGAGGAGAGGAACATCGAAACAGTGAGAAAACAAGGTTAGTTATTTTTGTTCCTGAGGTTTGGTATTTTAAAAATATCTCCTCTTTTAACAGTATTTTAAGTTAACTCCTTGAAAGCCAATACTACTTAGGTTATAATAAATGTGTAATTTTCGTGAAGATTAGTTGTTTTTTGATGGTGAATTGGGGGAATTCAACTGAGTTAGGTTTTATGAGTGTTGGGGTTTTTGGTACTATGGTGGTATTCAGGAGAAATTGGTGTGTTGTTTTGTTGTGGATTGATGTTGTAATAGGTATTAAAGTATGAAATTTGGGATAATTGGACTATTTTGTTGGGAATTGATTTTAACAGAGGACGATGCCATTTTTGGAATTTCTGGTGGTCTGAAATCATAATTATGGTATTTTCTGATAAAGTTTTGATGTTAATGATAGTAGTTACATTAAGGTATGATTGAGTTTGAAGAGTCAGTGGAATTCGGCCCGAATTTGGCTAGAGAGTGAGGATTGAGTTTTTGGCGAGAAAAAATTGAATATGAAAATCAAAATATAATGTCTGGAGTTTCTTTGTTAGCACAAAGCGAAACTTATATAATAGATAAAGATAATATATTCAAGATTTTGAATGAATAATACATGATTGAACGAAGTTATTGATCTTAATTATAGGCAAACTTAATAATTATTCTCGATACTGGGACTTTGTAAATTGTAAATAGAATACGTATCGAGATCTAGTAAAAACTATTGCAATTTTCAGGTTACTAAAAAATGGAACGACCAGTGAATAACATAAATCTTCCTGATGTTGATGCACAAGGGGAAATTTTTAGGATTCTTGAGGCAGATCCCATAGTAATGGATGTAACGATGTGCCAAAGAATTTGGCAAAAGTTATAGGATGGGTAGTAATTCTGAATATTTTATCCGTGGGGTTGTTGAAGAGAAGGTAGGAAATGAAATGGCCTCATCTTCCAGGGTTGTAGAAGAGATGGAGGCTTGTGAGATAAAAGTCTGATGTCGAACATATCCTTAAAGTAGTGTTCGGGTAGAAGAACGGCATGTGCGAGAAGAAGTTGAGGGTGTTGAAGGTGATAGTGGTGATGTCATTGAGGAGGGCAAAAAAAAAATGATGACCAATACTATGATGATGGTGAAGAGACCAAGGACATTCTCAATTTTAGGAAGAAGTACAATATTTTAATTGATATAAGGTTGGAGGACTATTATGTCGATGGTATTGTAATGCATCGATATCAGATCAAAAAGGTCTTAAGTTACCACTTCGAGCTGATTATAATATTTTTTTCAACTTCTATGAAGTCATTCCTGGCAAGGGCTATAGTAGCCTACTCGCAGCCTTCTAGCTTTAGTCGAACAATCGAAGACTACATGAATACCTCGAAGCACAATCAATCCATAAATAAGCTTTCCAAGATTACACGAATTTTGACTATAAACAAGCCTCGAAGACGAAGGCAGATCTGTCAGCACACGAACCCCACATCAACATCAAAAATATTTCGGCCATAGTCATACATGGTCGAAGGCAGACGTGTCAGATAAGCCAGCTCACCTGACAAGAATGACGCCATTGTTGGTCCTAACGACTACAGTAACAAAACCAACAACGACTACAGTGTCAGAGTATAGTACCAGACCCGATAATTACGGCGTCAACACCAACTCCGGGATACCCGCCTGATACCCGGAGGATACCCAGAAGATACACCTATAATTTGACTTTCCTTGGTGATTCATCCCTTCCTATGTTCGATAAATAGGAGAGAGAGGAAATCAAGGAGGGATTGCAAAATCTCTCCCCGAAACCCTTACAGTTTACCTTCGATTACTTTGTAAATTACCCAGTACTCAAAACTTTGAGTACTCGACAGTTATATCAATTCTCTTAAAAATCCTCATCAGAGGTCGTGGAGAGACCTATTCTAGTCCTCCACGCAAGTATATTGTCAGTAGATTATCCGTATTATTGATTATATGCTTGAACCCTTTGATATAAGATAAATCTAGTGGTGTAAGAACCAACTTCCCCTCCTTGTGAAGTTAGGCCCCTACATTTGGCGCCATCTGTGCTTTCCCACCCTACCATCTTCCCCTTCCTTGTACTTTGCTTTTTGAATTCCTACAAACCACTTCTAAATGGTCCCTACCCTATGCTCAATTAATACCCATCCCGACAACTCCGCAGACGGAGTCGCTGCCCAGTTAGCCCTTCTTACTCAGTAATTCGCTCAGGCTGAGGAACGACGTCGAGTGCAATTGCGTGAGGAGCGCGATGAACATCGGCAAGAGTTTGAAGCCGAGCGGCAATGCCATTTGGATGACGCCGATAGATAATACCGCGCCATCGATGACCTACGCAACACAGTTTGGGAGTTGCAATGATTGTTGCCTCTAGAAGCCCCTCTGTCATTCGAGCACTCACCCCGTCGCGCGTGTCTGCCGGCGCTCGACTAGGGCCCCTACCACATCTGGAAGTACCCTCGGTCCATCATGGTGCCGAGGATGCTCCCCCTACTATCCCCCCTACTGGCTGTATCCATCTTGGCATTCATCCCATGTAGGACTTCTCTTATTCTACCCTTCGCTCCAACAGACACCCCAAGCGTCGCCCTGCTGGAGAACGCCATGGGGAGCACAACGTCGAGCACACACCGAACACCCAACCTCATCACCCTCGAACCCATCGATCCACCCCTTATCCTGCCTATCCTACACAGTAGGACCTCGACTACAAAATGTACCCTACCATTTACATCAGTGCGAGCCCAACACCAAATTTGCAGAATCGGTTAAACAACCCCTTTGCCCCAAACTCCTCGCTATCGATGTGCCTCCAAATTTCTAAGCACCCAAATTTTCCCACCAGCCTCACAGATAACCCTCTTTGTTGGTATCATAAGCTTCAAGCAATTATCTAGCCTCTTCATCGCCCAATTCGCCTTCAACAAGGACTTGAAGTCCGAGTTAATACCCTCTTCAATTTCAGAAAATCCCCCAATGAAACCCTCCACAAACCGTGAACCCTCGAGGAGATGTTCTCAAAATTCAATGGGTTTATCGACCTTGAGCGCATCCATGAATCAAATAAGCAGTGGCAGCCTTCGACCACCAATCCAAATAGATCTCAACAAGGCCCACCCTCTACTCCTACACCCCTAAACGCTCCAATCTCACAGGAGACTGAGAGCCACAAATGTCCCCACACTGACAACACTGCCGAAGCTCGTAAAAAATGACCGAAGCCGGTCCTCCCCAAACTTATTGCCCCTATCAGTACCCTTCTACCACATATCCAGATAGCCCCCATATAGCGTATCCCTTTCCCCATCGAGGTCAAACCAGGTGAACCCTATTGTACCAACCACAAGTGTAACTATCACCACACCAACAAATGTTTTGCCTTACAGCGTTCTCTCAAAATGATTCTCATGGTGGGTCGTCTACATCAGTACGTTGTCGACCGCCGTAGCTACCTTGACGGGTCTTACCTTAATCCTCAACCCGCCCCTACTGCCGACCCAGCAGAAGTACACATCTACCAAGTTCATTTCATCGAAGTAAATAATATCGACAGTAGCCATTCTATAAGCAAGCGCAAGCGTATCGAGGAATGCTCCAAACTCACTTACCAGGAAAAGCTACCCACTTTTTTGCCAGAGTCAAGCCAATGCCCTTGACCTGAGGGTATCTCATTTATCTACTACAATACATCGCAAGTTCGTTTTCCTCATTCTGACCTTTTAGTCATAATGATTAAAGTCGAACACCTCGTCCTCCACACCATGCTTGTCAATTCAGGAAGTGCAGCCGATGTACTTTTCCTTCAAACCGTCCAAGCCATGAACAAAAAAGACCTCATCACTGCTGCAAATATCAAACTAAAAGGTTTTAATGGGGCTACCAAAGTTGCCGTTGGTCGAATCAACCTTCCTGTTACTACTAGCCCAGCTATACTTTAAACCAATTTTCTTGTCAACGACAAGAAATCTGAGTATCTCGGTATCCTTGGGCACGACTGGCTCCATGCCATGCGCGCCATGCCTTTGACTTATCATCAGACCCTTCATTTCAATACTCCCTGTGGAACGTAGATCTTAAAATTTTCTCAACATCTCGCCCGTTCTTGTGAGCATCCGGAGATCAATTAGACCCGAAAACTCGTCAAACTACCATAACAATCATTGTCTCCCACTATCCTTGTACCTTTGACACCTTCCATCTCACCCATCGAACCCACTGTCTATATTGAACTCGACGGTCCTGGTCGAGGTACATTCATCAGAACCTTACTAGATGAGGCCGAGCGCCTCAAACTCACAGACTTCCTTCGAACAAACAAAGATGTCTTCGCATGGACGTTTCAGGAGATGCCCGGTGCCGATGCCAGTTTAGCATGTTATCGCCTAGACCTCATTCCTCATTCTGCGGCAGTAAAATAGAAAAAGCGTACCCTAGCACCACAACTTCGAGAGGCTGTAAACCTCAAGGTTGACAAACTTATAGCGGCAGGTTTCATTAAAGAAGTTAAGTATACTAACTGGATATCCAACATTGTTGCAGTTCCTAAAAAGAATGGGAAGATCAGAATTTACGTCGACTTCACAGACCATAACAAACACACACCGAAGGACAGCTCCCCCCTCCAGATCATTTCAGTACTTCTCGATGTCAGTGCTAGACATGAGCGCCTATCGATGATGGACGTGGCCTCAAGTTACAATCAGGTACCCCTCCTTCCCGAGGATCAACTTAAAAAAAATTTTATAACTGAACAAGGCCTTTACTGTTTTAACGGCATGCCCTTTAGCCTTAAAAACACGGGTGCCTCCTACCAACACCTGGTTACAACCATGTTCAAACCCTTGCTTGGCAAGTCGGCCGAAGTTTACATCGATGACATGTTATGCAAGAGCCTCCAAAAATAGACCCACATCCAGGACTTAACCGAAATTTATTCGATACTTCGAACATACAACATGAAACTTAACCCAGACAAATGCCAGCTTGGTGTTTTGTCTGGCAAATTTCTAGGCCACCTCATCAGCAAACGAGGTATCGAGATTGACTCCACCCATATCCGAGCCCTCTTAGACATGCCTTCGCCCTGAACTGAAAAAGATATCCAAAAAGTGGCTAGTAAAATAGCGGCCCTCAACTATTTCATTTCCAAATCCTCAGATTACTGTGCTTGGCTCTTCTCTTTCTTATGCGACCAAGGCGTCAATAAAGCTAAAAAGAAAAATAACCCTGAGATCAATTGAACACCCATAATTAGCACCCCTGTCGAAGGCAAAATGCTTTCTTTATACCTCGCAGTCACTGAGACTTCAATCTGCTCAGTCCTTATTCTACTCGAATCAAACATTGAGAAACATGTATATTTTATCAGCAAAAATCTGTCACTTATAGAGACTTAATACACAAAAGTTGAGCATTTGCTCCTCACCCTCGTCTACACTTCTAAAAAACTCCAACCATATTTTCAAGCTCACCCTATTCACGTTATAATATGTTATCCCCTTCGAGAAGTTCTTAGCAAGAAGGAAAAATCCAGACGAGTACAATAGTGGTCTGTTTATCTTGGGGAACACGATATCACATTAGAAAGCAAGTATCCCAAAAAGGACAAGCACTCGCCAATTTCCTTGCTGACTTCCTGGTCGAGGATGTCGACTGGGAGGAACATGAAGATGAACTACCAGAAGACCAGCCCAAACCGACAGACCCATGGAACCCCAACACAGGCTGGCATCTCTTTACAGACGGATCCGCTGGACCTAACGGCTTGGGGATCGGTATCATCCTGGTCACACCCACCAATGATCAAATTTAAAAGGCAGTTAAGTTAAACTTCGAATACTCCAACAAGGAGGCTGAGTATGAAACCTTGATCCATGGCCTCGACCTCGTACTCGACCTTGGTGTCCCTAAACTTGTAGTTTTCACAGATTCCCAACTCGTCCAGAGACAGTACTCCGGTAAAAATCAAGCCAACGGTCGCATGGCCGAATATGCTGCCTTCGTCCACCAGCGCATGAACCTTTTCACTAAAAAATATTCTATTACTCACTATCCCAGAGGTGAAAATAGACACGCAGGATGCCCTCGCTTGCATAGCAGCTATGATAAGCCAGTCTGAACTCTTCATATTAAAGTACTGGAACGCCCAAGTATTGACCAGATGGAAGTCAATACTACTAATATTGGAGGCGAGAGTCTCGATCCAGATGACTTGTAAACACCATTCCTCGATTACTTCAACAATCCTACCCTCCTAGACGATCCCAAGGCTAAAAGGTCATTATTAGAAAATAGCCACAAATGCACCATGCTCAAACGCGAATTAGATCGCAAATCCCTAAATGGCGTCCTCCTTCGATGCATTTCTCAAAGCTAAGCTTCATCAATTCTTGCCGAACTCCACGAAGGTACCTGCAGTGCTCATACCGTTGGTCGATCTATGGCCCTTCGAGCCATCTCCCAAGGTTTATTCTGACCCAATATGATGAAGCAAGCCAAAGAGTATGCCAAACACTGTGAAAAATGTCAGCACCATTCCCATGACATCCATAGCCCCTCATAAGACCTCCACGTTAACCAAGTCTCTTGGCCATTCAACTGATGGGCCATCGATCTTGTGGGTCCTTTTCCCAAAGCTTCAGGTAGCCGAGAAAATATCCTTGCTGTAATAGATTATTTTACCAAATGGGTCGAAGTCGTACCTTTGTGTCGAACCAGAGATGAAGAAGTCTTCAAATTCATTATTACACGCTTCGGCTGCCTTTATATGATTCGATCTGACAATGGTCCACAATTCGTAGGGAACAAAGTTAGAAATTTCTTCAAGAAATACAAAATTATCCTCTCCCCCTTAACACATTACTACCCTCAAGGGAATGGTATGGTTGAAGAAATCAAGAAAACAATTGTCGACGGTCTCAAAAAGTGTGTCGATATAAAGAAAGGATGATAGGTTCAGGAATTACAGCATGTCCTCTGGGCTTGCCGAACAACACCAAGAAAAGCGACCGACTGTACCCCTTTTCTCCTAGCTTATGGTACTGAAGCAGTACTTCCTGCTTAATTTGATGCACCTGCATGAGGTCCCAACCTCCTAAACGAAGATAATGAGTTCGAACTTGGGTGTAATATGCTATGGATCGACGAAACTAGAGACCGAGCCATCGCCAACCTCGGTCGTTACCATCTATCTCTCTAGAAGTCATATAGAAAGCGAGTTTGACCATGAAGTTTCAACATTGGAGATCTCGTACTTTGACGTGTCACACAGTCTTGGAAGCCCCGAAATACTAGTAAGCTAGCCAAATCCTGGGAAGGACCTTATGTTATTTACGATAAAACTGACAAGGGTTCGTATTATCTGATGATAGAAGATGAAGAGCCTCTACCAAATCCATGGAATACAATGCAGTTAGAATCGTACAACTGGCCACGACCTTCACCTTGTTCCACTGATATAAATACAGTATAATCAATGAACATATTTTTCTCTAAACTTTGTTTCCTATTTTTTAGTAAATTCCTTGGTCTAACCTAAGTGTCATGTCAACCCTTCGTCCCGACTGACACTTGGGGGTAAAATTTAAAATTTTCAAGTCACAAATTTTGAGCAAACTCGAGGGGCACGAATGGTTGACAAATCAGATCCTCGAGAATACATTGGGGCCGACCACGTTCATCTTTGATTAGGCTCAGGCCTGCAAAGTCCAGTAAATTCCTTGGTCTAACCTAAGTGTCATGTCAACCCTTCGACCCAACTCACACTTGGGCGTGACCTTGAAAATTTTCAAGTCTCTAATTTTGAGAAAACTTGAGGGGCACGAATGGTCGACAGACCGGACCCTCAAGAATGTATTGGGGGTAACCACGTTTTACTTCAATCGGGCTCAGGCCTTCGAAATCCAGTAAATTCCTTGGTCTAACCTAAGTGTCATGTGAACCCTTCGTCCCTACTGTCACTTGGGGGTGACCTTGAAAATTTTCAAGTCTCCAATATCGAGCAAACTCGAGGGGCACGAATGATCGACAGATCGGACCCTCGAGAATGCATTGAGGGTGACCACGTTCTACTTTGACCAGGCTCAGGTCTTCAAAGTCCATTCAATTCCTTGATCTAACCTAAATGTCATGTCGGCCCTTTAACCCGACTGACACTTAGGGGTGACCTTAAAAATTTTCAAGTCTCCAACATTCGGGCAAACTCGAAGGGAATGAATGGTCGAGAGACCGCACCCTCGAGAATGCATTGGGGGCGACAACATTCTACTTCGATCAAGCTCTGGCCTTCGAAGTCCAGTGAATTTCTTGGTCACACCCAAGTGTCACATCCATCTCTCTACTGATACTCAGAAAACCATCTCAAAGCTCTTCAAGGTTTGATAATTCTGCAAACATTCTACACTTACAACATACAAAAATACAAGTATACAAGAATATCAACAACTCTACTACATGTAAGACAATTCAGTACAACATATATCAGAGAATCAAGTTCAGCACCAATTAATTCAAATCAAGTTTAGAGCATACATCGGGAACCTAGTATAGCAATTCAATGCAAATCAAGTTCCCCCCAAACCAATTTTAGTAGAGCCTATATCGGCAATTCAAAGTAACAAGTTCATAGATTACAACCCAATATAAAAATCATAAATGAAAGTTTGACATCCCAACACAGTACCTCACAGCGGAGTAGCCACATCATCTCCTCCTTTTGGTTCCTCAACACCAACACCCCCAGTACCTTCAGTAGAAGGGTTCAACCCAACATCACCCACGACCCCTTTGGTCACAGTATCATCAACAACTTTATCTACCTCAAGAGTCTCCGTGCCATCTCCCACTCTTACACCTATACCAGTAATATCTACTTTTACCCCCGCTGTCTGAAGTACATTGTCAACAACATGATCATTGGTTTTGGGAAAGTGTTTCAAAGTTTTAGGATCATACCCCAAATCTTCGATGAACTCCTTCAGCTGACATTACTCTCACATTCATCATCGAACTGCCATTGGAAGGTCTCCCTTTGCTCTTTCATTGCCTTATCCTTCTCAGCCAACTTCGCCTCCAATACTTGTATATGATTGTAGCCCTGAGCTTTGAGTCTCCACTCGCATTTATCTCTGATAGTCCCCTATACTCGCTTCAGAACTTTAATCTCAGAAACAAGCGACGCCTCAGTCCCTCAGGCGAGCTCCAAATTTTTAAGTGCCTGTTTCAATTGCCAGTTTATTACTTTTTGGGCCTTAATGAAAGACTGTGACCAAGCATATGTCTGCTAGAATATTCAAGCCATCAGTATTACTCGAAGAATGGTGCACTTAAGAAAAAATTTAGAATTTCAAAAAAAATAGTTACGTGATACATACTCTTTTTCATCCGCCTCCCAGGATCATTGGCGCAGAGTGTCGCCATCGAAGTAGTAGTCGCCCGAGCTTGCTCCTTTAGATTGGCCTCTGTCAGCTCTTCGTCCACATCCTCTGTATCATCCTCCCCAGCGCCTCTTCTGCTAAGTTACCTTTGGCTCCTGTGCCCTCGGAGATTCAGGAAAGACCTTACCTTTCCCTTTGTCAGTCTGCGTCAATGTTTGCTTAGACGCCTGCATCAATGCCTCACGAGCTACATCGAGCACTGGCACTGCCTGCCTCAACACCTGCTGCCCCTTCGACACATAATTTACCTTCCTCGATAATTTTACTTTCTCCATTCCTTTGACACCTCTTTTTTTTATGGCTTCGACGTAACGGGTACATTTTGAAGCAGGAAATCTATCTTTTTCTGCCTTTTCCTCTTGATACCAAGCCCCTTGAACATAGAGTTCACCCACTCCTCATTCGCGTTGATTAACTCATCAATATAATCCCTCAGATTTGTCCAAGTCCGGATACTAGGACCTGTAGAACAAACATAAATATGTTTATCAGTTTATTCGATCAATACGTCACAAAAAATCTTCGACGTACAACTTATTTGGATTATAGACCTTATGCTGTAACTTATAAGGATCCTCCCCTTCAGCATTCCCATAGTTACCCCGTACTACAACCAAGTCTTTATCCCACCCTTGGCCAGTCGAGCACAGATGAAACAATCAACGCTTATCTACGTGATACTGGATGTAATAGGTGCCTGCCATCTAGTTTGCTTTCCTGGAGTAGAACGATACAATATCGTACCAGTCGATCAAGCTCCTCCCTTCACCTCCCAATTTTACATTCATACCTTCGACTACCTTTATCATTTTGTAAAAATTCTCATTCATCTGTCACGGGGAAACTTCCTAAAAGTTTAACACCTCCTTCACTAGCCTTCAGAGGGGTAGCTATATTCCTAGCCGAATTTGGCCTCTATATTTCATAATACCCTCTCGAGGTTTCGAATGGAAGGTGTATCCTGACCCATCAGTATATAATTTCAACCCTAACTTCGATAGCTCCAATTTAGCCACAAATCGATTTAGTCTCAGCATCTCTCTAGCCGAGACAGCACCCACGGCCTCCTCCGAATCAGTCGATTCTTCACTATGATCACTTTTCTCCCCCTCTCCTCTTTCATCACTCGAAGGCTCAATACTACCTTCGTGTCCTCTCTCTCTCTCCTCCGTCCATCTCTTCCCTGTCACTCTCCTCGGTCACTACTGTTTTACGACATTTACTAATTGAAGCCCCAATATCGGGAACCACCAATGCTAATGGGGCATCTTTTGCAATGTCTAACTCATCTACATCGCTACTCCCACCCATCGGAGCACAACCAGATATACTAGCCTTATTTTCTTCGTTCTCCTTGTCTACTAGCCTCAGTCTAGAAGATCGACGGGTATGCATTTTATCCTACAGAAGAAGAGGCACGCAAATAGAACGATATATTCAACTATTATGTATCAATAACATTTTTTTACCTACTTTCTCCAACTCAGACAATCATAGTTGAATAGTCGACTCTAATCCTTGCTACACCATCAATACCCTCAGAACCCCAAAATATTAGACCCATAGATATACAATTTCCCCCCATCCTCGGTCAATATTATCATAACTATAAAATGCAGCAGCCTCTACCCTAATATGTACTCCACATGCAGAAACAAAAGACGAAGTAGCAAGAAAGTAATAAGATGACATATCTGTTTGAGTAGAGTATTCGTTTTTCCTCTCAGCAAGTCAGATGACTACAACAACAGCCAAGCTCTATGGAACAAGGGCGTATGTTCTCCTTATCTCACTCTTTGGTTTTTTTCTAAATGGGTAAATGGGAATAGTAACCTTGCTGTTACCATTATATACACCTCCTCGAAATAACAAAAACCGCCTCCAATTCAAAAACTGTTATCATTACCACTACCCCACTACCCCTACTTTTCGGCTGAAATGTGTTTTGCCGACATTACCCTCTATTATCCCCACGTGTGCATCTCACGCTCACATTTGTACAATTTTATATATAAACCAAGTCGAACCTTCTAATCCTCACTCAAAGCTGTCAAATCAAATCCTTACATCAAATCAACCTTTTTTCATAATCCAAGGAAACATCATGATGTCTGCAGGGCAATCTGCCCTAGCCTCAGTACAGTATCTGACATACCAGCTATTTGGACTGTCAGTTCTGACAATCGAAGCCCACCTACCTTTGAAGCCCCTTCTTCCCGTCTGTAAATAATCGTCTATATCATGTCTCAAACATTCGTCCCAAGATAACCTAACATTCAATTTCAAAATGTGCCAGTCATTCGATTTCTTTCATATTCAACATTCGACAAGTTATTTTTATGCCTAAATTACATTTGAGTATTATAATGCTCTTACTTACACACAGACATATCAGTGTTTCACTTCGACAATTATCTTATAGATTTTCAATTTTATTTGGGCAGACGTCCTTACACCGAAACACAGAAGAAGACAATCAGCATCAACATAAAAAACTATAAACATTCCTACCTACTATCCCACACCACTACTTTTACCACATTATAGAAACCCCTATTTATAGACGGGACACTTCTTCGAGAACCTAACCTAAACATCTTCCTTGTCCACCACCTCCTCCGCTAAAGACTCCAGGATGGCGAACCGATCAATGGGAAGCGGGTTTATCATTTGTAACACCCTCCACCAGTACGCATAGGGAATCCACATAACCCAATCAAGTCCTAGATCACCAAAAAACCTCTACTTCAGCTCGAGCGTCTTGTCCCGTATACGAAGGTCCCTTTCTCCCACTTTTTTCTGGTCCCTGGTGTCAGTAGGATCTCTGCAGCGGTGGGGAGAAGATGAAGACATGATTACTCAGAGAGAGTGCAGACGTCTGAAATTCTCTCAAAACACCCTACTTATACCCAAAAGCAGGTGCATTTAAACCCTCCTTAATCAGAACCCGCATTTATCACAGTCTTAAAAGTTTTCCTTAAAATTTTAACAGTCAAACTTTTTCAACTTCCAAGACTCATCTGTTTTATCAGCATGCGCACTCAACACCTATTTTTGAGGTTTTACAATCAACACATCCGCAGCCTCAAACCCTCAACCCCTATACATTCTTTTTCCCACATCCCTGTCGATATATTAATTCAAAAGCCAAAAGTCTATTCGTCTACCATATTTATCAGACGAAAAAAATGCATTATTCCATTAAAATACCTTTTTCATTTCATTACTTCATTCATACAAAAGAAGAGAGAAGGTCAAAAGAGAAAAATACATAGATTTAACAATAATAACAAATAAAACTTTGAATGCCCCGATACAAAGCAAAACCCATCCCCACCTTACGATGAACTCGCCCTATTTTTAGACAGACTAGCTCCTCCAGCCAAGCCCTGCTCCTCCTCCAATAACTTATCCTCTTCCTGCACAATACGCTCGGCCAAACCCGACAGAAAGTGGTAGTGCTCTTTGATAGCTGTAAACCTCCACTGCATCATCCCACACAAGTACGCATAGGAGTGCCCGTTGATTGGCTTCCCTGGTTCTACCTCTACCAGGTCCGGTATGTTCCAGTCGAGCTCTTTGTCACCAAAGAACTTCTGCTTCAGTTCAGTCACTTTCAGCCCTATTCAGCGGTCTCAAGAAAATCCCATCCCTCTCTGATAACGCATGTTGGGAGTGGTATCCATGATTATTCTCATAAAATACAGAGGAAGATAGTGAAGACGAAGACTATACAGTGTTACCCCCTCACAAGCCATACTTATATCCTCATTAACATCATTTATTACTCCGTAATCACCATAACTTTGCAATTACCCTCCTTTATTTCCTTCCTCGGAAACCTAATATACATCAGTCAACTGTTCAACTTCCAATAACCAACAGTTTTTCTCAGTAAATGCCTCTACACCGATTCCCAAGACCCTTGCTGAGAGGGGGAAAATGTAATAGCCTACTCGCAACCTTCTAGCTCCAGTCGAGCACTCGAAGGCTATATCGAAGCCTACATGAATACCTCGAAGCTCAATTAATCCGTAAATAAGCTTTCCAAGACTACACAAACTTCGACTATGAACAAGCCTCGAAGATGAAGGCAAATCCGTTAGCACACAAACCCGACATCAGCATCAGAAATACTTCAACCATAGTCGTACATAGTCGATGGTAGACATGTCAGATAAACTAGCTTACTAGACAAGAACGGTGCCATTGTTGGTCTTAACGACTACAGTAACAGAACCAACAGCGACTGCAATGTGAGAGTACAGTGTTAGACCCGACATTTACGGCGTCAATACCAACTCGGGATACTTGCCTGATACCTGGAGGATTCTTGGAAGATACACCTATAATTTGACTTTTTTTGGTGACTCAGCCCTTCCTATGTTCTATAACTAGGCGAGAGGGGAAACCAATGAGGGGTTACAAAATTTCTCCCCAAAACCCTTAGAGTTTTCCTTCAATCACTTTGTAAATTACCCAGTACTCGAACCTTCGACTACTTGACAGTTATATCAATTCTCTTAAAAATCCTCATCAAGGGTCATGGAGAGACCCATTCTAGGCCTCTATGCAAGTATATTTTCAGTAGATTATTCATATTATTGATTATATGCTTGAACCCTTTGATAGAAGATAAATTTCGTGGTGTAAGAGCCAGCTTCCTCTCCTTGCAATGTTAGGCCCCTACAGGGGTAGATTTTGGTGGGGTCTGGGGGTGCCCGACACCCCCACCTTTTTTGGAAAAAAAAAGTTCCTGTAATGCCCTAATTCCGTTAGCTCAAAATGGCTTAGAATTAATTCTTACACCAATGTACCTGGGATAAAAACTAATGTAGAGCAAGAATGACATAGGTGATTTAGCGTAGAAAACTTTTGAATAGATAAAAAACTATGACCTTCAGTTAAGGGTTTTAGTAATAATAATTTTTATGGCTTGAGGCTGATATCTTATTACCAGTGATATCTCAAACTAGAAATACGTGATTTTGTAAATATGAAGTTTTGTATTCTTTTTCTAGTTTTTCTTGGTCCCCGTCACTTTCGGAACTTTTTCTTTATTAGGTCTCACCTACAGTTCATTATTATGCTGCATCACGTTCTCCAAATAATAAGGTAAGTGGTGGTTGACTGAATAACTATTGAATTTATGAGAGAGAGGTGTCTTTGAGTTGTTCATATTCTTCTGTCGCACTCGATCCACATTCTTCATCAATTTGTAGGCTAGGTGGTATTGCTAACTGTTCAATATCACGTATAAAATGCATGAGCCTGATATGGAGGTAGTTCGAAATGGAGGTAGTTCGAATTGGGTTAGGTTGAGGGATAGGTCTCTACAAGAGCACTACTGAATTTAGTTAAGAATGACCCACTGTGTTAGAAGTTTAAAAGAAATTATGAATTTAATGTTGATTTGAATGGTATAGAAATGGGTATTTATTTTATATGGAGGAATGCATTTGCATTTAATGACAATGGAAAGTATTGATGTAATGGACACTTGGGGTTCTGAGAGTGGTTATGTTGTGAAAAATGACTACTTTGGAAATGTACCTGCGGGTATCATGTTCAGATGCAGAGAATTTCTTATGAAGATAGAGTTTTCACTAAGATGTAGTGATTCAATTTGAGATACTTCAGGGATCAATCTTTGGAGTTGCCCACCCCCATTCTTATTCCACCAATGTATTAAGGTATGTTAGAAGAAGATGCGGCAGAAGCTGATGAAGATTTTTATTGCATGTGGGGATTACATTACATTATCTTGACAGGCGAACAACATTGGAGGTGTCTTCGCATCCTTGCGGAGGACAAGATTGAGGAGACAGATGTAGGGGCCAGTGTAACTGTGAGGTTGTATCAAAAGTATTTTGCATTGGATTGGAATTTAAGGTAGGACTCACTTTCATCTCTACCAACTCTTTGTTGGTGGGGATTACGGAGGAGGCGGCGATGGTGGTGTAGTGGGGAGATGGAGATTGGAAATCAGCCCATGCATAATAATCTTCTCTTAGCACTAAGAAGGACTTAAGTTTGAAGAGTTGGTTTAAGCACTGACTCCTTAGCTTCCACAGTTTCTATTTGAAGTTCGGCTCCATGTCTAAACTTTGACCAAACTCGGATAAAGGACGATGTTCTGCGATTTCCAATGCATGCTTTGCTTCAGAAGGTTCTCGGAGTAAATCATCACTAAAAACTAAAAGACTTGTTATCTGTAAAGTACCTGAAAGACTTGTTATCTATAAAGTACCTAAAAGACTTGTTATATGTAAAGTTCATGTAATCGATATTCGAGCTTAGTAAAAATGTTTATTTAAACTCTATGTTGAAAGATATAATTAGCTCTTGTGATTGAAAATGAGTTATAAGAAATACTGATATGTGGGATAATAGGATAAAATGTAATACTCGAGATCGAATTTGGAATTAACTTCTAGAAATTGAACTATAAAAAATGTGTTTATAAAAATAGAAGATGCGTAAAATTTGTGTTTCAAACTGAATAACCTTGAATTGGGTGAGAATATTGCAGAAGACATAGAATTTATTGGAATTGGAAATTTGAGCTCAGGGTGATCTCTCTAGAAATGTTCTTTTGGGGGGCAGATAAATCTGAAATGATATGGGACGAATACGAAGAGGTCAATTATGATAGATAAGTTCAAATAAATTTCTTATCAAGATCTTAGGGTTCCCGATATCGAAAAAAAGAATACATATACGAAATGTAGGGGATTCGAAGTGATCTAAAAAATTACATAAATATGGGGACATATGATTCAAAGAAGAAGAAAAAAAAGAGTATGGTGAGGACCCGATATGTGAGAGTTCGCTAAGCTGATGAAGGATGTCTGGTGAGGGAGATAGTTAAAGTTTGACAAAGGATTTTCAAGTTGCAAGATTATGATTCTGACTTGCCATAGTCTGAATATCAGTTAGAAGGTTTAGATTCGATGGGTAGGGAACTTGAGTTAGGACGCCGCTTCTATGAGAAACTATTATGGGAAGTGATTGTAAAGCCTTCAGCTCGAAAAGCGGTTGCAAGGCAAATTACTGAAGAAGAAATCGAGTTGGAAGATATGAGGATCGTTGAAGGCAAACTTATTAGGTGTAGCTCCCCAAGACATCTAGGATATTTTATATGAAATTATATGTGAGGGAGTAAGCTGTATGAGATCGAATAATTAAAATATAGTTAGAATGTTGTTTTAATTTGTTCCCCTTTTATTATAAGTTGTTTATGACTGTTGTGAATAAAAATTTGAAATTGAAATGGGAGAGCTTTGTAAATAGCGTCAGCAGTTTTATAAGAAATAGAAGCAAGAATAGAAAAAGTAGGTAGCTTTAATTTTTGTCTTTTGTATTATTATAAGAAAAGTTCGATTGCGTGTATGTATTAAGTAATCATGAGTGTGGGGAGCTCAGGGGAAGATTTGGGTAGGAGAGATGAGAATATATTAAAATATAAGGTAGGGGGCAATGATGGGAAGATGTTTTTACCGAAAAGGTGTAAAATGTCTAATAATAATTGTGGAAGGGACGCCTCGATTCCAAAATCGATGGTGGCTGATACGAGGCCCAATAACTACCAGCAATTAGAGGGAAAAACTATAAATAATACTTCATCTTCCTCATTCAAACGATTATCAACTTCTAAAAATTAAAGAATAGTGAGAGAGGAAAGAGAAAAAATAGTAGAGATTCTCGTAAAAGAGTAGACTAGAGTGATCAAAAAGCAAGGCGAGAGAAAGTTGCAAAGACTGTATCTCGACGGTGGTTGTATAACAACGTTGTGAAGGAAGGATTTGGCATTGCTTCAAATTCGATTTTAGACATTGAAGGTTAGTAGATGATTTGTAATATTGTTAATGTGTGTTTGAAAGATTTTTATGGTTTTCAAATTTCAAAAAATTACTATTTATAATAACCTATAAAAATCTGTTGATATGTGTAAAAAAGATGTATGCTATGATATATTTATATATATGATGGATGTGTAAAAGATAAAGATAGAATACATGGACCTGTATGTAGGTCAAGCATGAGGACTATCTGTGTAAAATCAAACCTCATCCTTAAATTTGTAGTATAAATGAAGACTTCACCTGTTACGAAAGCCTCAACCTCTGGTCGTTCGGCTGAGTCTGAGAATGTAGTATCTGATAGAGAGGACGAAGTAGATGTTGTCAATTTCCAGATTTCCTTGGGCAATTGCTATTATAGAGGGATGATGGGGCAATTTTGTAAAACATGTCGATATGTAGTTTAGAAGTTGGTGGGTAGACAAATCGATCTCTTTGGAGTATTTTGATGGAAATGTCCAGTGCGACCTGGAAGAGGGTTTTTTGGGCTATCAGTCTCAGTTGAAGTACGGGTTGAGTTAGCCCCTTAGTAATCTTGTAAAAGGGATAATAAATACCATAGGGGTATGTCCTAGTCAGTTGAATAGGAACATGTGGGAGGCGATCAATGTTTGTGAGAGTTTGAATAGGCTGTGGGAGGAGGATAAGGTGGAGAGGAGAATATCTCCAGAAGATGTTTTACAGTTTTATGCCATGAAAAGCTATTCAATAAGTGGAGGGGCATACTTCTTTGCGAGCTCGAATCAACCACTTTTTATCGATCTGAACATAGCAGGTCGAATGCGGAATGACAATATAATTTGGGTAAAAGGTGATTACCTTCAGAGAGAAGTATGCCCCTCCAGATCGATGAAAAGTGGTCGAGTCGAGTTGTATAGAATGTATAATATCAAACTACTGAAATTGCATGTAGTTCAGTTGTTAATAATATGTTGTTGTTTGAAAGGACCTCTGTCGAAGGTGAGGAAGAATGAGTCCCAGTTAGATAATGTTGCTTATGAAAGGGTCAAGCTCGAGGTTGTGCTAAAAAACTTGGTATTAGTATAAATAAATGAGCTAACAGCAGGTCTGAGAAGGTTCAAAAATCTTAAGTGACAAGACTGATAACGGGAGTTGGAGCCGGTAAGAAAAGAGGGGCTGATATAGAGAGGCGAGTGGCTTGGCTGAAGGCTACTACACTGGACTTTGTGGATGTTCTGAAGTCTAATACTTCGAGCGAGCAAGCTCAAAAGTTTTTGAAGAAGAGGAATTTGAAGCGTGGCTCAACCTCTGGAACCACGAGGAGTGGTGAGGTCGCGGGAGATGCAAAGAAGAGGAGGTCAGATCCTCCTTCTGGAGTGACTGGGGGGAAGGTCGTGGAAAATTTACCTATTGAAGAAGATGAGCTGGGAGCTATGGAGAATAGGGCGAGGCTTGTAGCTCGCAAGGGTATTGAGGAGATGAGCAAAGTGGTATGTTTTGGAGATTTGTATTTTTTTTAATTCTGTTATGTGATTTAGGCTAAAAACATGCTCAATTTTCTTATTGCAGGATGCTCGTCTGATGAAGGGGATCTGCCTCGGGATTGAGGATTAAAAAACTCATATGGAGAATGAGAAAGTAGAGCTTGAGAAGAAGGTGGCTCGATTGAAGATCGATTTGGTTTGAGAGGAGAAGGGCCTGGATTCTGTCAAGGCTGTGCAGAAGGTACAAATTTGTGAGCTGATAGAGGAAATGCTGAAGAACATGGATGAGGCGGTAGCCCAGTGTGACAGACTTGGGTGCCAACTCCTCAAGGTTAGATACTCTAAAGCTGAGGTTACAGCTATTATGGAGGATACCTACATTGAAGATTAAGAGGTGAAGGATGATTTGGCTGAAATTGTCGGAGGGTTGGATGGTGTTTCTCCCCAAACTGAGCGAGAGAACCAAGGGGATGATAATGAAAATCTCAAGAATGGGAATAAGAAGGTAGAGTAAAAAATTGTTAACTCTATGGTTGTATGAATTGTAGGGTTTGAGAACTATAAATGAATGAGATATTGTTTTGTTTGATAACTTTTGTAGGCAAAGAAATGCTTGTAAAAATTGTTTGTAGGAACTTAAGGATATGCTGCCCAGAATTGAAGAGTTAGAGAATGAGCTCGCTAAGGAGAAAGACTGTGTATAGATAATACCAAAGTGTTGAGAAAGTTAGAACATAAAAAATGTGTGCCTTGAAATTGGATGTACAAGTTATTGTCATCGTACTGAGACCATACTTCGACCTTAAGTCTGAAAGCAGTTTTACAACAATAGATATCAATAAAGAAATTTGTTATAAATAAGATTCTTGTATCATGATTGAATGTATTGATGAGTATTTTTTAATCGAACTTGATGCATTATATATCTATGATGTAGGTTAAAATGGAGTCAGCTCGTTGGAGTGAACAAGAGATACTATAAAATAATCAAGAGTTTGCGGTGGAGTTTGAAAGGATGAGAGATGCAAATAAAGATAGGGAAGATCAATACGTTAAGTTTGTCGAGGCAACACAAACTGTTGATGACCTTACTCGGAAGATCGAGGGGTAAGATGCCAAAAGTAATAAGGGGCAAAAAGAGCTCGCGGAGGCGAACGAGAAGACAGCGAAGCTCAAAAGCCGTAATGATGCCTTGATGGTAAAGAGTAAGGAGGTGGATATAGCTCGATATCGTATCCAATTGTTAGAAATGACAGAGAAAAAGTTACGAAGATTTATGGCCAGTCTGAAGGCCTAAAAGATCAGCAAAATTACCGAACATGAGCAGACTCGAGCTGATTTAATGGGTTCCAAAAGCGAACTGGAGCGATTAAAGAGTAAAATGATTGAGAAAGAGAGCGAGCTGGAAGGAGCTCAAAATGGCCTATCAAACTCCGAAATTGTAGTAGAGCAGTTGAGTGCAGCTTTACCTGCTAACGATATACAGTTTCGGCTTGTGCAATGATGATGTAATAAATTGAATGAGAGGATGGCCCAATTGAAAGACAATTTGGCTCTAACCAATTCGTATGTCAAGAAGCTGAGGCTGGAGAGCGCTCGGGGAAGAATAAGGGTGATGCCAGGGTTTCTATTATTCAAGGGGATGAAGTTAGGCTATCATCTCAAATTAGAGTGCTGGTGGGAGATGTAGCTCGCACTCAAGCTCATGTACAATGATTAAATGAACGCTTAAGGAAGTTCCAAGTTAAACTGGATGCTGCCCATATAAGGGAGCAGTAGTTAGAGCAGGTAATTAGGGCTAAGGATCACTTGATAAGGAAAAAAGACGAATTGTTAAAGAAATTTCCTACCGAGGGAACTGTAGATAAGGAGCTTGAGGAACTTCGTGCTCAGGTGGTAAAATTGAGGATGATGAACCAAGCTAAGTCAGATAAGGCAGATGAGAAAGCGAAGGGGCATATCAATCTTATGTACCGCGTAGATAGTCAAATGGAATGGCGAGATGCATGGTATAAAAAGTTCCAAGTGCGTCATCAGAAAGTGAGAAAATTTTTCCAAGTCAATTATGCCTTAGGTGACGCACTCGTAGATGCTAACAGCTGTGATTGCCCATTTTGTGGAGGAAGAGAGAAGGTTCGAGTTAGAGAGGGATATCTCGCACTACTATTTGTCGGGTAGAGGATGTATTTGTAGAGCTGATGTAGATCGAGGAAACTATATGAACGCCATGGAAATGGAGTTAGGTTCTCGACCAACTGAATTAGTAGATCAAGGGAAGATTAGTGTAGCTACTCAAGCTCAAGAATTTATAGTTGATCGACCTTCTGTTGTAGGGGAAAGCGTAGCCGACATCCCATCAGGAGAGAAGAGTCCTTAGAAGTGGCTTAGAGATGTAACCTGTAAAAGTATTTGCCGCAGACATATTGAAAGATGAAAGGTAGCCTTACCTTTGCTTTATCTTATGTCTAGTAGAGTTTTTTGATTGAAAACTAGCATTACCTTCATTTATAATCGCAGATTATGTATAGATGGGTGATTGAAAGCTAGTTTTACCTTTGCTTTAAATTGTATATAGAGTTCGATTGAAGGCTATTATTATTTATGCCATAATCTGTGTCGTAAAGATATTGAGAGATGAAAGCTAGCTTTACTTTTGCTTTATCTTATGTATGATAAAGTTCTTTGATATAAAATTAGAATTACCTACATTTTAATAGCGGATTATGTATAGATGGGTAATGAAAGCTAGTTTTACCTTTGTTTTAATCTGTATATAGAGTTCGATTGAAGGCTAGTATTATCTATGCCTTAATCTTTGTCGCAGACATATTGAGAGATGATAGCTAGTTTTGCCTTCACTTTTTCTTATGTTTGGTAGATTTATTTGATTGAAAACAGGTATTACCTTCATTTTAATCATGGATTATGCATAAAGCTTGATTGAAGGCTTGTATTACCTATTCCTTAATCTGTATAGAGGTGGATTGAAAGGTCGTATTACCTTTGATTTAATCTATGTAATGTAGAGAGTAATGTGGGGATTTTTTTTGGAACTTTTCATTTAATAGAATAGAATGTACATGGTATGGAGATAAAATCTCACTTTTGGAACAGAAAAAATGAGATGTTGAATTGAAGAAGTGAGGGACTTAATAATAGTACCATTTTAGTCGCCTAATGATCAATGGATTTGGGATTCGAACTCCATGCTCCATTATATGATAATATGATCCC
This sequence comes from Kingdonia uniflora, assembly GCA_014058105.1. Lineage (NCBI taxonomy): Eukaryota > Viridiplantae > Streptophyta > Magnoliopsida > Ranunculales > Circaeasteraceae > Kingdonia > Kingdonia uniflora. The sequence continues at coordinate 587,455 of JACGCM010002331.1, read as the reverse complement.
AGACCATTTTAACCAATGGTGAGGAATGGACCTTCCCAATTTTCTGTCAGTTTCTCGGCAAGTGCCTCTTTTCTCTGTTGAGGGATTTCTCTAAGGACAAGATCATCGATTAGGAATGTACAGCTTTAGGCTCTTCTATTATACGAGCTAACCAGCATATGGTGATATCGGCCTTGGTTGGCAATAGCGTGTTCTTTAGTTTCATCAATCCAATTCATATTGCATGCCAGTTTGAACTCAATTTCTTCGTCGGTAAGTTTGTGATCTTTAAATAGATGATGGTATTCTGTTGGAATGACTGCTTTTGTGCTATAGGTGAGGAGGAATAAGATACAACTGGTTGATTAATGTGGGGTAGTATAGTATGCCCATAGGACATGAGGAAGCTCTCGTATCCAGTTTCCCTTTTTCTATGATTGAAGCCTTTTCATGAGTTCATCCACGATGGTTTTGCTGGTGATTACAGCTTAACTATTGCCTTGAGGGTAGTATGTATTAGATGGCGAGGGGATGATGTTATGTTTATTGAAGAGGGTTGCGACTTTCTCACTAACAAACTAGGGCCCATTATCGATCTGAATCAGGTAGAGGTATCTAAACTGTGTGATGATGTATTCCCAGATAAGAGAGGTGACCTCTTATTCTGTAGTTCAGCAGAGTAGAACTGCTTCCACCCATTTTGTAAAATAATCTGCTTCTACGAGTAGATATCGTCTGTTACCTCGAGTATTGGGAAATTCCCCGACGAGATCCCAGATAAGAGAGATGACCTCTTATTCTCTAGTTCAACAGAGTTGAACTGCTTCCACCCATTTTATAAAATAATCTGTTGCTATAAGTAGGTATCGTCGGTTACATGGAGAATTGGGAAATTCCTCGACGAGATCGAGCACTCTCCGTTTGAATGGCCAAAATACCTTGCTTGCATGTAGTTCGAGCGTAGGGGCGTGGATCATGTGTCCATGTCGTTGATATGTGTTGCATTTATGTGAGTACTCTTTTCCCTGCTTGTGCATGCCTGGCCAAAATACTCCTTGTGTAATTGCTTTGTTAGCGAATGATTGACCTGCGGCATGGGAGCCTCAAGTCCCTTTATGTAAATCTCTTAGCATTATGTCTTCTTTCTTTCTGGAGAGGCACTTGAAATAAGGCCCCGTGACTTAACAGCGATATGAAAATCCCTTTAAAACTGTGTAACACTACGAATTCTCGATCAACTGTCAGTGCTCCATTTGATCTGTTAGAAGGGGCCCTTTGAATTTGTCGTCGGTACCAAGATAGGCAATGAAGGGCTTTCACCAATCGACGTCGTCCTCATCTTTATCACCCCCAGTGTTGATCGTGCATATAGAATCGACTTCGATCTGTAAATATCTGGCTTCTGTACCCAAGACCCCGGCTAAATAAGATAAGGAATCGGCGTATCTATTTTTACCTCGAGGAAGATAATCGAGAGTTGCTTTTGTAAACCTGCCCATCATATCTGTAATGAGGGCTACATATTCGATCATCTTGTCATTCTTCTTGTACTGTTTGGAGTAATTATGGATGATGAGAAGAGAAGCAGTGTAGACTAAAAGCTCGGGAATACCAAGCTCGAGTACATGGTCGAGTCCATGAATAAGAGCTTCGTATTCGGTGATATTGTTGGAGGCGGCAAAATCCAAGCAGATTGATTTTTTAATTATGTCTCTAGAGGGGTAATCAATACGATTCCAATACCTAACCCTGCAGGTCCTACTGAACCATCTGTAAGAGGTCTCTACCCTTTCCTTGTAACCCATTCAACTCGCTCGTCAAATGCTTTGGTGGGTGGATCTTCTATAATTTCTTATGTAAGGTCAGGATCGTGCTCCGCCTACTCGGGATCATCCACTAGAAAATTTGCGAGAAAATTGGTAACAGCCTGACCCTTTTCTGAATTTTGTCGTTCAAACTCTATATCAGGTTCTCCCAAACATACTGATCATGCTGCACTCTCCTTGATTTTTTTTTTTGGACAAAGCTTCTCGGAGTGGGTAGTTTGTCATGACTTTGACTAAATAAGCTTGGAAGTAGTGCTTAAGCTTCTGTGAAGTGTAAACAAGAGTTAGAAGGAGCCTCTCAATTTTAAAATGCATCATTTCCATAGGAATGAGGGTTTTGCTGATGATATAGACTCGCTTATCGATCTTTCCTTCAAGTCGAATGAGAACCGAGTTCATAAAACTATCTGTAACTTTAAATAGGTTTTGACTTCCCCAAATGGCTTGTCGTTCAGCTTCAAACTCTTTATCTCGGAGCTCTCGATCAAGTGTTAACTAACGTTCGAGCTCATTACGTTTCTTTATTTCGGTGTGGAAATTTGCCAGTAGTTATGTAAGTTGTTCTGGTTCAACTGAAGGATCGAGCTGGACTCCGGTTGCTGGTCGTCTGGAAGTGACCATGATTAGCAATTGATAGTAGAATGAATGTATGCCTTGGGATATCTAAGAAATGTATTCTTTCCCACAGACAGTACCAAATGTAATGGCTTAATTCATTTAGCTCAAAATGGCTTGGAATTAGCTCTTACGCCAATGTGCCTATGACAAAAACTAATGTAAAGTAAGAAATGACACATGTGATTTAGCGTGGAAAACCTTTGAATAGGTTAAAAACTAAAACCTCGAGTTGAGGGTATTAGTAACAGTAACTATTATTACTTGAGGCTAATATCTTATTACCAGTGATCTCTTGAGCAATAAATACTTGATTTTGAAAATAAGAAGTTTTGAATTCTTTTTCTGGCTTTTATTTATCACTGTCTCTGTAGGGGCCTAACTTCTTTCAGAGGGGAAGTCGGCTATTACACTACGGGGTTGATCCACGATCAAAGGAATACAAGTAAATAATCTAGAGCATGGACAATCTATAGGCAATATACTTGGGTAGAGGCCCAAATGTGGCGCTCTACGACCTCTGATGTGGATTTCTAAGAGAGTTTATATTACTGATGAGTAATTGAAGGTTTGAGCACTGGGTTTTACAAAGTGGTCAAAGGAAAACTATAAGAGCTCAAAGGGCAGATGTTGTAACATCTCCTTGGCTCCCCATCTCTCCTATTTATAGAATCATAGGAAGGGCCGAGTCACCAATGTTAGGCCATATTACAAGGGTACTATCCGGATATCTCAGAATGGGTATGGGTGTCAGAACTATCACTGTAACAGTTGTTGGGTCTGTGTCGGTACTTTGATATTGTAGTAGTGGCTGGGTCGTCACTGTAGCTGCAAGGACTAACGACTGCGCCGTCTTATCTAGTGAGCTCGCTGTCTGTCCTATCATACTTCGACCATGTATGGATATGGTCAAAGAGTTCTTGATGCAATATGGAGTTTGTCTTCGAGGCTTCGAAACATTCGAGTAGGATAGGCTTCGATACTTTCGAGTAGGCTTCGAGTGTGACTAGGGTAGAAGGCTACGAGTAGGCTACTACATTCGCCCCCTCTAAGCGAAGGTCTCGAAAATAGGTGTAGAGGCCTTTGCTGAGAAAGCTGTTTGGCATTGGAAGTTGAACGGTTTGACTGTTGGCTTTTGGGGAGGTAATAAAAGAGGGTAATAAAGAAATGTTGGTGGGGGGTATTTCAGATGATGGGTCCATTTCACGGCCACCATTTTTTTTTGCTGAAATCATTTGCGGAAGAGATGGTAGAGCAGGAGGATTCTGCTACAGAGGTTAGGAGCGAGGAGAAGCGTCTCGATGATAAATAGAGGCTTCTTGCTGATTTGCTGAGTGTTTAGATAGGTATAGAAGGGTATTTGAATTTTCTATTTTAATTGTACTATTTTGAATTTTTTTGAACTTGGTAAAGTGAAAAGTGTGATCTGTCGAAGTTGAAGTCTGATATGTTGATGTAGAAGTCTGATCTGCTGAAGTAGAAGTCTAATTTGTTAAAGTAGAAGTCTGATCTATTAAAGTAGAAGTCTGATCTGTCGAAGTAAAAGTCTGAACTTTGTGAAGTAAAAGTCTGATATGTCAAAGTAGAAGTCTGATCTATCGAAGTAGAAGTTTGAGTTGTCGAAGAAGAAGTCTAATCTGTTGAAGTAGAAGTCTGAGCTTGGTGAAGTAAAAAGTATGATCTGTAGATGTAAAAATCTGATCTGTTAAAGAAGAAGTCTGATCTGTTGAAGTAGAAATCTAATCTATTGAAGTAGAACTCTGATCTGTTAAAGTAGAAATCTGAACTGACAAAGTAGAAGTCTGATTTGTTAAAGTTGAAGTCTGATCTGTTAAAGTAGAAGTCTGATTTGTTGAAGTAGAAGTCTGATATATTGAAGTAGAAGTCTAATCTATCAAAGAAGAATTCATATCTGTTAAAGTAGAAGTCTGAACTGCTAAAGTAGAAGTCTAATATGTTAAAGTAGAAGTCTGATCTGCCGAAGTAGAAGTCTGAGCTGTCGAAGTAGAAGTCTAAACTTTGTGAAGTGAAAAGTGTGATCTGACGAAGTCAAAGTCTGATCTGTCAAAGTAGAAGGCTGAACATTGTGAAGTGAAAAGTACGATCAGTCGAAGTTGTCGAAGTATGAACTGTCGAAGTAGAAGTCTAAACTTTGTGAAGTGAAAAGTGTGATCTATCGAAGTCAAAGTCTGCGTTGTCAAAATAGAAGTCTGATCTTGGTGATGTTAAAAGTGTGATCTGTCCAAGTCAAAGTCTGATCTACTGAAGTAGAAGTCTGATCTGATGAAGTAGAAGTCTGATTTAATGAAGTAGAAGTCTAAACTTGGTGAAGTTTGATATGTCAAAGTTTTCGAAGTATGAGCTATCGAAGTCGAAGTCTAAACTTTATAAAGTGAAAAGTGTGATCTGTCGAACTCGAAGTCTGATCTGTCGAAGTAGAAGGCCAAACTTTGTTAAGTGAAAAGTGTGATCTGTCGAAGGTGTCGAAGTCTGAGCTATCGAAGTAAAAGATTAAACTTGGTAAAGTAAAAAATGTGATTTGTCAAAGTCAAAGTTTGATCTGTTAAAGTAGAAGTCTGATCTAATGAAGTTGAAGTCTGATCTATTGAACTAGAAGTCTAAACTTGGTGATATGAAAAGTGAGATCTGTCGAAGCTGTCAAAGTAGAAGTCTGATCTTTGTGAAGTAAAAAGTGTGATCTGTCAAAGTCGAAGTCTGATCTGTCAAAGTAGAACTCTGATCTTGGTGAAGTAAAAAGTTTGATCTATCGAAGTCAAAGTCTGATCTGCTGAAGTAGAAGTTTGAACTTGGTGAAGTAAAAAGTGTGATCTGTCGAAGTCTGATCTGCCGAAGTAGAAGTTTGATCTGTTAAAGTAGAAGTCTAAACTCCTGAAGTAGAAGTCTGATCTGTTGAAGTAGAAGTCTGGACTTTGTGAAGTAAAAAATGCTATCTGTCAAAGCTATTAAAGTCTGAGCTGTCGATGTAGAAGTCTAAACCTGAAAAAGTATAATTTAATGTTGGGATTTGACTAGATGGTTTCGAGTGGGCATTAGAAGGTTCGAGTGGCTTTGAGTTGCTATGCTGAAACTGATCTTGGAACTTGAGCTCTTTGAAATTAATTTGTATTGACTTTTTTGTGTTAGATACTTGATGTATGCTCTGAACGGAATTTGATTTGAATTGATTTGTATTGAAACTGCTTCTCTGATATATGATGTTGTGGAATTTCTTGCATGTGGTGGGAGTATAGATGTTCCTATATGATAGCATCTGCATGGGTTGTATCTATCGAATGATTGTAGAGTAGTCAAACCTTCAAGAACTTCGAGATATTTGTGATATTCTTATGAAATTAAGGGATCTGCTGGACATCGAAGGCCTAAGCCATAACGATGTAAGACGTGGTCACCCCCAACGCATTCCCAAGGGTCTTGTCGGTCGACCATTCGTGTCCCTCGAGTCTGCTCAAATTTTGGGAGTTTGAAAAAAATTTTAGGTCACCCCCAAGTATCAGCCGGGCCAAGGTTGACGTGATACCTAGAGGAAACCCAAAGATTTACTGGACTTCAAAGGCCTAAGCCACAACGAAGCAAGACGTGTTCGCCCCCAACGCATTCTTGAGGATCCGGCCTTTCGACCATTCGTGCCCCTCAAGTTTGCTAGAATGTTGGAAACTTGATAATTTCAAAGTCGCCCCCAACTATCAGTCGAGGCGAGGGTGGAAATGATACCCGGGGTAAACTAAGAAATCGACTGGACTTTGATGGCTTTGGAGCCTGATCGAAGCATATCTATTCACCTCCAATGCATCCCCGAGGGTCCGGTCTGTTGACCATCATTGCCCTGCGAGTTTGCTCAAAATTAGAATCTTGAAAATTACAAGGTCACCCCCAAGTATCAGTCGGGTCGAAGGGTTGACATGATACATAGAGTAAACCAAGAAATCAACTGAACTTTGAAGGCCTAAGCCACTATAAATCATAACTGTTCAACCCCAATACATTCCTGAGGGTCCGGTCTTTCAACAATCCTTGCCCCTCGAGTTTACTCGAAATTGGAGGTTTAACAAATCTCAAAGTCGCCCCCAAGTATAAGTCCGGCCGAGGGTTGACATGATACCTAAGTTAAACCAAGAAATTCATTGATAATGGGAGACGATGTGGGGGAGGAAAAAATGTTTATTCATTATTCTGCATTTACATCAGATGCACAAGGTAGAGGTCGTAGCCTATTGCATATGACCAGCTACATTGTGTTCCACGGAGTTACCGGCATGGGTAGAACTGGAACGGAGAGTGGGTGTCATTGAGGAGAGTCTGTGGAAGTTGAAAACAAAAGGAAGGCAAAGAGAAAGAAAGATTGGTAGGGTGGGAAGGACAGGCGATAACAGATGTAGGGGCCTAACTTCTTTCGGAGGGGAAGCCGGCTCTTACACCACGAGGTTGATCAAAGATCAATGGAATATAAGTAAATAATCTCGAGCATGATCAATCTATAGACAATATACTTCTGTAGAGGCCCGAATGTGGCGCTCTACGACCTCTGATGAGGATTTTTAAGAGAGTTTATATTACTGATGAGTAATTGAAGGTTCGAGTACTGGGTTTTACAAAGTGGTCGAAGGTAAACTGTAAGAGCTCAGAGGGCAGATCTTGTAACCTTTCCTCGGTTCCCCATCTCTCCTATTTATAGAATCATAGGAAGGGCTGAGTTACTGAGGTTAGGTCACATTACAAGGGTACTATCCGGATATCCCAGAATGGGTATAGGTGTCAGAACTATCACTATAGCTGTTGTTGGGTCTGTCTCTTTACTTTGATATTGTAGCAGTGGTTAGGTTGTCACTGTAGCTGTAAGGACTAACAATGGCGCTGTCTTGTCTAGTAAGCTGGCTATCTGTTCTATCATACTTCGACCATGTGTGGATATGGTCGAAGTGTTCTTGATGCAATTTAGAGTTTGTCTACGAGGCTTCGATACATTCGAGTAGGCTTCAAGTATGACTGGGGTAGAAGGTTGCGAGTAGGCTACTATAGTCTCTTCTAGAATATTTTCTTTATATAAGTCTCACCCGTAGCTCGGTATCATACTAAAGCACGTTCTCCGAAGGTAAGTGGTTGTTGACTGAATAACTATTAAGTTCGTGGAAGACAGGTGTCTTTGACTTGTTTATATTCTATAGTTGTGCTTGATCCACATTCTTTATCAGTTTGTGGTCTAGGTGGTACTGCTGATTGTTCAATGTCATGTGTAAAATGCGTGAGCCTGATATAATGGCTTATTTTCTAGAAGGATAATCTACGCCAATACTTTTCGCAAAGAAAGTGCAATAAAAACCTAAATAAGCAAGATTTTACGTAGAATACTTAGTAAAGGCTGAGAAAAACAATGACCTCGAGGAGGGTTTTTATGTAAAATCCTATATGCTGCTAGTTATTAAAAAAAATTGACTGACTGTAGGGTAAGAAAGTAAAAGTATAAGGGTTGAGGATCGGAAGAATCTATTCCCTACCTGTATTTATAGTAGGTACATGCAGCTTACAAAAAGAAAGAAATTGTCTCCTATTTCGAAGGGAGTGGATGAACTTCGCGAATCTCTAACAACTCTTTCTTGATAAGGCACAACGACAACTTTTGATAGGTCGAGGACTTGTGGTATCTTCTCGAATGCTGACTGTTTTCAACTATGCTACTACAATGGCCCCTTTCTCGACAGAAGTAGTTGTGGTTGTGTCGAGATGAAGTTAGAATTCAAAATGGTTGCCGAATATTTTTGAAAGTCTGTCTGTTGTCATTTTTGAGGTCAAAGTAAAGTGCGGTCATGTTGTTCCCGGGGAGCAATTAATGCGTGACATTGGACCTGGCAAATTTAAGTGGGGTATATAAATAGAAGGTGTTAAGAGAGGTTTGGTGGTGGTGGATAGTAAGGATACCACCCCACGTATGGCGTAGCAAATGGCCTGAGGATGAAGATAGTATTTGAAAAGACCAAGCTGAGGTAAGATGTTTAGCCAAGTATTCTCTTTTCGGTCTAGCAATTGATTTTATCAAGGGGGGGAAGTTGGGGGAGGTAGAGTCAGATCATGTATTCATGTGGGGTATCTATTTGGGTTGGGTTCAGTTACCATTGATGAAGATTTTGAGGCTGACCACGGTGTCGGGGCATGGGGTACTGTTTATATTGAAGATGAGGATGTGAAGGCTGGTTGGGCATTCAGGGATCTTATCGAACAAAGGAGGCTTCTTGTAATTTTGTGTTGCCTTGTACTTAGAGGAGTAACGCTGATTTGAAGTTCCCTAACCTGAGTTTCTTAGGACATTGTTGCCCCAGCTACCAGAGCTAATGTCAGATTCTAGTGAAAAAAAAGTAATAATGTCAGATCCTGGTGAAAAGATGTACAGAGCAGCTAGTCCTTGAGGTCGAATGTAAAGAGGGCAGTGTAATTGAACGTAATGTAATCGAGGGAGTGAGTTTTCGAATATAATATGTAATAGTTAGTTTAATGAATAAACATTGTTTATGATGTGTTGGTAGATAAACAATTTAAACGAAGTAGAATACTGTCGAAGTAAAATGTTTGTTGTGTAAGATTTTGAGTATAATATATCTCGAAGTATAATTTACTGTGTGGGGCTAGGAACGTATTGTGAGGTTGATTGATTTGGCAACTGAAAATGTAAAGTTCCAAGTAGAAATAAATGGTTGCTGTGTTGACTTGGACTGTGTAGGATTATAAGTATCTCCTGAATGTTTTGAATTTGAGAGTTGTACTTGAAGAAATGATGAAGACGAGATCTCAGGTACAAAATAAGGTGTTCAGCCATGTTCAAGTGAAGTATTGGGAATTGTATAAACGGTATTTTGGAAACTGATGCATTAACTATCAGATGGAGGAGCCTATTGAGCCAGACTATTTGCGGAAGAGGACTTTCAGTTTCATTGCCAACTCGAATTTTGGAGTCCTTTGGAACGTGTGAGTAATATGTATACTTATGCGAAGATGTTTATTAGGAAAGAAGATGTTACTGTAGTTAGGAATTTGTTGATCGAATTGGTAGAAGTAGTAAATGCAATGGTCGAATTGTGTTTAAAAATGAAATAATAATAGAATTCGATGTCATAATGTAGTTGTCGATGTTTTATTATGTTAAATTGTCATCGAATATATTTTGGACTGATTAAAATTGTAGAATGTAGTAATGTGTTACGTGTTGTATTTGTAATGTCGAATGAATTTTTGAAAATTGATCAGATTTGATGACGATTTACCGTAGATATAGGGATTTGTAAATAAGGTAAAATGTGCGGAGGTAGTGATCGGATTAATCATGGCGAGGTGTGGTCCTGTAGATGATATTTGGAAGTATTAGGAAGATGATGTACATCATTTTTGTGACAAGATAGGTTGTGCTTTGTTGAGTATAATATCTCAGAAGAAATACTTTGAGATATAGAAGGATTGGAGCGACAATGTAGGGGTTTGTTGGTTTTGAGAAGGCGAAGAGTAAAAGACTTTGAGAAAAAATGTTTAAGGCACTATACTCGATTACTCGAACGGTCGTGAAACGGTGTGATGAATAGTCGTGTGGGGTCTATAAATAGCTTGGAGGTGGGTGACTATTCACATTTGGAAATGAGGAGATCAGTGTTCTGATTGAGAGAGCAAAGCGGGTGAAACAAAGGTATACCGAAGCTGCGCGTATACAAGGTTAGTAACTATGTTAATTGTGTATGTTTTTTTATTGTTTGTTTGTTAGTATTGGTAGATGTGGGTATGTGTAGTGTATTGGTAGAAGGAATTTGTTTAAGGTTAGATGGATTGGCAGTTATTTGAGATGCGACTGTGTTAGGTTTTGGATGACAGAGGTTGAATAATGATCGTTAATGGTGCTTATTCAAAGGCAATGAAGTCATAATGGTTTATAAAGGTGTTTAAGTGAGAGAGGTGTGATGAATTAGTGGTGAGAAGTGGAGAGACAGATTGGTTGGTGTCGCGGCGAGTACAGCGCAACTGTAGGGAATTTGTTTAGATTTCAACAATATTGTTGGAAGCGATGTTTATTAGTTTAGATTTGGCTTGATTTTATGCTGGAGAAGGTGATATCTCGCAAAAAAAATTGAAGTGTAGTGGTTTTGGCGGGAAACAGGCGAAGTTCACATTGAAAACTCTTGAGATTCTTGAATATCGACATAAGTGACAATTAGTAAAGAAATCAATGTTTGCAAGACTTTAGGAATTAAATAGTTAAATTATATCAAGAACTAACTGTAGTAAGTGTAACTGACAGTAATAAAAGTAGCAGATAGTAATGATAGTAGCAGATAGTGATGTGAGAATGTTATATTGGAGGTTAAACGCGATAACGTATACGAATATGAACATATGAACATATATATTTATCAGTTATGATAGACACTAACTGTTATAAAAAATGGAATCTAATTTTCAGGTTCTTAAAAATGCCTGAACCAACTCAAATTAATGGTAAAGATATATACGAGAACCTTCAAGATATAGAACCCCTGATGATCGATGTAACTACCTATGCGTAAGACATAGAAGGTAAATATAGGGTGGGTTCGAGTAGTGTTGGTTTAGCTGTTGTTGACCAGTTTAGAGTTGTACCAAGGATTATCGAATTGTCTTATGAGGAGGCTACTGAGATAGATGTGGATCACGAGTCATAGGCTAGTGATCGATAAGGTAGTGGGGGTGGGGAAGACGATGTGGAGGAGGGTGATGAAGCTTGTTATGGAAAGAGCCTGGAGACGATGGAAAAATAGAGTTTCAAGAAGTACGCTATTCCTAGAGATATTAGGTTACAAGAGTACCAATATGATATAAATGACCAGGAAGTACCCTTGGGTGGGATTCTCATGCATCGAGAACAAATTAAGAAAGGGTTGAAGCTTCCCCTTTAAGTTAACCAGAAGAAGTTGATGAACTTCCTTGATGTGGTACCTGGTCAATTAAATCCAAATGTATACGACCTATTTCGGGTGGGCGAAAAATGGTCGACTTAACTCAAGGGGCGAAGAGTTGATCACTGTTGACCATTTATGTGTGTACTACACACTTAAGATGAACCCAAAGAAAGTAGGCTATCGCTACTTGCCGAGGTTTTTGAAGAGACCGTTGTTCTATGAATTTGTGTCAGCAGGTGGGCGATACAGCAATGAACATTTACTCATGTCTGGGAACTATGAGTTCGACAAGAAAGATCCTGGGGAACCCTTAAAGAGAAAGACTTTTCGCTTAGGTTTGTGATTTGGTAACTTAAATGTCAATATTTGAAGTGTTGAATTTGATGTGAATTGTTTGTAACTATATTTCGTTTATGTACAGCTTTAAAGGAGGTCGATAGGAAGTCAGAAGTAAAAGAAGAATTGTACAAGGTCAGGAATGGCTTCTTTGGTAGGATCGACAATATTGTCATCGACCAAGATCGTGTGAGTACCATATTTCAAGAGGCCGGGTTAATGATGTCGAGGGTAAAAGTTTTGGAAGTTCCTGTTATCAATGGTAAGATGTCAGTGAGGAACAAGAGGGCCGCAGATTCTTGTCTGCCATTAGAAAATCTTTCCTTCGCTGGGTACACGACTGATACAGAGATAGACTCGATATTTACATAAACATTGGGAAGGAGTAAGAAGGAAAGGGCAGCAAGCAAAGTTGTTGCTTCTTCACTTCCTCATAAGAGGAATAGTCGACGGTCGACAATGGAGGAGGAGGTGAAGATTGATAAACCAGCTGCTTTGACGGATATGCGTTCTCCTCGGGGTACGATAAGTGTACTCCCGAAAAAGAAGGGGAGTGGGGAGGTGGGTGTCGTTGAAGAACAAGTTTGTCGAGGAATTTAAGGTTGATGTCAAGAGGTTGATGGATTCTTATATGTTGAAGATGACTGTGTTGCAGGCCGAAGTTGATGATTGTCTACTTGGGGCTGAGAGCTTGATGACATTTCTCAGCAAGGGCCACCGCAATATGTCGAAGGTAAGAAATTTTTCTGCTTTGCTTCGATTAAAAGAACTGGTATGTCATTCGAATACTCAATTTATGAAAGTAATGCAGATCATGAGGTTGTTGACGGAGGCGAAAGATCGTATTGTTGGTAGTAGTAACCTAGTAAATCAAGTGTTGGCGTATAAAAACACCGATAAAGATTTGACAAGGGAGAAAGAAGCGTTGATCGAAGATAAGAAGGGGTTAAATGCAACACTGAATACCTTCAAGTTGGAACCCCAAAAGGCGAGGGGCGTTGCTCTTCCTAAAGTAAAGAAAACGTGGGAGAAGGAAAAAGAAGAGGCTTTGGCGTTGTTTAGAACAAATTTTGTGAAGGATATAAGGGAGCAGATTGTCGATGCGCGAAAGGCGATGGAGCTAGAACATGGTAAGATCCTGGACAAAGTTAGGGATCAGTTGATAGCGAAGAAGTTAGATACTTGTAAGAAGGTGAGGGCCCACTATATAGGGTAGTACAAATTGATGGAGGCGAGGAAGGATCATTACAAGGGGTTGGCCAAGTCTGGTGGTGTTTTTTTTTAAGATTCAGATATAAACGATGATGTTCCAGAGACTCCCAATGTTCTTAGTAGGACGAAAGTTATCGATGATGTGGTGAAGATTGAAGCGGATTGGTTGTGTCCTGAGGAATCATTGGAAGTGTAAGCTTCTGAGGGGTTAGTGAAGGTTGTTTACGTCGTGTCTTCTCCTGTAGTGTAAATGCATTTTTTTAAACATTATTTGTTTTTAAAGAAATATCTAAAAGTGGTCAATGGGACCAGAAGACATTTTAATTATGTGATGTTTTGAATGATGGATTTTTGTTTTCGAGGAAAGTTTTTTTTGAAAATTTATAATGCATATATGTTGTAAATTATGCTAAGTGTTAAATTCGACAAGAATGATATTTGTTAAATGTGATTATAACTTGTAGCAGATAAGTAAGGAATGCTTGTTGGCGTGATAAGTAAACGATGGCCATGAAATGGCAAGTAATGTAAAGGATTACTTGATATGTATCCTCAGTGAGATATCTGGATTTTGATTCAAAAAGAACAAAGCAGTTATATTTTATTTGATATGTAAGGAATGCGAAGTAGAGTATCCTATGATTGGATAATGTTCGCTTAAAATGGAATGATAGTCTGGATACATACTTATAAGTATGGTGTGAGACTAAGTAAAGATAGTAAAGATGTTTGATTTTTGGATGCATACTTATCAAGTATGAACCGAGATTAAGTGAAGATAGTAAAGATGATTGTTGTCTGGTGCATACTTATCAAGTATGGATAGAGATCAAGTGAAGATAGTAAAGATGATTATTGTTTGGTGCATACTTATCAAGTATGGATCGAGAATATGTAAAGATAGTAAAGATGTTTGTTGTTTGGTGTATACTTATCAAGTATGGATGGACCGAGAACAAGTAAAGGTAGAAAAGATGTAAGTGACAGTAAAGATTATTTTATTGGAATCGATGATAATTGCTATAGTGTTATCTGTAAAAAAAATCAGTTGAGCTGTGTACCATGGAAATTTAAGCTGGACTTCATCTTCTGTCATCAGCCAGTAAGTCCCGCTATTTGTTTTGTCACTGACAATGTAGGGCCCTTCCCATTTTTCAGACAATTTGGCAAAATTCTTAGGTCGAGTACTATCTTGGATTCGTCGATGGACAAGGTCGCCAATACCAAACTTTCTCTTTCAAACTTTTTTGTTGTAAGATTTTTTCAAAGTGTCATGGTATCGTCCCAAGTTTGCGATGGCTTTTTTACGGGGGTTTTCTATCCAGTTAAGGTTGCAGAGGAGACCCAGCTCGTTGTCTTCATCTAATTTTTTTTTCGGGAACTTGGTAGATCAAGGTCTGAGAGTATGACCGCTTCAGTACCGAAGGCCATCATAAATGGAGTACATCCAGTGGATGTTCGAGGAGTTTCCCGGTATGCCCCGAAAACACTGAGTAATTCATAGACCCATCTGCCTTTCTTTACCTCGAGGTACTTGTGTAGACCTGATTTGATATTCTTATTGATGGCATCAGCTTATCTGTTGCTTTGAGGGCAGTATGGTGTGGAAGTTGACAGCAGAATTTTGTATTTGCGGAAGAAAGTGAGGACTTTAGTGTTAATAAGTTGCCTGTCGTTGTCAGAGCGTATCATTTGTTGTCAGCCAAACCTGGTTATTATGTGCTCCTAGTGGAACTTGATGACTTTATTATCATCGGTATGGCATAAAGAAACTGTATCGACCCATTTTGTGAAGTAGTCAGTGGCTACAAGGACAAACCTTTGGTTTTTCGATGATGGATGGGAAGGTCCAATAATACCGATTCCCCATCGTTTGAATGGCCAGAGGACATTGCTAATGTACAAGTCAAGTGCTGGACTTTTGATTTGATATTTATAGCATTTCCGTACAAAATCTTTGCAATCCTGTTTCGTCTTGGGCTAGTATAGTCCTTGTGTGAATGCCCGTTGGGCTAATGATCTTCCCAAAACGTGAGCTCTACATAAACCTTCGTAAAGTTCTTAGTAATAATTTTGATGGGATAAGCTTGGGCGTATGGACAAATTTTTTGAGAGCTGCAGACTAAGGCGAGTTGTTGCTTTTCTGTTGTGGTGTATCTTTTTTTGGCAGGCATGAGGGTCTTGCTAATGAAGTAGATTGGTTTTTCTACTCCTTCGTCTTTTCGAATAAGGATGGAACTAATGGAGTCTTCAGTTGCAGATAAGAATATCGTGAGTGTTTCACTATCAACTGGAGTACTCATTATAAAAGGACACCCCAAGTATTGCTTAAGATCTTGGAAGGCTAAGTCACAGTCAGGAGTCCAAATGATCTCCTTGTGTTGTTTTTTTGATAGTGCAGGGGGATTTCAACGAAGAAGAACGTAAAGATGTTTGCATCGATCAGATGACTTGGATGTGAAGTTGTGTGCGGAGTCTATATTAATTAACTTGACACCATTAATGACAATTGATTTCCTTTCCATGAGATCTTCCAGCTCACAGTGCGTTGCTTATTTGATGAAATATGAGTCTTTCTTTGTATATTACTCATACTCATATTTCACACAGAGTGTTAGCTAGTCAATTCTCAGTAAATTTGAGTGACCACCAATGAGAGGCCTAAGTTGAAACAACTTTCCTTTTAGTGTCTTATTTATGAATGTTGGGTCTGTCGAATGCATGGTACTATTTTATGTTGACTGCGCACACACACACTCTGAGTAAATACTTATTATGTCTAAATTTTCTATTGAATGATGTCCTATCTGAGATTCATATACCATGTGATTATTCTCTGATATCGAGTAGACAGGGGAAGTATTCTATTCTTTTTCTTTGTGTTACTTTGCCTTTGGTTTTCCTTTTTTGTTTCTGTGCCTATGAAAAAAAAATGGTTCTTTATATTCGAATAAGAATTTCTTCCTATTCGAATTGGAATTTTCCCTATTCGAATAATTTTTCTCAGTGTTTTTTGGTCTTAAAAATTTCCATTTCCTATTCGAATAGGAATTTTTCCCTATTCGAATAATTTGCCTCAGCATTTTTTGGTCTTCAAAAATTTCATTTTCTATTCAAATACGATTTTTCCTATTCGAATAATTAGGTTCAGTTTTGTTTTAAAAAAATTAGAGGCAAATTGTTATTCGAATAGGGTTTGATCCTATTCGAATAGAGGTCATTTTTTTTTCTTCGATATAAAAACCACACTTAGTTTTTTTTTACTCACTCCTCACTCAACTCTCCAACGCTGTCTCTCTCTCTACTCTAGATTTTTCCAATTGCGTTACTTCTTTGCACAAATTACTTGTTTATATCAATCGCTACTTGGATCGTGCGCAATTTCTTATCTTGGATTCTCAATTCGACAATTTCGGTAAGACAGTCATAATTCTAGGGTTAGTGTTTGGGTTTCTCTTTGCTCCTTCACGGTTAGTTTCACCCTCTTACTCTTGTTATACACTTGATTCGTCGTTCATTATGTGGATTGGTGTTGTTTGGTTTGAATTTGGAGACATTGATTACACTGCTATTGCTTGGGTTGTTGCAGTAATTTTGAATGAACTGGTATTGGGTGTGTTGTTGGTGGAGTTTTTGGTGATTGAATTCAAGAAGGTGATTCATTGTATCTTGGGTTCTCCTGCTTAACCGTGTGGGTTAAGTTTGGGGAAATTGTGGTTTTGCTTGCAGGTTTTTACGGAGTTTGTTTGGTTGTTGTGTTCCTTTGGTTACAACAGATTCTTCGCACTATATTTGATATGGCCAGAGTGAAACGTCCCCAGGAGGATTCTTCTGTTCCCAACCTGAGCAATACGGAAAAATGGGGACGGATGACTCGAGGCACTAGGACGGGTCCGCCTCGCACCCTCCCTCGAGTAACTAGTGGAGCGGGGGGGGGGGGGGTAGTCTAGTGCAGGAGCACGAGGTCATTATCCTCAAAACTGGGAAACTCAGAAATCAGGTTTTAAATTTTGCGGATATCAGAAAGAGGTGACTTTGGATAGAGCAGAGCTGTGTGCAAAATATCCCGATATTTCCACGATTTTTGAGATTTTTGATATACATGGTTGGACGGGGATTATGGAACCGAAGATGTTATGCTACCCTCATTTAGTTCAACTTTTCTATGCCACTCTCCGGGTTGTCCAAGGTACGGGAATTAACAAGACATTTCGTGTCACTATCGACGGGACTAATTTTCATATCGATTCGGATGATATTCTTACAGCGTTTGGTCTCGGAGAGCCTGTTGTCTCAGATGTGCCAACTCTGGAGTGGCCTCTGGTTATTTCAGAGTTTCCACCCAAGGAGGTGATGGAGGAGGAGTTATTGTTTCAGGAAGGAAGAAAGGAACATATCTGAAACGCAAGAACGTGAGCCCAACACTTTGTCTCTTCCATATGGTGGCTCACAGAACATCATTCCCCAACTGGGGAATAAGAATGTTCTCGTGGGCAATATAATTTATTTAATGTATCTTTACGCTAAAAGGCTGCGCGTTGATTTGGTTCTGATTATTCTACATGAGATGTTTGCCACGGTAAACCCGGACAACCAGACTCGTCTTTTTCCTTACAGCAGGTTCATCGCTCAGATTCTGACAGATTTGGGTTATGTGATTCATTCTGATGAGAAGATTGATGAAAAAAATGAAGTGATTAACTCTCGGTATTGGGAGAAGAGCAGAAAACATATTCTTCCAGTTTCGGAGTCAGAGACCGAAGGAGATGCAGCGGACTCGGGGACTGAGTCTATACCTGCTAGGTGAGCTGTGAGGTTTTCTACTTCTAGGACTACTCCTACCGATTTACCTTACCCTTCTGCTTCTGCTCCTACTGAGTTGGTTCCACCAGATTTAGCTGCTTTGCACTCCTACATAGAGACTCGTTTTACTAGGATGGAGCCACAGATCCAGTCTCAGTTTCAAATATTTACGGATGCACTTGGTCGGCTTCAGACATCTATGGATGGTTTGAGCAGTGGTCCTCCAGCTCCAGATAGAGATGAGCAGTCTTAGACGAGCAGTCTTCTTTTGTTTTTTTTTCTTTTCTTAGTGTTTCTCATCTTTTTGACTGTTTCAGACTATGCTATTTTGACTGCGTATTTTTTTTAGGAAGTCATTTTTTGAATATGTTATGTATTAACAGTTTCTTTTCTAATGGATGCTCTGACGGTTTCATGATATTGTTATTCTTATATTTCTATTTTTTGTGACTATATTTTATTTGGCATATTTGATATGATTTCATTATTCTCTCCTTGTGTCCACTTACCCTTTGTTCTTCTGCGTCAAAAAGGGGGAGAGATGTTCCTGACAGGTAAGTCCGGTAAGTTTTTTAGTTCTCTGAATCCATTATTTTGAATGTGAACGGTTATGTGATATATCTTGTTTAGTGTGCAGGGATATGCTTTTGAGGATGGGTGTTCAGTGAGTGAGTCAGTCCATCGTGTCTATAATTTTTTCTTTGATTACCTAGTTCATGTTTTGACACAAAATGAAACAAAGGGGGAGATTGAAACATCCATTTTTGGAGTTTGCTTCATTTAGTGTCTAGAGTAGGTGTCAACATTTCCTCGTGGTTATCCGGCGTCAGTGAGTGCACGAGGAGCGACTACAGCTGGACAGAGTAACTCTGAACAGGTAAGTGGGTTTCTAACTCTTTATTTTAAAAAGTCAAGCCTATGCCTTTTACAGAGTATAAAAAACTAGTAAGAATGTCTTCCTTTAGAAAACAAAGCTTCTATTCGAATAGACTATTTTCTATTCGAATAGAGATGGAAATATTCCTTCTATTCAAACAGGATTCTGTCTATTCGAATAACTTACCTCAGCGTGATTTCAAGCTTGGAAAAATTTCTTCTATTCAAATAGGATTTTGGTCTATTCGAATAACTTATCTCAGCGTGATTTTAAAGCTTGGAAAGATGTCTTCTATTCGAATAGGATTCCTTTATATTCGAATAACTCACTTCAGCGTGATTTCCAGCTTGATCCTATTCTAATATGATTGTCTCTATTCGAATAAAGCCCGTGTTTTCTGTTTCGCTATTTAAGACATACTTACCTTTTTTTTTTAATCTCACTTCTTGAAAACCTATTTTTTAAGGGCTTACTTTTGAGAGTGAAGAGAGATCTTCTTTGAGCGATTCAAGAGAGAATCAAATCACTATAATCTTGAATCAATCTATTGATCAAGAAAACCTAGTCATGAATTAAAAAACTTGAGCGATTCAAGACTTGGAGCTTCGACGAGAAATTTAAGCGAGGCGTTGCGAGAACGTGGGATTGATTGCAAGAAGATTTCTCGGAAGAGAGATGACCATGAGAGGTGCTTATCGAGTCTGTAAATGATTAAATTCTTGTAGTTCTTTTTCATATAGTGGATTGCTTAGTTGTCAGGGATTCGACAGCGGCCTGTGGGTTTTTCTCTTGAGAAAGATTTTCCCACAGGGTTAAAAATCGTTGCATGCTTCTTTAATTTCTAACTACTTGTTTGACATTAGATAATTGGATTAACTTGATTTAAGTTTATCTTAGGCCATTAATTCAAAGGAATTAGGACCTGACAATTTAGACCTAAAACAATCGAAATTGATTAGTCTCAAGCGTCTAGGAATTTCATATCCTCCCTATATCTCTGTATAGAATCTCTATCTTCTCTCTCCGCATTGTCGTCTTCAATCAAATTACCCACCTTTAATTCCCAATCCCGATTTTTGAAGTTCAAAGCTCCATGGATTTTGAACTGTAATAGAGGATATTGTTTCACCATATCACCACATTCAATGAATTTTGCCCACCTTTTGTTTATAATTAACCAATTGATTTTCTTATGAAAACTCCATAAAAAATTTAAGCAAATGTGCAAAGGGGTGATCATCTCTGTTACACCACATCGGCATTCCATTTCAAATATTTGTCATGATTCTTCTTATACTTATGATGAGCAAAATGGATAAAAATGTAAAACCAGAAAACAAAATAATAGTTTACCAAACAGTATATGAACTTGAACAAGTTCTTGTTTAAATCTATCCATAATAGGCCAGCCAAGTTTGACCCTGGCTGGCCTAGATTTTATGATTCGCAAACAGACCCTTAACGTGTCTGTATTGTGAGTTTCACACAGTTTATGGGTAAAGCATCAATGCATCATCGGCAATACGCTCAACAATGTGTTCCTTCTTTCACGTAGTATGATATCAGAAGAAGTACTAAAGTAACAAACACTGTCATCAAACAGGCGTCAACACCTTGTTGCTACTTGCTATCAAAGATTTAGTGTGTGTGCACATTTCACCAAATATCTAATGGCCATCTCAATGCAACAATGTTGCTTCCAATCCTCACTAACCTCTCAAAACCCCATTAAAACCCCTTCTTTTAAACACATTTCTCCTAAGCAAGGAGACCTCAAACAAGCTTTTTTAACTCTCTCCAATCAAACCCCACGCCCCCAATGCCCTCCAAATGATGAACTTTATGCCTCTATACTAGAACTATGTGCAAGTAGGAAAGCATTAGCACAAGGCCGCCAGATTCACGCTCGTGTTATAATGTCGGATTCGGCCTCTGGGTCAATGTTTTTGAGTACAAAGCTTGTGTTTATGTATGGGAAGTGTGGGTCTTTATCAGATGGTAGGAAACTGTTTGATAAAGTACACCAGAGAACTATTTTCACTTGGAATGCTATCATTGGTGCTTATGTTTCAAATGGGGAGCCTTTGGGGGCGGTTGAATTGTATCGAGAAATGCGGGTATCGGATATTCCTGTTGATGCCTGTACTTTTCCTTTGGTATTGAAAGCTTGTGGTGGGATGACGGATATTGACAGTGGGTGTGAGATTCATGGTCTCGCGATCAAATCTGGGTTTGTTTCAGTTGTGTTTGTTGCCAATGCACTTGTGGCTATGTACACGAAATGCAATGAGTTTGATCGAGCGGTGCAGTTATTTGATAGGATGGCTGATAAAGGGGATGTTGTTTCTTGGAATTCTATCATTTCGGCGTATTTGGCTAATGGGCAGTCTATGGAGGCCTTAAGACTTTTCCGAGAAATGCAGAAGGAGGGTGTTTTGATGAATTCTTATACTGTTGTAGGTGCACTTCAAGCTTGTGAGGAACCTTCTTGTTTGAAATTGGGTATGGAGATCCATGCAGCTCTTTTGAAAACTGGTCAGGAATTCGGTATTTATGAAGCTAATGCTTTGGTTGTTATGTATTCGAGATGTGGCAGATTGAGAGAAGCGGGCCTAGTGTTTAGCGAGATGGATGAGAAAGATAATGTGTCTTGGAATTCAATGCTCTCTGGTTTCCTTCAAAATGAACTTTATACAGAAGCTATTGGGTTCTTTGGTGACATGCTTTACGAGGGTCATAAAACTGACCAGGTTTCAGTTATAAGTATTGTTTCAGCGTCAGGGCGATTGGGGACTGTTTTGAATGGGATGGAGGCTCATGCTTATGCGATAAAATATGGATTTCATTCTGATTTGCAGGTTAGTAACACGCTTATAGATATGTATGCAAAATGCTGTCATGTAAATTACATGGATAGAGTTTTTTATAACATGGCCAATAAGGACTTCATATCTTGGACAACAGCCATTGTTGGCAATGCCCAGAATAGTTGCTATTTGGAGGCCTTGGAATTGTTTCGCAGAGTGCAGATAGAAGGGATGAAGGTGGACGAGATGATGATTGGGAGCATGCTCCTCGCTTGTAGCGGTTTAAAGTACATTCCCCATGTGAAACAAATTCATAGTTACACTATGAGACAAGGATTGTTTGATCATGTACTAAAGAACACAATTGTGGACGTGTATGGAGGGTGTGGATTGATCGAGTATGCATCTCGAATGTTCGAAAGGATAGAGAATAAAGATGTCATATCTTGGACGAGTATGATGTCCTGTTACATCCGTAATGGATTTGCTAACGAGGCCCTTGAAATTTTCTACAGAATGATAGAAGTAGGTATTAAACCTGACCTGGTAGCACTAATGAGCATACTCACAGCTTCTGCAAGTCTATCTGCATTGAAGAAAGGAAAAGAGATTCATGGATTCCTACTCAGGAAAGGTTTAACCTTTGAAGAATCTATAGCAAGTTCTCTTGTGGATATGTATGCACGTTGTGGGGATGTAGATAATTCATTTAGGATATTTAGTAGGGCAGAGCATAAAGACTTGGTTTTATGGACTAGTATGATCAATGCAAGTGGGATGCATGGTCGGGGTAAGGAGGCCGTAAATTTGTTTAAACAAATGGTGCAAACTGGTCTGGAACCTGATCATATAGCCTTCTTATCTCTGCTCTATGCATGTAGTCATTCGGGACTGGTTGATGAAGGGAGAAGATGTCTTGAAATTATGGAAAGTAAATATGGGTTGAAACCATGGCCAGAACACTATGCATGTGTAGTTGATCTTCTTGGTCGTGCCAATTGTTTGGATGAAGCATACAACTTTGTGAAGAGAATGCCAATTGAACCAACGTCTGCAGTTTGGTGTGCTCTCCTTGGGGCTTGTCGGGTCTACTCGAATAATGAAATAGGAGAAATTGCTGCGGAGAAACTTCTTGACCTGGATCCTCAAAACCCCGGGAATTATGTGCTTGTATCAAATGTGCTTGCTTCCACAGAAAAATGGAAAGATGTAGATAAAATGAGAATGCAAATGAAGGATAAGGGTTTGAAGAAGAACCCTGCATGTAGTTGGATAGACGTTGACAATAAAGTGCATGTATTCATGGTGAGGGACAAGTCTCATCCACAAGTAGAAGAGATTAACTCGAAACTAGCCCAAATTACAGGGAGATTGGAAAAAGGAGGCTATGAAGCAGACACAAAGTTTGTGTTACATAATGTTCAGGAGGAAGAAAAGAAGAGAATGCTTTACGGGCATAGTGAGAGGCTTGCTATTGCATTTGGCCTGATTGGCACTCCTGCTGGTACGACTATTCGAATCACAAAGAACCTTAGAGTGTGCGGAGATTGCCATGTCTTTACCAAGCTTGTATCAAAATTGTTTAAACGGGTAATTATTGTGCGAGATGCTAATAGATTTCATCATTTTAACGACGGAATCTGTTCTTGTGGAGATTTCTGGTAAGCTGCAATATCCCTATTGTAAAAGTATTCAGACTGGGAAGTAAAACTCGAAGCCTTAAAAAAAGATACATTGGTTTCTACACCATCAATGACCGTGTCCTTCGATGTTGGACTCAATTTCTTCAAGTGGAGTTGCACTGGCAAGGAGAGCTTCGTCATCCCGCTGTAATACAAGATCCTACATTTTGAAAAGAGATGTTCCTACTGGAACTTAAATTCCAGCCTACATTTGCCTAATAATTAAAACCTTGACAAGGTTTTAAATGCACTGGGCAACCTTGTACAGGTCATTATTCAGGTGGCAATCGAATTAATGCCGACTTTTCATGTTCTTTAGGAATACAACAAAACCTTTATAGGAAACTATCATACCTACCATTGATCTAAAACCATTGATCTTACCTACTGCACATTTTCTCCCATAAAGTTTTGAAAGATCTCAACAAGCATAATTTATAGAAAACTATCTTCTTTGCATAAGAAATATGAATTGAGTTTGTCTCTTTAGGGTAATTTTTTAAGCACTATATTATTTTCAAGTGAGCATAAATCTTGAGACATAATTTAGGATTAGGTGAGTATCTCGGCAAGAAGAGTAATACTGATTTCATGCTTGATTTCATGCTTAATTATCATGCCAATTATACTCAAGTGACATGTTAACACCCATCAAACAATATGAAATTTGTACAAATCAATATTTCTTATACAATATATATCAATATAGAGAACAAAAGTAGCAAAACATGTGAAACACCATACCGCAAGCCTTCAACCCTTGTGTCTTAGATGCTAAAACCATGTTCAAGATACATATCTCTTATTGAAGTTGTAGTGGTTGTCACCCCATGAAAGTGCTAATATTAACCAAATTCTTCAATATCATTGCTACAATTTTGATAGTAGAAAAAAAATAAAATAATAAATAAATAAAAATGTTTTGGTATGATACAAAAGGGGGGAAGAGTGTGAACAACTTATGTAGGTAAGAGTTGGAGAAGGTTAGATGGAGATCAAGAGTTTGGGGTTTACTAACTACTACCCCTTCTTTTAGTTAAGAGATCAATATACATCATGGGCCTCATACATAATTATGTAATTTGGGCGGTTTCAGAATTAATTACTTCACATTCCTTTAGTTGAAAGACCCATTAATTACTCCACCTCATTTAAAAAAAAAAAACTAAGTAAATGACACGTGGCACTCTATTATTTGAGAGATCCGTGAGAAAAGCTCTCTATTCTCCAAATTTCTTACATTTCATATAGAAATATAGATAGGGTGCAATGGTAGGTAAAATGAATGGTTTTTGGAGAGGATAATATGTACGATCAACGATTTGTGAATAAAAGACAGGTAGCCTATGCCACATCTGGGTGCTCAGATCCCGAGCGAATAAAGATAATGACATTTTGCAACACCCTCACTCGGATTACGCTTTTGGCGGTGTGGATGAGAGTGACGAACCTGCTACCAAAAGGCATAATTTATTGGAAAAATGGTGCAATGGTAGGTAAGATTAACGGTTTTAGATTGATAGTACTGAAGGGAATAGTGGTAAGATCAACGGTTTGAGAACAATAGTGGTAGGTGAGATTAATGGTTTTAGATCAATAGTGGAGAGGATGGTAGGTAAGATCAACGGTTTTAGAGGTACTCCACTAAATTAAAATTCCTAATTCCTCAAAGTATAAATCCCAAATTTGCCAAGTATGAATCTTCACCTCGACATTCAATTTCAGACAAGTTTCTAGACATGTAGAGGCGACCTAAATTTCAATCTAATTCTCCATAGCCAATATAGCCTACACAGTTTTTTCGAAACCCGATGAAAGTCAAGCATCCCCTCAAACTATCCAAGCCAAAAATCACTGCATATCGACGATAACGTAGCTTTCAAAACCTCCGTACTACCAGAAAACACAAAACAAGCATATTATGCTCTTACGGAGCCCTAAAACATACATCGAATAGATTAAAGACATAATTCAGACTCAAGCTCTTCCAACAAGTCAAACTAGTGCGTGCAACTTTAATTTTCAGGTTTTACTTTTCAGCCATGATTCACACGCGTCTTTTATCGTACTTTGCGCGCTTGCGGGTCATGTGAAAGAATCGTTTGTGTAGGATAAAATGACAAAATATATTTACCGCAGTGGAAGAATGGCGAATTATACTTCGGGTTTGTTCATAGAATTGTGGTAGCATATTTCCTAGATTCGATAAGGAGAAGCTAGTAGAACTTAGTTGAAGATATTCCATCCTTTGAGAAGATGTCACATCCAAGACTATAGAGCTCGACTCACTACAGCAGCCGTTATACTTGGTCAAATAGAGCCGTTGCAGGAAGATCCGCAAAAATTTGCCCACTACCCATCAAAATAGAAAACTATTATGTTTTTGTAACTGCATGTATCTACTATAAATATAGGTAGAGAATACGTTAATCCAATCCGCAACTCTACTATTCAGACACATTCTCACGTTCTTACTGTTCAACAATTGTAACAATTAGCAACTAGTGGATTTTATACCAAAATCCTTCCTCAAGGTCGTAGTTTTTCTCATATTTTACTAAGTTTCCATGTAAAATCCTGTGTGCTTAAGTTTACAGTTGCAAATTCCTTACTAAAGTATTGCCGAAGTTAACCTTCTGAAAAATACGCCATTATAATTGGCGCTGTCTGTGGGAATACCGTACTTATTCTTTACCACTTGTAACCCTAGACAGTCCAATGACAAATATGAATCTCAGAAGTGCCTCAAGTACTCAAAGGAACCACGAGATTAACCCTATACCTGCCTTTCTAGAAGTAGTCGATCTGTACAATGTTGTGGTCAAACTTTAAAAGCAAATGGAGTCTGACCGAGTCCAGAGGCTTGAAGATCAGTGAATCCATGCCTAAGCTCTTCAAGTCGAGAGAGAGACGAGAGGAGGAAGGCCCTAGAACAACAGAGCCGGACACATTAAAAAGAAATAAAAATAAAAAATTTGCGAAGACATTAAGATCGATTCACTGGCCGTCAAACGTTACCTCCCTGAGCTCGAAGTGATCATCGCTCCAGAGCTACCCAGAGAGAAAACTTGCCAAGAGAGGAACAAATTTGAACTTCTAGATCTAGATCGAGGAATCCATATAGAGCTTCTCGACATTTTGGTCTCACGTCCTCAGTATCGACCACTCAAGGAAGTTGACGCACACATCATCAAACTTCACCACCACCTGTGAGGTGACCAGTGAGAGACAAGTTAGGACTTGAAGGACAGGGTGATTTTGATCCTCAAGTTGCAGCCGCACCAAATACTCTTCAACAATTTATTGATCTGAATAATATGATCCAAGCCATACACTCTGACAATCCAAGTCGAAGATCTGTTCTCGATAGGATTGAGACGAACCTTATTTCTCTTCATCTCGAAGTCATGCCAATTCCAGATAATTTCCACATGCCGAAGTTTTATCAATATGCAGGCCTCACTGATCTTCTCACCTACGTCCAACACTTCAAAGCAGCAGTTGGATTATACTCCAAGCTCGATCACATGCTATGCCGATTATTTAACATGAGCCTTAAGGAATAACCTCTTAGATGTTTTCATACTATTCCTGAGGGTTCCATCACCAGTTTCAGCCAGTTATAGCGACTCTTCAAGTCGAACTGTGCTCATGCTAAGGAGCAAGAAATAATAGTTGATTCACTATTCTTTTTCGAGCAATGTATGAAAGAGACCTTAACAAGCTTTTACAAACATTTTATGCAGGAAATAAGGAAAATTGGGAATTCAGATCCCAAAATTATTGTTCTAGCATTCACCTCTGCACTTCACATCGATTCTAAAGTTCAAGAAGAATTTACCTTACACAAACCCAAGACAGTGGCAGAAATGATCAATGTTGTTAATAACTACATCGAACTGGAGCAGTCTAAAAAAGGCAAGATGAAAAGCTCCTCAGTCATTCATGCCAACAAAACATTTTTATCACCACCTACAAAGTCATCAAGTAATGTAACTCCCAAATAGCGTGGGAGGATCACCGACAACGTCAGGAAGAGAGACAAAAAACCAGACAGACCCATCCCAGTCTTGCCTTCTATGACAACCATACTCTCTGCCATCTTACCAACGATAAAGGAGGACAATTTGTTTTGGGAAGCACAGGCGATTTCTTATGTACCCAACAAACTCTTGTGTTAGTATCACAATGTGCATAGCCACGAGATTGACAACTATTACTCTCTGATACGAATCTTTCACCGCATTTTATTCACAGGAAGACTTCACCAGTATGTAGTCGATGCCCAAAAGTTCCTCGAAGAAAAGATTAAAAGAAAAGAGGTCAAACAAGAGCAAGGGCAAGGCCAAGCTTGCCATCTTTACATGATTGAAATTGAGAAGGGAAAGAAGAGAAAAAAAAATGACAGAATTACATCTTGCTGCAAGATGATGTCATCGGACAAATCAGCAA
Source organism: Kingdonia uniflora (assembly GCA_014058105.1). NCBI lineage: Eukaryota > Viridiplantae > Streptophyta > Magnoliopsida > Ranunculales > Circaeasteraceae > Kingdonia > Kingdonia uniflora. Next base: position 559,939 of record JACGCM010002331.1, on the reverse strand, counting down.
AACTTCTACCCAGCTTCAGTAAAGCTAAGCGTCCATAGCACATTTCCTTCGAAGACTACGACACCAGCCATGTCAAGTACCCTCATGATGACCCACATGCCATAATGCTTAAAGTAGGACATGATTACTTACACACACTTTTTGTCGATACAGGAAGCGCAATGGATGCTTTATTCAAGAGAGCCATTGATGTTCTAGGCCTCAAGGATTCGTTTTAAGCTTTGATAACAACTATCACAGGGTTTAACGGTTCCAAAGAATCTACCTTGGGAGAGATTGCACTGCCTGTTCAAGCGGGAATAAAATCTACTGTCGTTAAATTAATTGTCATAGATGCTGAATCAAAATATTTAAGGATCTTGGGTCGAAGTTGGCTACATTCTATTAAGTAAGTGCCATCGATATATCCTATGGCCTTACGATTTTCAACAAATCACGGAGTCTATAAAATCAAAGGGAGTCAAGCTATGACACGTATGTGCGAAAATACCACCACCAACTCTCACACAACAAAACTTCTAAAGGCATAGTAATTATAGCAGGAGCCACCTCCAACATTTGAGCAATACGACACTGAGGCGGATGAATCCATCAAACTTGATAGGCCGGAATGAAATACATTTATTGGCTCAAAACTGTCATCCGACGAAAGAGAAACCTTGGTATAACTTTTAAAGAAAAACGTCGATATCTTTTCATGGCCTTTTCAAGAAATGCCCGACATCGATCCATCGATTATATTCCACAAACTTAAGCTCCTTCTAGACATTAAGGCAGTTGTGCAGAAGCGACGCAATTTAGCTCCCCGCCTTTGAGAAGCCGTTAATAAAGAAATAGATAAACTCCTTCGCGTCGGGTTCATTCGAAAAGCTAAATATCCAAAATGGGTCTCAAATATCGTGGCTATCCCAAAGAAAATCTAGAAAATTAGGGTCTGTGTCAATTTTACTGAACCAAACATATTCACCCCAAAAGATAACTTTTCCCTCCATTAAATTCCTCACCTCCTCGACTTTGTAGCAGGGCACACACCTCTTTTAATGATAGAGGCAGCTTCCGGTTACAATTGGGTTCCTCTTGCCAAAGAAGACCAAGAGAAGATAACATTTGTTACAGAAAGATATCTTTACTGTTACACAATTATGCCTTTTGGATTAACGAATACAGGAGCTACTTATCAACAATTTGTTACTCAAATGTTTAACGATCATTTAGGAAAAATCATGGATGTATACATCAACGATATGATCTGCAAAAGCTTAAAGTGGAAGGATCATTGTAACAACCTTCAGACCATCTTCGACATCCTTCGAACTTACCAAATGAAGCTAAACCTAGAAAAATCTTAATTTGGTGCCGAATCAGGAAAGTTTCTAGGACATTTGGTTAATAAGAAGGGCATAGAAATCGATCTGGCACATATCAAAGTACTCATGACAATACCATCTCCTCGAACCAAAAATAATGTCCAAAAGCTTGCTGACAGGATTACTGCTCTTTCTAGGTTCATCTCTAAGTCATTTGATCGATGCAAACTTCTTTACTTCCTTCTTTGTGGGAATCTTGCTCTAATGTTCAAAAAATAGGTAAAAGAAATCATTTGGACCCCTGACTGTGAATTGGCATTCCAAGATCTCAAAAGATACTTGGAGTATCCCCCCATAATGAATACTCTTGTTGATGGCGAAATACTAACAATGTACTTATCAACCACTGATGACTCCATTAATTCTGTACTTATTTGAGAAAATGATGGTGCAGAAAAATGCCAATCTACTTTATCAGCAAAACTCTCATGCCTACTAAAAAGAGATGTACAATAACTAAAAAGTATCTACTCACTTTGGTGTACAGTTCTAAAAAACTTTGACCTTATTTCCAAGCCCACTACCCCATCAAAGTCATTACCAAATTTCCCCTCAAATTGGTGTTATCCAAAAAAGAAAAATCATGGAGGGTTCAGCAATGGTCTGTATTCCTAGGCCAATATGATATATCTTTCAAGCCACAAATATCAGTCAAAGGACAAGCAGTAGCCGATTTCCTAGTAGATTTTCCAATCGAAGACCCCGAATTGGAGGAACTCGAAGAAGTACTAGACGATGATTCCATCACAAAACCAGATGTATGGTCCCGAAGCACAGGATGGAGACTTTTTACAAATGGATCGGCTGGACCACGAGGGTCAGGAATCGACATCATCCTTGTTACACCATCCAATCATCAAATTAAAAAAGCCATCAAACTCAAGTGCTATGCCACCAACAATGAGACAGAGTATGAAGTTATCCTGCAGGGACTGGATCTCGCCATTTTATTTGGAGTGGAAAAAATAACTGTTTACGTCGATTTCCTACTCTTAGCCAACCATTACAACAAAACATTCAAAACATCAGGCAAAATGGTTAATTACGTAACTATGGTTAAAGAAAAAAATAAAGAAATTCAAAATAACAACAATCTCTTATCTCCATCGCATTGAAAATCGCTATGCCGACGCACTAGCATACAATGCTGCAATACTCAAAGATAGTAAAAAAATAACTCTAGATATCAAAGTAATTGAGCATTCAAGTCTTGACGTCAGCTACACCAAGCAGATCAATGTTATCGAAGATGAAGATCCTGAAGATTGTTGAAAGCCATTCTATACATACCTCAATTCTAACTCCTTCCCAGACAACAAAGAAGAAGCTCGACCACACTTAGCCAAATGCCCACAATTCAAAGTCCAAGACGGGGTCTTATATCGAATCACTGGGGGAAGACTGCTTATCGAATACATATTGCAGAAATAAGCGTAAGTTAAAATCATTGGCACAAAGGGCATTCACTCAAGGGTTATACTGGCCAAAAATATGACAAGACTGTGAAAAATTTGTCAAGAAATGCTACAAGTGCCAAATCCATACTCAAGATATCAAAAGCCCAGCTCTCGACTCGCACGTTAGCAATGCCCTCTGGCCATTTAAAATATGGGCAATTGATAACATTTGTCATTTCCACCCAGTATCGGGTAATCAAAAGTTTGTTCTTGTGGCAACAAACTACTTCACCAAGTGAGTTAAAGCAGTACCACTATGTCACACTGATGAAAACAAAATCATCAAGTTTCTTTGGGAACACATCATAACCAGATTTGGCTGTCCACAAATGATACGATATGATAATAACAAACAATTCATCAGCAGCAAAGTCATTAATTTCCTCCACAAATACAAAATTTAACTATCTACTTTGACACCATACTATCCTCAAGATAATGGCTATAAACAAGAGCATCAAGTTATAAACAATTCCTCAAGAATCCACTGGCTGTACGATATTTATGATGGCCTTTGGTACCGAAGCAGTGATCCATTCAGACCTCGATCTCCCAAGTACCCGAAGAAGAATCACAGATGAAGAAATTAAACTTGGACTTCTTTGCAACCTTAAATAGATTGAAGAAACTTGAGACCACGCCATTGTAAACTTGAGGCGATACCATGACACTCTCAAGAAGGCTTATAACAAGAAGATCAGGAAATGTACATTCGATATCGGTGACATTGTCCTTCGACGAATCCAAGACAGTACTCGACCCAAGAACTCTGGCAAATTATCTGAGAATTGGGAAGGACCTTACATCATCAGTGACACTAATAACAATGGAACATATTGGTTAATGACTGAAGACGAATGTCAACTCGAGTACCCATGGAATACAGCCCATCTGAAAATGTTCTATATATAATAGCTATAATCTATTTTAACTACTTTAAATAAAGACATTTTTCCTCTCACTACATCTTTCAATTTATATTTCTCAATATCGATACATACTTGTCAAGTATTTTTCACAGCTAAATCTCATCTCTTCGACAAATATCTATCCAATTACAGGATACATTTGTTTAAAATTTATTATTTATCGAACAAAACATGTCATGTTTTGTCCTTTTTCTCAAAACCCAGATATCCCATAATGAACAACATCTGGTCATTATTCTTCATTCACAAAGCCATTAATGGCCATCTTTACATCAACTCAGATTCCTGCACAAGGCAACACTCTGACCATTCATCAACAAAAAATCTATGCATTTTAATCGACTACTTAAGAATTTAACAATCATTCGATAACAGCTACGTCATAAATTAGTTATTCAAAAAGAAAGAAATTGTTTCGGTCCCATCGATCACTTATACATCGACCAAATTTAACAAAAAGCTTTCAAAACATACTTGCTATTCTGTAGGGGGAGAGATAGGAGTATCATCCTTTATTGGGAGACCCAGAGTTAGATCATCTGACACTTCTTCGGGCACAGTACCCTCAAGAATAATTGGAGCAGGTACCTGAGAAGCTTCCTCCTCCACATCAGAGTTCGAAAAGATCACCCCAGTAGTAATAGCCAACCATTTATAGAAGTCGTTTCTCTCTTCTATCTCAAGAAACTTCCCAGAGAAATTAGACTTCATACGCTTGAGGGAGTCAATATTAACTCGATCAGCTTCTGCCTTCACCTCGTCAAGGACCTTCGCGTGCTCCACCTCCATTGACCTACAGGCAGATAGAATCTGTTCTCGAATATCTCCCTCAAAATTTGTCTTCTGCAGGTTCAATACATCTTTCCTCTCCCTAGCTAGGTCGGCCCTTATCTACTCGACCTCTTTCATCTTCTCCATCTCCCAGGCCTTCTTCGCCTCATAAATGACCACCTCCCTCGCCTTTTTAGTTCCAAGCTTTAGCTTCTCCAGCTTCACCTCCAAGCTTTCTTTCTCCTGGAAGAGTTCGTCCTTCTCCTTCAGCAGCTCCTTCTCGATGTTTTTATAAGCAAGAAGTTGATTTTCCAGAGTCCCAGCACCAAGGATACAAGACTTTCCCTCGACCAACATCTTCTTGATCTGTATTATAGTCATAATATGAGTTCTCGAGTGAGGGACCAAGTTCTTTAGTTGAAGTAAAGCAGAGAAATTTTTAACCTTACTCATTGTTCTGTGACCATCGATAAAGAAGGTTGATAGACATTCTGCTCCCACTAAGCAGTCAAAGAACTCTTCCTTGAGAGAAGTCATCCCGGCAGCGTAAAACTTAATGGTCCGCTGGATCTCAGCCTCGGATTCCTCGCCAGACTAGTTCTTTGTCAAGCCCGAGGAGACCTTGCGCTAGAGATTAGTGGCCGCCTTTGGTGGTTGACCATCCGCAGTACCAGATCCCGACGTATCAACCTTCGCTCCCTCCTTAACAAGAGATCATCGAGATGCCCTCTTCGATGGAGAAGCTGGAGGCACAGGCTAGTTGGTAGACCTCCCTTTCTTTTTCTTCCCGAAGGTTCTACTCAGCAAAGCCTCTCTCTGTGCCGCCGCAGAATCAGTAGTAAAACCACTCAGAGTAGGGTTTTCGAGGGGTAGACTAGACTCAACAGCCCTATAATTTTTGGCAGATATTTTGCCTTCAATAAGGGGGATATCAGCTCCTTTAGTTCGGGTCCTTTTTATTCTAGCCTCTTAAAAAATGTTGTCGACCTTCTCTTGATCAGCAACCAAAGTATCGAGCAAACTGAAGTAATCAGTCCTGATGTTATATAACATTTTAGTTACTGTGGAATTTTTATCAATCTCCTTCAAGGTTGTACGAAGAAAAAATAACAAAAAGTTAGACCCCAATTTAACACAACAAGCAAGTCAAATACTTCGACATACTAAATACCCATACACACACCTAAGTAGAAACTTTTTCTTTCAAAGTCTCCCTCAGATCTTTCTTGCCGAATTTATAATTCCCTGAGACATGGGACAATCAGCAAAATATTGCCCCCCTATCGATACCATTTCATAAAAGCGGGGTCTCTTCTGGATCCTCGCTAAGTACAAGTACCCCAGCTTTTCTAGATTCTACTTAAGTGTGTAATACACACATAGGTCATCCACAGTAATTTGCTTTTTACCTCTCTCATTTAACTGACCATTTATCACTCCCACAACATGAAAGAGGTCATAAACATTCGGGTTGAACTGACCAGGTGCAACATCAAAGAAGTTAAGAAATTTCTTCTGGTCAGCTCGAAGAGGCAGCTTTAACCCCTTCTTTATCTGTTCTTGATAGATGAGAATACCATCCAAAGAACCTTCTGATCTGTCATCTCATAATGGTATTCCTCTAACCTAATGTCCTTAGGAATACCATACTTTGCCTTGAAGCTCAATATTTCACTTGTTTCTAGAGCCTCCCAATTGCACTCCCCTCTTCCTCCTTGACATCTCCATCCCCACTATCACTCCCTTCTCAGTCACTTGCCTGAGGCTCGTGATCCATATCTATCTCGGTCCTCTCCTCATCAGACACTTCAACGACCCTGGGCTTTAATTTAAATTGATCAATACTCGCCACATCCGCGCTACTCTGCCCAACCCTATACCTATTACCCAATTCTTGGATACACATTGCTACATCTATTAGAAGTAGTTCTATATCCACAAGATTCTCAAAGATTCCTTCATTATCAACGTTTTGGGCAGGTTCAGCCATTTTATGAACCTGAAAATCAGATTCCCTTTTTATAGTTAGTATAATATCGTATATGTTACATTATATATGGTCATATGACAACCTCGTTACAATTGTCAAGTTTAAACTCCAACCCACCATTCTTTCTATCACTATCATTCAAAATTATTGTATTAGTTATTAATACAATTTTATCTTAAATTTTACTAAGTCATAACATCAAAAACTATCTCTATGTCCCTAACATCTTCTAATCGAGTGTACAGAAACAACATAACTTATCGAAGACACTTCAGCAGTCAAACAGTTTCCTGCCAAAATGAGCCGAATCCGAAATTTTAATTTCGCGCTCTTTCTAGACCAAAATCTAGCCCCAATCGACAAGAAATCCAGAACCACAACTGCAAGTTTCCTATGACATCAAATATATGATAAAGAGCCCCAAAATCCCGCCGTAATACCCACGACGACCGAGTCATACTCTCTCCACGCATCATCACCAATCACCTCATACCTTCCAATCCCACACACTCCTTTAACATTGGCGACACCATTCAACCATCAAGCATATCCCCATATCATCACAAATCAACAAAATTTTAAAAAAACCCTAGAACTATGTTTATCAATTTCTTTTAAAAACAACTTATTACTCAAATTCTTTCTTGCATTATATCCTTTAAGTTCATATCTACACTGGGTTTCAACAAAATTTCAAAATATCCAAACAAATATTCATATCAATAAAGAAAATTTTCAAAACAGGCACTAGCCTTACAGTTGCGCTGCTTCTAAATTCCTTTGTTTTGCAAGCTTTGCCCTCTAGATCAACACGTCAATCTTCGTTACCAATGGTGGACAAAGACGCAAGAGAAGAACACGAGTTGGAACTCAAACAATTTTTTTCAGAATCAGTGGTGTATGAACAGTCACCAACTACGAGGATATTGATAGTCCCCATGTGATTGTTCATCATTCCCCTTCACGACCGTTCGAGTACTCGAGCGTAATGCCTTGAACGCCTCTTCTCGAAGTCTTTAACCCTTCACCTCCTAAACTCTAACAAGCCTATGCATTGCTGCTCCAAACCTTCCATGTTTCCCTTTAACTCCTCTGTTATATCCATCTTCTCCAAAGCAGCTCTTATGTTAACAAAAAGATATTGTACCTCCAATTCCTTATACCTCAAAACATCACCTGCAGGCAAGCACCTAGCCATTTTTCTACATAAACCTACTTACATCTTTCATTTTTTATTCCCCTCCTATATTCTCTAGACAGTTGTAACAATAATTCAAAATTCAAAATTCAAATTATGTTCGACAATACAACTACCCAACATCAAGATGACATCAACATTCAAAACTCCAACATCACACTTTTATCAATTGCAATTCAAACCCTATTCGAGCAGAGGGTGGATTATACACAAAAATGCACAAAAATGTTTCGTGAACATTTTAGCCTCGTGAAGGTCGCTAACACAATCTTACAAAAGATAAAACAATTTATTTCAGTCAAATAACAAAGTACAAGTTTAATCATTTATTATAGGCAATAACAACCAACAGGTCCGCCTTTCAGCCGTTCTGAGCAACAAGAACATCATCTTTTCTCACCAACGCCTTGGCACGGGTCCTTTGACTACCGATATGCTCTGGAGGCCTCAGAGATTGCGATTGACAATGATATAAGTACTCTTCTTCAGCTACCTTTGCCTCCACATTATTCATCCCCTCATAGTTGGGCTCCAATGGTACCAACGTCCGCCCATTTACAAAGAGTTTACCGAAGTACTGATTCGGCAACTCCCAATACTTGGCGTACACACGATTCCATAAATCATCCTCCCAAACTTGCATCCTCATCCTCTCCATCTCAATAGCTTGAAAATGACTTTTTCAAGCTACAAGGAGCTTTTATATGACAAACTTAAGGTGTCACAACTCCCAAGAGTCCAAGACAGCAATCACTATCACTTGACACCCTGATAACCCAGTCAACTAACCTCCTAGGGAACTATTTACGGGCCCTACACATTCAATACATACTACTTCGAGATCCTATTGCATTTCAAAACAGCATTGCTCGACATTTTTCTTCGAGATACTAGTTTCCCATTTCATTCGAGAAGACACGATATTTATGTCACTCATTACTTCGATTACATTACAGATCGACCTATAAGTTATTGTACATCAGTAGCGTGACCCATTCTCCCACGAAGGAAAAATAACCACTCCACGAAGGAAATATAGCCACACTCTCCTCCTCTATAACCATCGCCACCTCACAACCCAAGGGGATTATAGAGGTAATAACACCCTAAGAAACTACCACAGGTAGCCCTGCCCGCCAAAGCATATTTTTCTTCCATATTGGCAACGACTAATTCGTGAAGACTGTCGATGCGCTCTGCTGCCGTCAATAACACAAAATGAAATTGGCACTGGAAAAGAACTCCGCTCCAGCAATCTCTACTTATAATTCTGTCATTCCTTCATATATCAACTCCACCGGTTTTAGATAATAAGGCGACAATGACAACTTACCAAAGTAGAACTCCTTCAACTCCCCGTACTTGGCATCCACATGCCCCCAACAACTCGTTATGCAACGTCTGAAATTGTGTCATCACCATCGCTGAATACCATCAGCTTCACAGTCTGTCAAAGAACACCTTCCCATCCTTCTCACATTTACATTTACCACAGTCAAACGTCCTGCTATTAATGTACATCGGGAACATAAAATGACCAAGTTTATTTGACTTTCAACCTCAAAAATGACAGAGCACAAATTTCATACGGAGTTCGAGAACCCTTTCACATTTTGATATTCTTCTCGACACAACAACAAGTAATGAGAAGCTAACGGAACGTAGTCGAAGATATTCTATCGTTCGAGAAGATATCACATCTGCGACTACAGAGCTTGACCCACTACAGTAGCCGTTATGCTTGGTCAAATAGAGCTGTTCCAAGGAGATCGCAAAGTTCGCCCACTACCCGCCAAAATAGAAAATTGCTTTATTTTTGTAACTGCCTGTATCTACTATAAATGCAGGCAAAGAATATGTTAATCCAATCCGTAACTCTACTATTCAGACACATTCTCACGTTCTTACTGTTCAACAATTGTAACAATTAGCAACTAGAGGATTTTATACCTAAATCCTCCTCGAAGTCGTAGTTTTTCCCAGGTTTTACTGAGTTTCCACGTAAAATTCATTGTGGTTAAGTTTACAGTTGCAAATTCTTTACTAAAGTATTGGCGAAGTTAACCTTTTGGAAAACACGCCATTACAAGAATACCTTCATTGATAGAACTTTCACTTCAACTGTTTTTTTGTTTATATTTCAGACGATACTATTAAAGTATATTATTGGCAATCAAATTCCCAATTAAGCGCATAATGATTAAACCCAAAGATGAGATGATGGGAGAGAAAAAGGAACAACATCAATGGTTCTTCCTTACTCTAATTTTTTTCCGACAAAATTCCAGGAACAGAAATTGCAGCTCGAGGCATAATGAAAAAGATTATAGTTATACAACATGGTCTCTGAAGAAGATTTCCAATATCTGAAATTCGTGCAAATATTTCAACTCTAGACAAACAACAATAGTATAACGCTAAAATATCTTCAATATTTATTTCTCCCAACTCCATCAACACCAATCTTGAAGATTTCTGCAAGAAACCCTCAATCACCGAGCAAAAAATATGATTTTCGGCTATAGAGAGTAAGACGACGCATCCAACAGCGCAAAAAATAGACAATTTGTATACATTCTAACAAAATTCAACAACAAATAATTTAACAACTTTGATTGAAACCAAATTTTTATAAAATGTTGATTTGGGGTTGTTGAAGTGTACAATGATGTGTTTATCTTCGAAACGTATTAGTTTAAATTCCAATTAAGTTCTTCAGCACCAACATTTAGGTGGTAATGATGAGAGAGAAAGAGAGAAAAGGTGAAATTTGGTGGAATTCAAATGCGATTACATAGATTTGTTGAACCCTTATTTGCTTAAATTAACTAGAGAGGACTGTAGTAAAAGAGAAAGATGGAGGGTAGAGGGAGATTGATTTTTCTCTTTTTTTGCCTTTTCTTGTGATAAAATATGGGTATTTGTTTAAAGGTATTTTAGTAATTTGAACAGACAACAAAAACGGCTTCTTCGGCTTGGATGACCTAATGGGTAGTTTACTTTAGAACATCCACAACAATTAACATGGTGAATCCAATCCATCCAACATATTTCCACAGTAGTCAAGGTAATTTTCAAGGTGAATTCCCAATGTGCAGTTCTGAACCGCGCAGGATCTCTCCACGTGGCTCAATCTGAAGCGTCCATTACCTAATGCACGGTTCAGAAGGGCGCGACATGAATCCACAAAAAAATCACCCTGAGGGTGGAGGGTGGATTTTTCATCACCACGTGACCAATCGACCTAACTACTGGGAACCAAAGAGGGTGGATTTGAGGGTAAAAACCAAATCCACCTTGCAACGTCAGAATCTACCTAGCTGCTGTGAATGCTCTTATAGTAGCAGAGATTGAGATAGAGATGTATATAATACATTCCTAGTAATTTTATTATTCCTGATTTTAATCACATCTCACATCCCACATCTCACAACTCACAACTCACATCTACAGAAAGTAAGAAATGCCCAGACCATCTCTAAAACTAGCATTTCATTTGAAGTAAACTTGTTGGCGCTACATATTGTTGGGAAATCGGGGAGGCAAATCACAATGCGGAAGCACAATACGATTTTGTAAGAACCAAAGATATATAAACTAACCACAGAGAATTCAATCCAAAGCAATAAATCACAGACACAAGGTTTAAATTAGGTGGAAACCCTAAACAGGATCAAAACTGTAATAGCTTATTTCGTATCTCAAAATCAAGCCTCATCCTCGATCTCATCAGCATATAGGAAGCACTACTAAAGATGTAACCAAATTTACCTCAGTTTGAGACATCACTTTCGACCTCTACACCAACAGTTCGACCTGCGCGAAGCACACAGTCTGCAATAGAGCTACTATACAGCAGCAAAGGTCAGAATGTTACACAACCTGATCAAAAAATATCTCACACTTACTTTGTAACGTCCATCATTAAGGGACTTTATGGTCGTCAAACAGTCATATTAGAGGACCCATAAGAAGACCTGGAGAACTGCAGATGAAGGATAAAACATTCACCATAGAAAAGTTCCTACTCTAACATCATACATTTTCAGAACGATCATTGTAATAAACTAACAATATCATTAAGATCATCAATTTCTCAAAATTCTTAGGAGAGGTCGTAGATTTTAATTTATTCAAAGGTTTTCCACGCCAAATTATCTTGTTGCTTACTGTCTATTATTTTTAAACGTTTTGAATATATTTAGCATAAAAGCTAAGTCTGGATCCCGGAACTAGGCTATTACATTTGGCGCCGTCTGTGGGAATCAAAATTCTCAAACCCATTGCCTCAAACACAGCTGATCATTTTTTTTTCTCAAAATGTTACCTCCAGGTCAGAGCACGCCAATCGTCCAAGTGGAAGAAAACGCAGCTTTAGTAGACCCGAGGGCCACTTTGAACTCAAAAAATGAAAGGCGTGCAGCCTTGGAACAACAACTCGCGAGTATACAGGACGCACTGAAGGTTTTACAGGGTCAGCATATCGCCACCCAGAAGAATAAGGCCGTACAACCTGAGGGCTCACGAATTTCTGTTCATGACAGAATTAGACCTCCTCCGAAGGGCATTCACGCAGGAGGTGCGCTCCGATCTAACCATCAACAACAGGGCATGGAGCCCATCCCGATCCAGGAGATCCAACAAGAAGTAGATGGCAGCCTGGCGAGAGTCAGGCAGACTAAAAATCAACCTCGAAGAGTTCGAGTCCTGGCAAAGGAACGTCTAAGTGAAGGGAGTGGTGACCACAACCCTGGAGAAGGGTGCGCCACACGACCAACCATCACAACTTGACAATATGTCACTCAGGAACATATTAAAAAGCGAATCAAGGAATTGCTTGAAGCACATACGCCGACTAAAAGGATCTACAAAAGATTACAGAGGAGCCCGATCGCTCAAGAGCTATTAGATGGTGAGGTCCCCACTGGGTTTCACACTCCCGAGATCCAAAAGTATAAAGAACTAATCCAGTAGAAGACGTTCAAGAGTTCTAGGACGCTCTAGGACTGCATTCCACGTCCATCCACATTCTATGCCGCTCTGTCCTACCAGCTTGTCAGGCAACCCCTACGATGGTTTCACATACTGCCTGAAGGATCCATCACAACTTTCAAATAGTTGCGCAAACTCTTCGTAAAGAATTACACACACAACAGAGATAATGAGGAGAACTTATATTCTTTTTTTAGCCTCAAACAGATGCCAGGAAAAAAACTCGAGACGTTTACCAAAAATTTCTTAAAATTAGCCTGAAAAGTATATCGACTCGACCAGAAGATTGCTATTTTTGCTTTTACCAACGCTTTACTCGTCGATAGCCAGGCAAAGGAGTACCTCATCCTCAGCAAACCAATAACATTAGAAGACATGATTGAAAAGGTCAACGGATACATCGACCTGGAGCGGATGGTGTCCGATGGGCAAACACCTTAAAAATCAGCACTGACAGCTCGAGATCAGTCAAACTGTTTTGATTTTAATTGGACACCAGACCAAGGAGGAGACATGAAACAAACCAAATCTAACGACGAGCGACCTCGGAATGGGAGTAACTTTCTGAAACCTTATCTTCCAAGGATGAATGTGACTATAGCCAGCATCGACCCTATATTACCAAAAGACAGATTCTTCTGCAATGTACAGTACCTTCAACCGATCGAGAATAAACCATACTGCATCCACCATAAGGTCCGACATCATGAGATAGAGCAATGTTTTGCCTTACAACGGTTGTTGGAATACATCTTCGCAGATGGACGAATGTACGAATACATAATGGAGGTAGAGAGTTATAAGGACGGGAGTTACAAAAACCCCACCGAAGTTGTGTCGAGGACCCCGCAGCTAAAACATATTTGAACCATATCTCACTCTGCCTTCTCGCAGAGACCCAGGTCGCCAAAGAAACAAGCAAGAGAAAATGAAGGTGTATCGCCCAATGTCACAACTTATCCATACAAGATAAAGAAGCTCGTTTAATTATTGTATCCAGCTCTCAGCAAACTAGGATTACATTCGATGATTGCAACGTTTGGCATGTCAACTATCCTCACCATGGTGCCTTGGTGATCATGTTGAAAATGCGGAATATGGTACTTCATACGATGATGGTAGACACCGGCAGTACTATCGAACTCCTTTTTCAGAGCACGATAGATCAGATGGGTTTGGCCGATAAGGTCCAACCCAACGATGTTGATATCTATGATTTTAATGGATACAAGGAGGAGCGTGTTGGAAAGATTGTACTTCCTATCACTGTAGGACCGGTAACACTCGACATTATCTTTTATGTTGTCAATACAAAATCTTGTTACCTAGGGATAATGGGACGTTGCAGGTTAATAATATACACGCTATTCAATCGACCTATCACCTGGCATTACGTTTTGAATGGGGAAGGTAGCGTTTATGAGATAAAAGGAAGTCATAAATTAGTACGAGCGTGCAAAAATTCTATCGCCGTTGGGCCAGAACCTTTTGAACATCAACTCGCATAGAAATTACAGAAGATAACAAGAAATATTCAAGAAAACTATACAGTCAACTCTGCAGGGCAAGATCTACCCGACGCAGAAACTACAGAGTACGTTGAAATCAGTGGACCCAGGCATGGGATATATATTGGTACTCATCTGCCTTCAACAGAGCGCAACACTGTCATCTTGTTCCTTAAGGAAAATAGTTATGTCTTCGCTTGGACGTTTCAAGAGATGCCAGGTATTGATCCGAACTTGGCCTATCACAAACTCAACTTGAAGGAAAAAGCTGTAGCTATCAAACAAAGACAGAGGACTTTAACACCAAGACTTCAAGACGAAGTTAACAAAGAGATCGAAAAACTCATCGAAGTTTGTTTTATCCGAAAAGCCAATTATCCAAAATGGATTTCGAATATTGTAGCAGTACCAAAGAAAAATGAGAAGATCAGGGTGCATATGAATTTCACCGACTTGAGCAGATATACTCCAAAAGACAATTTTCCACTCAGGACATAAGCTACTGCCCATGATGGATGTTGCGTCAAGATACAACCAAATACCTATGCTACTTGACGATCAAGAAAAATAGCTTCCATTGCAGAGCACGGCCTATACTATTACAAAGTCATGCCATTCGGTCTCATGAATACTGGAGCTACTTATCAGAGATTGATGACCCAGATGTTCAAAGATCACCTTGGAAAAACAATGAAGGTCTATATAAACGATATGCTGTGTAAAAGTCTTAAGAAGGAAGACCATATAAAAGATTTGTACACGGCTTCCGATATTCTCCGTCTCTACAAGATGTGGCTCAACCCTGACAAATGTCAGTTCGGAGTCCAGTTAGGGAAATTTTTGGGCCACTTAATCAGCAAGCGGGTTATTGAAGCTGATCCAGATCGTATTCATACATTATTATATATGCCTTCTCTGAAAACGAAGAAGGACGTCCAGAAGTTAGCAGGCAAGATTGTCGTAATAAGCCATTTTGTTTTAAAATTGTCTGATCGTTGTCGATGGCTGCTCAACTTATTACGTGAAAAGACAACAAAACAGAAATCTAAGAAGGATCCCAAGATCGAGCAGACAGCAGAGTGCGAAGCGGCATTTTAGCAATTTAAACTTACTTGGGTTCACCACCAGTGATGAGTACACCTCGCGGAAGGGAAGAGCTCACCATTTACCTTGCCGTTACTGAAGAATCATTGATTTATGTTCTCATTCGACACGATCTGGATCAGCTTCTAATTATAAAATTGAAAAGGCAATCTGATTAAATTTTAAAGCTACCAACAATACAGCCGAGTACGAGGCGATGATTCACGGTCTAGATATGGCTCTTGAGATTGGAGTATCCTAGCTATTCGTATATAGAGATTCTTTACTCATCATAAGCCATTACACTAAAAAATTCTAGAAGAATGGGAAAATGATCTATTACGCTGCCCAGTGGCTGACAGAATGAGTAGATTCAAGAAAATTTCTATCGAACAATTATCGCGCTAAGAAAATAGACATTCTGATTCCCTCGCATATCTCGCAGGAGTCCTTGGCTCAGAAGATCGATATCTCAAGATCGAAGCATTATCGACCCCCAGCTTCAACGTCATAAGATCAAATTCTTTTAATACTGAGGGCATTGAAGAGGATGAGGATGATTGGAGATGACCTTTCCTCAAGTATATTGGAACCAAAAACAAATTCGATGGTGAACTTCTTCAAGACCCCACTGAAAGAAGGCGCATACTTGATAATGTTAAACGCTACATCGTCGAAAACGGTCTCTTATGCAAAATTTTGGTCATAGAGCCGTATCTCAAATACTTATCCCACAAAGAAGCTCAGAAATTCCTACATGAACTACATGAAGGTAATTGTGGTTCCTATTCAGCAGGAAGATTCATAGCCAATCGAGCTCTTACCCAATGCGTCTTCATTCCTAAGATGAAAACTTAAGCAATCAAACTCGTAAGCAAATGCGATATTTGTCAACGTCATGGTCCCCAAATTTAAACTTCAGCTTTAGAGCTCTATTTCAACAACGCTGTATGACCATTTAAGCGATGGGCTCTCGACCTTGTTGGCAAATTTCCGACTGCACCAGGAAAATAGAAACATCTTTTAGTCGCGACGGATTACTTCACTAAGTAGGTTGAAGTAGTTCATCTCTACCACACACAAGTAGAAGAATTCATCAAGTTCATCTGGGAAAACATCATCATCTATTTTGGCAACCCCCATCTCATCAGGATCAGCAATGGACCTCAGTTCGTTGGTTTCAAAGTCGTCGAATTTCTCAATCAATACAACATCATACAATCTCCAAATTTGTATCACCCACAAGTTAATGGTCAGGCCGAAATTACTAATCGTACTATTGTGGATGGGATTAAAAAGGGCCTAAGGGAAATTAGATCATTGAGTTACCACATATGTTATGGACTTATCGAACTACACCCCGAGTTTCAACTGGATGCACGCCATTCCTCCTAGCTTGTGGTACAGATGCAATCATCCCTACTCAGTACCATCACCCTATCCGTAACCATTCCATGACCGATGAAGAAAACAAATTCCAGTTGGCATCTAATATGAATTGGATCAAGGAAACTCGGGACAAAACAGTCATGAATTTGGGAAGATAGCACCAAGTTTTGGCCCGATCTTATAACAAACCCATTTTGCATAGAGAGATTAAAATCAAGGATCTAGTCCTCCGTGAGATCCCCAAACATTGCAAGGAGCTCAACGCAGGGAAATTATCTGAAAATTGGGAAGGCCATTTTATCGTTATCAAAAAAAGCGGCCTCGGTTCCTACGACATCACCCCCGAGCATGGCGAGCACATACCTAATCTTTGGAACACAAGGAGACTGAAGTTGTATCACAGATAATAAATCTGTCACAGTGTACTTTCCTTCAATCAATCTATCATTTTGTATGACGATCTCATATCAATGATAAATTTACGTTTGGTCCGCATACATCTGAGTATTTTCTCTACATTATAATACTTTTTCTAATATATCCAACAAGTACTTCTAAACACGGATTACAGATTATTTGTTGTTTCGGCCAAACAATCATCTAAATACATTACAGATCATTTTTTGCTTTAACCAAGCCGATCTATCAACACACATTCGCGGTATTTTAATCTTACACCAATGAAATACTTGTGTTCGATTGCCCTACCTTACAGTACTTTTCTAATACATCCAACAAGTACTTCTATACACAAATTACAAATCATTTGTTGCTTTAGCCAAATCGATCATCTAAATACATTACAGATCATTTGTTACTTCGGCCAAATCGATCATCTAAACTATATTACAGATTGTTTGTTGCTTTGGCCAAATAAATCATCTAAACTACATTACGGATCGTTTATTGCTTCAGCCAAATCGGTCATCTAAACTACATTAAGGATCATTTGATACTTCGGCCAAACTGATCCTCTCATATATCATAGATCATTTACCATTTTGGCCGAGCCGATCACATATCACACTGCTTTCCATACATTATCGTTGGTACTTTATACGGTTAGTACGGTTAATTGGTTTGTCCTTAACTATTGCTTCACGTATCTATATTATTATTCTTGTTGCATGCACATATAACATAATCATATTCTTCACTCTTCGTTAGAGCTATCACTTGAAGCGTTACCTGCATTAGAAGGTCCTACCACGTCCCTTATATCACTTCTACGTAACTTTTTTCCCTCTCTGACCATTCTCTGTTTAAACGATCCGATTCTTTAAATCATGAGTTCTAAATATGCAGATCGGATTACCTCCATCTCACATTCTGTACCTTGAGTAGTCAAACCATCATATACCCTCTGACTTTCAGCTTTCAATCTCTTCAATTCTGCCGCAAAGAACGATATTAGTGCAACCATCTCCCTCTCGTATCTACCACCTACCTCATTTTTCACCTACTTACTAAGAAAAAGTTCGCTCAGCTTATGTTGATCTTCCTTCAGTGTGTCTTCCAATTACTTACAACGATAGTCCACTTGTCATTTTGCACGACATACATCCGAATTCCGAGTTTCCAACACTGTCATGAATTCGTCCATATGACAAATCAGAGACATTTAATTTTCATAACTTGCACATTCAACCCACTTCGAATCATAACTTATCTCTAAACGCAACAGATCCTCATCTAGCGTCGTATTCGCACTTCGAAGTTTGTCATTTTCAGACTGATATTCCAGTATGTCTAGATGCTGCGATTGCACAGTCCGCTCTAGCTTGCATATTTTTTTCTAATTCTTTTTTATGACTTCATTTTGTTTTGGCAACCTTACCTCATACTTATGATCATGAACTCAAACATCATTTATCTCCGCCTCGAGCTTATTAACTTGGAACTGCAACTCTTTCATATTATTTCCTTCCCCCTTCAAAGCGACCAGTAGTTCTATAATTTGCGTTGGCGCAGATAGCACTTCAACATCTCGTTGACTATCCCGTCCCGAGCTACTTCCAACTATAACACCCTTTTGTTTTATCTCCTCTTCTAAACTTTCTATCCTTCTCAAACTGACAGCCAATACGGCCTCTTTCTCTCGTAGAGTATCAGTCAGGAGTGTTATTAGATTTTTTTTCTTCCGACATCTTTGCCCTCAATTTTTCTTCTAATTCAGTAGCACTATCTCGGGCACCCTGACTCGATCTTAGCTCAACGCTCATTTGTTCATTCTTGGTACGTAACGCATCGCAATGACTTTGAATAGTATCCAGATCAACCTATCACAATATATTACATTTATAATAGTTCTTCATAATAATAAAGTATATAACAGTTCACAAGGTTACATCAAGAACATAGTATCTGAGTAAGTTAGATATGTCATTCTGTTCTAATAACAAACATATTTCATTTCTCATCAAATAGTATGAAAGACTAGTTACAAGAAGACGAGAGTACTCTATTTGCGACACTTCTGGACATGAGATGACTGCCGCTTGTCCCTCACCATCTTCCTATTCGGTACCTGTACATCTACAGGCGTGGCAAAGGTCACAACCTCCGGCTGGCGTTGTTTACGCCGCGTTTGGGGTATTAGATTCTCAACCTCCTACTCTTCTGATGACTCCTCCCATGACCTAGGAATAGGTTGTTCACCAACAATTCCTCCTTCACCTCGGGTAAACCACAGGTTTTCTGGCTTGGCATTTTCTACTTAAAAATCTTTCCCACATCCCATCACGAGCTTCGTAAATTTGTTCTCTACTCTAGCTAATTCCCCTCCCCCCCCCCATTAAACTCGACAATACTTTCTATATGACGTTCATAATCTTTTCGAGCAGTGACTTTTGCTCGCGATGGATAAAGGTGCTCCTTCAGTATCATTTGCGCTTTACGCAACCACTGGCGTGTATCTTTCAGTAACACACCTAAATCCCTCACATTCGCCTCTAACTTTATTCGAATATCCACTTCTTTCGACAGCCGTGTTACTAAAGACATTTTTGGCTCCTCTTGCTGCGATAGCTCGTCCTGTAATATCCTTAATTCACCCTCTAATTGCTTTTGGACCTCTATTTACTCTTTCCAAAACCTGAAAAATTCAATTCTCATGGCCCTCCGATCCTACATAAAGCCAAATGCATCAGGTAAAGATTTTACATCACCCCATATAATAAATACACCAGCTCGAGCGGAATATTTTTTCACCTCTAAACTTTGGCGATTGCGTGCTTCTTGAGCTAAAAACATAACCCGAGTTGGGTCTGGAACTATACATCTCTCCCTCAAATGCTCAACATAAGCCTTTTTTATCCCTTGTTCACTATCTAGTTCGACCTCAAAATACAATGTCAGAACTAATAACTTACTCTGATACCTCCCCTTATCACTTGAGTTGTTAAAACAAGTCAGTTCTTTTGGTTTTCGAACTAATATCCCCCTTTCCTCTTCCTTTCTTAACACCTTGTCTCTGTCTACTTCTATCTTAGCATATTTACATTCCAGATCATATAACTCTTTAAATGTTTTCTTCTCTAAATTCAACTTAAATTGCCTTCTTTCATATTTAGCTTTGTTAAGTACCTGTTGAATACGGGCCACGGAGTCCCTTGCTCTACTCAACGACCTCTCCAATTCGGAGTTTGTTTTTCTCAAATGCTCTATCTCTTACATAGATTACATATATCTTGTTTCAATGCAATCATTTACAAAAACATATTTTAAAAACATTACTCAAAATAAAAATAGTGTACAATTATACAGAGTACTATTTCTTCCAAATCAAACGAGCTAAAAAGCAGAAGATATGATACCACATAATATTTAAAGAGGCTTACTAATGTCTACATCAGAAGGAGATTTTAGCATCTTCCCCAGAGAGGAAACTGTCTCAGCACGTTCCAACAGAGGGTCCACTATTTGCTCCATAGTATGGACTGGCTCAGCACTGCCTGGAGGAAGGTCTGAAACTTTCTCAGGCATACTAGCTGCATCACCAGCCATCTTTTCCTCCTTAGCAGGGAACTCAACCTCACCATATCTGCCATTCCGGGTCAGCTCCACGTCATCAACACTCAATCCAAAACAATAGTACGATTTGATAAAATGGTCTTTTTCCAATAAGACTGCTACAACCGTATTAGACATGAACTTGTCATGCTTTGACAACTCATTGAACTTTTCTACAACTGCGGTAACATCTGCAGCCCTCCTCTCCCTCTCCAACTAAAAGTCACCCTTGAGCTCTTTTACGCGAGCTGACTGAGACTTGAACTTCACCTTTAGAGCATCAAATTCTTGGCTCCTCTTGTCCAGGCATTGTCTTGCCCCCTTCATCAACGTTGAGAGTAGCCAATATAATAAAAGGAAGATTCAATTAAATAGTTTAACTCAGTTCAAATGTCACATCAAGTAACAGTTTTCAACCACATATCGCGAACGTATGATTGAGATACTCATCTTCGAGCTACTGTGAGTTCGTCCCAGCCATATGACAGTGCCTCCATTATAACTCTTGCATCTTGGCCCAGTATAAGGGCTAGTTCGGTGAATGTCCTCCTCCAAAAGCCGTTTTCTTTTCGACAAACTCTTTTTAGCTCCCCCAAGCACAGACACGCTCACATCAGGTTTTTCCTGCGTGACACTAGCAGCAGGCTTTGCGATCTCTTATTCTATGGACACAACCCCAACAGCTGAGGTACTTTGTTGCGCTGGTTTTGGAACTTTATGAGTGACCCATTTGGTCATCTGAGGTACAAACGGTGGAGGGCTAAGCAAATCAGCAACGGTCTCTACAGCTTTCCCCTCGGCCATAACTCATTTTTCTTGAGCTCGCTGAACTTTTGGCACTACCGAATCTACTCTTTTGTATCTTCGGATACCCAATTCATTGAGTACCTCATTAGCTCGTATTGATCGCGAGCAACATAATCAAACAGACTGGTCTTATCTGGAGTAGCTAACGGTTTGGGCTCTGCCAATAAAAAGGAATAGAACATCAGTTAAACAACATACATACATAATTATTGATTATTCAAAGGTTGGCCAGCATTACTTACTCGGATTATAATATCTATGGTTCAGCTCGAGCGTTGGTTCATCTGGAACCTACAAACTGTTACCCTTAACCCACACTAGGTGGTCGTTCCATAGTCTACCTATAGATTCAAAATCAAAGAACTTCGGCCTAGCCGAATCACTATACATGTAACCATTATTTCAACCCCCCCCCCATATACTTAAACTTGTAAAACTTTAAAACTTCTCCAGCTACGAACTGCTTCGTAGTCCCTTCCTTCCTCCATTTTTCATTCAGTGCCTCACATACCCTCATCATCTCATACAGGTAACACATTCATGACCCCTTTCTAAAAATAAGTCAGCGGAATTTTAAAGTCGTATACAACCTGATTTAAGAAACATAAAGACCCCCCACTTGGGCCTGATAACCCAATCCCATTGTAATACGAGAGGTTAACCCCCTCACTAATACCTTTATTTTTCTTTCACTTTTCCAAACATGGAACTTGATAGTACATTGCTTCCTCCCCTTTTTAGAGACCTAGGCTCTGAGCTGAAGACCTTGGTCCACCACGTACCTCTCCCACTCTCCTGGACATTTCTTTTTATTTTTCAAGTACTCTTTCCCTACATCCACCCCCTCGGGGTATATGATAAAGACTCTTTCTTTCTCCCTTCCATACTCCCTCTCCTTTATGCCCTCAGATCTACTGGGCCCCACCACCTTTATCGTCGTCCCCACACTATTAATAGTTTCCTCCATTGTACTACACTCGTCCCCCCATCCTGAAGACGATGTTTCCTCAGAACTGGACGACACTACGAATTTGCTAGCAGGAATACTAGGTTTAGAACGTATACTAAACCTACAGATATAGATACATATTTTATCATTATCGCCACATTATAAACAGTGCAAACAAACTTACCTTCTACCCAGTCAATACGTATTTTCTTTCTCTAACAGGATCACAACATATACCACAATTCCTACATTACAGGCCTTCTCTCATATTTATTTTCAAAATCACCTAAAACTCCATATTCTGAAACCAACTATAAAGATTACTACATGACACATGTAGTAGCATATTCCCCAGATTCGACAAGAGTAAGCCAGCAAAGTGTAGTCGAAATCATCCACACATGATCGAAGGCCATCATTCGAAAAGTTACTATAAGTCCTTGACTTGCCAAAGTAGTTGTTGAAGCCTTGTTAAGAAAGAACTGCTGGAGATCTGCAAAGTTCGCCCACTCCCCCAGAATAGGAGACTACTTTCTTTTTGAAAAACTGCATGTATGACTATAAATACAAGCAGAGAATAGATTCTACAGGACCGCAATCAGATCGAAATGTATTCGAATAAAAAAAAAATACTGAGGCAAAATATTCAAATAATAAAAAATTTATTCGAACAGAGAATTTTGTTTTCTTCAATAGACACAGAAACGAGATGAAACACAACAGAAAAAAGAGCAAACTCGAAGGAATGATAGAATAATAAGTAAGCAATACTCTTCTTGTCTACTCTGGATCAGAGACTAATCACAGGCTATATGAAGATCAGATAAGAAATCATTCAATTGAAAATTCAGACAGAATAATTATTTACTCAGAGTGTGTGTGTGCGCGTAGTCAACGTAAAACAATACCATGCATTCAACAGACCCAACATCCAGAAATAAGACACTATTAAGGAAAGTTGTTTCAACTTAGGCCTCTCATCGGTGGTTACTCGAAATCACTGAGAATTGACTAGCTAACACTCTGTACGAAATATGAATATGAATAATATGCATAGAAAGACTCATATTTTGTCAAATAAGCAGCGCACTGTGAACTGGGAGATCTTATGGACAGAAAATCAATTATCATTAATGGTGTCAAGTTAATTAATATAGACTCCATATCTCTCATCTCCACTAAATTAACTGTACTAAACTCAAGATCAAACAGGTCTTGAAAAGGTTATAATGTAGGCACGGGTAGGCATATAACGGAGTAGGTGTTTTGTAAGCATTCTGAGACTACAGTTACACTCTTTCCCTTTCTTCTTTCAAAAAATGTTTACCAATTGACATTCTTCCTCTCTAAGGAGTACACATATATCAAAACACTTCTTCATCTACTTCTTGCCCCTTTTTCTTTTCTTTTCTTTTCTTGTTCCCTTTTTTTTTATTTTCTTTTTTTTAAGACCTAAAGTTACATACTATCAAAGATATGGGGGAATACAATTTATTCTTTCATTAAGCTTTTCTAACCCCCCCCCCCCCCCCTTATATTTTGTAACTGAAAAGTCTAAGAACAAATGGGTAAATTAATAAAGAATTTAGGTAGAAATACAAAAGACTTATTTTCAGGCACAAAGGGCTACAAATGGAAAAAAATATGGTTATGAATAACGAAGGCCAAAAAATGTGTAGCAATAAAAAGCCTATTATCATATCTTCGGTCTCACATAGTATATTTCATCTCGAATCAAGTATAGGAAATGTTCTATTAGACTAAGTTGATCTTGAAGTTATCATTTGACAATTGAATAAGGAAACAAAATAAGATCACAAACAACAAGATCAAATAGATGAGTAAATTTCATAACACTCAAAGCTCATAAATAAGGTTAGATCCTCATAAAACATTAGGTATGAAGTCTCTACATGAATCCTAAAGTATAATATCAATGAGTGTCTATCTATCTAAGCATGCAATGGTTAACTGCCGTGAGAGAAATCAAATCCAATTAAACACTATACTGAACTGTCCTAGCATTAAATTAGAAAGCGTATCTGACCAATCATATATCACTGTGATAATTTAACAAAATAGTGCAAAGAGGAAGTAAAAGACATACCTAATCAATAGAGCAGACATAAATTGAGCATCTTAGAAGCTCAAACTTCATAGCATCTAACGGCTTGGTGAAAAAAACTGCTAGCTGACTCTCTGTAAGATCATACTCAACACTGACTATCTTACGCTCAACAAGATCATGGATGAAGTGGAACCAAATGTCGATGTGCTTGGTTCTGGAATGTTGTTCAGGATTCTTGGAGATATTGATTGCACTCGTATTATCACTAAAAACTGTCATCGTCCCCTGGACTATTCCAATGTCATGCACCATCTGTTTCATCCAAATCAATTAAGTGTAACAACTACCCGCAACAACATACTCCGCTTCTGCTGTGGATTAAGAAATACAATTTTGCTTCTTACTCTGACACACTACAAGATTATTTCTAATATAATAACATCCACCAGAAGTACTCTTCCTATCATCTGCATTACCTGCCCAATCTGTATCAGAATACCCAATAACCTCGTAGGTTATGTCATGTGAATACCACAAGCCAAAATTAAAAGTCCCACATACATAATGACTAATATGCTTAACAACCTATAAATGGGACTCTTTCGGACTACCTTGATAACGAGCACAAATACATACACTAAACATAATATCAGGATGAGTAGCAGTAAGATAAAGTAAACTACCTATCATTCTTCTATACATCTTTTGATCAACATCCTTACCTGACGAGTCCTTACTTAACTTTGTAGTGGTACTCATAGGTATCCTGGCATGTTTTTGCAGAAAAGAGAGACCAAACTTATTCACAAGATCTCTGGCATACGTGGATTGAGAAATAAACATTCCTTTCTCCATTTGACGTATTTGGATACCTAAGAAATAAGTTAGTTCCTCAACCATGCTCATCTCAAAATTTCTTTTCATTAAAGATGTAAAAGATGTGGTTAGTGAACTAGAAGTAGAGCCAAACACAATATCATCAAAATATACCTGTGCAACAAGCATCGCACCTCTCTTCTATTGGATAAAGAACATTTCATCAACTCCCCCTCGAACAAATCCCTTGGCTAAGATAAAATTGGAGAGCCGTTCATACCATACACGAGGAGCTTGCTTCAAACTGTAAAGAACTTTTTTCAAGTAGAACACGTGATCTGGATGATGAGGACCCTCAAACCCTTTTGGTTGGGCCACGTACACCTCTTCCTCTAAGAGCCCATTCAGAAAAGCACTCTTCACATCCATCTGATATAACTTGAACTTTTGATTACAAGCAAGAGCAAGCAGTAGGCGAATAGACTCAAGCGTTGCAGTAGGAGTAAACGTATCAGCAACATCAACCCCTTTTACTTGATTGTACCCTTGAGCGACCAATCTAGCTTTATTTTGAATTAAATTCCCAAGTTTGTAATATTTGTTTTTATAAACCCATTTAGTTCCAATGATATTTGTACTTGAAAGAAGTAGAACCAAATCACAAACATCTTGACGTCGAAACTGGCGAAGCTCATCTTGCGTTGTATGTAGCCAATATTCATCTGAAAGAGCTTCCTTTACTGTTGCTGGTTCGATCACAGAAACATAACAAACACAGTACACCGTTTCATGGTGTTGGCTCCTAGTCTGAACCTGAGAGGTAGCATACCTGATGATATCGACATGGGAGTAATCCTTACGAATTTGATGCCATCCGGGTTGTGGTACACTTGGGACGGGAGGGAGTGGTGGAGTAAGCAAAGGAGAGCCAAGCTTTGATGTAGGGCTTGATGCAAGAATGTCACTAGTAGATGTTTATAGATTTTCCATTGTACTATCATCTTTTCTCGCATCTGCAGAACCAATGGTATAAGTATTATCAACAACCACATTACAAGACTCCATCATCACATTGGTCCTTAAATTGTAGACTCGAAAAGCTCTACTATTTGTTGAGTAGCCCAATAAAATACCTTCATCACTCTGAGAGTCAAATTTCTCAATGTTCTCCCGATCTCTAAAGATAAAACATTTACTCCCAAAAACCCAGAAGTAGTTGACATTTGGCTTCTTTCCAAACCACAGTTCATAGGGTGTGCTTAAAGTAAGTAGATGTAGATACACTATATTAATGTATAATACCCAGTATGAATGGCCTCCACCCAAAAATGTGCCGGAAGATCCTTGCTGTGAAGTAAGGCGCACCCCATTTCTTGAAGAACTCTATTCTTCCTTTCTGCAATCCCATTTTGTTGTAGAGTGATTGGAGCAGAGAATTCATGTTTAATCCCATTAGAAGTGCAATACTCAATCACCCCAGTATCCTTAAACTCTTCTCCACGATCACTTCAAAATTTATCAATAGTGCAATCTTTCTCATTTTGTATTCGAAGCGATATACTACGGAATTCTTCAAAAGTATTAGACTTCTCTCTCAAAAGTGCTATCCATGTATAACGTAAGAAATTATCCACCATTACCAAAATATACCTTTTACCTTCTAAGGATGCCGCTCTCATAGGACCCATCAATTCCATGTGTATTAGGTCAAGAATCCGAGTAGTAGCAATATTGTTAGACTTCTTGTGAGAGCTCTTTATTTGCTTGCCAATTTGACAAGGACCGCACACCACGTTGCTCAATCTTCCCAACTTCAGAACTCCCCGAATAAGCTCTTTACTTATAATATTGGATAAATCATTAAAGTTTATACGTCCCAACCTTTGATGCCATAAGTCCACATCATTCAGTTTTGCTTTGTTACATAGTATAGCTTCTTGCTGAATAGCATAGCAGTTATCAGCGGTTCTAGCAGCATGCATCACATATTGTCCTTGAGAGTTTAAAACATCACATCTACCTCTGGAAAACATAACAGTGTAATCTGTATCACATAGTTGACTGACAATAAGAAGATTTACCTTCACCCCCTTAACCAGGAGAACATTATCAATTGCTAGAGTACCAAGTCCTTCGGCCTTTTCCTTTCCTACCACAGGTGATATGCTCCCATCACCAAAAGTAACATCACCTCCCTGAATATCCTCTAGGTGATTTAGCTTGGACTCATCACCAGTCATATGATGAGAACACTCACTATCCATATACCATTGAACTGACTTGAAAGCATTCAGAACAGTTAGTGCAACATTGCACCTTATCTGAGGTACAAAATCTAACTTTCGTACCCAAATGCTTTGAAGATTTTTTTGACCTGTAGTTTTCTGTGAAAAATATCTAGACACATTCTCACTTTTCTCATTAGTAGAAATCACATTTGAATTATATTTATATCCATTGAAAGAGGAAGCATGTGGTTGATAAGGTCCAACAAATCTACAGTATGATGCAATATGTCCCTTTCGACCACATAAACTACAATAATAAATTTGAGAATAAGAGGCCCGTTTGGTGTGATTACGTGTTGTGGATATCATGTTATATTTGGGCACCAAAGTAGGAGCAGTTGCTTTCACAAACTTAGGGATTTGAGGAGTCTTGGCATTAGGAAGAGGTTCCTTATATCCTAGACCTCTTTTATCACTATCCGTCTTCCCCATACATAACATTTAATCAATGTTCATGGCCCCATGACTGAACTTCTCAAGTTTCTGCTGAGATAGAACTACATCAAGATTGGCCGAATGAAGTTCGTCCAAAATGAATTTCATTTTCTCTTTTGCATCATTAACTTCTTTTTCCAAAAGCAAAACTTTGTCATAAAGGCCTTGTTTCTCACTCTCAAGTGCCTCTATCTTGTGACTTGTATTCTCAGTTTTATTTTTAAGATCCCACTTAAGTGTATTAACTTGGTCTTTCAAGACTTTGCTCAGTTTACCTAGTTTTATACATTTAAAGAGAGTCTGATCATACAAGTCGTCTAGACTCGTGTCCTCAAAATCATTTTGTTCTTGAATACTCTGATTTTCATCAGAATTTTCAAGTTCAAAAACATCAAAGTTATTATTGCCATAATTAAGGACTGCAGGATATGCACAATAATTTCTGGTATCAACTACTTGGGGATGACTCTCATTATTATCATGTTCATCATCACTGTCATCCCAAGTAACACTGATATTCATAGCTTTATGATTTGTTCCAAATTTTTCAATAGGACAGCTATGGGCATAATGACCAAACTTGTGACATTTATAACATTCAACTTGACTAAGGTCAGTATCAGTGTTGGTCTGCTGGTTATAGGTTTTGACCCGATCATGAAGGTCGTGATTTATAGTTCAATAATTGCACTTGTTTTTGTTCTTGTTTTTGAAACTGACGTTTCTTCAAGATTTTTTGAAATTGTTGACTAATAAGAGCAATTGATGAATCTATATCCAAACCTTCATCATCATCTGAGATATAAGAGTGATCAACCTCTTTGGAACCCTTGGAAGAAGAGAAGTAAGATGAAGACTTGAAAGTATCACTCTTATTCTTCTCAGGGTTTTCAATTCTCATCTCAAGTTCAAACGTTAGCAATTTTCTAGCTAATGTATCGGGTTTCATTTATTTAAATCTTGAGCTTCCTTGATAACATCAGATCTGGATCTTAAGCACTTAGGAAGAGCCTTATGAATTTGCGAACAATTTGAACATCAGAATAAGGATCTTCTAATACGGCACTATTATCTACAATATCACTTAGTCTCGCATAGAACTCATCAAAAGGTTCATTTTCACTCATTCTGATATTCTCAAATTGTGGCGTAAGCATTTGAAGCTTACTTTCTTTTACTGTATCATCGCCTTCATGAGTTCGAACTAGGATGTCCCAAGCTTCTTTAGAAGTGGTACATGCAGAGATATATCAAAACTTACATTGACTCATAGCCATAAAGATTGCATTGAGGCCCTTGGAATTATAACCAACAATATCCTTTTCTTCTGTTGTCCATTGGTTCTTAGGCTTAAGGACCTCCATAGTACTCCTTGGTTGACCTTGCATTACAGTAGAGGGTGTCCATCCATCCTCAACAGCAATCCATACATCTTCTCTGATTAATTGTAAGTATACAATCATTCAGACTTTCCAGTATGGGTATTCTTTACCATCAAAGGCTGAAGGGCGATTTATAGGACCTCCAAACTTCTCAAAACTCATTATTCTCAAGTAAACTATCCGGGATCCGCGCTTAGGTTGTTACACCTCTTAACGTGATCGCTCTGATACCAATTAAAGTAACTAGTCGCCTGAGACTAACCAATTTCAATTGTTTTAGGTCTATATCAATAGGTCCAAATTCCTTTAAATTAATGGTCTACGCTTAACCTAAATTAAGTCGATACGATATCTAATGTCAAGCAAGCAATGGAAATTAAAGACAAGGCAAAGATTTTTAACCCTTAGGGGAACCTTTCTCAGGAGAAAAATCCATAGGTCATTATCGGATCACACGACAGCTAAACAATCTACTATTGAAAAATAATTACAATAATTTAATCACTTATAGACTCAATAAGCACCTTCCATGGTTATATCTCTTCCAATTAATCTTCTTGCAATCAATTTCGCGTTCTCGCAACGCCTCGCTCCAATCTCATGTTGAAGCTCCTGATCTTGAATCGCTCAAGTTCTTCAATCTAGTCCTTCAATACATGAATAAGGTTTATTGATCAATTGATTGATTCAAGGTTTGAGTGTGATTTGATTCTCTCTTGAATCTCTCAAAGATAGATCTTTCTTCACTCTAAAAAATAAGCCCTCAAAAAATAGGTTTTCAAGAAAGTGAGTCTTTAAAAAATGGTAAGTATGTCTTAGAAGGAAAATATAAAACACGGGCTCTGTTCGAATAGAAATTAATCTATTCAAATAGGAATCAAACTGATGAAAGTTATTCAAACAACAATTAATCTATTCGAATAGAAATGTATTGTTGAAAATTATTCGAACAAAAATTAATTTATTCGAATAGAAATGCAACTATTAAAAATTATTCGAGCAAAAATAATTCTATTCGAATACAATTCAAACTGTTGCAAAATATTCGAACAGCATTAAAAGTTATTCGAACAGAAGGAATCTTTCCAGTTCTATTCGAATAGAAAATAATCTATTCGAATAGAAGTTATGTTTTCTTTAAGGAGACATTCTTATTACTTTTTATACTCTGTAAAATACATAGGCTTGACTTTTTAGAACAAAGAGTTAGAAACCCATTACCTGTTTAGAGTCTGTCAGTCCAACTGAAGTTGCTCCACGTGTACTCACTGACCCCGGATAACCATGAGATAATGCTAACGCCTTCTCTAGACACTAAAAGAAACAAACTCCAAAATTGGATTTTTCAGTTTTTTCCTATTTTTTCCCACCAACGTTAGGAACCTTGTGTTTTATATGTTAAAGAAATACAAGGCCAACAACTTTAAATTTTACCTAATGTTTTATGTATATAGAAGCGCAATGCCAATAGCTTTCAATAGTACCCATCAACGCTAAGACCCTAACGTTGGGAATTCAAAAGTTTTTATTTTATATTTTTTTTTCATGAATACTAAGTTTCTAGCATTGATAACTTAAAAAATATTGTTTTTATCCAAAATGTTTAGGGTAGTGGGAATAGCTAGCAAAAACAAGTTTTTGTTAAGTACTCCTCTTTTTAAAGAGGAGGACTACTAAGCGGAGCGAGATCTAGCAAAATAATGTAGTGAATTTAGAACAACCCATAACAAGATCATACTAATGACTCATCACCGCCTTTGTAGGGACATATCCCTCGACCTAGTCCAAATTTGAACTGCCTCAGTATCAGACTTACGCATTATACACGTGACATATACAATCAGCATTAACACCTAGACCACGAACTGATAAAGAATGTGGATCGAGCACTACAACAAAGTATGAACAAGTTAAAGGCACCTGTCTCCCCAAAACTAACAGTTATACATTCAACTACCACTTACCTCATTATCCAGAGAACGTGCTTCTACATGATAATAAGCTACAGGTAAGGTCTATATAAAGAAAAAGTTCCAAAGAAGATAAGGAGAAGATTTTCTAGATTCTAATACAGGGATTTCTAGATTCTAAACCCCACAAAAGTTCTTATTTTAAGATTAAGTATTTCTAGTTCAAGAGATTACTTGTAATAAGATATCAACCTCAAGCAATAAAAGTTACAGTTACTAAAATCCCAACTCGAGGTAATGGTTTTTCACCTATTCAAAGGTTTTCCATGTTAAGTCACTTATGTCATTTCTTATATTATACTTATATTTGTCGCATACACATTTGGTGTAAGATTTAATTTTAGGTTATTTCGAGCTACAGAATTAGGCCATTACATTTGGTGCCATCTGTGGGAAAGAAGATATTTTCTACGATATCATAAGGCATACATTTACTTAACTATCCATTTATAATCATGGTCTTTTCCAAGCGACCAACATCAGGAATCTAGCTCGATATTTTTGTTGAACCGGAATAGCTTGCTGAACTACGGGCAAATCTCTACGCCAAAATGGAGAAGCGTAATGAACTCGAGCGTCAGTTAACTCTTGACCATGAACTCTGTGAAAAATAGCTCGAAAGCGAGCGTCAAGATCATTTGACAGCATTCAAGAGACATGAATAATAGATGGCAACTATGCAGACTGCATTACAAGCTTTGCAGGATACTCAATAGGCTCCCCATACTAGTGATCGTGATTAAGTACCAGTGAACTCCCAAGTTTCTATATGAGAATGATTAGTACCTCAAGGAGCAACCAACAAATCCATTTCCAGAAATTTTCAGCACGAACCACAAGCTTCAATATATTTGGGAAGAAAAGTTTTGCCCGATATCAGTAGGGGTCTCTGGCCTTCCAAGCGTCAAGAGGAGGTGTAGTGGCCTTAACCTTAGATTCTAGTACGTGAACGCTTGAGCGAGGGCACCGATACTCATAATCCTCGACCAGCACACCAACTCGCTCAGGCAATACGTTAGTACGCCACACAAGAACACATGGATCAATACATCAAAGAGTTTATTGAAGCTCAAGTTCTAGGTAGTAAAGATGATTTCACCAAATTGCAAGGTAGTCTGATTGCCAAAGAGTTATTTGATATGAAAATACCAATAAGTTTCCATACTCCGAAGATAAGTAAATATAAGGGTACTGATCCGAAAGAGCACATTCAGCAATTCTATGATTCACTGGAATTGTACTCAAATCTCAACCATATTCTATGACGTCTGTTCGCAACAAGTCTACAGGGAGAACTACTACGATGGCTCCATTCTCTACCTGAAGATTCCATCCTCACATTCGACTAGCTACAAAATAATTTTGTCAAGACTTGTACTCATAATAAAGACAAGGAAGAGAATTTATGTTCTCTTATTAGTCTCAAATAGTCATAAGGAGAGAAGCTAAAGTTTTTGTAAATAAGTTTTTGGAGATTACAAGAAAAGTGGATAATCGATCAGAAAACAACCGTTACTGCTTTTACAAATATGCTACAACTCGATTACAAAACAAAGGAGAATTTCTTCTTAAACAAACCCACGACCTTGGAGGATATGATCACCAAGGTTAATGGGTATGTTGACCTGGAAAGGATGATTACCGAAGGGCATAAATCTACTAAATATGCCCTAACCACTAAAGATCAAAACACATAACATAACAGGGTACCAAAGGAGGACCAGGGTTATCAAAAGCATTCTGAAGCAAACATCGGCAAACCTCGAAAAGGTAATTTACTTCCCAAATCGGTCCTCCCCAAAATGAATGTTCGAATCCCTTCAATTTTTCCTGTTCTAGCAAAAGACAAGTTCTACAGTATATCTCAACCGCTGGAACCAATTGAAGGCAGACCGTACTGCATGTATCACAGGGTAAATTATCATGAAACTGACAAATGTTATGCTTTACAGAGGTTGTTGGAGTATATTTTCAAAGGCGAGAGAATGCACGAGTATATAGTTGATCTGGAATTATACAAGAATGAGAGTAACAAGACATAGGTCAAAGTAGTCCAGGTCGAAGATCAAGCTAATAAGAAGTACTTGTACCATATGTACCATAGCAATATGATTGAGATCTACTAGATTAACAACTCTTCCAGATTCAAGCGACGGATATTATTTGAGTGTTGCGATCTCACACCTTAAGATAAAGAAGCCAAACTTTTTCCTGAATCGGGCAATCGCCAACTTGAGATTTCATTCGAGGATTGTGATATCAGTCACGTTAAATTTCCTCATCATGGTACACTGGTTATCATGCTAAAGATGAAGAAATTTTGTATGCACACAATGATGATTGATACTGGCAGCGGTATTAAAATTATCTTTCAGAGCACGATCGAACAAATAGGATTGGCCGATCAAGATATTCCAGGCAACATCGATATCAGTGGCTTTAATGGCTCTAAAGAAGAATAAGTAGGCAAGATCATCTTACCTATCACCGCTAGACCAGCTTTAATGGGCCGTTGCTGGATCCACAACATGGAAGAAATTGCTTTCATGTATCATCAAGCACTTCGCTTCAAGCCAAATGGTGGTATCTATGAAATCAAAGGTAGTCAAAAGCACTCCCGTGCTTTCAAAAATATCATTTCTGCCATTCTCGATATATCTAACAAATACGCTGCATAACAATTATAGAAAGTTGGTCACATCGATGACCAACCTTCAACAGAGAACCTACAGAGTACATAGACATTGATAAACCTAGCATAGGTACTTATATTGGTACCAAGCTAGTCTAGTACGACAAGGAATTCCTCGTTCACTTCTTACGAATGAATTGGGATATCTTCACTTAGACTTTCAAAGAAATGCCTGGAGTCGATCCATCTAAGGCATGTTACAGATTGAGCATCAACAACAGTGCCACGGCAGTCAAACAGAAACAACGAAGACTCTCACCTTGCCTTCGTGATGAGGTCAACATTGAGATCAATAAGTTGATCACAGTGGGATTCATTCGAGAAGCCAACTACCTAGATTAGATTACCAACATTGTCGTAGTTCCAAAGAAAAATGGGAAAGTCCAGGTTTGCATAGATTTCACGGATCTAAACAAACACACTCCAAAGAATAGTTTCCCTCTTTCAATCATTCATCAAATTCTTGATTCCACTGTAGGTCACGAGTTCTTATCTATGATGGATCCTATTTTTGGATACAATCAAATACCTCTCTTGGAGGCCGATCAGGAAAAGACCACTTTCATTACTAAAAGGGGACTTTATTGTTATAAAGTCATGCCTTTCGAACTAAAAAATGTAGGAGGGACTTACCAGTGATTAATGATAATAATATTCAAAGCACACATGGGGAAATTTGTTAAAGTCTACATCGATGATCTTTTGTACAAAAGTTAAAAAGATCATATCACAGATCACTCTACGATCTTCCATATTCTACGTTCATACAGAATGCAACTCAATCCAGATAAATATCAATTCATAGTGCATTCAAACAAGTTCCTCGGCCATCTCATCTGTAAGAAGGGGATTGAAGCCAGCCTAGATCAGATTCGAGCTCTTCTCAATATGCCCTGTCTGAGAACAAAGAAGGACGTAGAGAAACTTGTAGGCAAGATTGCTGCTATCAAGTGATTTTTCTCTAAGTCTTCATATCGATGTCGGTGGCTGTTCTTACTACTCCGAGGGTGTACCAAATGAGGAAAAGTTTAGCCCAATAAAGAGATCCAGTGAACAGCAAAATGTGAGGCAGCTTTTCAAGAACTTAAAACCTATCTGGGGAAGTCTCCCATCATGGGCACCCCGGTAGACAATGAGGAACTAATTATCTACATTATAATTACAGACAATTCTATCATCTCGGTCCTCATTTAACTTGAGGGTAAGGTCAAAAGGCCAGTTTATTTCATCAGCAAAACCCTCACTTCAGCAGAAATGAGGTATTCTAAAATTGAACGATTCCTTCTAACTCTTGTTTACACTTCCTAGAAACTCAAACACTACTTCCAAGCTCATTCAGTCTAAGTCATGATGAACTACCCACTCCAGGAAGTTTTATCTAAAAAAGAAAAATCATGAAGAGTGCAACAATGGTCGGTCAGCTTGGGAAAACATGATATCAAATTTGAATAACGCCATTCCGAAAAAGGTTTGGCCGTTGCCAATTTTCTCATAGATTTTCCCCTAGAAGATCTCGATTGGGAGGAGCACGATCCTGACCTTACAGAAGAAATTACAGAATATCTACCCGCCAAGCCATTTAACGAACGAGCTGAATGGATTACAAGGAAAGGGTGGAGACTTCTTACAGATGGTTTCGCAGAACCCGCAGGGTCAGGGATTGCAATCGTATTGATTACCCCATCCGACAATAGAATTGAGAAATTAATTTGACTAGATTTTGAAGCTTCCAACAATGTCACAGAGCATGAAGCTTTAATTCATGGGCTTGACTTAGCACTCGAGTTTGGCATTCTCGAGCTATTAGTATATACAAATTCCTTACTCATCATCCACCATTACTCA
Organism: Kingdonia uniflora; assembly: GCA_014058105.1. NCBI lineage: Eukaryota > Viridiplantae > Streptophyta > Magnoliopsida > Ranunculales > Circaeasteraceae > Kingdonia > Kingdonia uniflora. The sequence continues at coordinate 523,992 of JACGCM010002331.1, read as the reverse complement.
GAACAATATAAGAAAAATGAAAAGATGATCGAATATGTAGCTCTCGACTATTTACCTCGAGGCAAGAATAGACGTGCCAATTCTTTGGCTTATTTTATCGGGTTCTTAGGTACAGAAGTACGATATCTACAGATTGAAGTAATTTCTACCCCTAGCATTGATCAATACTGAGGGCGATGATGAGGAAGATGACAATTGGCGGAAGCCTTTTATTGCCTACCGCGGCAAAAAGAATGAATGTGACAGGCCTTTTCCAATAAATCCAAAAGAATGCCGACAGTTGATCGAAAACTCAAAGCGTTATACAGTTCAGAATGGCCATTTATATCGCCAATCAGTGACAGGGCCTTATCTCAAGTGCCTCTCAAAGAAGAAAGTCAATGGAATGCTCAAAGAATTACATGAAGGAACTTGTGGCTCCCATGCTGTAGGTCGATCACTTGTAAACAGAGTAATTACACAAGAAGTATTCTGGACAGGAATGTGCAAGTAAGTAGAAGAGTACTCACATAAATGTGACACATGTCAATGACATTGACATATGATCTACGCCCTTATACTCAAACTACATACAAGCAAGGTATTCTAGCTCTTCAAGCGGTGGGTGCTCGATCTCGTGGGAAAATTTCCCAATACGCCAGGTAACCGACCTTTCTTACTCGTGGTGAAAGATTACATTGAGAAATAGGTGGAAGCAGTTCCTCTTTGTCGAACTAGAGAAGATGAGGTCATCTCTTTTATCTAAGAATACCTTATCACATGGTTCGGATGCCCCCTCCTGATTCGGACCGATAACGGGTCACAGTTCGTTAGAAAAATGGTTGTGGCCTTCCTCAACAAACACAATATCATTTATTCCCCATCCAATCCATACTACCCACAAAGAAATGGACAGGCCAAAATTACCAACAAAACCATAGTGGACGAACTCAAGAAAAGGCATCAATCATAGAAGAAAGGAAATTAAATACGGGAGCTTCCTTGCGTCTTATGGGTATACCATACTACACCAAAACAATCAACTGGTTATTCCCCCTTCTGCTTAGCTTATGATACAGAAGCCGCCATTCCAACAGAGTACCACTATCCTGTCTGAGATCGCGAGCTAATAGACGAAAAAAATAAGTTTAAGCCGGCATGCAATATGAACTCGATTAATGAAACTAGGGAACGAGTTGTTGTCAACCTAGGTTGATATTATCATATGCTAGCAAGCTCGTACAACAAAAGAGTTTGAAGTTGTGAGTTCAAAATTGGCGATCTCGTTATCAGAGAAATCCAATAGAGCAGAAAAGAATTGAACGATGGAAAGCTCACAGAAAATTGGGAAGGTCAATTCCTCATCGTTGGCCGCACTCTGGCCTTCTACTTGAGGGCGAAGCGTTACCAACTCCCATTCGTTTACATCACTTCCCCCAACATGAGCTTTACTCAACAGTTCATCTTTCTGCTTGATCACCCCCTGTAACTCTTGTTCTCTACAAAGAGGAACATTTAACTTATCATCACTATCTCTTAAATGTTCGTTTCCCTTCCTTACATGAGCTTGAACATGATCAAGATTAGCCTCCATCTCTCTGATACAAACTGATGGGTTAACCATGCTACCCTTAACAGTTGAGAACTCAGCGTCATTCTTTTTCTTCTTTGACTACTCTCTAACCTCGACCTTATTGGCTCGCGAATTGGTCATGACTAAATCCGGTTTTAACCTTGTAACCCTCTCATTCAGTTCGTTACAACATTTTTGGGCCATAAGAAGATCAATATCTTTAGTAGCCATGGCCTCACTCAACTGCTCAACTATACTTTTAGAAGCAGCTAGATCATCTCGAGCCTTCAGAGGTTCACTTTATTTCTTGGCCATTTGACCCTACAAACTAGCTATATGGTCGTGCAACTCTTTTTTGTCACCTCTAATAACCTGATACGATATTGTGCGGCATCCACTTTTTTACCTTTCACCATTAACAAGTCTATCCTACTTTTGAGTTTTGCTAATTTAGTCTGCGTACCTTCGAGCTCACTTTGTAAATTTTCTAATTCAGCATGTTTACTTTTGATCTTTCGAGTCAGATCGTCTACAGTCTTCATCGCCTTGGCAAATTGGATCAGTACTTTGACATATTAATCCTCCTTATCTTCATATGCCTCGCTCATTCTATCAAATTTAGCCCTAAACTCATTATTGTATTAAAGTGTGTGTTGCTCACTCAAACGAACAATCTCTAACTCGACCTACATCATCAAGCTCGATTCAGCAATACTTCACAGATACAATCAATACATAATACAAATAACTTTGCAGATTTCAAATAGATTTCTGTTTCTAACATGCCAGCAAGCTGAGATTATACTTCACCCTCAAACCATGAGGTTATCTCACACTAATGGCAATAATATCTACATCCTATTTCAAGGTACACATTCTTTATGTTTAACTTTTCTAACCTTCCAAAATAGTCTGAACATACTTTATTATTATCGTTCATCATTATTTATATCTTCCTTCTAACTTTACTTTGTAGCTCTAAAGTAACGCTGCATACAATTTAAATATTTCTAGCTTTTTTCTAACCTGTATCTCCGCTTGCGAAGTCAACAGAGTTGTTGAGGCATTTTACTCCTTAGCGAGCTTTTTCTCTAATTTCTCAATTCTCAGGCACATATCTTTAACTTCCTACAAATTAATGTTTACAAAGATCTCTTAGGCCACCCTAAATTAATCCTACAAATCAATGTACCATACACTTACAGTTTACAACCCTCACAAAAAACACAAACAAACTCCTAACAGTTTAGTCTACCTTCTCATTATCTCTCTCATGGTTGTCTAGATCAGTTCTAGCAGAGACCAAGTCTAGCCCTATAACCACACCTGGAAGAGAGCCGCCATCAACCTGGAGTTCCTTTTCCTCTTTGGCCTCTTCAGCATAGGGTCTTGCTATAATAGCTTTGAGTTTAGTAACAGAGTACCCCACTTCAAGAAGTTGGTACCCAAGGCTGTCCCGAGCAGCTGTAACTTCATCAACATTCTTCCTCGCCACATCCGTGAGCTCGCGTATCATCACCCGATGCGAGTCCTTCGCGAAAACCAAGCACTCCCTCTCCAAAGCCAATTCGGACTTGAGTTGAGCCACCTTCAACTCGAACTCGGCTCTCCCGCCCTCGAACTCAGCCCTTCCTTCCTTGATCCCAAGGCAGATACCCTTCAGCATGCGAGTGCCTACAGCAAAAAAAGATATATGTTTTGCTCAAAAGCAAATACAAAGTTCAAATATCATACAGGTATCAATTTACCCTGCTCAACTCCAACTGTACGGAAGCATTCAGCTTCTCAATACCCACTTGAGCTGCCGGCCTCAGCCTGTTCTCCATAGCCAGCAGCTCATCCTTCACAACGGTCCCACTCTCCATATCCTTTACCCTGCTCACAACAGCAAACAAATCTACCCTCTTCTTCTTCACATTCATCTCGACCTCACCACTTACCGTGGTCCCCGAGGCTGAGCCACCCTTTATTGCCTTCCTCTTTTAATGCCTTTGAGCTAGCTTGCTCAAAGCAGTACCCCCAGAACCAGCCTTCAGCGACATTGAAGCAGCCTTTGGTAATATCGTAATTCGATAGCATTGGTATCGTAATTCCTTTAGTCGGTACCGTAATTCGATAGCACAAAAGAATCATCATATAGCCACTTAGCAGAATAAACACAAAGTTGATAGGACTCACATGTACTTGGATTAGGTAATAGTTACTAACACAACTTGACAGACCAATTAGTCTTAGTCTAAGTATCCCTAATTAGTGCTCTAGCTATAGAGATTTAATATTTTTTTCATCTTTCCCTTCCTCTTTCTTTTACATAAACTTTTTTAGCTTTTCAATTCCTAAATTTGTCCTGAACACGAACATGACACAAACCTTAGTTAAATACGATTACCAATAGTGGTGGATATAAAAATTGAAGGGGATGGATATTTAATAGTATTACCTCACATAATTTATTTATGATTCCTATCAACATAAAGGGGAGGACCTATTTTGATTGATTGTTATTTAGGTAAATGTTGGTGACTTTTGAATGTCTCAATTGATCAAGATATTTTTGGATTTGTTGAGATGATGCCTCACATATATTTTCCAATTTAAAGGAGTTCGAGGAGACTAATTGCATGTAGCTGAAATACTAAGTGTCTATTACTCATTAAATTTCTTCTCAATAAATCGCTAAGACAAAACACTAAATTTGATTTTTTAACAAACGTGCTTGAATTTTTGAAATTTCTAATTATAATTCTTCCATCATATTTTTTATATACTAGATTTATTCTTCTTTAGTTTATGTCACTCATGTGCCTCTTTTGGGGGTTTTGTTGAGTCATATTTGCATTGATTTTAGTTATTTGTAGGCCATGGGGAAGATAGTTAAATTTTATATTTTTTGTATTTCACATTTTTACATATTCAATTTTTAGCATTTAGTTGTTATCAGAAAAATATTTGATATTTAGCTCAAATGGTTGAGCGTTTGCGGTTGGAATTAAAATTCCAATAATATCAAGTGATGGTGGTCCAAAATCATGCAACGTTTGGTAAGTAACGTCGTTGATTAAGGAAAGCAATGGGTACAACTATCTATTATGAGGTTATACATATTTGACTCAAGCTCCTACAAAATAAGTTACAACTAGATTAAAATTAGTTCTTGGTCTTTTGTTTCATGGATTTATAACACTTCGATAATTGTCTTTATCAGTTAACACCCTCAAACATAACTAAATATGACTACAAGGTTAATACATATTGATCTTTAGTTCAAATGATAAGGTGCTTGAAATTAGATCACATATTTCAAGAGTTTGTTGTTTAACCCCACCCAGATTATATAATATTATAAAGTTATTCAAAAATCTAAGAACATCGATATGTTAGTATATTCCTATAGACTAAAGCCTTAAACATATTAACTACACTTATTAGTAACTATATGGTGTATAATAAAACAAATTCATGGCCTACATTTTGGTAAGGGGATACCTAAAACTAATTTCTCAGATGCACATTTATTTACTATTATGATATTAAACATTCGTGCACAGCACAGACTCATAACCTAGTATTTATATATACGTATATACCAGTATATATATATATATATATATATATATATATATACCTAGTGTAGTGACTTATTTCGCATCTCGAGCTCATGCCTCATCTTCGAACTACAGGCAAACTTTTGATCTCAGCAACAGAGCACGTGGCACAATCACAAACATGTACAGTACAAGTTTCTTAGCCAATGCCACTAATCCTTAACGTGACTCATGATATTGGTTGAGAGCCGTCTTGTAATAGCTTATTTTGTATCTCAGACTCAAACTTCATCCTCGATCTCATCAACATACAGGAAGTACTACTAAAGACATAACCAAACTTTCATTAGTTCAAGACATCACTTTTGACCTCTACACCAACAGTTCAACCTGTATGAAGCACACAGTCAGCAATAGAGCCATTGTATAACAATAAAGGTTAGAACGTTACACAATCAGGTCAAAGGATATCTCATGCACACTTTGTAACGTCCATCATTAAGGGACTTTATGGTCATCGAACAATCATATTAGAGGACCTATAAAAAGACCTGGAGAACTGGAGATGAAGGACGGAATATTCACCATAGAAGATTTCCTACTCTATCACCCTATATTCTCAGAACGCTCATTGTAATAAACTAGAAATCTCAATAAGATCATCACTTTCACGAAATCCTCAGGAGAGGTCATAGTTTTCAACCTATTCTAAGGTTTTCCACGCTAAATTATCTTGTTGTTTATTGTCTGCTATTCTTGAACGTTCTGAATACATTTGGTGTAAAGGCTAAGTCTGGATCCCAGAACTAGGCTATTACATTTGGCACCGTCTGTAGGAATCAAAATTCTTAAACCCATTGTCTCAAACGCCGCTAATCATTTTTTCTCAGAATGTCACCTCCAGATTAGAGCACACCTATCATCCAGGTGGAAAAAAACGCAGCTTTAACAGACCTGAGGGCCATTCTGAACTCAAAAACAGAAAGACGTGTAGCCCTAGAATAATAACTCGTGAGTGTACAGGACGCGCTAAAGGTTTTACAGGGTCAGCAGGTCACCGCCCAAAAGAACAAAGCCGTACAGCCTGAGCGCTCGTAGATTTCTGTTCATGACATAATAGGACCTCCTCCGAAAGGCGTTCATGCAGGAGGTACGCTTTGATCTAACCATCAACAATAAGATATGGAGCCCATCCCGATCCAGGAGATATAACAAGAATTAGATGGCGGCCTGGCCGGAGTCAGACAGACTAAAAATCTACCTCGAAGAGTTTGAGTCCCGATAAAGAAACGTCTAAGTGAAGGAAGTGGTGACCATAACCCTGAAGAAGGGCGCGTCACATGACCAACCATCGCAGCTCGACAATATGTCACTCAGGAATATGTTGAAAAGCGAATCAAAGAATTGCTCGAATCCCATACGCTGACTAAAGGGATCCACAATAGATTATAGAAGAGCTTGATCGCCCAGGAGCTATTAGATGGTGAGATCCCCACCGGGTTTCACACTCTAAAGATCCAAAAGTACAAAGGAACTGATCCAGTGGAACACATTCCAGAGTTTCAGGACGCTCTGGGCCTGCATTCTACGTCCAACCACATTCTATGCTGACTTTTTCCTACCAGCTTATCATTCAAACCCCTACGATGGTTTAACACACTGCTTGAAGGATCCATCACAACTTTCAAGCAGTTGCGCGAACTCTTCGTCAATAATTATTCGCATAACAGGGATAAAGAGGAGAACCTATATTCCCTTTTCAGCCTTAAAAAGATGTCGGGAGAGAAGCTAGAGACGCTTACTAAAAAGTCCTTGGAGTTGGCTCAAAAAGTAGATCGACTCGACTAGAAGAGCACTATTTCTGCTTTCACCAACGCTTTACTCGTCGATGGCCGGGCGAAGGAGTACCTCGTCCTCAACAACCCGACGACATTGGAAAACATGATTGAAAAGGTTAATATATACATCAACCTGGAACGAATGGTGTCTGACAGGCAGAAACCTTAAAAATTAATACTGATAACTCAAGATCAATCAACCCATTCCAATTTTAATCGGAGAATAGCACAGAGAGGTGACAGGAAAGGTACCAAATCCAACGACGAGCGACCTCAAAAGGGGAGTAACTTGCCAAAACCTTATCTCCCAAAGATGAATATAACCATAACCAGCATCTATCCTATATTACTGAAAGACTTATTCTTTTGCAATACACAGTACCTTCCACCGATCGAGAACAAACCATACTACATCCTCCACAAGGTCCGACATTATAAGACAGAGCAATGTTTTGCCTTAGAACTGTTGTTGAAATACATCTGCACAGATGGATGAATGCACGAATACATAGTGGACGTGGAGAGTTATAAGAACGGGAGTTGCAAAATCTTCACAGAAGCTGTACAGGTTGAGGAACCAGTAGTCGAGAAGCATTTGTACCATATCTCACTATGCCATTTCGTGGAAACTCAGATCGTAAAAGAATCAAACAGGAGAAAACGAAGACGTGTCGGCCAATGTCACGACTTATCCATGCAAGATAAAGAAGCTTGTCTAATTCCAGTATCCAGCTCTCATCGAACTGGGATATCTTTCGATAATTGTGACGTTTGGCATGTCAACTATCCTCACCATGACGCTTTGGAGATCATGTCGAAAATGCAAAATATGGTGCTTCATATGATGATGATAGATACCGGTAGCACTATCAAACTCCTTTTTCAAAGAACGATCGATCAAATGGGTCTGGCCGATAAGGTCCAACCCAATGACATTGATATCTATGGTTTCAATGGATCTAAGGAGGAATGTGTAGGGAAGATTATACTTCCTATCACCGCAGGACCAGTAACACTCGACCTTGTCTTTTACGTTATCAATACAAAATCTCATTATCTAGGGATAATGGGATATTGCTGGTTACAATATATGCGCGCCATTCCATCAACCTATCACTTGGCATTACATTTTGAATAGGATGGCGGCGTATACAAGATTAAAGGAAGTCAAAAATTAGCACGTGCATGTTAAAATTATGTCGTCATTGGTCCAGAACTTTCAAACATCAGCTCGCATAGCAATTACAAAAGACAACATGAAACATTACAGAGAACTATACAATCAACTCTGTAGGGCAATATTTTTCCAGCACAGAAACCACAGAGTACGTTGAAATCAGTGGCCCCAAGCGTGGGACAGATATTGACACTTATCTGCCTGCTGCAGAGCGCGACACACTTATCCAGTTCCTTTCAGACAATAGCGATGTCTTCGTTTAGACGTTTTACGAGATGCCTGACATCGATTCAAATCTGGCCTGCCACAAACTCAACTTGAAAGATAAGGCCGAAGTTGTTAAACAAAAATAGAGGACTTTAGCACCAAGGCTTCGAGAGAAAGTCAACAAAGAGATCGATAAACTCATTGAAGTTGGTTTTTTCCGAAATGCCAATTATCCAGAATGGATATCGAATATTGTAGCAGTACTAAAGAAGAACAGAAAGATCAGGGTGTGCGTGGATTTCACATACTTGAACAGACATACTCCAAAGGGCATTTTTCCACTCCCTATCATAAATAATATGCTCGATTCTACTTCTGGACATGAGCTTCTGTCTATGATGGATGCCACGTCTGGGTACAACTAAATACTTATGCTACCTGATGGTCAAGATAAAATAGTTTTTATTACAGAACATGGCCTATACTGCTACAAAGTCATGCCATTTGGTCTTAAGAATTCCAGAGCTACTTATCAGCGATTGATGACCCAGATGTTTAAAGATCACCTTAGAAAGACAATGGAGGTCTATATAGACGATATGTTATGTAAAAGTCTCAAGAAGAAAAATCATGTGGCACATTTACAAACGACCTTCAATATCTTTCGTCTCTACAGGATGAGACTCAACCCTGACAAATGCCAGTTTGAAGATCAATCAAGGAAATTCTTGGGCTACTTAATCAGCAAACACGGTATTCAAGCTTATCCAGATTGAATTCATGCATTATTATTTATGCCTTCTCCAAAAATAAAGAAAGTTGTCTAGAAGTTAGCCGACAGGATTGCTGCGTTAAACCGTTTTGTTTCAAAATCTTTTGATCGCTGTTGATAGTTGTTCAACTTACTATGTGAGGGGATAACAAAATAGAAACCTAAGAAGGACCCTAAGATTGAATGGATAACAGAGTATGAAGTAGCATTTCAGTAACTTAAACTTTACTTGGGATCACCACCAGTGATGAGTACACCTCGTGAAGAGGAAGAACTCACCATTTATCTTGCAGTCACTGAAGAATCATTAAGTTCTGTTCTCATTCGACTTAATGAGAAGATAGAGAAGTCTTTCTACATCATCAGTAAAACTCTCACTCTAGCAGAATCCTAATATATAAAGATCGAGAAACTACGTTTAGCTCTCGTATACACCTCGTAAAAATTGACACAGAACTTTCAAGCCCATTCAGTACAAGTAGTAACCAACTATCCTCTGTGTAAAATTTTATCTAAACGAAAAAAATCCAGACGGGTCCAGCAATGGTCAGTCACTCTTGGCGAGCATGACATCAGTTTAGAACCCAGACATTCTGAAAAGGGTTAGGCCGTAGTAAATTTCTTTGCGGACTTACCCGTAGAGGATCCTGATTGGGAAGAAGACAACACAAAAATTCATGTGGAGCAGATTAGACAAAAGAAAGACTGGATAACTCAAAAGGGATGGCACCTTTTAAATGACGGATCTTCGGAACCCATAGGATCAGGTATCGGAATCATACTGATCACACCTTCTAATAATAGAATCGAAAAAGTAATCCGATTAAATTTTAAAGATACCAACAATGCAGCCGAGTATGAGATGATGATTCACGGTCTAGATATGGCTCTTGAAATTAGAGTATATGAGATGTTCGTATACATGAATTATTTACTCATCGTAAACAACTACACAGAAAAATTCTAGAAGAATGGAAAAATGATAGATTATGCAGCCGCAGTAGCCGACAGGATGAGAAGATTTAAGAAATTTTCTATTGAACATTTAACGCGCGAAGAAAATAGATATTCTAATTCTCTCGTATATCTTAGAGGAGTCTTTGGCTCAGAAGCTCGATATCTCAAGATCGAAGTATTATCAACCCCCAACATTAACATCATAAGATCAAATTTTGTTAATACTGGGGGCGTTAAAGATGATGAAGATGATTGGAGACGACCTTTCCTCAAGTATATTGGAATCGAAAATAAATTCGATGGCAAACTCCCTCAAGATCCCACTGAAGGAAGACGCGTACTTGATAATGCTAAACGCTACGTCATGGAAAACGGTTTCTTATACAAGATTTTGGTCAGAGGGCCGTATCTCGAATGCTTATCCCATAAAGAAGCTAAGAAATTCCTACACGAACTACATGAAGGTACTTGTGGTTCCCACGCAGTAGGAAGATCTCTAGCTAACCGAGCTTTTACCCAAGGTGTCTTATAGCCTTAAATAAAATCTCAAGCAATCGAACTTGCAAGCAAATGCGATGCCTGTCAACATCATGGTCCCCAAATTCAAGCACCAGCTTTAAAACTCCATTCCAGCAACGTTGTATGGCCATTTAAAAGATGGGCCCTTGACCTTGTCAGCGAATTTCCTACTGCACCTTGAAAATGGAAATATCTTTTAGTCACTATGGATTACTTCACTAAGTGGGTAGAATCAGTTCCTCTGTGCCGCACACGAGAAGATGAAGTCATCAAGTTCATCTGGGAAAGCATCATCATCCTCTTTGGCTGTCCCATCTCATTAAAATCGATAATGGACCTCAGTTTGTTGGCTCTAAAGTTGTTGAATTCCATAATCAACACAACGTCATACATTCTCCTTCCAATCTGTATTACCCGCAAGGGTTGTTAGGGCAAAATTACTAATCGCACTATCGTAGATGGGATCAAAAAGTGCTTAACAAAAAACAAGGGCAATTGTATCATAAAATTATCACATGTATTATGGGCATATCCAACTATGCCTTGAGTTTCAACTGGATGCACGCTGTTCCTCCTGGCTTACGGTACAGAAGCAATCATCTCTACTCAGTATCATCACACTATTCACGGCCATACCATGACTGATGAAGAAAATGAATTCCAGTTGGCATGTAATATGAATTGGATCGAGGAGACTCGGGACAGAGCAGTCATGAATTTGGGAAGATACCACCAAGCTTTAGCTCAATCTTATAACAAACGCGTTCGGCATAGTGAGTTTAAAATCAAGGATCTAGTCCTCCGAGATATTCCTAAACATCACAAAGAGTTCAATGCAGGGAAATTATTCGAAAACTGAGAAGGTCTTTTTGTCGTTATCTAAAAAAATAGCCTCAGTTCCTACGACCTCGCAACTAATCATGGCGAGCATATACCTAATCTTACATTAATGAAATACTTGTGTTCGATTGCCCTATATTACAGTCTTCTTCTAATATATCTAACAAGAATTTTTATACACAGATTCCTGATCGTTTGTTACTTTGGCCAAATCAATCATCTAAATACATTATAGATGGTTTGCTGTTTCGGCTAAACCGATCTATTTAGCACATTCATTGTACGTCAATCTTACACCAATGAAATACTTGTGCTCAATTGCCCTACATTGCAGTACTTCTTCTAATATATTTAGCAAGTAGTTTTACACACAGATTACAGATCGTTTGTTGCTTCGGCCGAACCGATTTATCTAACACATTCATTGTACGTCAATCTTACACCAATGAAATACTTGTGCTCAATTGCCCTACATTACAGTACTTCTTCTAATATATCTAACAAGTACTTTTATACACAGATTGCATATCGCTTGTTACTTCAGCCAAACTGATCATTTAAATATATTACAGATCGTTTGTTGCTTCGGCCAAACTGATCATCTAAATACATTACAGGTCGTTTGTTGCTTCGGCCAAACTGATCATTTACATATAGTACAAATTGATTGTTGCTTCAGCCAAACTGCTGCTTCAGCCAAACTGATCATCTACATACAGTACAAATCGTTTGTTGTTTTGGCCAAACTGATCATATAAATATAATCGTTTGTTGCTTCGGCCAAACTGATCATTTAAATACATTACAAATCAATGGTTGCTTCGGCCAACCTGATCATCTTATACATTGCAGATCGTCTACCACTTGGGCCGAACCGATCACATATCATGCTGCCTTGCATACATTATCGATGGTACCTCACACGGTTAGTACAGTTAATTGATCCGTCATTAACTATTTCTTCATACATCTATATTTTTTGTTTCGTATACATATACCACAATCACATTCCACATTCTTCACTTGAGCTATCACTTAACTCATTAACGACATTAGAAGGTCCTGCCGCATCCCGTACAATACTTCTACGTAACTTCTGATGCATGAATTCTGGCATTCTCCCCATAACAATTTTCTTTCCCTCTCTAACCATTCTCTGTTTAAACGATCCGATTCTGGAAATCATGGGTTCTACACCTTGGGCCATCAAACCATCACATATCATCATACTCTCAACTTCCAATCTCTTTAATTCAGCCGCAAAGAATGATGTTACTGTAACCATCTCTCTCTGGTGACTATCACCTGCCTCATTTTTTACCTGCTAACTAAGGAGTTCGCTTAACTTATGTTGTACTTCCTTTAATATGTTTTTCAGTTGCTTACAATGATCATCCACTCAACATTTTGCATGGCACACATCCAAATTACGAGCTTCCAGTATTATCATAAATTCGTTCATATGATAAATCAGAGATATCCGCAATTCATAACCTGCACATTCTACCCTCTTCGAGTCATAACTTATCTCCAACCACAACAGATCCTCATCTAGTTTTGTATTCGCGCTTCGAAGTCTATCATTTTTGGACTGATATTCGAAGATATCCAGATGCCGCGCATGCACAATCTGCTCTAGCTCTCATATTTTGTTCTAATCCTTTTTCATGACTTCCTTATGTTGGGCACAGACTTCCTCCATCCTCTTTGCCATCATCTCAGTAACCAATCATAATACTTCATATTTACGAGCTCGAACATCTCTTATCTCAGCCTCGAGCATATTAGCTTGAAACTGCAACTCCTTTACAATATTTCCTTCCCCCTCTAACGCGGCTAGCAGTTCTATAATTTGCATCCGCGCAGACATCAATTAAGTATTTTGTTGACTAACTCGTCTCGAGCCACTTCCAACTTCAACACCCTTTTGTCTTACCTCTTCTTCTAACCTATCTATCTTTCTCAGACTGACAGCCAGTACTGCCTCTTTCCCTCGAAGAGTATCAGTTAGGAGGGCTACTATATTTTGTTCCTCCGACATCTCTGCCCTAAATTTTTCTTCTGCTGCGATGGCGCCTTTTCAGGCACCCCGACTCGATCTTAGCTCATAACTTATTTATTCATTATTGGCACGTAACGTGTCGCACTGACTTTGCATAGCAGCCAGAACAGCCTATCATTACAGATTACATTTATAATAGTTCTTCATAGCAATAGAGTACATATAACAGTTTACAAGATTACATCAGGAATGTGGTATATGGGTAAGTCAGGTACGTTATTTTGTTATAACAACAGACATAATACATTTTTCATCAAATAGTACGAACGACTACTTAAAAGAAGACAAGAGTACTCTATTTACGACTCTTCCAGACATTAGATGACTGCCGCTTGTACCATATTCCTATTAAGTACTTGTACATCTACTGGTGTGGTAAAGGTCACAACCTCCGGTTGGCATTGTTTACGCCGCGTTCGGGGTACCAGATTCTCGATCTCCTCATCTTCTGATGACTCCTTCCATGACCTAGGAATGGGTTGTTCACCAACAATTCCTCCTTCACCTCGAGTAAACCATAGGTTTTCTGGTTTGGCATTTTGCACTTCAAATCTTTCCCAGATCCCGTCACGAATTTCCTTAATTTGTTCTCTACTCTAGCTAGTTCTCCCCTATAAAACTTGACAACACTGTCTATGTGACGTTCATGGTCTGTTCGAGCAGTGACTTTTGCATGCGAGGGATAAATGTGCTCCTTCAGTATCATTTATACTTTGTGCACCCATTGGCATTTGTTTTTTAGTAACACACCTAAAGCCCTCACATCCGCCTCTACCTTCATTCGAACAACCACTTCTTTTGACAGCCGTTTTGCGAAAGACATGTTTTGCTCCACGTACTGCGATAACTCGCCCTGTAATCCCCTTAATTTACCTTATAATTGCTTTTGGACCTCTATTTACTCTTTCCTTATCCTAAAAAATTCAATTTTCATGGCTCTTTGATCTTATATAAAGCCAAATGCATCAGATAGAGGTTCTACATCACCCCATACAATAAATACACCAGCTCGAGTAGAACATTTTTTTGCCTCTAAACTAGGATGATTGTGTGTTTCTTGAGCTAAAAACATAACTTGAGCTGGGTCCGGAACTACACCCCTCTTCCTCAAAAGCTTTATATAAGCCTTTTTTAACCCTCGTTCACTATCTACTTCGACCTCAAAATACAAAGTCAGAGCTAATAGCATACTCTGACACCTCACCTTCTCAGTTGGGTCATTAAAGCATGTCAATTCTTTTGGCTTTCAAACTAATATCCCCTTTTCCTCTTCCTTTCTTAACACCTTGTTTGTCTCTACTTTTATCTTAGCATATCTACATTACATATCACATAACTCTTTAAATGTTTTCTCTGAATTCAACTTAAACTGCCTTATTTCATATTCAGTTTTGTTAAGTACCTATTGAATACAGGCCACAAAGTCCCTCGCTCTGCTCAACAACTTCTCTAACTCAGAGTTTGTTTTTCTCAAACATTTTATCTCTAATACAGATTACATAAATCTTGTTTCAATACAACCATTCACGAAAAACATATTTCAAAAACATCACTCAAAATGAAAACAGTTCACGATTATACAGAGTACTATCTCATCTAAATCTAGCAAGCTAAAAAATAGAAGATATGATAATGCAGAACGTTTAAAGGTGTTTGCTAATGTCTATCTTAGAAGAAGATTTTAGCGTCTTCCCCGGAGAAGGAACTGCTTTTGTACGTCCCACCAGAGGGTTCACTGTTTGCTCAATAGCATGAACTGATTTTGTACAACCTGGATGAAGGTCTACCGCTTTCTCAGGCAAACAAGCATCATCACCAGCTACCTCTTCCTCCTCGCCTCAGTAGGGAACTCTATTTCTACATATCTACCATTCCTGGTCAGCTCCACATCATCAGCACTCAATCCAAAAACTTAGTACGAATTGATAAAGTGGACTCTCTCTACTAAGGCTACTGTAACTGTATCAGTCATGAGCTTGCTATGCCTTGACAGATCACTAAGCTTTTTTATAGCTGTGGCAGCATCTACAACCCTCCTCTCTTTCTCCAACAGAAGGTCATCCTCGAGCTCTTTTACGCGAGCTGACTGAGCCTCAAACTTTGCCGTCAGAGCATCAAATTCTTAGCCCCTCTTGTCCAAGCATTGTCTTGCCCCCTTCATAAACGTTGAGAACTGCCAATACAAACATAAAGGAAGAGTCAGTTCAACAGCTTTACTCAGTTCGAAGGTAATATCAAGTTAAAAAAATTGACCACATACTGCGAACGTGTATTCGAGGTACTCATCCTCGAGCTGCTGTGAGTTCGTCCTGGCCATATGATAGTATTTCATCTCCAACTCTTCCATCTTGGCTGCAGAAAAAGGTTTAGTTCAGTCACTGTCTTCCTCTAAATGTCATTTTCTCTTCAACAAACTCTTCGCAGTCTCTCCAAGAGCGGGCACGCTCACTTCAGGTCTTTCCTCCACACCACCAGCAATAGCCTTTGTGATCTCTTATTCTGCGCGCACAACCCCAACAGCTGAGGTACTCTGTTGTACAACTTTTGGACTTTACGAGTAATCCATTTGGTAGTCTGAGGTACAAAAGGTGGAGGACTAAGCAAGTCAGCAATGGTCTCTACAGCTTTCCCCTCGGCCATAACTCATTTTTCTTGAGCTCGCTAAACTTTTGGCGCTACCGAATCAGCTCTTTTGTGTCTTCAGATACCCAATTCACTGAGTACCTCCGTTAGCTCATCCTGATCGCGAGCAACACAATCAGGCAGATTGGTCTTATCCGGAGTAGCCAACAGTTTTGGCTCTGCCAATAAAAAAGAGCTGAATATTAGTTAAACAGCATGTAGACATAGTAATCGACTATTCGAAGGTTGGTCAACTTACTTACTCGGATTATAATATTTATGGTTCAGCTCGAGTGTTGGCTTATCTGGAACCTGCAAATAGTTACCCTCAACCCACACAAGGTGGTCCTTCTATGGTCTACTCGTAGATTCAAAATCAAAGAACTTCAGCCTAGCCGAATTACTATACAGGTAACCACTACTCCAACTCTCCATATACTTAAACTTGTAAAACTTTAAAATATCTTCAACTATGAACTGCTTTGCAGCCCCTTCCTTCCTCCATTTTTCGTTCAGTAACTCACATACTCTCATCATCTCATACACATTCCCATTCAACTGAGCAGGCAGTACTGTAACACATTCATAACCCCTTTCTGAAATATAGGTCAGTGGAATTTTAAGGCCGCATACGACCTGACTTAAGAAACATAAAAACACCCCACTTGGGCCTGATAACCCAAGACCATTATAACACGAGAGGTTAACCCCTTCACTAATACCTCTGTCTTTCTTCTACTTTTCCAAACATGGAACTTGATAGTGCATTGCTTCCTCCCCATTTTCGGAGACACAGGCTCTGAACCAGAGATCTTGGTCCTCCACATACCTCCCCCACACTCATGAACATTTATTCTTATTTCTCAAGTACTCTTTCCCTACATTCGCCCCCTCTAGGTATATGATAAGGACTCTCTCTTTCTCCCTTTCGCCCTCCCTCTCCTTAATGCCCTCAAATCTATTGGGCCCCACCACCTCTATCGTCATCCCCACACTATTAACAGTTTCCTCCATTATACTATACTCGTCCCCCCTTCCTAAAGATGATATTTCCTCAGAACTAGCTGATACTACAAATTTACTAGCATGAATATTAGGTTTAGAACGCATACTGAACTTACAGATATAGAGACATATTTTATCATTATCGCTACATTACAAATATAGCCATCTTCTACCCAGTCAACATGTCTATTTTCCTAATTCTCAAAACAAAAAAACAAAAATCAAATTATTTCAAATATCCATCTTCTTCTCCAACGCATGTACTTTCTCTCTCTAACGGGATCAAAGCGTATACCACAATTCCTACATTGCAGGTTTTCTCTCATATTTATTTTTAAAATCCCCAAAACCCTAGATTCTATAACCAATATATACAGATTACTAAAGTTTACAAATTACTTCATAACACAGATTACTCAGATAAAAGTTTTCCATCACCAACCTGTACTTGCAGAACGGCAATCCTCTGCTTTACCCAGACGTCTCTTCGAATATGAGCACTCCCGTAGTCTCTCTAACAATCTCCTATCACTCGATGAAAATTTCTTTCTCAAATCACAATCAGCACTCAAACGCCTCCTCTCCTTGACAATAATATTAGGACCACTTTTCTCTCTCTCCGAAACTGTAGACAATTTATAAGGGAGAGAGATGTGAGTTTTTATACTCTCCCTCAGTTTATGAAATGATGGCATCTTCTGACGTGTCAGTCATCCCCACTGTTGCTACAGGCATGTCTTTTCATTTCACAACATCATCATGACTTCTGTGATAACGTTTTCCATTATCACATTTATCTCTGTTATCTACCATTACCAATCATGTACCTCTTCTCAGTTCAGTACAAAAATGACCAATCATCTTACTTATACTCACCAAGATTGTATAAACATTCCTCAAAGAGCTCAATTTTCAAATTTTGAAGATAGCCATACAGTTGTTAAAATCCTAGAGCTGTCATACACAGTATTAGTATACAATCAATAAAATAGAATACTTTATTCAACCAGATCGAAATATCATATACTTTATTCTCTCACGATCTCTCATATTACATTGATTCAAACTCAACTACAGAATACTCCCACAAATAGATTACTTTTAACAAGTCTCAAGTCTTCGAGCTCCCCAGTTCCATCTAAAGCAACCCCGATGGTTCGGTTCCCCGCATAGAATTAACTTCCCATTCACTGCCATTACATCTTCTTCCACGATCTTATCACATACGAGCTGTTGAACAGTCAGTTCTCACACCCGGGAATCCAACAGAGACTTACAAAAAATGTTGCACCAAACAAAGTGATTATGTTTGACACACCTGCCTTCATCATCCAGCCAAACCATATTTAATGGTCATTCCGGAAGAGCAACATCATAAGGCAATTGACGAAAATAGTGTTCACAAAGTTTAACAACCTTGATATGAAACTAGCCATCTGCCACCTACTGTGTACGTTGAGAATGAGTCTTCACCATGCTTGGGCACAACAACTCCAGAACAATGCAAATAATAATAGCAAGGAATCCCAACTTATAAACAAACGATGATCTCCGCAGAATTAGTCGCCCCACAGATTTTCCTCAGAGAAATATTTTTGTGACCATTTCTGGAGCAGCAGAATATCTATACAGAATATTGCAATAGATCATTATTCCCATAACATAAAATATTCCCTCAGATGTGGTACATGGTAACAAACAAGGTGGCAGCTAGCTCATCAGTTACACACGCAGCTCCACATCAACCCTGTCCCCCAGCTCGTAAAAAATTAACACCAAGCTCACATCAATAACTCGACTTTCTCTAACTTTTACCTTAACTACTACCAATTTTCCCTTTATACCCATAATACCTAAAAATCTATGTTAGCAACGTCTATGTTATAAACAAAAAGTAAAACAGACAAGCTCTAGGCGAAATCTCATCATAATAGAACATAAATATTTCATTCAGTCTAAAAGTTTCTCTTACAAAATATTTTACAACAGAGTATAAAGATTTTATAGATTACTTCAAATTACATCAAGTATCAACTCAAAATCTTTGTCTTGGCACAAACAGTCAACAGAAGAAGCAGATTCTAAGCCTTGATCCCATGCTGCAAGACATAGGGAAGTTCAAAATATGCATCACAGATAAAAGATCTTCTCCATGGCCAAAGAGCAATGATCCATGGAAGAAAATGATCCTCTGAATCCTCATCGCCTCCCCCCATACTAAAGACAGACGAAAGGCCTCATTTCTTCAACAAGACCCACTCATTAGCAGGATATCAACGAGGCTCCCTCGGACGAACGTCGGCCGCTTCATCTTCAGTTGTAACAGCTTTCTCCATTAGCAACCGAAGACCGTTACAACGTTCCACCTCAGATGTTAATAGGTAATGGAAACATACCATTTGGAAGTAATCATCCTCTGCCTCTATCACTTCTTCATAATACATGCAATGAAAAATGAGAAAAACAAGAATTGGAGTAGGCAGATGCAGTGGTTGGAAACCAAAATACCTTATACGTCATTCCTCCATCTTCTTCCAGATCCTATACTCTCAGACCTGAGTCCTAGTCGTTACCATATTTACTACAGTAAATAAAGAGGGTAGAGATCAGAGACAAAAAATTTGTTCCTACCACTCAACTCAGAGTGTATTTTATACGCGAATCAGCATTCAAGGCAGGCTTTCTAAATTCTTAATGTCAAAAGGATTCCCCATGCAACAATATTAGACTATAGTCATTGGTTCTAGGAAACCCAACAGACACTAACAGAAATTCATGAATATATATTAGAAATGAACCTCAGACATAACTACATCATTTAATGATACTTTTCAACCAACACCACTCGCCTACAATAATTCTCGTACTGTTGGCTAAGAGGGGGGAAGTTATAGTGGCTTATTCCGCATCTCGAGCTCATGCCTCATCTTTGAACTACAGACAAACTTTCGATCTCAATAACAGAGCATGTGGCACAATCTCAAACATATACAATATAATTTTCTCAACCAATACCACTCATCCCTAATAGCACTCATGCTATTGGTTGAGAGCCGTCTTGTAATGGCTTATTTCGTATCTCAGACTCAAACTTCGTCATCGATCTCATCAGCATACAAAAAGTACTACTAAAGACGTAACCAAACTTTCATCAGTTTAAGACATCACTTTTAACCTCTACACCAACAGTTTGACCTGTGCGAAGCACACAGTCAGCAATAGAGTCATTGTACAGCAGAAAAGGTCGGAACGTTACACAATCAGGTCAAAGGATATCTCACATACACTATGTAACGTCCATCATTAAGAGACTTTATGGTCGTTAAATGGTCATATTAGAAGACATATAAGAGCCGTTGTACAGCAGGAAAGGTCGGAACGTTACCCAATCAGGACAAAGGATATCTCACGTACACTTTGTAACGTCCATCATTAAGAGACTTTATCATCGTTAAATGGTCATATTAGAAGACATATAAAATGACCTGAAGAATTGCAGATGAAGGACGGAATATTTACCATAGAAGAATTCCTACTCTATCACCCTATATTCTCATAATGCTTATTGTAATAAACTAGAAATCTCAATAAGATCATCACTTTCTCAAAATCCGTAGGAGAGGTCGTGGTTTTAAACCTATTCAAAGGATTTCCATGCTAAATCATCTTGTTATTTATTGTCTATTATTCTTGAACATTCTTAATACATTTGGCATAAAGGCTAAGTCTGGATCCCGGAACTAGGCTATTACACCTAGTGAGTTCATCATCACTATATTATAATTCAACTTCTATATTCATGTTTTATCCTACAACATTAATTTGTGCAGAGTGTCTTATTCTATTATGAGTTAGGATTTGCGACTCCTGGGAACATGATATTTCCTTCCTGCTCCTTCATAAAAGTAATTGATATGTGGATTTTAAAATTTTAAACCAATCCAGCGAAGTTACTATTTTGTAATGACAGGTTTATCCTCTTATTCTTTGTCTATACTTCTCTTTTCAAAGAATTATAATGATGGGATCCACGTAATAATCCTATTTGTCAATCACAACCATTCAACGACACAGATTGTTTCTTCTTCATAATTCTTCTCCAAAACCATTCTTGATTTGATAACCATGATGATCACAACCAAAATCAAAATCTACTTTTTTTCGCTCGCTCGCTCTCGTTTGATTACTCGAATTGGTCGATTTCATCTCAGTCTGGGATCCACGACACATATTGTTTCTTCCTCTTATTCTTTATGCTCTTGTTATTTATCTATACTTCTGTTTTTGAAGAATTATAATGCTGGGATCTATGTAATTATCCTTTTTGTTGATCACAACCATTAAACGACACAAATTGTTTCTTCCTCATAATTCCTCTCCAAAACCATTCTTGATTTGACGACCATGATGATCACAACAAAAATCAAAATCCACCTCTTTTGAGCTCACTCACTCTCGTTTGATCACTCGAATTGGTAAATTTCATCCCAGTCTAGTAAGTTTGATAGCAAAGAGGTATCTGCATAGCTACACTGATCTTTCAAAGATGAAAATTGTAGGGGACTAACTTTGTATGGAGGGAAGTCAGCTCTTACACGACAGGATTTATCATCTATCAAAGGGGTTCAAGTATATAATATATAGCATAAGTAATGTGTGGAGGCCTAGAATGTGACGCTCTACGACCTTTGATGAGGATTTTTAAGAGAGTTTTTATTACTATCGAGTAGTTGAAGGTTTGAGTACTGGGAATTTTACAGAGGGATCGAAGGTAAACTACAAGGGTTTTGGGGGTAGATTAAGTAACCCTCCTTGGTTCCCCATCTCTCCTATTTATAGAGCATAGGAAGGGCTGAGTCACCAAGGTTAGGTCACATTACAAGTGTACCCTCTGGGTATCCTTCGGATATCGTGCGGGTATCCCAAAGTTGGTGTTGATGCCAGAAATGTCGGGTCTAGCACTGCACTCTGACACTGCAATAGTTATTGGGTCTGTCACTGTAGTCGTCTATTGGTTCTATCACTGTAACTGACAGGACCGACAGCGACGCTGTTTTTATTTGATGAGTTGTCTGTCTGACATGTCTGCGAGGTGTTTCTGATACTGATGTGGAGTCAAGGCTTCATCTTCGAAGCCTTTGATGCTGATGTGGAGTTCGTATTCGAGGTTTGTTCAGAGTCGAGGCTTCATCTTTGAATAATTTTGCAAGGCTTATTTACAAATTGAAAAGGGCTTCGTAATATTTGAGTAAGCTCCGAGGTAGCCTTCGATTGTTTGACTGGGGTAGAAGGCTATGAGTAGGCTATAACATTCACCCCCTCTCTGCATGGGTCTCGAATATAGGTGTAGAGACATTTGCTGAGAAAATTATTTGTTGTTGGAAGTTTAACGGTTGACTGTAGGTTTTTGAGAGGGGTAATAAAGGAGGGTATTTAGGAAATGTTGGTGATTACAGAGTAATAAAAGAGGTTAATAGGGCTATAAGTATGGGTTATGGAGGCAGTAACATTGTATACTCTTTTTCTGTTGCACTTTCTTCTCCTTTCTCTGCATTTTCTGAAAAAAAAATAATGGACACCACACACAACACCCGCTACCAGTAAAGGATGGGGTTTGTCCGAGACCGTCGTATAGGGCAGAAGACTGCCGAATTGAAGTTGCAGTTCTTCGGTGACCATGAGCTTGACTGGGACATGCCCGACCTAGTGGACTTAGAGGATGGGGAACCCATTTATGGATTTTGTATGCTTATTTGTAGGGGCAGATGAAGTTTCACTTTACGACTGTTGAGGGACGCTACCTCTATCTGTCTAGTTTGGCCGAATGTCTTGTGCAGGCAGAGGATCAGTTGGCGGAGGAATAGAGTTTGGCTGGAGGATCTGGCCCATCTAAAAATAGGGCAGGTTCTTCTTAAAGCGGTGGCAAAGATGTGGCGATTGGGGGGCCTTTTTTGTATGACTGCGGTTTTATGTTTCTGTTGTAGATTTTTGTATGACTGTGTTTGAAGGTCTCCGCTTGCTTTTATAATTTGTCATAATGTAATGAACATAACCGGTACCAGAATTTTGAGTTTGTGTCTGATAAATATGGTAGGCGAATATATTGTAGCTTCGAATGTTAACATGTGGCAATGGCTAACTTCAAGAAAAATTAACTTCGAAGTATGATGAAATGGTCAAAGATTTCAATCAATTTTTGGCTTTACTGAATGGTTGACTCTGTATTGGTCGAAACTCGATGAAAGAGGTTTGAGACGATGTATTGGTCGAAACTCGATTGTTTGATATTGGGTATTTGTTCGATTGCAAGGCCTCGGAAATGGAGTTTGATTGTGCATACATATGAAACGGTTATGTCTAGGAAGTTGTAAAGTCTAGCATGTTGAGTTTCAGGAAGAAAAATTGAAGACTGTAATGAATAAGACTTGGGATTAGGAAATGTTTAAATGTACCTTCAAGTATAAAATGGGGTGTTGTGGGGGGAACTTCTCATATCTCTTCTTTCTTCTCTGAGCATAATATCTATATCGTCGTCCCAAAGCAATAAAAATGCTTCCAACACTAAACACCAGGACCGGGTGGCAGCGAAGGTTCTTCGTGTTCGCGAGAAGACCATGGAGTTGAAACAGAGATTTTTCGGTGACCGAGACCTAGACTCAGAGATGCCAGAGTTGGTTGAAGTGGAGCCCGGGGAACCCATTAGTGGAATGCCCTTTGCATACTGGTGGGGGTGCTACAGATGATGGGCCCATTTCTCGGCCACCATTTGGCCTTGCTGGAGTCGCTTGTTGAGGAGATGGTGGACCAGGAAGATGTTGTTGCTGAGGCTGGGTGCAAGAAGAAGTGTCGCGACGATAAATAGGGGCTTCTTGAACTGTTTTGCCAACTGTTTAAATAGGATGGAATGTAGATGTATTTGTATTTGTTGTTTATTTTGACTGCTTTGATTTGTCATTATGCGGGAGTGTTTTTGTCTGAATGAAATTTGAAGTTTTAGAAAATAACTGTCGAAGTAGAATACTGGATATTTGGAAGGTAGGACAAATATAGTAATATTCAAAGGTATTTTAGGTGCGATCATCTTGTCGAATGTCGAATGTGCAATAAATCCAATGCTTGATATATTTTAGAATCGAATGTGAGGTTATCTGCGGACGAATGTTTGAGACACGATATAGTCGATTACTCGTGTACGAGAAGGGGGTGTGTAGAAGGTCTCTTAGATTTGACTGGATGAACTGACAGCCCAGACAGCTGACTTGTCAGATCGGTACTGGTTCCTGGGGCAGTGTGTCATATAGGTTATCATTATGTTTCTGCATTTTACAGAAAAAAAAGGAAGGTTGATTTGATGTAGGGATTTGATTGGACAGCTTCGAGTGAGGATCAAAAGGTTCGAGTTGTTTTAAGTTTAAAGTTAAGTCAATATGAGTGCGCAATTCGCACATGAGGGTAATGAGGGGCAAAGTGGTAAAAATACATCTCAGCTAAAAAGTAGGGGCAGTGGGGTAGTGGCAAATGATAGTGGTTTGGAAATTGAAGCAGTTTTTGGTATTTCGAGGAGGTATATATATAGGGAGGAAATAATAAAAGTATTGTTCATAGAAAAATTAGAAAGTGAGAGGAAGATAATGTACACCATTATTATTGTGAAGCATGAGGGAAGTTGTCGGGTTATTGCAGAGGGACCGGCTGACTTGCTATTTTGATTGTACTTCCGTTAATACAGGTATGTCGATTCATCTTTGTCTGTGTTGGATTGGCTTTGCCTTTTATATTCTATATTTGTATGTAGAATCTTTTGGGTTTGTGGTTGTGAGGATATGATCGAGGACAGGGGGAAAACATGTGTCTGGGGTCTAGCCCATTTGAGATTCTGAAGGTATTGGTGGTGGGACTGGGATGGGGGTCGAGTCTTCAGCTATGTTTGTATCAGTTAGAGAGGGTAGATGAAAATAAGCTATTGACATGCAATAGTCAAATGTATCAATCTAATTGCGTGCCTCTTCTTCTGTAGAATAAGATGCGTACTCGTTGAGCTTCGAGATTGAGGCAAATAGACGAGGAGGTCGAAGAAAATGAGGCTAGTGTGTCTGGTCGTGCTCCGATGGGTGAGGGCAGCGACCTAGAAGAATTGGTCATAGCAAGAGATATCCCACTGGCAGTGGTAGTTCTTAAAACTGGAGGTTCAAGTAGTTAACGTCGTAAGACAACAGTGACTGAGGATAGTGATGAGGAAGAAATAGGGGGAGGAGAGAGAGATGAAGGTAATGTTGAACCTTCGAGTGGTGGAAGGGAAGAAAGGGAGCAAAGTGATCATAGTGAGGATTCGACTTATTCGGATGAGGTCGATGGTTCTATCTCGGCTGGAGACATGCAGGGACTAAATCAATTTATGGCTAAATTTGAGTTGTCGAAAGTAGGGGTGGTATTACATGCAGCAGCAAAGGGGTTTATTTTTAAGTTGAACCCGCAAGAGGGTATAATGGCGTATAGAGGCCAAATTTGACAGGGAATGCAACTTTTCCTTCAAAGGCTAGTGAAGGAGGTGTTGAACTTGTGAGAAGTTGCCCTAGTTCAGATGAATGAGAACTTTTATGAAATGATGAAGGTTATTGAGGGTATGAATGTAAAACTGCGAGGTGAGGGGAGGAGTTTAATTAAGTGTACGATGTTGTCTCGTTCTATTCCAAGAAGGCAAACAAGAAGGTCGACACCTATCACATCTAGTGTCATGCGGATAAGCCCTGGTTGTTTGATTTGTATTCGATGGGTCGAGGGTGGGACAAAGATTTGGTTGCAGTACGGGGTAACTATGAGAATGTCGAAGGGGAGGACCCTTATAGGTTACAGCATAAAGTCTATAATCCAAGTAAGTTTTTTGTCAAAACAGTTTTGATGTATTGATTGAATAAAGTGATAATCATATTTTTGTCTATTCTATAGGTCCTAATAGCCGAACTTGGGCAAATTTGAGGGATTATATTGACGCCTTAATCGATTCGGACGAAGGGTGGGTGAATTTTATTTTCACCAAGCTTGGTATTAAGAGTAAACGGCAGAAGAAGACAGATTCCCTACTTCAAAATGTACCCATTACGTTGAAGCCATCAAAGAAGAGGGGAGGTTAAGGTGCTTTGAAAGTCGAGTCCAATCGAACTTGATAGTCAGGCTTAACATAGAAATTTACTAGACTTCAATGGCTTGGGGCCTTATCGAAGTAGAACGTATTCACACCCAATACATTCCCGAGGGTCTGGTCTTTCGACTAGCCTTGCCCCTCGAGTTTACTCAAAATTGAAGGTTTGAAAATTTTCAAGATCACCCCCAAGTATCAGTCGGGTCGAAGGGTTGACTTGATACCATGAAATTCACTAGAAAATTGAAGACGAAGCTTGGAGAAAAAGATGTTTATTGATTTATATTGTATTTACATCAGTAGAACAAGGTGGAGGTCGTTGCCTGTTGTATAATACTAACTACATTGTATTCCATGGATTTGGTAGAGCCTCTTCGTCTTCTGTCATCAGGTAATATAAACCATTGTCGGCTTTATCGTAAACGACATAAGGTCCTTCCCAGGATTCGGCTAATTTACCGGCATTTTGAGGCTTCGAGGATTGGGTGACGCGTCAAAGTACAAGATCTCTAATGTTAAAACTTTGTATGAAGGGGCCTAACTTTGTATGGAGGGAAGTCGGCTCTTACACCACAGGATTTATCTTCTATCAAAGGGGATTAAGTATATAATCTATAATATAAGTAATCTACTGATAATATACTTGCGTGGAGGCCTAGAATGTAACACTCTACGGCCTCTGATGAGGATTTTTAAGAGAGTTTGTATTACTGTCGAGTACTCGAAGGTTCGAGTACTTGGAATTTTACAGAGGGATCGAAGGTAAACTGTAAGGGTTTTGGGGGCAGATTTTGTAACCCCCCCCTTGGTTCCCCATCTCTCCTATTTATAGAACATAGGAAGGGCTGAGTCACTAAGGTTAGGTCACATTACAAGTGTACCCTTCAGGTATCCTCCGGATATCGAGCGGGCATCCCAGAGTTGGTACTGATGCCGAAAATATCAGGTCTAGCACTGTACTCTGATACTGTAGCAGTTGTTGGGTCTTTTACTATAACCGTCTATTAGTTCTGTTACTGTAGCTGACAGAACTGACAATGGCGCCGTTCTTATTCGATGAGCTGTCTGTCTGACACGTTTGCAAAGTGTTTCTGATGTTGATGTAAAGTCGAGGCTTCGCCTTCGAAGCCTTTGATGCTAATGTGGAGTTCGTCTTTGAGGTTTGTTCAAAGTCGAGGCTTCGTCTTCGAATAATTTTGCAAGGCTTATTTACGGATTGAAAAGGGCTTCGAGATATTCGAGTAGGCTCCGAGGTAGCCTTCGAGTGTTTGGCTGGGGTAGAAGGCTGCGAGTAGGCTACTACAAGAATTATTCATAAATCTTTATCCGAGATACTACCATTTACGGGTTCGCCTGCAAATCATGAATCTAAACTTACATTATGAGGATAGGTTTTGTAGAACTACTTCTCGAGTCTAATTTTGATGAAAGTGAGATCGTTGTTTGCTTTAGTTAACAGATTAACCAAATCATCCATTGTGGGATTTATGAAGCTCTTGTTGTTGTTGATGATGACGAGTCATCTCTCTCTCTCTCTCTCTCTCTCTCTTTCTCTCTCTCTCTCTCTCTCTTTAACATTTTTGAAATGAAACAACCTCCTCTTTGAAAATCTTTGTATGTGACATCCACTAATGACATAAAAACCAAGTCCTTTGTTTTTTTGGTGATCGTTAAATCATATTGAACATTTAAGTTAGTTAAAAACCATAGTTCTTACTGAGTATCCGAAAGGATAATATAGTGAGAAGATTGTGCATATTTTATGGTAAACCTAACATTACATAATAATAGACTAGGAAGATTTACTTGAGTTTGAAAAGTTCACATGTCAACTGATTTTGTGAAGGGGTAGGGAGGAAAGATCGTGCTCTCTGGAGTCGCAAATCTACACTCTTCTATTATTGTTGTTCCCTTCTTTAGAATAGCTTTATCAAAAAGAAAAACATGTAATTCATGGATGAAAGACAGAGTCTAGAGGAGATTACGCTACCTTGTGATGTCGTACTTTAGATAAAAATTGAATGAGGAGAAGAAATGTGACTACTTGAAAATGCTTAGCACATGTAAAATCATTTTGGACTTCTTGATCTTTGAAGTAACCCAAGTTAGATCATAAATTTGTGACACTTAATCATGGTTTAAAATTGACCATTGAACTTTAAGTTATTATATTATGCTTTAAGAAATTTCTCAAATCGCCAAGGTTGAGCCATCCATCTTTTATTATATACTTTTTGTAACGCTTATGGTTTCATCATTAATTTGCTTCAACATTAATTTAAAAAATAAGGTCGCAGTCGGTCCCACCGGCACCCAGTATACTAGTTACTAAAAGCACCTCCAACACCATGGTATCCTGTAACAGTTTTCACATACTCTTGCAAAAAAAAACCTTCCAATAGGGGTATGGGGTTCAACATACCCGCCCCATACCCTTCCAAAGTATGTGAAACCTAAACTTGGCGAGGAGTATTCGCATACCACCCACGTCATCAGGAGCTGAATGGTAAAGTAATAACCACGTACTACTTTTTGTTATCCTACGTGCTTATCTGTTATGCGCCTAGCTTTATATAAATAAATTATTTGGTTTTATTCTATTTTACTTATATGCTGAAGTTGAATGGTTCAAAGCGCAGGTGAAAAACTGTAACTCCTTGTTGGACCAAAATAATAGGGCAAATTTGACTACAGTCCCACTTATAGACTGAATATTTGCCTTTAGTCCCCAAGTTGTTAAAATATGTAGTTTTGGTACCCAAATTGCCCCTGACCGCTGGTCAACCATTGTAAAACTCAAATTTTGGCATGAACTGACTAAACTACCCTCACGTGAGTTGCACGTAATTTCCTCTAACAGGTAAACAAGTTATCTTCAGGTCATCTATTCCCCAAAACAATCCCTAGCGGTGATCTCCTTCCCCAAATACCCCACTGACTAAACTATCCTCACGCGAGTTGTACGTGATTTCCTCTAACAGGTAAACAAGTTGTCTTCAGGTCATTTATTCCTTAAAACAATTTCTAACGGTCATCTCCTTCCCCAAATACCCCAAAAGTCATCTCCTTCCCAATTCTTTTAATTCTTTTAAGTTTTGGTGTTGATCATCTCCTTTCCAAATACCTCCATTAAAGCTATTTCACTCTCTCTTTCTCATTTATGAGTTTTGGTGTTGGTTTGTCTCTGTGTGTATGGGAGGTGGAAATGGAGGTAGAGGTGGTGGTGGTGGTAATGATATGAAGGTAAAATCACTTTACATCTCTCCGTCTCTCTAATTAATCAAGTATTTTATATAAATTTTGAAAAATCACCATTAAAGCTTAAAGGTAAGAAATGGGGACTAAAGACAAATTGTAGGATGATTTGTGTCCTATCTGTGATCAAGCTTTTCATGGTATTGGATATCATAAATTGGGACTAAATACTAATTTATTGATGATTTATGATTTTTATTGTAAGATGATTTGCACCACCCTATATGTGATCAAGTTTTTTATTGTATTGAGGATTGTTTATGGTTATATAGTATGTGCAAGAAGCCAAATTGCAGAGGAATAATGTAATTCCATGTTTCTAAATCAATAGAGAACCCTGATATAAAGTACTTGAAATGTCAATTCCCTACCTGTAGTACTATCCAATGGTTGAGTGAGACCATTGGGCAATCTTTAAATTTACCAAATATGAGTAGCTCCTCTTTTAAAGGTGGTTGCTTTGGTTGTGAGGAAACTGGGCACTGGTGGAGAGAATGTCCTTGGAGGACTGTAGTTTACCCTAAAGGTGGTTGTGGATTCATGAAATTGTGTAAATCTAATGCTCAAAGAAGCAAGGGTAAGACATTTTTAGTTTTTAAAAATGTTTAATGCAAGTACTTTATGTGGCTAAAGGACTATATGCATAAAGAAGGAAATAAAAATGCAAAATTTGAGACTGCGACTTATTTGAATGTCAAGGTAAGTGTGACTATGGGATTAGATGAATTTTACAAAGAGTTAAAGGGGAAATCCTCAATGGGATGAGATTGGGAGTTTCTTGTGATACAATTAGGGATATGTACGATTCTTCTTATACAATTCTTCTTATACAAGTTCTTCTAATATAAGTTAGTGATCCTTTTTGCACACTCTAT
This sequence comes from Kingdonia uniflora, assembly GCA_014058105.1. NCBI lineage: Eukaryota > Viridiplantae > Streptophyta > Magnoliopsida > Ranunculales > Circaeasteraceae > Kingdonia > Kingdonia uniflora. The sequence goes on along the minus strand of JACGCM010002331.1, from coordinate 493,627 downwards.
ACATAGCATATACTTAACATAACCCCAAACTTCCCCCTAACCATTATCCCCCCAACTACCAATATTGGGAAACCAGAATCTTATAAAACCCCTTAAATGCATTTACTTTTTTCTTTATAAAACCAAGCCTTTCCCCATACCTTCTTCAAAACACAAGTATTTCTTTTCTTCTCTTTTCTTTTTTTCTCTTCAAAACCTTAAAAAAACATCTTTTCTCTGTCATTGAGAGTGACTCTTCTTCTGAAGAAGAGTACATTAGATTTGCAAAATGCTATGATTCATCCTCCAACAGTGAGGCTAGCTAGGCGAAGAAGGAGGAGAGTGAGTATGGGTGGACAGAAGAAGAAGAAGAAATAGACAAGGAAGAAGAAGAACAGATAAGGAAGATGAAGAAGACGAAGAAGGGATAAATAAGGAAGAAGAAGAAGAAGAGACAGACGAGGAAGAAGAAGAGGAAGAGATTGAAGAAAATAGAACAGAAGAGAAAGATGAAGATTTTGTTTGTGACTGTGGGTATTGCCTTGTTCTCTAGGTTCTCTTTTGGGATCCTTTTTCTTTTTGGGATGTAGAGATGTTTTTATTTTTTGTTTGGGATCCTAGAAAGTGTTTTTGTTTATGTTTAGTTTCTCTTTTAGTTTTTGTTTTGTGGTGGTGGTTGTGAATCAATGGAAATGCAATTTCTTTTTTACATATCTCTTTGTATTGTGGAACTGCCTTTCTCTTTTGTAGAACTACCATTTTTTTTGTTAACAGGTACGCATAGAGATGATGAACTTGCCATTTTATTGTTAACAGTTACCAAAAATGAGTACCCGTATATTTTAGATCACTAATACCTGTACATTTTAGATTACTAGTACCTACACATTTTAGATCACTAGTACCTCTACACCTACACATTTTAAACCATAGTGACATTTTGCACATTTCAGTTTGACTTTGTGAGTACTAGTCATACCAGTTAAACATTTCCCCATACCTTCTGCACATTTCAAACCAGTCAGAAGACCATTGTGAGTACATTCTGCACATTTTAGACCAGTATAACTTTGCCTTTGAGTACTTGTAAATTTTTAGATATGTAATAGACAAACAACAACAAACAAGCACAGGCATGTAATAGAGTGAGTACCTGTTAAGTTACAAAATATACAAACAATAAACATTCATGAAAAAAATTGGGGCAAAAACAAATAAAGAACATAGAGTACCTGTTAACATTCAGGAAAAAAACATTCAGTTGATAGAGTACCTGTTAACATTTCCAGTCTAACAAACAACAAATATATTTAGTCTACATAGCCAAACGAATATACTTTTTAACATGCAGTTAAATATTTCTAAATTAAGTCACACTGTCACACTTTCCAATTCTTTCCAGGAGATTGATAACCTTTCTTGTAAGGGTTAGAGCTTGGGGCTTGAGATTGTTGTATTGATGCCCTAGTTTTCCTTGGGGCGTGAGCTTGCCATATTGATGCCCTAGTTTTTCTTTGAGTAGATTGAGACTGCCTTTGGGCTTGACTTTCTTGACTCTTCATTGGAGTTTGAGTAGCTTGAGACTACCTTTGGGCTTGACTTGCTTGATTCTACCTTGGGGCTTGCGTAGCTTGAAATTGCCTTTGGGCTTGACTTGGGGCTTCAGTAGCTTGAGACTGGCTTTGAGCTTGACTTGCCCTAGTTTGTCTTGGGGATTCAATAGCTTGAGACTGCCATTGGGCTTGACTTGATCTAGTTTCACTTGGGGCATCAATAGCTTGAGACTGGCTTTGAGCTTAACTTACTCTAGTTTTCCTTGGGGCATCAGTAGCTTAATATTTCTATTGGGCTTGACTTGCTCTAGTTTACCTTGGGGCATCAGTAGCTTGAGTTTGCCTTGTTTAACTTTTCCTTAGGCCCAGTAGCTTGAGTTTGGCTTTGAGTTTGCCTTGATTGTGTTTGCTTTTGGGCTTGAACTTGTTGTCTTGATGCCCTAGTTTGCCTTGGGGCTTAACTTGCTTGAGTTGGCCTTGGGGCTTCAGTATCTTGAGTTTTCCTTGTACCCCTAGAAGATCTCCTACCACCATCACCTATACCACCACTTTCCCTCCCTCTCATATTTGGTGTTATAGGTGGCAAACCAACAATGCACATATGTCGTGCTATGCTAACATTTGTATCTACCCTCTTAGGTGCTATTGCCACTCTTGGCCTTGGTGTTGCTGGTGTACCCTTACAAGTTCTCTTGTTATGACCATAGCTACCACATTTTTTACATCTCTTCTGCCTCTTTTCTTCATCTGGATCAGGGATTCTTGGTTTTCTAGGTCTCCCAACCCCTCTTAATAATAGGGGAGGTAGAAAATAGTTTGTAGGCTGCATATAATACAAAAATAAGCAAACATATCAAATATCAACTCAGATACACTCGTGTTCAAATACAAACTTTCTCCCATTCTGATCCATCAACTACAGGATATATGGCATTTTTATATGTTTGGACATATGAAGCAACTTTGTGAAAATAAGAAATATAGATATTAGCCATCCATAAAAAAAAAATTATTTTAAAAAATTAGAGACACAACTTTGTAAACATTTAGATTATTAACCAAAAAATACTTTACTTACTTAACCCATGGCCACCCATAAGGGAGTATAGTACTAATAACATGCACACATGGTAGTCCGGAAAGTTATCATTCATAGCAGTTGTAATGGCCAAATTCAGTAAGCTTAGAATTCACTATTACACCAATGAACCTGTAACAATATTCTAATGGAAAGTAAGAAATAATACAGGAGATTTTAGCGTGGAAAACATAAGAATAGGTAAAAAACTATGACCTCGAGTGGAGGATTTTTGTAAAAGTATATTTATTGCTTGAGGCAGATATCTTATTACAAATGATCTCTAGATATAGAAATGCTTGAACCTTCTAACGAAGAAGTTTGAATATTGCTGAAAATCTAGAATAAGTAGTTTCTTGATGATCTCTTGTGCAATTTTTATGGTCCCTGTCTCTTCTAGAACTTTTCCTTTATATAGGCCTTCTCTGCAGCTCTTCATCGTATCGGAGCACATTTTCCGAACAACGTGGTTAATGGCGGTTGACTGAGTAACTGACAAGTTCATGAGAGACAGGTGTCTTTGACTGGATAAGGCTTTTCGATTTAAGTTTGGCCCACGTTCTTAACCAGTTCATGGGGTAGGTTGGAATGTTGACTGGGAAAGTTATGTTAAAAAGGTATGAGTCTGAGATGGAGGTGATTTGAATTGGCGACAGCTCGACTTTAGGTGAGATTGAGGGATAGGTCTCTACAATCGCCCCCTCGCAACCAAAGTCACGAGTGGCTTTGGTTGAGAAATGATCTGTTGTAATAGGTATTTGGGTTAAAGTTCTTGATAATTGAAATAGAGTAATGGTGGCTTTGACTGTGTGGAAGTTATGCGGGTTATAGGGAAATGATATGTATTTAATGAGGATGTGGATGCTGATGTATGTGACGGTTATGATTTTGAAAAGTTGTGTCTATAATGAATGATGATGCTTGGTAAAATGTACCTGTACAATAAATATAGGGTTATATAAATAGTACATGTATCGAATCCTTGAAGCAGAGTACGTTTGTAATTTGTCAAATTTTCTGGACTATTAAAAATGGTGAAGACACGGAGGATGGTCCTCGAAGAGAGGATTGTGTCTGAAATACAGAGGTTAAAGTTGAAATACTTTGGTGACCAGTCCTTAGAGATGTAGATACCTGCACCTATTCCTCTAAATTATCAAGGCATGTCGGAAGACAAAGCGGTTGAAGCTGAGGAGAAATTCTACTGTAAGTGGAGGTTTCATGTCGTCGTCTTGACAGGCAAGGAACGTTGGGCTTGTCTTCGTACTCTTGCGGAGGACAAGGTTGGGGCTTCATATGCAGGAATAGGCATAACTGCCGGGTAGTTGTGTTAATTTCTTGTATTACCATGGAATCTAAGGTCGGGCCCTCTTCATCTCTACCAACTCTTCGGGGGTAGTGGTTATAGGAGAGGCGGTGATGGTAGTGGAGGAGTAAGATGAGAAGTGGGAGTTTGCTTCTACATTTCTATCACGTTTTGGCACTCAGAAGACCTTCAGTTTAAAGAGTTGGGGCCAGCACTGAGTCTACTGCTTGCATAGTTTCCATTTGAAGTTCGACTAGACTTCGACCAAACTCATGTGAGGGAAGTTTAGTATTGTTTTAAATTTCTGCTTTACATCAGGGTGAAAGATCACTGAAGCAGGACGAACTAAAGGATTTGATGTGTCAGAGTGCCTGAATGACCTGCTACTTGAAAAAGCACTGGAAAACTTATTATCTGTAAAATACCTGAAGTTGGGTTCTAGACTGATTAGGGTTCTATAATATACCTCAGATCGATTACTGAAAGACTTTTTATCTATAAAATCAAGTATAATTTTATTTGCATGAATATTATTTATCATTCAATTACTTATGTTTATGTAGATAGAAAATAGCTCAGAGAATCGAACTGAAATGTTTAAAGGATGCATGACATGAATTGAAGTTTATGAGTACCAAAAGTATTATTATTGCAGCAATCGAACTGAGATTAATAAGTTGAAAAAATGTATGTGTTGTTGTAAGTATGATAAGTCTGCGTGTTAGAAATGTGGGAGATAAAAATTATAGGAAATCTGTAATGCAAAAATTCGAGCTTATAGAGGTCGATAGAAGAATAAATCTTAAAAAAATTAGCTTGACTTGAAAATAATACTAATATAGTGCATAGGAAAATTCAAAGTATGTAGATAAAGTAGCATATAGAAAACATGTACCTCAGACTTCGAAATACATGTCATGGAGCACCAATCTGAGATTGTACCTCGACCTTTAAGTCTCAAAGTAGTTGAGTACAGTAGATGTTAGAAATTATATATCTTTTTAGAAATGAGATATATATCATGTTGATGGGTGTTCTGAATCGAGTTGTGTATAATGTATCTATAGTTGTACAGGTCGAATTGGATTCAGTTCGCTCGCGAGAAGATGAGGTGCTCCAATGTAACCAAGAATTTGCGGAGGAGATGGATTGAGTGAGGGAGGTAAATGACAACAGAGAAGACCAGCATGTAAAGGTGCATTTTAAATTTGTTGAGGCGTCCTAGACTTTAGTCAACCTCACTCGCAAGATCGAGGAGAAGGATGCCGAAATTGCCAAGGGGCTAAAAGAGCTTGCGGAGATAAAATAACACGCCACAAAGCTTTAAAGTCGAATTGACACGTTGATGGTTAAGGGGCAAGCTGAAATGGCTCAATACCGAATTCATACGCTATAAAGATCAGAGGGACTATCTCGAGCTGATCTTCAGAATTATAGAAATGAACTGGAATGACTGAAGCAAAAAATTATTGAAAAAGATAATAAATTGAAGGTGGCTCGAGAAAATCTATCTGCCACGGAAGCTACAGCCGAACATTTGCATATAGCCCTACCCGTCAAGGATATGGAATTTTTGGGGATATATCGGAGGTGTGACGAGTTAAATAAGAGGGTGGAATTATTGAAGACCAAATTGGCGTAAGTAACGCGCGTGTCAAGAAAGTCGAGGCTAGAGAGGGCTCTGGGATGAGTAAAAATAATGTTGAAGTTTCTCTAGTCCAAGGGGATGTAGTTAGCCTGTCAGGTCGAATTAGAGAGTTGGAAGGTAACGTAACTCAAATTGAGGGGCATGTGCAGAAAGGGAATGTAAACTTAAGGGAATGCCAGTACAAGTTGGATGTTGCTTCTGTCAAGGAGAAGGTCTTGGAAGGGGAAATCAGGGTGAAGGAAATTCTGATGAAGAAAAAAGATGATTTGTTAAGGGATACTTTGGCCATAAAAGATTTGAATACAAAAATCGAGAGACTTTGAGCCCAGGTGGTGGACCTAGAGGCCATTAAACAGGCTGAATCAGTGAAATTTGTCCAAAAATTGGAAGAGACTATAGCTTTTGATGCTCAGACAGAAATGGAAATGGCACATCATAAGAAACTGTACATGACTTTGGAGTCACGCCTCGAGAAGGTGAGATCTTACTTTTCAAGGATCGGTGTAGCTCATGCGTCACGCGCAGACCTATTAAAGTTGATCGTTACGTATTTTGTTGAGGAAGTAAAAAGACTTGAGTTAAAACGAGATACCTTGTTCAAGAGTTTGTCTGACAAGGGATGCATTTATAGAGTTAATATAGATCTATGGAACTGATGGCCTTCATGGAAATGAATTTAGGCCCTCGACTTGCTGATCTGATAGAGAGGGGCAGGGTTGCTGCAACTTGCAAATTAAATTCTGATCAACCTCCTGCTGAAGGGAAAAATATGGTTGACATCCCAGTAAAAGAAAATAATCCATTATAATGTGACCTGAAAATAAATAGTATCTGTCGCAGACATATTAAAATAGATGAAAGCTAGTATGACATTTGCCCTATATTATGTCTGGGGGGGTCTTTGATATAAAACAAGTTTTTACATTTGTTCTAATCGCAGAAATAGGTTGAGTTAGCCAAACCAAGTGAATCATGATTTAACAGTAGTAATGCTGCAGACATATTGAAAGAGATGAAGGCTAGTATTATCTTTGCCTTATCTTATACCTGCTAGAGTCGTTGATATGAAACAAGTTTTTACATTTTTTTCAATCACAGAGATTTAGTAGAGTCAGCTAAACCAAGTGTTATCCTTGATTTAACTGGTATAATGTCCCAAACAAGTTGAAATAGATGAAGGCTAGTATTACCGTTGCCTTATCTCATGTTTTGTGGAGTCTTTGATATAAAACAAGTTGAAGTAGATGAAATTTAGTAAAGTCAGCCAAACCAAGTGTTATCCTTAATTTAACTGGCATAAGATCGATTAAAAGCTAGTATTATTTATGCTTTAATCTACAAAATGTGGTAGAATCTACGTAAGTAGAGAGATGTTGTGAAAAACTTAGAAGTTTCATTGATCAGTTCAATATTTACATTGGACGGAAATGAAAATCTCACTTTTGGAATTGAGAAAACAAAAATCAAAAGTGAGAAACGGAAATGGAATAGTAAGACGCTTAACGATAGTACCATTTCAGTCGCCTAGTGCTCCAAGGATTTGAAATGGGGATTCCCTCTTCTATCATGAGATAATATGATCCTAGACCTGAGAGACCTGTGATAATGAATATACCCTCCCAATTGTCGGCTAATTTTCCAGCATGAGGCTCTTTGCGATGATGAGGAATCTCTCTGAGGATAAGATCATCGATTTGAAAGTTACAGTTTCTGACTCGGCTGTTGTACAACCTGGCTAGTATATGATGATATCAACCTAGGCAATGGCGCGTTCCCTGGTTTCATCGATCATATTAAGGTTGCAAGCCAATTTAAACTCATTTTCCTTGTCAGTCAGCTCATGATCTCGAACTGGATGATAGTATTCAGAAGGAATGACGGCCTCAGTGTCATAGGCAAGGAGGAATGGGGTGCATCCTGTTGACTATCTGGGAATGGTACGATATGCCCATAGGACATGAGGTAGTTCTTGAACCCAATTCCCTTTTTTCTACGAGTGAAGCTATTTTTTGAGTCCATCCACGATGGTTTTTTTGGTAATTTCAGTTTGGCCATTGCCTTGAGGATAGTAAGGATTAGATGGTGAGTAAATGATATTGAATTGGTTGAGGAAGGTCACGATTTTTTCTCCAACAAATTGGGGCCCGTTATCGATACAAATTAGGTGGGGGCTCCCAAACTGAGTGATGATGCATTCCCAGATAAAAGAGATGACCTCTTTTTCTCTGGTTTGACATAGTGGAACTGCTTCTACCCATTTTGTAAAATAATCGGTAGCTATAAGTAGGTGACGGCGGTTACCTGGAGAGTTAGGGAATTTGCCGATGAGATCAAATGCCCATCTTTTAAATGGCCATAACACCTTGCTTGCATAGAGTTTGAGCGCAGGGGAGCGTATCATATGTCCATGTCTTTGGCAGGTGTCACATCTGCGTGAGTACTCATCTGCTTGTTTGCGCATGCCGGGCCAGAATACTCCTTGTGTAATAGTTGTGTTTGCTAGTGATCGACCTACGGCATGGGAGCCACAAATCCCTTCATGTAATTTATGGAGCATTTCATCTGCTTTTAGTTTGGAGAGGCACTTGAGATATGGCCCCGTGATGGAAAGATCATATAGCACACCATTTTAATTAGTATAGTGCTTAGAGTTATTGATCAGCTGTCGGTGCTCTTTTGGATCTGTTGGGAGTGGTCCGTTGCAACTGTTATTAACACCGAGGTAGGATAAGAAAGACTTGCCAATTTTCATCTCCCCCTTTATCTCCCCCAGTGTTGATTGCGCATACAAAAATGCGATCAATGCTAGGGGTTGAAAGGATTTTGATCTGGAGATATCGAGCTTTTGTACCCAAGACCCCGGCTAGATATGCCAAGGAATCGGCGTGTCTATTTTTACCTCGAGGATGATAATCGAGAGTTGCTTTCTCGAACTTGCTCATTCTATCTGTAACGAGGGCCGCGTATTCGATCATCTACGTATTCGATCAAAACGATTTTGATTCCTGACCCTGCGGGTTCTACTGATCTATCCATGAGAAGCCTCTACCCCATTGATGTAATCCATTCATCTCGCTCATCAAATGGTTTGGATGGTAGATCTTCGAGAGTTTCTTCTGTAAGGTCAGGGTCGTGCTCCTCCCATTCAGGATCCTCTACTGGAAAATCTACGAGAAAATTGGCAACGGCCTGACCCTTTTCGAAATGACGTTGTTCAAACTTGATATCATGTTTTTCCAAACTGACTGACCACTGTTGCACTCTCCTTGATTTTTTTTCTTGGATAGAACTTTTCGAAGTGGGTAGTTTGCCATGACTCTGACTGAATGAGCTTGGAAGTAGTGTTTGAGTTTCTGTGAAGTATAAACAAGAGTGAGAATAATTTTCTCAATTTTAGAGTACCTTGTTTCCGCTGGTGTGAGGGTTTTGTTGGTGAAGTAAACTGGTTTCTCGATCTTCCTTTCAAGGTGAATTAGAACCGAGCTTAGGGAAGTATCTGTGACTGCTAGGTAGATAATCAGTTCCACATTATCTACTGGGGTGCGCATTATAGGAGACATCCCCAAATAGGTTTTGTGATCCTAAAAAGTTGTTTCGCATTCTAGTGTCCATGTGATCTCTGCATTTGGCTAAACTTTCCTCGTTTGGTACAACCGCGAAGTAATAGGAATAGCCAACGATAGCGGTCTGAAGATTTAGAAATGAAACGGTTGATAGCGGCAATCTTGCAGGTAATTTTCTGAACGTCTTTTATTGCTTTTGGAGAGGGCATATTGAGGATAGCCTGAATCAGATCTAGATCAGCCTCAATCCCCTTCTTGCTAATGAGGTGCCCTAGAAATTGGCCAAAATGTACTCCGAATTAACATTTATCAGGGTTGAGACGCATCCTATAAGAACGAAGAATGTTGAATATAGTGCTGAGATCTGAGATATGATTGACTGACTGTACACTCTTGCAAAAGAGATCATCGATGTAGACTTCAACGACTTTCCCTAAATGTGTTTTGAATATAGTAGTCATCAACCGTTGATATGTGGCACCCACATTTTTGAGTCCGAAGGGCATGACTTTGAAGCAATAAAGACCTCTTTCAGTGATGAAAAATGTTTTTTCTTGATCTTCTTCCAAAAGGGGAATTTGATTATACCCTGAAGCAGCGTCCATCATAGATATGAGGTCATGGCCTGCTGTAGAATCAAGGATCTGATGAATATTGGGAAGAGGAAAACTGTCATTTGGAGTATGTTTGTTCAAATTGGTTAAATTTATGCAAACTCAGACTTTTCTGTTCTTTTTTGGGACAACGACAATGTTGGATATCCATTCAGGATATTTGGCTTCTCAAATGAATCCCACTTTGATCAATTTCACGATCTATGTATTAACTTTATCTCAAAGACGAGGTGGCAGTCGTTGCTGTTTTGTTTGACTATCGTGGCGTTGATGTTAATGGCTAATTTGTGACATGCCTTGGCTAGATTGACCCCAGGCATTTCTATGAAAGACCACACAAAAATGTCTCGATTTAGTTGTGATAACGGAATAAGAGCATCATTTTCATGCTGAACCAGCTTAGTACTAATGAAAGTACCTTTGTTAGGCCCATCAATGTTAATATATTTTGTGGGCTCCTCCGTGGAAGGTTGATCGCTGAGGTGATCAGCTTCCTATAATTGTTATACAGTAAATCTATCAAAAGTATCTAGGATAGCAGAAATGGTATTTTCACAAGCTCAAAAGAGATTCTGACTACCCCTAATCTCATAGATACCATTGTCGTGTTTGAACCAGAGTGCCTGATGATAGGTGGAAGCGATTGCTTCTATGTTGTGAATCCAGCAGCAGCCCATAATCCCAAGATAACAGGATTTGGCATTGATGATATAGAAGACGACATCGATGGTTGTTGGTCCAGTGGTAATAGGTAAGATGATCTTGCCTACTCGTTCTTCTCTGGAACCATTGAACCCGCTGATATCGGTGTCGCTCTTAATAACTTGGTTGGCCACACCCATTTGGTCGATAGTGCTCTAAAAAAGAATCTCAATACCGCTTCCAGTATCGATCATCATCGTGTGCATGACAAACTTCTTCATTTTGAGCATTATCACTAACGCATCATGATATATAAATTTGACATGGCTAGTATCGCAATCTTCGAAGGAAATCTCGAGCCGGCGATTGCTCGACTCTGGAAGAAGCTTGGCTTTTTATCTTGAGGAGTGAGGTCGCAGTACTCTGATAATCTTTTGCGCTTGGATCTGCTAAAATTGGTAATTTGATTGATTTCGATCATCTTACTGTGGTGTATATGGTAAAGATGTTTCTCCTCAGCTTGATCATTGACCTGAATAACTTCAAGTTACTTCTTATAACTGCCATCTTTGTATAATTTCAGGACGACAATATATTCGAACATCCGTCCCTCTTTAAAAATGTATTCGAGAAACCTCTGTAAAGTATAACAATTGTCAGTAGAATGATGGTTTACCTTGTGATACAGGCAATATACTCGACTATCGGTTGGTCCCAGTGGTTGAGAGACGCGGTAGAGCTTATCCTTTAAAAGTAGTAGAAAAATTATGGAGATTCAGACGTTCATCTTTGGGAGGATGGGTTTTTTTGGTGGATTTCCTTTTCGAGGGTAGCTGGTGTTGCCTTTGGTGCGCTTTTGATCTCCCTGTTACTCTTTTGGTTCAGTGGTTCGATCTGTAGATGAGTCTTTGGTAGAGAGGACAGATTTAGTAGATTTTTGTCGCTCAGACATCCTCCTCTCCAGGTCGACATAACTATTGACCTTGGTGATCATATCCTCTAAGGTCTCAGGTTTGTTGAGGAAGAGGTGTTTTTTGGCCTTGCAGTCGAGCTAGAGCACGTTGGTGAAAGCAGTAACAGTTATTTTCTGATCGAGGTTATCCACTTTACGCGTGAACTCTAAAATTTATTCGCGAAGTCCTCGAGCTTCTCTCTGTGTGACTTTTTAAGACTGATAAGAGAATATAAATTCTCCTCTTTGTCCCTGTTGTAAGCATATGTCTTAATGAACAGTTTCTGCAGTTGGTCGAATGTATATATGGAGTCCTCAGGGAGAGAGTGGAACTATCGGAGTGGGTCCTCCTGTAGACTTATGGTGAACAGATGGCAGAGGATGTGGATGAGGTTGGAGTATAATCCCAATGAATCACGGTATTGTTGAATATGCTCCTTCGGGTCAATACCTTTGTATTTACAAATTTTGGAGTATGGAAACCTTTTGGTATCTCCATATTGAAAGTACTTTGGCAATCAGACTTCCTTGTAGTTTTGTGATGTCGCCGGTAGTACCCAGAACTTGTGCTTCGATCAACTCCTTAATTCGTTGGTCCATATGCTCTTTTGTGACATAATGACATGTTGGTTGAATCCCTGGGCAAGCAGGTTGTGGATGATGAGTGCTCATACCTTCACTCAGACGATCTCGTACTGAAACTTGATGTTGAGGTCGCTATCTTTCCTCCTGACAGACAGAAATTTGGTGACCTCGACTGACTTCAGACTGAACTTTACCCCCCAAATATATGTAGGGTTGTGGTTCATGTTGTAGATTCCTGGAAATAGCTTTACTGGCAACTCCTCGAGGTCCCAATCTCTCCTTTGCAGAAACACGGGAGGTCTTTAGCAACTGATCGTGACCTCTGGAGAAGCCTGCTGAGTATTTTATAGAGCCTCTAGAGCACTCTGTATTGTTGCCATCTAGTCTTCATGTTATTTGATCACTGTCAAACGAGCTTGTAATTTTGTGTCGAGCTCTTTCTCACGGAGCTCCCGATCCTTAGTTAACTGAAGTTTGAACTCGACGCGTTTCTCTGTTTTGGTGTTGAGATTCGCCTGTAACTCCGTAAGTTGCCCCGGCTCCATTGAAACATCGAGCTGGGTTCCTGTAGCGGGTCGTCTGGAAGTAACCATTATTAAAAGTTGTAGTGAAAGAATGCCTTAGGATATCGTGGAAATGAAATCTTTCCCACAGACGGTACTAAATGTAATAGCCAAATTTTGTAAGCTCAAAATGGCTTGGAATTCGTTATCACACCAATGAACCTACAATAATATTTAAATAGAAAGTAAGAAATGACACAAATGATTTTAGCGTGGAAAACCTCTGAATAGGTAAAAAAACCATGACCTGGAGTGAAAGATTTTTTTAAAAGTATATTTATTGCTTGAGGCGGATATCTTATTATAAGTGATCTCTAGATATAGAAATGCTTGAACCTTGTAACTAAGAAGTTTGAATGTTACTGAGAATCTAGAATAAGTAGTTTCTTGATGATCTCTTGTATAATTTTTTAGGTCTCTGTCTCTTCTAGAACTTTTCCTTTATATAAGCCTTCTCCGCAACTCTTCATTATGCTAGAGCACATTTTCTGAACAATGTGGTTAGTGGCAGTTGATTGAGTAACTGACGAGTTCGTGAGAGACAGATATCTTTGACTAGATAAGGCTTTTTGGTTTAAGTTCGGCCTACGTTCTTAACCAGTTCATGGGGTAGGTTGGAATGTTCACTGAAGAAGTTATGTTAAAAATGTGTGAGACTGAGATGGAGGTGATTCAAACTGGCGACAGCTCATCTTTAGGTAAGATCGAGGGATAGGTCCCTACAGCAGTCACATTCATGTGTGTTGGTGTTCACTTTCCATCTTTGGCCATTTATCCCAATTGTAAAAAAAGATCTTGATATGATCCCTTGTACCTGATATTGACCATAGCATTTGATCATCTTATCAATGTGGGTTTGTGCTCTAGGGACCAACACCAAATCTGCAAAAAAGATACGCATATAGTCACATAGTAGTTCATGAAAAGAAGATATCTTAAACAATAAGAAAAGATCTTGTTTAGCTTACCTGCTTCTTCCCACTCTTTTGCCTTGAGCCTCCTGTCATACATGTGTTTCATCAACATTATATTCAGTTTTTCTAGTAACTTATGGATTGGCCTGTCCCTAATCTTCAAAATTCACATGTTAAAAGACTCACTGAAGTTGTTTGTGATGTGTTCACACTTGGCAGTGAAATCAAAATGGGACCTAGCCCAGTGTTCAAATGGCTCCTTAAGTAACCAGTCATGAGCAGCTGGGTTTTCCAGTTTGAGTTAGTCCATGTACTTGTTCTTTTCAGATTGCTTAAATACCTTTACTGCGCTCCATACTAACCACTCTATTTGGGTCCCCCTCTGAAACTTCTTCATATTCTTATACATATGTCTAACGCAGAATCTGTGATTTGCATGAGGAAAAAGTGTAGCCACAACATTAATGAGTCCCTTCTGTCTATCTGATATGAATGTTAGCTTTTGATTATATAGAATGAGATAAGGCTGAAGGGCCTCAAGGAAGTTGGTCCAAGTTTCTTTACATTCTGATCTGCATAAATAAGCTACAATAGGAAATGCGCCATTGTTGGCATCCAAGGCAATCACAGATAGACAAATGCCCCCCCCCCCCCCCCCCCCCCCCATATTTTCCCTTTAGAAAATACCCATCCAAACCAAGTACAGGTCTACACCCATATAACCATCTATCAAAACTTGCCTTAAACATCACCAATAAACTTTTCTACTGGTTACTTTGAAGATCTTTACTACATTTGGCCAAACTGCCAGGGTTAGCTAATAAGACTTATCTCATAAATTTAGGTTGTAGAATGTAACCCTCATCATATGATCCAACAATCCTCTCCATGCATATAGTCCCAGCATTCCATGAAGTATAATATGAAATATCAGCACCATACTTTCTTAAAATCAACTCATTCACACCTGTTGGTCTAGTGGTTCACATTGTCCTAATTGTTTCTTCAACTTCCTTTGCCACCCACTGGGCATTTGCATTTTTGTTAGATTGGCCACTCCTGCCAGAACATGTGTGAATAAGATTACTACTTTTCCTCATACTGAAAGTGGTACCATCTGGATTAACCCTAGCATAAAACATTCATTGACAACTGAATGTTTTAACCTTAGTACAAATGTATCTTACCCTCATATAGTCATTTTTTTGTTGGAATTGGTGCTTGTTCACAATGGCTCATTGCCTTCAAAAAGCTTTGCAAGCATTAACTGTGGGCCACTCCATGCCAATAACCATCTCTAACCTAGGATTATGCACAAGAAATATAGTATGATGCACTTCAGCTTCTTCTATTACAAAAATGTTATCACATTCTTTGGCTCAATCTCTGAACTTATCATCACATTTGTCTATATCAGCTTGGGTTGGACCATCATTACCATCAACTGATGATTGATTTGAGTAATACCCTTCCTCTGCATCTAGGCTATATGGGTTAGTTTTTGCTCATCTATTCCAAGTATCAACTTATTCTTCATCATTTGAAGCCTCTCCGCCCAATCTAACTCCAGCCTCAGTTTTTGCATTAACTGGCCCATCTTCCCCTAATCTAACTTTACCCTCAGTTTCAATATTATGTTCATCATCACTGAAGCCCATAAATAGAAAATCATCAAGTTCTTCCTCAGGTACTTCACTTGCCCTTGGTTTCTTAACTCTTTTAGTGTTATCTTCACCACTTTGTAAACGATTACCTTTTCTCTTTGGCTTTGATATAAGTCTTTTTTTTGTTTGAGTCACAACTACCTTTTGTCTACCCTGGCAATAGTCTCATGTTGAAGTGGATCAAACTGTGTACTCTCATACTACAGTGGATCAAACTGTGTAGTCTCAACCTCAACCTCAACCTCAACTTGAGAAGTAGGACATATTGGTGGTCCTTCATCTGGGTCCATCATAACTACATCTGGCTGTTAAATTAAAGGTAAGGGCATAACTTCTATATGCACTCTATATACATAGAAATGTATATCCCACATACCAACCATATCACTACAATGCTACATCTTATACAAACTTGTATCATCACAAACATCCATTATCTCACTTGCACACAGTGTCTTCACCACTATCCTAAAACCAGGTAAGATAGCTTCGTTTATCCCAACAACATCAGACATAATATACTCCAACAGACCTTGATAGTAAAATTGATCCCCATCTATATTTTCAAATATATACATGCCCCCATCAATGTATAGACGATGTGTATACCATGTCTCCCTAGGTTCAGACTATCTACCTCCCCAATGAATAATGACATTTTTTAGGCCATTCCTGTCATTGTAGCACACCCCCAAACATTATATAATTAAGACAAATATCATGATAACATACTCAAAACACCTAATTTAAAAACACCACTTGTAAAAGCCCTAATTTTTTTAATATACCCTAATTACAGAAAACCAAAACCCTAATTTTATAATCCAAACCACTTTTAAAAAGCTCAAATTTTGTAATCCAAACTCTAATTCTTAAAACAAATCTTCTAACTTTCAAAATGGGAAAACCAAATCAACAGATATTAAAGAGAGATTTACAATTTTTACCAAATCAACAGAAAGAAAGAAAGAAAAAAAAGAAAAAAAGAAAGAAAGAAAGAGGGAGATAGAGAGACTTACATTGTGATCGAAGGCTTGGCGAGATCAGGTATTAGATTGTTGCACTCTAGTTTTCCAAATTTGTATAGTTGCAGAAGATAAGGATTGTTCCTAAATTTTCTTTAATTTTCCCTTCAAGACAAATTTTTTGTTTGAAACAGTTTTGGGGAAGAGATAACCGGAAGACAACTTGTTCACCTATTATAGGAAATCACGTGCAACTCGCATGAGGGTAGTTTAGTCAGTTCATGTCAAAATTTGAGTTCAATGAAGGTTGACCTGTGGTCAGAGGCAATTTGGGGACCAAAACTACATATTTAAACAACTTGGGGACTAAAGGAAAATATTCAGTCTGTAGGTGGGTTCAACATACCCGCCCCCATACCCCTCCAAAGTATGCAAAACCTGAACTTGGCGAGGAGTATTCGCATACCACCCACGTCATCAGGAGCTGAATGGTTAAATAATAAGCACGCATTACTTTTTTTTATCCTACGTGCTTATCTATTATGCGCCTAGCTTTATATAAATAAATTATTTGGTTTTTTCCGGTTTTATTTTATCTTAAAGCTGAATGGTTCAAAGTTCAGGTGAAAAACCGTAACTCCTTGTTGGACCAAAATAGTATGCGATTCGGTACTATATACCAAACCAGAATCGCATACGCATACGCATACGCATACTTTACTGTTGGAGGTGCTCTAATTACCCTCATAACCCAAGGACAATTTTGGTATTTCAACATACCATTATCTAAATCCTAAAACATTAATCTCTCTGTGATAATTTAACCATAAGGTTCAAAACACCTTAACGACTGATTTTGTTGCATTTGTGAGAAGATTTTGAGAAATCTGAGATTGACCCATTGTAGAGAAGAGAAGGAAGAATGTTAGCTGTGTTTGAAAAATCGGTGGCGAAAGGTCCAGAGGGACTAAAGAGTCCTCAATCAGAGAACAGCACATCAGTGATGAAAGATGGGTTTTTGGTCAAACATTTTGCATCTGTTTATCAAGGATCTGTCACCATTGATCTTGGTCCTCAAGGGTCCATGGCTTACACTACCAATAAGCAAAGCCCTCTTCTCCCAAGGTATGAAACTCACACCCCAGATATTTGTTTTTGCTCATTTGGTTGTTGTTGTTTATCTTTTCTTTTCTTTTTTCTTTTTTTTTTTTATGTTTGATGTTTGGGGGACTAATATGAGAACCCATTAAAGGGAAAACCATCTCCTTCCTTCAATGGTAGAAACCCAGATCTTTCGTTTTGATCATTTGGAGGATTTTTTATTTTTTTTTTGTATTGTTTTGTTAGTTTTCTTATGTTTGGAAGGTAAATAGGAGAAACCCAGATCTTTATTTTTGCACATTTTGGTTTTTTTAATTTTAATTATGATGGTTTTTGACCTTTTGTTTTTTGATGTTTGGGGGATAATTATGAAAATCTATGAAATAAAGAAAAACTGTGATCAAGGATTTGTTTGTTTAGATATGTAATGTTATGTTTTATTGAATGATGAAGGATTTGAAATCAGAGAAATGATGTATTATTTTGAATGTATGAATAGCATCATCATCATTGTATCAAGGCATTATCAATTTACCACGTAGTTTTATTGCGGTCTAAAGTTTAGACTGTAGTCCCCAATCATTACTACTAAGATCTGAACTTAAGGTTGAATTAAGAGGGTTGCTTCATGATCCCTCCACATGGATCTCTGCTAAAATTATTTGGTGTTAATATATTGCTTGCATTGATAATATTCATAGAAATTTCACCATAAATTGTAAGATTTCGATGGACTCTACCTAATATATGAAATATCACTGAATAGTAAAGATTTTACTATCCAAGACTTAATGTTTCGGGATAATTTTGTTTCCAATACTCGAAAAAATTTGAAACTAAACTATGAATAAAGGGTCTTGTTTTTGTATGATATATGAAATAATATTCAAGTACATATTCGTGGAGTTTGTCCCGTTTGACCCCAGATTATTGAAACAGATCACAGTAGAAGGTGATATAAGCTAGAGCTTGCTCTTCTCATTTCTAAAATGAAACTTGTTTCCATCTAAATGGATTAAACACACAACATTTTTCTCTGCTAAGTTCGTGTGTATTTGTTTGATGTGTGATGAAAATATATAAAGCCCCTCTTTTGGGTGAAAGGTAATTAAAGCTTAATCTTGATCTTCTTTCTTATAACGTAAAATCTGGTTGATGGTTAAAGGGGCATTTTTTCCGGCTAGGCTTTCACGAATTTTCTTGATGTGTGATTTTAAAGTACTTAATGAATCCCTCTTTCTTTTCTTCTTCTTTGTTGCAAGATTATTTGCAGTTGTGGATGATATATTCTGCTTGTTCCAAGGGCACATCGAGAACATTGCTGTACTGAAACAACAATACGGGTTGAACAAGACCGCAAATGAAGTGAGCATTGTTATTGAAGCATATCGGACATTGAGAGACAGAGGACCTTATCCCGCTGATCAAGTTGTGAGAGATATTCTCGGAAAGTTCTCTTTCATTCTCTACGACAGCGCTTCAAAATCCACCTTCGTTGCTGCTGTAAGTAAACACTTATTATAATCTTATTATTAATTTTGAAGCCACTAAGACTATCTCCAGCTTTTATTTCACGAAACTTCGTCTTTGTTGAATTTCCGGGATGAAATTGTCATGACATCTTAGCGGTATAACTAAATACACGAGATGGTCTAAATGTTAGAAGCTCTTTTGTAGTTAACTTTACTTTTTCTTAACACAGGATGCTGATGTGAGTGTTCCCTTCTTCTGGGGCTCTGATTCTGAAGATCACATCGTTTTCTCCGATGATGCAGAGATTGTTAAAAAAGGATGTGGAACGTCTTTTGCGCCGTTTCCCAAAGGTAGTACTTCTCAGCTCAACTAAAGAAATACGCATTTTGAAACACAGATCACAGTTTAATCGTTTATTCTTATTTCAGGTTGCTTCTTCACGACCTCTGGTGGGTTACGGAGCTTCGAGCATCCGATGAACGAACTGAAGGCGATGCCAAGAGTTGATAGTTCGGGTCAAGTTTGTGGAGCAACTTTTAAAGTCGATGCGGATGCCAAGAAGGAAGCTGGTATACCTAGAGTTGGGAGCACTGCAGACTGGTCCTCGCAATACTGATCTTACTTATAGATTGTCCTCTGATTAGACCGTTCTTATTACTCGGTCTCGGTCAAAAACTTATCTGTCGTTTTCCGATATTTTGTTTCGGTGAGACTGCTTGTTTAATGTTGGTAAACAAACTTATATTTTGTACTACTGCGTTACAGTATGCTTTGAACTTGAGTTTTATGGGATACAACTGAATGGAACATATTTTAGGATTTAATAATTGGCGTGTTTGGTGTTTGTAATTTCTGAAATTTTTGTTGTGGCTGTCAGCGAGCAGTTTGTGTTCAGGTTGCATTTAACTTAGAAAGTATCATAGCTTATACATTTTGAAGTAAACAATGAAGTGCATCGCCTCAGCCAAAAAATTAAATACCACAATATCTATCCTAGGTCTTCAGAGAATCCCCCAGAAGGGTTGTGAGAAACTTTTCTTTGATGAGGTATTGGTAGGCTTGTAATGTGTTTGAAAGGGTGTGCAGTTGCTAAAGTGGGGTCTTTGAAAAGGTTAACAGGATATAATGGCTATGGTGGTGCTGTTGTAATGGCCCTGTTGTTTACCGGGGCACAACGGCAGAAATATCTATTTGTTTTATCTGATAATAATGCTTCTATGTATTGTCAGGAACAGTTTCAATTGCATCTATGAAATAGGAAACGAATTTTCAGATCTATCATTACTGAAATCAAACTGATATCAATCATTTTTTTTCTCTCAGTGGGACAACATTATGTTTATCTGTTACAAGTATGATACGCTAAAACAGTAAAACAGAGAAATAAAAAACGTGATTTTACTCGTATTTCATCTACTCTATATGGTTAACAGTGAAGGCCGCCGCATCTTCAGTCCTTTGCGTCTGCAATGCCTCCTGGTGTTATCTGAAAAATGTGTTTCTAGTCAAGAAAAACTTATCATTCAAGAAACTTGTGTGGGTGGATATGGTTAATAAAGGATAATAATAAAGCATATGAATATCAAAATATAAGGATATAGCTTCGGCCTCTGGCAGATTTGGGGCGTCAAACACCTTGCAAACACGTTGTTCACCTTTGCCTTTCCTGAACATTAACCTTACAGTTGATGCGTGAGCCATTACATGCCCTCCGGCTGGTTTCTTCGGATCTGAAACAAACATCCCTCCACCTGGATCCGCGATAACTGGACCCATCCAATATAGAGAAGACAATTGAAGTCAAGGTGAAATACTTGTGATTTAGTTTGTGAGTTTCATTGAAACGGGAGTTACCGTGGTTGGTCATGTAGACTGCAACATTGAACTCCTCTGCTATCTTTACTAGTCGGGAGAGCATCTGAGCCAGCTTTTGCTGTAAAAAGTATTTGGCACGTGTATTTGAATATTAGCAATGCCTTCTATACAAAAGGAGGGAATTACGGGAAGTTGATGAGTTGAGCAAACCTGACGCTCTGCAAGCTCCCCTCGTCCGGTGAAATCCACTCGAAAGAGCGCAATAATGGAGTCAATAATCTGTAAAACAATGATGCTTATCAAAGATATGTCCACAGGATCGTCATATTGTTACAAGATTTACTCACCAATAGCCTGAAAGGTTCTTCAGACATTTTGGCAGCCAAACCAAGGAGCAAGTTGTACTGATGCTCGTAGGTGTAAGCACGTGCATAGATGATCTGCAAGCATTACAAACAGATAAATAGCCTTAATCAATTGGGAATACAATCCATTGTCGTAAAATCAGTGATCTTACAATCAAATTATACAGTTGATAATTCTCTTAAACTGAAGACTGTAGGAACAAGGACAGGGATGTCTTCCTTACATTGTCAAGGACAGCTCCAGGATCCATGCCATACCTCTCTGCAATTGGTACAATTCTATCTGGTCGACTGTAAGTTGTAAAGTTAAGAAGAGAACACCCCGCGTAAACTACATTTAAGAACACAATAAACGTTTAAAGAAGAGCTGGGAACAAAAGGATACAAAGTCCCCTCAGTATCGACGTAAGCAACTTTCCCATTCCCTCCGTGCATGCTCAGGGGAAGCTGCAAAATCACACGAGAGTACATGAATAAACTTCAGTAACAGTGAACTTAGAGCTACAAAAAACTAATTAACGGGAAATATGTATCAAAGGGTCCAAAGATGAGTTATGGGGATTTCTTCACTAGTGGAACACAAACATGAGTTAGGACTGAAACGAACCTGTGTAGTAACGCAAAGAGTATGCGCAAGCTGAGTTTTTCCAGATCTGAAAAAAAAAACGATAATCAAACCATTTGAGAGCATTTAAACTACGTATATTTGGCATTACTAAGATGCAAGTATGACAGAAAATATATAAACAGGTGTTAAGATGGAAAAATACGACAGGAAAGAAATGGAGTATGCATTTTACCTGAACTCCCCAAAAGCTTCGGTAATCTGCAGGGTTTCAATCCCACCTTCACAGATTCAGGCACATCCCCGAAACGTTAGTACGAAACACACTATTATTTGCTATTTCAGAATTTTCCAATGAGATAAATGTTTAATAAAATTACCCCCCAATAGTTCATCCAGGGCCTGACTTCCTGTTGTGATTTTAACTACCGACTTCCTCTAAAACAAAAACAAAAGACACTCAATATTCAGTTCTTATGATCACGAAAGAAGTAAACTCAACAGAAAATTAATGAATCACAAGTTAACCAACACATCTAACATCACAGAAAGAGAAATCTAGACGATCTTAACATAAATGTAGTTTTACAGAACTGGAAAGAAATAGACAAATCTAGAATCCAGGCAAGCAGATGTGCGAGCATGGTGGCACAGATACAGCTAGCATGAAAGAAAATTGCAAAGAGGTTTGATCTTACCCTCAGTAGAACTTCGCTTCCAGTCATATAACCATAATTCTGATAGGAAAAAAACCCAAACATCTGGTCAGAAAGAATCACGGAAATAAATGCACATATATAAATAAATAATAACTAAGTAGAATTACAAATTATAGCTCAGATTTCAAAGATCAGAGTTCTAACCACTAGCTTCTCGGCAGCTTCGCATATCTTATCAACTTTTGCCTCCGATAATCCTTTAATGCCAGTCAAACTCTGTAATACAGATACAATTGAACAAATATGTAAATAACAGCGGAATAGTTCGCAGATATCGGAAATCGAACTTAATAATTTCTACGACCTTTTTCGTGTGCATCATCAAGCCATTGCAGGTATAGATCCCTGCATCCTGAAGCTTTTTCACATCTCCAGCGTTGATTCCCTGAGAAATTACTATAAAAGATAAAAGAAAAAATCAAAAAACTCATCAAATTGACAGAAATCGACTGATCGGTAGACGAACAAAATCTGTCGAAAATGAAACTAATCCCAAACTCATATTCCACTAGATTGAGATTGCTACTTTAATAATAAATATAACGTAAAATGAAAGATCTATACTTGATCCTACTCATCTATCTTTGATTACGACAAAGGAGAAATCAACTAAAAACACATTAAAATGACAGAAATATACATGACTGGTAAAACTAATGAAAATTCAGTCAAGGACAAAACTATTCAGACTGTTTTTTCTACAAAATCAACTGAAGGGAAAGAAACATGGCTGATTACTACTTTAATTAGCGAGAATGAGCTAAAACGATAGATCCAGCCTAACTTCTACTCGTCCATCTCTAACTGCAAGTAATAACAAATTAAAATGACAGAAACCAACTAAAACTATACATGATAGGTCAAACTC
The DNA here is from genome assembly GCA_014058105.1 of Kingdonia uniflora. Classification (NCBI taxonomy): domain Eukaryota; kingdom Viridiplantae; phylum Streptophyta; class Magnoliopsida; order Ranunculales; family Circaeasteraceae; genus Kingdonia; species Kingdonia uniflora. The sequence goes on along the minus strand of JACGCM010002331.1, from coordinate 470,695 downwards.
ACAAAAATCAGTCGATAACGAAACTAATCTGGCCTATGCTCCACAAAATCAACTCGATTACACGAATCAGATGAATTGTTACTCTAATCATCGAGAATACGCTAGAAACGAGAGATAGAGTCACAATTCTGCTCATCTATCTCAGATTTCAACCAAATTATAAAACCTAGTTTTGCTCATTTCACCTCAAAAACGACTAAATCCGTCAAATCTCAACCACACAACCCGAAATCAAGGGAAAGCAAGCTCAAATTCGAATCAAAACTCTAAAACGCGCGAAATTAAAACACGGTTAAATGCACCAAATCTGATTCTACACTACACAAACCAAAATCCGAATTCAACTAGATTAGAAACCCTAATATCACTCAACTACAGAACTGACTAAATCCGTCAAATCTCAAATACACAAACCAAAATCAAGCAAAAACAAGCTCAATTTCGAAAGACCAAACAAACTAAAACCGAAATCAAGCAAAACCAAGTTCAAATTCAAACAACCGAAACGAAATCCAATCGAAATCGAACCAAAAAACCACCAAAACACACGAAATCAAAACATGACCACAATATCAGCTACAGAGAAGCGATTATAACCAAAATCAAGAACAAAATGAGGCAAAATCTTACGTTTATCGATCAATTCAAACAAATCTTCATCATCTTCGATGTCTTCTCTTTCAACGAGCTGTAATTGGCCTTGATCTTCAGATCTGCAAAAAAAAAATCAAAATCAAAACAAAATTAGGTTTGATTTGCTCTGTTTTAGGTCGATTTCAAAGCTAGAATGTGAGAAAAATAGGGTTTACTCACTTGAGATCGATCATCTTCGGTGTAGCTGGAGAGGGAGAGAGAGGATTGTGATGATTATCTCTTTCTCTTTGGGATTTAGGAGGGGTTTATATGGGAGCGGAATCGAGATATTTGTGAGTTGGAGTTGAAAAATGTTTGAGGTCCGTTGTGTTATACTTTTCGTGATTTGCCGCCCTAATTTGAATTGGAAAAGAGTGGTGAAAGCTTGCAGTGAGAAAGGCTTGGACCATCTTCAGTTCATCAGTAATGCACATAACAAATGTGAGCTTCTTAGAGCATTGGCAGCAGCCTTGCCAAATTCATCAAAAACCACTTTTATAGAATCGTCATTGCTCAAATTGCGCTAATATCGAGAAAATTAGTGGCTATCTGTGGCGAGTTAGTTCAAGTCAGGGTTGACAGTGGGCCAGCGTAATTGCTTGCGTCTGAATTATTAAAAAATATTTTGCTTACGTGCAAAAAAAATTATTTTTTAATATTTAATTTGAATAGATGTGCGCCTGTTGTGTATATTTTTTATATTTTTTAATATTTGATTTAAATAGTTGTACGCCAATTCAATTGGCGCGGTGTATTTTTTTATTTTTTAAATTTAAAATAAATAAATAAATAATTTTTTTTAATATGTATTTTCAAATTTATTTTTGAAAGTTAGAAAATATTTTTCCAACGGTAACAAATTTTACAAACGGTCATTATAAAAATTGAAAAACACAACGGTCAAATTATGCAACGGTAACTGCAGAGAAAACAACGGTCAAATTTATTTAAAACGTTCTCAAACCAGATAACTAATCTTCATTCTCAAGTCTCAACTCTTCTCTCTCCTCTCTACTCCTCCTGTAAATTGTATTCTTCTCTTCAGCCTCTCACTATTTTCATTTGAACAAATGGATAAGAACAATCAACAGAATAGCTGGTTCGGCTTTCAACACTTTTAACAAAATAACTCAAACTCACCCCCTCTTCCTCAATTATCTCAAAATTAATTTTATCAGTCACAATTTTCTCAATCACAGTATTTTCAGCCACATTACCCACAATACTCTCCACCTCATAACAAATTTTATCCAACATAGGAAGCATCTATGTCGGCAGGCTCTAGCAATCCAACTCTGCTCGTGTCACTGTCAATTGCGCGAAAAAATTACGATGAAGACGAAGATTTACTAATTGTATCAGCGTGGCTAAATACTACTTTTGATAAAATTTGTGGCACTGGCCAAAAGGTTACAAGTTTTTGGGATTGAGTTCTTAATTATTTTGTAGAACATAGAGAACTTGAGTCATGCCGTACTGCAGGTTCGATACAAAATTGGTGGGGCGACATCCAAAAATATGTTAACAAATTTTGTGGGTACTATGCTAACATTTCAGCAAGTCGTAAGAGTGGCGAAAACCTCAATGAAGACGGTAAGGTATGTCAATTATTATATAGTAATGAAATATGTTAATCCAACAATTATTAATGTAGGCAATTGTTCTATTTTGTAACAGATAGAGAAAGTGAAAATAATGTATAAAAAGATTGAGAAGAAATAATTCAAGTTAGTACGTTGTTGGAAGGAACTTAGATTACACAAAAAGTGGCAAGATTATGTAGAAAAAGCTAATGACCAACTACATCCACAAAGTTCAACTTCATCTCGTAAACGCAAATCAAGTAACAACTTATCTTCAACAACTTACTTGAATGAAGATGACGATGAAGTGGTGTCGCTAAACAATAATCTGCGCCCTAGGGGAAGGAAAGCATGAAAAGAATTAAGGAGGCCAAAAGGAACAAATGATGAAATTCTCAGAATCTCACAGCTTTCGAAGCTTATGGGAAGCTGCATTGAAGATTGGAAGAATGCACATGAGAGGAAGCTTAAACTACAAGAGTTTGAACATGATGAACATATTATGCATATGAATATGACAAACGATATGGATGAGATGACAAAACAGTTCTGTGAGCAGGAAAAGAAGAACATTATGACGAAGAGAAGTTTGTTTCTGTGATTAATTCTTTTGTTGCCAATTCAAATTTCTATGTTTTATTTTCATGTATTAATTCTTTTGTCGCAGGATTTTTTATTTTAAGGAGCTAGGCCCAGTATCTCTTGTAATATTATATTTTCCTACGAATAAAATTTTTGGGAACACTTATTGCAATACAAAAAGCATTCGATGATACATAACGTGACATTATTAAACGTTGCAAAACACCTAATGTGCATTTCAGCCAGAATAATTATCAGTGTAGTGGTTCCATAAATGTTTTACAAGCTCGGCTTTGAGAGTATAATGAGCAGCTTTGTTTCGTAGCTGACGGTGTCAATCAACGAATTGATCAAAATTCTCATTTTTGTTGGAGATAACTTCTACCGGTGGGACGGATTCAATTTGTTCATAGTCAAAATTGGTAATATACAGCTCTCTCTCATCCTCGACAATCATGTGTATGCATTATAATGCACGCCATCATTGTTTGAGTATGATCGTCGGGATCCCAATAACGTGCAGGTCCCCGTATAATTGCAAAACGTGCTTGCAATACTCCAAATGCTCTTTCTACATCTTCCCTTGTTGATTCTTGTTGTTGCGCAAAGTATTTATTCGCAGCTTCACGCGGTGAAGAAATAGTTTTCACAAATGTAGACCAGGTCGGATATATCCCATCTGTTAAGTAATAACCCTGAGTAAATGGCACTCCATTAATCTCAAAATTAGCCTTGGGGGTATGACCTTCTACGAGGTCAGCAAATAGGTTAGATTGTTGTAGAGCTTTGATATCGTTGTGAGATCCAGGCATAAAAAAAAAAAAGCATGCCAAATCCACATATCGTACGAAGCAACTACTTCTAGAATGATAGTCGGCTAAAAACAATGGCCCTGGTACATCCCATGCCATGTTGTAGGACAATTCTTCCATATCCAGTCCATGCAGTTGAGGCTCCCTACCATTCCTGGAAACCCTCGACGTTCACCTTCAACCAACAATCGTGCAACATCATCACTAATCGGTCTTCGAAGATATTCCTTGCCGAAGACTTCTATAATCGTAATACATAAACTCTTTAAACATTTCATAGCTGTGGTTTCTCCAATTTTCAAATATTTGTCAATGAAATTTCCAGAAACTCCATAAGCAATTATTCTCACAGCAGTTATCTTCTGAAGGGAAGAAAGGCCCAGGGTACCAGCATTATTTCCCTTCTATACGAAGTACGGATTGTGAGCAACAACAGATTCGTGAATTCGTAGAAACAAATGATGCCCCATTCGAAACCTCCTACAAAACAGGTAGTCAGGGTAAAGCGGTACATCGGCAAAATAATCATGAAAAAGTTGGAGGTGAGGAGTAATTCTCAGTATGGACTTGCGAACGTGCCTACTTTCATGGTGGAGCCTTTGTGTTTCCGCAATCGCCAACGTCATTAGGATAATCATATTGTTATCAGAAGATGATGAAGACATTAGAGAGGTGAAAAAAAACAATAAGTGGAATGTCGTTTTGATGAATAACCATTTTTAGGTAATAATTATTTATAACCAGAATACCCAAATTAATATTTACCAAAAATAAGGCCTGAAATAAGATAAGACAATATATATTTGTTAAAAACAAGGGCTATTAAAGATAAGACATTAAATATTTGCCAAAAACAAAACTTCGAAAGATAGGACATTAAATATTTACCTGCTAGTTAAGATAACAATAAATGTTTGATAATAAATATTTTAAGTATTTTAAAGATGACAATAAATGTTACGAAGTAAAAGTTTTATAATATTTAAATTTTATTAAGTTACTATAATACTACATTCCATTCCATTCTATACTAGTACTACTCGTGGCTCGCCATGTTGAATACGTCGACACACCTTCGACGCTACAAAATTGTCCATTAGTGCGCCTTCGTCGCTAAAACCCCTATGTGTGTCTTTGGTATGATTATATATTTAACAATCATTAGTGGTGACCTATTATGACCGTGAATGCCATGAATCCATGATGAATAATCAGCCTCATAATGGAAATCAAACACTCCATCAATCCAACCACACAAAACAAAAAAAATGATTTGAGCAAATTGTATAATTTATGCAATCTGACCAACCGATATAACATCCCAAACCTTCAAATTTGTTACATCGAGAGAATAAGGATATTTTCTAAAATTGAATGGGTTATGGCATGATTCTCTTTATCACTAAAAATTGGAAGATACACAACATTTAGAAAATGTAATTGAAGTTGCAATAAGTACGTTGAAATGAAATTATTCACACATAACAGTAATTCCGATTGCAATCTTCTCTTTGCCTGAATTTGTACTCTGCAATTGGTTTCCTCATTTTCCCTTATTATTATGAGAAGCTACAACAGCCAAGTTAGAAATCATCAATTAAAAATTAGTTTTTATTATTTATTATAGTTTATATGCACAAAGTTTAAGACTCAATTTAGGTATGTCCCTAAATCTCCTCTCTCTGTGTCCATCCTAATCTAACATTGCTTACTCTTTTGTCGGTTACTACCCTTAATCATTTTGCATAGGCTTCAAAAAGCTATTGATTTTCCGCCCTATATCTATATTACCGTTTGAAGCCAAAATTAACTGGTATGAAATACAATCATGTCAAGGTAAGATTTATCACTTTGTCATTGGTTCATTATAAATTACCAATACCAATATTTTGTTGTATCCTCGGAGTTGTATAAAATTCATAAAAATATGTATTTAATTCACTACTAATCATGGGAATGGACATGTATATAACCTTGAAATATAACTTCCGCGAGTCTGAACCTCAATGCCTAGGGCATGAATATCATACAATTTATGATGAGATAAATCGATTGTAATTACCGACAAAGTCCAAACATAGATCAAAATGAAAACTCGCATTCAATAAAGCATACACAGTATCCGCAACATCCTCGAAAGTAATCCTGTACGCAATATCCCCAACTGAAACACCGCTGCCACCTTCAAAAATCCTTAAATCCCTCTTCAAAACCCTCTCAAAATTACATGAATTATCTTACTGGCTTTCAATTACTGTGGGGGTATGAACAGGTTGACTACACTCATCTGGAATAGGCACCTCTGTGCTGCAATATAGCGCTGAAACAGAGGGATTGGCTTCTAAAATAGCATGCCCTTTATTTTTTTCTCACTAATCTCCCAAACTTCTACTAAATAATCTTTTTGAGGAGCATTAGGAACGTCATCAGTTGTTCCTCTCATAACTTCACAGTTCACAACACTGTTCTCCTGCACTTCATTGTATAGATTATGGTTCTCCTCAAGAATTCTCTGGTATCCAGAAGCAGCATATGCTAGACCATGCAGATGCTTTCCTGTTGAAAAAAAATAGCCTCTCGGAATAAGAATGTAGCCAATAAGAAGCTTAAATAAAAAACTAATTCATTAAAACCTATCAAGATTACTAAACTCTTCAAGGTAGCACACTTGCATAAATTGCATACCCGCTCGTGTAGTACGAAGAGTATCTATTACTACATTTATCTACAAAGATATTTTTACTGCCATAAACAACTTTAAACCCTACCATCCAAATATGAAACCACCAAAGACTCAGGCAGATACAAAAGTATATGGAAATCCAAAACCATGAAAACAAAAGCAACAACAACAATAATTAAACTCGAATAGCAAGGAAGATATAAAGGATCAATTGATCTCACTGAGAAAATGGCATAGATGAATAAGGAAGCCCCATTTATGGGGCAAATGAATCCCTGAGGGGTGGTTCAGCAATGATTAATACTCACGTGACTTGCCAAGTTTACAACTTTGCAAGTCACTCGGCTTTAAGCTGCTATTACAGATCTAATTGAACATATCAAGGTGACATGATGCTTTCTTTTCTCCATCTTCCTCTTTCAATACCAACCGGTACTCATATTCAAGTGAAAAACAATCTCACAGAAGATAGACATTGACCCTATATCGTGTTCAAGTAGTAATTCACTTCTTAAATTCTTTCTTCAGAAGCATGGCATCATATACCAGCGATATAGACATCTAATGTTTTAATACTTTTTTTCTTCCATAAATCACCTTCGTATATTAATGAATGATAACGATTTCCAGTTTATAAACAAAATCAATCTCCTCTACCATATTTACAATTTTAGGCCATATTTACACCATTATATTCTCTGATTACATACACCATTTAATTCATGAGTATTTTACATACATACATACATATATGTAAGTATTTTACAGACATACATTAATGAGAGATTTACACCATTATATAAATTCTCTGAATCAAACAACATTGTACCCTTACTGATGTAAAATAGGGCATCTTCTAATGAAGTCCAGTGACCCTTTAGGATATAAATAAGATTGTATATCAATGTCCAAATCAGTTGTTGTGATGAATACAAAGTGTTTTGATTCACAAAAGCTCTCTCTGTGCCGTTTTTACTTGGTACCTATTCTAATGTTCTTTTATATCTGGGACGGCCATTAACTACTTCACGTAGATGTCCTATACTGTCAGGTCGACTGTACAAATGGTCATGTGATGACTTGTTAGTTTGATATCTTGGATCAAGTTTTAAGTATTAGTCTTTGATGTGGATTTAGAGGAGGTGGATTTCGTCTACATGGGTCAAGGTACACAACAGGATCTGATGAGACTCTCATACTTGAGAAAGTACATATCTATTCAACATGCAAAAATCAATGATCACATGGATACTTTGAATTCTTTATGTGATGCAGAGGAAATAATCATATGTGATAAGATACTAAATAAAAATATTAAGCTTTAGAGCATGAGAAACATGTAGAAAAACAAAATGATAAAATAGGATGATATATATTGTACCCTGCAACATGGAGAAGAGCACAAAAAGAATGTAACTGTGAAGAACCATGGATACATAAATGGTCCCAACCATACTGCCAACAAACTCCAATGTAGATGGAAGTTTCTTCAAGGAGAGTCATGAGCATGTAAAATCCTATTAATATACTTGGAGCAAGTAAAATCATTATAAAGTTCCTCTTGAGATAACCTGTGTTGGAGCTGATTCTTTGGACCTTTAAGTGCAAAGAAGGATCCTATGATAAAAACACACCCAAGCATAAAACATATGGCAAATTTTTGAGGCATCAACTCCATGACTGGAAGAAACATAGTGAACGAAATAAAAGCAAAGAACACTCCAGCGCCTAAAAGGAAACCTAAGTACGTTAGAGACTTCCCAGAAGGAACATTGCTAGTTACAGACTGGAGGTTCCCGGGCAAATCCCTCACCCCTTTCGAAGCCCTACAACATGGTAAACAAACTTGACGAATAATGTGCAATTTTCTAAATACAGTTCAAATTAATATTGGGATTAGAGATCTTAAAAATTGAAAGTGCCAGAGAAGGTATCATTAGCATTTCTAACAACAACTTCGATATCAAACCCTAATCGACTACCTGATTTCACTTTAAATCAAAAATTGGAATCATTGAAAAGAACCAAGCAGAGAGAGAGAGAGAGATTGTACCAATCTAGATTTTCACACAATTTTAATGATCGAAACCTTAAACCCACAAACATTTTTAGCATCAAATCTTCGAATTGAACATGGAAAACAAAAGCTTGCAGATGTTGTATTAGGGAGAATAGGACGTTGAATTGAGTTATGAGAAAGAAAGAGACCCTGGATTGATGGAGTATTTGAGAGAGGGAGGTGCTTGACACTTTGGGAAAGAGAGAGAGAGAGAGAGAGAGATACAAATTAGGAGAAAGGGAGTCGGGATGATTTGTATTTAGAGAGAGAGGTGCTAAGACTAAATTACTCTTAGTCTATATTATGTCTAAACTGCCCTTAAGTATGTTTACTTTTACCAAGATTTAAACAGATCTCGGCCGTCCATCTCGCTTTTTGCCACAAATCTCTACAAAAGAACAAAAAATCTCATCCCCTTTTTTATTTTTGAGACAATGGCAAACTTGTCTATTTGAATTTGAGACAATATCAAACTAGTCTATTTGAAAAACACCATTGTGTAATGTAATATAGATTTGATACAAATATATATATCAGTCATTTCATAGCAATGAAGATCAAACATATAATTGTTGTTTTTCAACCAGCATAAAATCTAGGAGGCTTCTTAAATAAAGTATGATCCAATGATTCACTCCCGAAGATTGAAAAAAAAAGTATAGAGTTCTTAACCACGGACTAATGGTTCACTGACTAGACATAATTATACTTTGAGAAAAAACACTGAAAATCTCTTATTTATTCCTCAACTTCTGTTTAACCTGGTTCCTGAAGGCCACTATGCAGTATGTCCCTCATCGGGACATCGTGATGGACTTTCTTCATTCGATAGGCCTTCATATCTTCAGTAGTTACATGTAGTACAGAACGCAATGCAATGAGAATTAGCTTCAATATATATAAACTTTGCTACTTATATGAATATTTTTTTAAAAGAAAAAAAACCGAAACAACATACCTCATCATTCTATCTCATATTATATTTGCAATTTCTTTCATTTTGTTTTTCCTTCTTTTCATCCTCCTATTAGGATACAAAAATACTTAATTGCAATCTCAAAGGTTAACTATCAAAAATAGTAAATCATCTAAAAGTGCTATCGGGACAATCTATAAAAAATGTCCATCACTTTAGAATTCATGTCGGTATAATTTTAAATATTTTTTATTCTTTTGGGGCACATATCATTTCCGGATATGAATAATTTTTCCTACCATTTCAGTTTCCTCCAACTTCTAATGGACTTGAGATATGAAATGAAATTAATTACAGTCCGCATGTTGTGATTAAACTTTAACTATTATACATAGAAATTGTATGCGCTTTGTGTATGATTAAGAGTAGAAACTCAAACACCTAAACAACATTGCCTGCAACTATAAGGTCCAATGGGTGCAATGCTCGCATACTAAACACTCATCTAGCATCAATTGGGGCGTACAATAACCAAGCGAAATCCAAAGTAATCCATCGAAAACTACAAAATACATAAAGGCTAATAGTTAAACTTGTGTTCATTCTTCACCAAATTAATCTCATAAACTCAAAGTCTCCACAAAATGAGTTCAAAACCACCTAATCGATCCTTTACACTAACAATACTACACTCCTCAAAAACTAATAAACTTCAACTAATTCTCACCACACAAAACACTATTGTTACATCAGATCACACACCCACTCTCATAACACATGATAATCATACTAAACTTAAATTCATAGCTCAAATCACTAAATTGCACACAATGTATCAAAAACACCACCAAATCATTACCAAAAAATACATAAAATTAAGCAGTTACGAGTTAAGTATGTTGTAGTGAGAGATCAAAGCAGAGCTCGAAATGCAAATACATCAATATGAGAGAGAGAGAAAAAAAAAAGTCTTTGTATCTGTAACTCTTACAATGAGACTAACATATTTGAGGTCATATTAAGGGATCAATTGATGCTTCCGCAGCCTCAATTCCACTAGTGTCTGTGCAATAACTGTTCCTAATGATTTGTTTACAGCACTTGTATCCCCACTGATGACCTTTCCACTATGAACCCCAGACACTTTTGTGGTTATTAATAAAAACATCTTCTTCATACTTAGTCCTCGGAAGCAACGTCTCCTGCTTGCAGAGAAAACACATATCATATTAAGAACGGCTCCATATAAAGAGCTAAGAAGAAATAAAGTATTAACTTCGAAGTTATAGATGATACGACGATAATATCCACTCTTGTACCAAATATAAATGCGCATAAAAAGAAAAACTCTCCCACTAGGTTATTTCATCATTTGGAAAACTCATGAAAGAAGCAGCTGCTCAAAAAACTTTGGGAGGCAAATTTTTTTTGACAAGTTTGTACAGATGCGATCACTGAGTAGAATACTAAATTCGTAGAGATCTTACTTGGCTCTTTATAATTCTACCAGCACGGTCATATTCAACCTCTCTTTTACTTTGTCCAAAGAGAAGCTTGCTCGGAATTGCGTCTTCTGTCGCTGCATTTCCATACTTCTCCATAATACTATCTTTGGCTTTATGCATCAGTATTTCCTTGATAACCTTAAAATTCTTATAAAGAAATTTAGCTTGAGATGGAGCTTCTTGTTGGTGAATATCTTTTCCTTTATCGAATGCCTCATAAGCATGGAAGTTGAGTTGTTAAAACTCAATTGTTTGACCACTTGCCCTAAACTTGTTATCGCCCTGAATAAAGAGTGTTCAATGAATCGATATTAAGAAAACAACTAATTTGTAGGGAGCATCTCATTTCTGTGCAAATTATTGATAGGACAAGGGCTATTTTATCTTATCGAGCAAGACACTCACCTCGTAGAACTTCTCATTTGGATCATTATCTATGAACAATGACCTCAGTTTAAGCAAAAGATATACAAAATGCATACATACATAAATACATTCTACACATTAAAAAACAAGACAACAAACTATAATAATATAAGATACTCACCTAACAGTCCTAGTGCTCCCACCACCTATTACAAAAAAAGAGCTTAAATCAATCAACGGACTCCACCTATAAAATGTTCACGTAAACTATATTATCTGAAAAATTCAGACAAACACGAAGTCAATATATACAATACGCAATGCCTGCTATAGAATTTAGAATTACAGGAGTACTAGAATACGATAATAAACAATATCCATTAGAACTATCTTATAAGAGAAAAATCCTACCAAACTAAGATGGAGTATCATTTCTTCCTCTAACTCTCCTGCTGCTTATAGTCCTCCTTGGTCTTTCACACATCTAATATCAATATGCTGCCGCAAAAAGATTGATAGTTTAGTTGAAGATAAAAACCAACTTAACTGGAATAATATTACCTGAAAGCGATGACTATTTTTAAATTAGAATTTACTCCTGATAATATTTAAATGCATGGTCATGAAGCAACTGTTACAAATATGAGACATTTGCTCGCAACTCGTCATTTTCAACCTCATGTTTAGCAATAAATGTCTGCACCTGTTGTTGCTGCTGTAATAAAAGGCTTTAATAATTATTTCTTTCCAAGATCGCCTGCTTATAAATAACTTTGCGTTCTTGTATAAACATCTCTCTTTGAAGTGTATAATCGTAGACAACATTTCTCATCCCAAGGTTAAGACACATTTGTTTAATATACGTCTCAGATAAAGCTGCCTGTGAAAAAAATATTTTCCTTAATTGATATGATAAATGCAAATGCATTACCTAAATTAATTAAAGTTGCTTGAATTTAATATAGCTTACACAAGTAACATCATCAGGAACTAGAACCCCAACATCAACTAACGACAAAGGATCAATAGCAGGAATCGCAAAACGGTGTCGACATGGACGTGGAGGAATTGTTACAACAATATACCAATCTCTAAGACCAATCGAGCGTGTGTAAGGAGCGATCTTATATGTACCTGGGTGGTGACTTGCCTGTGGAGGATGTGGAACGTGAAATCGATCTGTATATTCTACAAGACCTACCTTATCAGTTTTTACAGCATGGAAAAACTCTAGAATCCGATAGCCTAACATCGCAGTTCTCTAGAAAAGTGTATAGTTTGACTCTGTAAATCCTTGAAAGGCAAATGGTATAGCATCAATCCAGTCAGCTGCTTGTAATCTCTCGATAAAATCACAGGGAATACCATCGATATAAGTAGGGGGATTCGTAGGGATTGTATGTTGGCCAATCAGTTGTTTAGTGCATTGCTCTCCTAAATACCATGCACCTCTTAAGTGTGCTCCCTCATACAAAATGACACATTTTAAACTAATAACTTATTCTCGGATGTAATCTACATGTCTGGCACGTGAACATCGTTGCCATGGATGCCAATAAATACTCTGGAGAGTCCTAAGCTTCATTTGTAGTCTTGATTTAGGTAAATTGTATACACTTTCTAAATCTTTTCCCTTTATCCCATCTATTTATCCTAGGCCATTCATCCAAACTGTCATCATGCATCACTGGGTTCATGTTTATAAAATATTCATAATACTAATATTGCAAAATCTCTTAACAACCACAAATTTTATGATTGATACATCTACAACATAAGTCGAATCCCTGGTACATGTAACACATAATCGATACCCCCAGTTATACTCAATTACCTTATCAAGATTCCTTAAATCCATGAGATGACCTAACCGAATTTTGTTATCGTTGTGCCCATAAAAGTACATTACAACATGTACAATAAGAATATCCTAACAATCGCCTCATGGTCGTACTCTCCAACTTTTTTCATGTCAAAAAAATGGTAAATAAATTCTCATGGAATACACCTAAATGAAATTGCTATATCTTTTAGATTAGGTATATAGAGTGCAGCTAGTTCCTCAACATTATCATCCGTGGCAAATGGGGGAGGAGATGGGGGGGGAGACCCGAATCCTACCCAATCCCAGTCAACATATACAAGCCGAGAAGAGTCAATCCGATCTCTCCACATGGGAAATGAAATGTATGTGTTACATCCCACTACTTCTCAATTAATGCTATTACCAAGCGATTGCTACCTTGATTCCATTTTATACTTAGAAAATGTGCAAACCCAAAAACATCAATTAAATATTTGATTCCTTCTGTCTTGCTTAATTGAGAATAAAGATTCAATACCTTCTTCAAATGAGTACGAAGTCTAAGCTTTGGATATTCCAATATAAATATTGCATACTCGGACATTAATGCATTAATCTCACTACAATTTTATGTTTTAGAACTGAAATACGCAAATGATTTTAAATAAAACAATTTATATTTCAATTATCTAGACAATTATAATTCAATTGGGAAATTAACTTATACTCACAACATTATTTAGTATGCGAGTCGTCAAGTGATCTTCAGTGTCTTTAATTAATGAAAAACTATCTTCTTTAAAATCCGACAAATGAAAATCTTCTGCCATCACGATTTGGCTCACATCGTATTCAACTTGTTTTAAGAATTTGCGACCAGATACATTTCTATCTTCATCGCTTTAAAATGATTTTAAAAAAAGAATACCCATTATCAGTAGAAGCTCCTCCCCTCCAAAAACATTAATAAGATTCCCCAAGACAGAGAGAATACTAATAAATGTGTTTTTATAGAACTAAAAGCTAGTATGGCAAATACCCTTTCTATATAATCCTTCTAATATCTATTTTTTGTAGGAAAACAAAATAGGTAACATGCTAACATCCCTTTTATACAAAAATCACAAAACTTTATTTAGGCTGTCATTTAGGTCAATAAGCATAATTTATCCCACAAAAACAAAACCAATAAGTCGAAATCAAAAAGAAAAAAAAAAGAAAAAAAAAAGATGTACATCATGACTACGACTTCTTATGTACTACAACTTCTCTAGTACTCTCTTGAAGAACAAATCAAAATTTATAAATCATGAAGTGAGGAGAGAGAGAGAGTACTTCTAATGAAATAAATAGTAGCTAATATTAACATAAGTACCACTAAGATAACCTCACCCCCATGATCCAAGGTCCCCAAGACCAGACCACACAAAACAGTAAGAAAAGAAATATATAACTTTTGCAGTAAAGGTGAAGGAACCCACAAAAGGCTCAAACAACCACCATTTATTAATACAAAGTTACATAAACCTTATAAACACATACTATTATCAATTTTATGTGAACCTTGCTGAAATCTTACGCCATGAACACCCTATGCAGCTTTAAAGTCTCAACAAGAAAAATTATCCAATAAGAGAAAAATTGAAGGACAAAACATTACTCAATCTCACCAAATTCTTCAATCACGCAAAATTTATTCAAATGTTTTACCCAATTTCACCAAAATATGATATTTTGGCATTATTATGTGAAATCAAGAAACCCCATTGATAATAATTCCCTATTGATAATTACATCATCTAAAATCGATGAGAGGGAGAAAAAAAAAAAAAAGAAAGAAAGAGAGAAAGTACCTCAACATGTTGTAATTGGAACCATTTTTAGAGAGTACCTCAATTCTATATTAACGACGAACCAAGCTTTTAGAGAGAAGAAGAAGAAGAAGAGACAGTTGGTTGGAGAATAGGTAAGGTTTTGTTTTATGTTTTACCAAGCTTTTAGATAGAAGAAGTAGAGGATGTCAGTTGTTGGAGAAGGAGGTAAGGATTGGGGGGGGGGGGGTTGTGAGAGATAAAAAATTAAAGTAAAACGCCAATTGATTTGGCGCAGAAATTAAAGTTTGGTTCTATTTTGTTTTTGTTTTAAAATTTTAAAAATAAAGTAAAACGCCAAATCAATTGGCGCAGAATTTTTTGACTATCCCCATTTTGCAAAAGACCTATTTTATATCCCTCGCTACATGTTATTTTTTTATTTTTATTTATTTATTTATTTATTTATTTATTTATTTATGATTTTAAGCCTATGTAGCTCACTAACTTAGCCAGCCTGCTGCCCATGCTCTTGCCCTTTTAAAAGTGGTTATTGTGCATGTTTTGTAGAGGTTGATTATAAAGGGTGATTTGGAGTTTTACCAATGAGTTTGAGATCATTCCACCTGTAGAACATGTATTCAAAATTAAAGATGAAGATGACGAAAAGGAAATGGAAAAACTGAAGATTGAGGCTTGCAGTCACTGTAATTTCCTTAAGACAGATTTTACCCTATGTATGGTGCTTCACAGTTTAACGGTGCCTGTCTCCCAAGATACAACGATTGAATCGTATAGACTTAAAGTACTTAAGTCGATACGCCTATCGAACTATCTGTGATTTCACTCTCAAGAAGGAATCAAATTTAGAAGAGGAGGAATGAGATTCGGGGATGTTTTCTGTGTGTCAAACACTTCAAGAACAATCATATAAATAAAGGAGAAGGTGTCTTTTAGAAGCACCTGTAGACGGAGTTGCGTCCCAAGACACATCTCTGAGAAGAGTTTGTCTCTTGAAGAGTAACTTCATGTTTTATTCGAATAAAATCTATCTCTGTTCGAATACATTTCTTACTGCCAGATTTATTCGAATAGAATCATAATCTATTCGAATAGATTCTTCCTACCAGATTTATTCGAATAGAATATTATTCTATTCGGATGCAATCTTATTTGAATAGAATCTATAAAATAGTCCAAATGGGTCATGGGTTGGTTCGTACATGCAAGCCAATGGGTATCCCCATAGCAAGCCTTTACACACTTGTGAGGGTACCACTTACTTACAGATGTTATACATGTGTAACCCAATATAAAGTGAAAATACTTTTTTTACTTATCCAATGTGGGACTAACAGTAATCGCCAAGGTTTTATTCAAACCACAAAGAAAAGACATGCATTTTTTCCAACACCACCAAGCACTACTGAAGCATTTGAGTTGTTGCTTGGAGTTCAAGCTCTAGCATCAAGTACTAATAAAGATAAAAGTATTTTTAAAGTGTTCATGCATACAAGTGTATATTGTGCATAGACATTTTCCGTGAGTCTTGAAGCATTCTCAATCAATCCCCAAATGTTATGGCAAAACCTTACCATATGGGCTTAAGATTATATGTGGGACTCTCCTCTTACTACAACATGTAATCCATGTTCTCTAGAAAAGTTGTGATGAAATACTCTCAAAAGCTATGACGTAGAACCCACACCATCGATGAAAATTTTCCTTTTGTTGGATAACAAAGCAATCCCTCAAGCAAACAATCAATATCACAGTCACAAGTAATACACATTACAAAAAAGAAGAGAGAGGTAGCATTTATCATTGAATAACCAAAGTTACATAGAAAAATCTAAATAGGGTTACAGTATCTCCTAAAGTTGTCACGCCCCAAAATCCAATAATCAGAATAATGATTAAAACATAGACGGCCAGGGAGTGCAGGTCGGGAAATCTAATCGATTCGCCCCACAAATGACCGAGCCATAGACAAGTTCAGGCCCTGTCATTCAAATTAGCATTAATGGAGCAAAAGAAGCACAAAGCGGAAGCAAAAGATATATAAATATCAAACTGGGAATAATAGATACAATATCTCAAATAATATACAGTGTCAAAAGCTAAAATCATACAAAAGATACTACAATGAGAACAAAATCTGTAACAGCCAACTAGGCTCCAACACAGCTGAAATCCTCAGCAAAACCTGCAACAACATGCCACTAAAAGGGGGATGTGAGAGTGAGCAAAACCACGGCTCACTAAATAACCCAATAGAGCTTAACAATATACTAATATAACATGTGCAGAGAAAGAGGAGAGGTGAGTGAGATAACATGCGCTGAAAGGTAAAGATATGTAAAAGAGAAGGATGGAGGTAAGAATAATAGTGATAGTGAAATGCTGATGTGATGACTAGGATAATCCCATAATTATCCCAAATACTGGATGATATGAAATGATGTGATGTGATATAATATGTGATATGAGGTGATGACTAGGATAATCCTATAATTATCCCAAATGCTGGATGATATGATATTCTATAATCCTAATGTGAATGTTATGATGTTATAAAACCAAGAACTATACCCCAGAAGTCAATGTATATAGGATGGGCTAATCCGCCGCTAATGCATGAATAGCCTTAAAAAGATCTCAATTGGATACAATGGGTTCGATTAGTAGCAAGCTCGACCAAGCTTGGGATTTACACACGGAGCCAACGTCCGAAACAGTGTTTACAATTCCAAGGGATTTCAACCTCACGGAGGAGAAAGACGGGGACCAAAAAAAACTGTCTCATACCATCCCATACTTCTGGATGGGTAATAAATATGATAACGTCTAGCCCGACCTCACCCACTTATTTCAACCCGATGTAGGAATCCCATATCCTAACGAGGGTCAGTCGTGTGGAGCTTTGTTATGTATCTGATCCCGCTAAGGTAAAATAGCATAAAAACCACAGATGCAAACAGATCCTACAGATCAAAACCGAACAACTGCCAACAAGGCCAGTACACCTAGGATAACCACCTGCCAAAGAGGATGGAAAATAATCCTAACACAGATACAAATAGTGACTAATATACCCAGTCACAACATCCAACAGCATCACTCTCTCCAAGACTGAAACACAGCCACCAAGGGAAACCCATGAGAGTACCACACAATGCACAACTCTCTAAAATACAAAGGGAACACACTCTACATGTATAACAATAGGAAACAACAATGCGAAAACCACAATTACAATCGAAGGAACAATATAGTTTAAAACCAATCACAAACACCTCAATGCCAATGCATAACTCTAACTAACACATGCTAAACTAGTAAAGGAATTTAGCAAAGAAGGGAAAACTCGCTTGACAAAGGATAACGATGAACTCGCCAATCTAAAATTACCAGAATAACAATCTGCCTCGATACCACAGGCAATAACCCACCAACAAAAACAACCCAACACATGTAAGAAATCACAACTCCAAACCTTAACAAAACCCCCAATCACAAACCCTAAGATCGCAAGGTTCCACCAAAGCCACAAACAAATCAAACACATGGAAAGGGATAAGGGAATTACTCACCGGAGAAGTGGCGAGATCAATCCCAACAATCAATCGTAAACGAGGAGCGAGAGAGAGAGGAAGATTTTAATTAGGAGAATGAGTGAGAGAGTGAGGAGTGAGGAGAGAAATGAAAAGGAAATGGGTAATTAAAACCCTAAGATCCCACACTCCACTCGAGGCAATCCTACGGCCAAGAATCGCGAAGAAAGACCCAACCTGGTCGACTAAACGCGCCTCTATTCGAATAAAATATGTTTCTATTCGAACAAAACAAAGCAGGAAGGATTGTATTCGAACAGGAAAAGGCTTGTTCGAATAAAATGGAACAGATAAGAATCTATTCGAACAAAAAAGATGTTGTTCGAATAGAAATGATCAGATGGAAATATATTCGAACAGAACAAGGTTTGTTCGAATATAATGAACCAGATAAGGATCTATTCGAACAAAAAAAGATATGTTCGAATAGAAAGAGCAGAAACTGGACAAAAGATTCATCAACGGAAAACTCTACGAAAAACTCAGAAAACCACAGATCCCTTTCGGATCACACCACACTGCAAACACAACAACAACAACAACAATCACAATGCACCAACGACATGCCCCCTCTACCAAGCCAACCATGGGCTCCCCAAACCATAATACAGCCTCCTCCGCCCAACGGCCACCGAAACTCAGGAACCACAACAACCACTGAAACCACCGAAAACACAATAACCACCGAAACCACAGAAAAAAAAACACAAGACCTAAGAAATCAAATAGTATGATGATGCATGATGTATGATAATGAAATGCAGAATGATAATAATGAATAAAAATAAAAATAAAATAAATGAAAAATTTGGGTCACTACAAAAGTGCCTCACTGACTTGGTTGTAAAAAAAAAACTAAATCCAAGTCAGTGAGGCTTTATTTCCTCCAACAGTACATGACTTGGGCGCCTGTTCCCCCTCCATTAAGTGCCTAAGACTTGAGTGCCCAATTTAAAATTTAAAAAAAAAATTAAAAAAATTGGGCGCCCAAAGCTCAGGCTCCCGATTTTAAAACAAACAGACGCCCAACACTTGGGCGTCCAATCGCAACATAAAATGGAAAGGCTGAGCCTTGGAATCTAAGACTCAACCTTATTTTTGGAGACTCAAATCCAAGTTAGTGAGGCACCGTTGGAGGTCAAAAATCCTATGTGGCACCTTAAATTCCAAGGTAGTAAGGCACTTTAGGAGATGCTGTAATATATGGAGGCTACTAAAAGTCTCTAAAACTTAACCCTAGTGCCCTAGGCTTTGGGCCCAAGTTAGGAGTCGGTGGGGACACCCCAACCGAGTCGGTTTACCTAGATGGACTATTCATAATACTCTCCGTTGGGGTGTTCCATACCAAGATGACTTGCCTCGTCAAAACCTCCGCATATCAAAACCCCCTTGGGTAAAAAGTTATGTAAGGAAATAGTATAGTGGCATATGTCTTATATGGGTTATGGACACGTATAATTTACCTTATCAAAGCCTCTAGCCATTAAAACCCATGGGACAAAAATTGCACTATCAGGAAAAAAGAAGAAAAAGGGTACAACAAGCATGTTCCACATCATGTCAGAACCACTCCCCCTGATGTCGATCTCCCCGAGATATATTGAAGGACACATTATTATATTTATTTTATGCATTATTGTGCTTAATTAGATATAACCTAATTAGAATATAAATCAAACCCAAATCCCATAAAGTCTAGACTAGCTAGAACTTTATTTAAGCTCCATGTGTTTTATATACCCCACTTACCCTTGCTAAATTAAAATCTCTAAATAAGTGGGATTAATGATTGACCCTATAAAATGACATATCTTATGTGATCCGTGTGGGTCCCACCCACTACACCAATTTAATAAATTTACCACAACCTGTAGTTGAAGCCCGTAGTAAAATGGGTGTGGCAAGTATTTTGCAATGGAGCTTGTCCATGATATATTGTAGGGTGCTGGCATTTTTTTTTTCTACAGATAAAGTCTGTGACAATTCTGCATTTTAAAAGAAAAATAAACCTCTAGTAATTTGGTTAATCTATACCTGCAAAGCCTAAAAGAATTCCAACAATAGACTTGTTACACCTTCACACATGTACTTCAATATGATACCAAAGCATTGCTCCCAATTTCACTTTATGCCTGAAAAAACTCTTCTCAAGTACAACTTAATTACCATTGTATTACATAAAGCTTCATAACAACTATTACAAATATGTAGTTTTATACTTAAGACTAATCTGATAAATAAAAACTCTAAGAAGGTGAAGTCCAACAACTTTGACAAGAAGCTCAATCTCTAACCATTGTATCCTTTAAAAGAATTCTTTGCTTTCACCCATATAGGCTTGCTTATATGAAAAACTAAGAATATATTAATGCCTAGAAAAATGCCTATGATAAATCTAAAACATAAGAAAAAATTACAACCATCTATAATATCAAATTTTATAGAGGTCTTACTATTATGCATGTTTGGAACCATGTCAACAACCAATCCTATATCTTCAAAAAAAATTATAAAATAGGACAAAATTACTAACCGCAACACCACTTTGTACAAAATCATTTGTCTAGCTACAACCTCACCTTTCAAAAAGTAGCAGTGTAGATAATGTTAGTAAAATTTGAAATTAGTGGTAGTGCAGATATTAATAAGATAGTAACCACACAAGAGCTGAAATCATAATTATCATGTAGTATTTTTTAAAGTTTAAGATCGGGCAAGGGGCTTCAACTGCAATTGCATAAGAAAAAAATTCATTAACTATCAGGTCTCCACTATAACAAAAGGAAAATAACAAAAAATAATAAGAATTGGTTAATGTAAATGACAATAAAATACTCGACATAGCTCAATATTAATAAGCCTTTCAAACTATAGTCAGGGGAGAAAAATTAAATGTTATAACTGGATTAGCTTTGTTACTAAATGATTTCATCTATTTACAACAAAGAACCCTAAGAACTCCAGCTATAACTATAATAATATTAATAAATATAATAGGAGATACCTTTATGGTCATTTTTCCATAGCAGCTAGCCTTTGGCCATCGGCTTCTCTAAGGTGTTTAATGTAGACTTTGCTTGGGCTAATTGGTATTGCATCTAAAAAATTCACGGGTCACTCTAGTAAGACCAATATAGGCATTGGAGTTGCTTCTATAACCAATTTAAAATCAGCTACATAATTAATACTAGACTCAACCTCATTGCATATCGCAACCATGATTTGAACAGAAAGCAAAGGGTAAGATCCCGTAGTTGTTTTCCTAATAAGGTTTTGCATTCAAATTTCCATTAAGTTTTAAGTGTAACTATTTAGTTTTTCCTAACATTAAGATGGTCTAAGGCAATTCAATATTAACAGTAGGGATGTACAACTAAACCCGAGAACCCGATCTGGGCCGAGCCGAACCGGTCGGTTCGGCCCGGTTCTAAAAGCAATCGTGTCGGTTTTGGTGAACCCGACTGTATTCGGTTCGGTTTCGGTTTCGGGGATCTGAGACCGATCAAATCCGAACCGACTATAGATCTAATTAATAGTGTTATAAAAAGTCACTTTACTTTAGGCACCTCTTTCTCTCTTCTCCCTTTGTCCTTAAATGTCTCTCAAACTCTCTATATCTCTCAACTGTAAACAGAGACAAATTCATCCATGAAGCAAAGACATAGATACCCTAAATCCCCAAAATCAGAAGGAAGAGAGACAAATCCATCAAGCACTTCTTCCACTATCACTTTCAATTTTATCAATGGTGGTTTCAAGCAGAGACATCCATCTCTTAATGTTATCTTACAGATTTGGTTGATGCTATCTTCGTAGAGGTTGATCAGATGGAAGAGAAGTAAGGTTTGTAAGTGAAGCAAGACTCCTTTTGTGGTTGTACATGGTTGTGTGGGAGAAAACTTATGTCACACATGGTTGATTGTAACATATTGCGTTTGGGAACAATTTTGTGACTACTTCGATGAGAGCTTGCTGTGTGTTAAAATCTCTCTCTTTTTCTCACTCCAAAACTCTTACTGGTTTGTGAGATGAAAACCTATGGCACAACAGTCTCCAAACGTTGATCTCAAACAGCTCATCAAAAGATTCAATCCAACGGTCTAAAGAATAAAGAAATTCAAAGAGTAGTTGATGTGCTGGCGTGTTACTATGGTTTGGTAACACGTAGTTGTCTCCTCAAAATGTGTTATTCTTTGGTTCCACTGTAGTCTATTAAAAAAAACTTAAACTAAACCTGAACTACAAGCCGGCCTGACCCGACCGTTTCGGATGGGTTTCGGTTCGGTTTTTTGAGTGATCGGTTCGGGTTCGGGTTAGGAAAGCAGGGACCCGAAATCTCCGGGTTTGGATCAGGCCCAGGTCTAAACCAGGGCCGATCCGACCCGTGTACAACCCTAATTAACACTAAAGAAAGAAATGAATTAGTGAAACCTACTTACTTGTTGCTTATTTAAGAACATGCCTGAACTTTCGCTTTCTACACTTGTGGCTTATTTAAGAACATGCTTATCGTACCTGAAAAACTATTTTTGAACCAACAAAATCTTCAATCTTTCTCGATCAAACCTGAATCAGCAAGGGAAAATACCAAAACAATACTTTTCAATATCAAGTAGGCGAGTATGACTTACTGTTGGAATTTTTCAAAACTTATACCTCTTTTAAGCCTTGAACCCATGACCTCTTGGTTATCTATTTTATGTGACTCCTATACTATAGCCTAAAGTTTAGTCCCACATTGTTTATAAACAATAGAGGAACTAAACATATAAGGTACTACCCATGTGACATGTGTGTAACATGTGACATAGAGAGAGTGTATAGTTGTGTGAGTGTGTGAGAGGATTTTATACTCTATACACACTTGGACCTCTCTCAGGCGGCCCGGTAGGCTGGGCCGGCTCGGGCTCAGACTTGGGATTGGGCAATTGGCTCTTCTGGCTCTGGAGGCCTTGGGTCCTTTGGGCTTGGGTATCCATAATCTTTTTAACAAAAAGTTCATTGGGCTTGGGCTTGGTTTATTTCCTTAGTCTTGGTCTTCACTTTGTTCTCTCCACCTCTTGAGGAGACCTAATCCACAGGGACACGTCCCACACGTTTGAATAAAGAGAGAGAGCCGTTGGGCAAACTCTCTCTATAAAAACAACTCCTTACCACCTTCAAAAACAACAGTCACATCACAACTCTTCCCTCTTCTCTCTTGTACGGTTTACCTGTGGTGCATACTTCATCTTACGTAGACTTCCGGGGTAACTGAAGACTACTGTATACGTACGCTCGTTGTATCCTGGAAAGAGATCAGACCTTCGTTACCTTACCCGAGGTAGGTCGAAATACTCTTTAAAGAGAGTGTGACCCACGCCTCGAGCAATCACAACCTCTCTCTCTTGTTGTAGGCGCTGTACCGGTGGTGTTAGTTCTGTCTTGCCTGAAACTGCTGCTGCGGTGGTGTTAGTTCTTACTTGCCTGAAACTGCTGCTGCGGTGGTGTTAGTTCTTTCTTGCCTGAAACTGCTACTGCGGTGGTGTTAGTTATTTCTTGCCTGAAACTGCTGCTACGGTGTTACGTTACCGGAGTGTAATAACCTGCCTGAACTTACGCCGAACTGAGTTACTGTTGCTGCCTGAACTTGCGCTACCAATCCAACGAACAACAACTGAGTTACTGCTGCTCTTTATTGTTGCTGAAAACGTTGATGCTATATACCGTACTATTGCTTAATCAAAGGGAAAGCTACACAGGTTCATAAGACTTAACCTATTTATATTAATAATTTTAAAGAGTATTCATTTCCTATAATATGGCTCTTTCCTCAGAAGTGCTGAAGTTTGATTCCAACAAACCCTCTAGGTTTGATGGTCTCAACTTCAAGAGGTGGAAGAACAAAATGTTCTTCTATCTCACACTTAAGGAAGTGGTGTATGTTCTGGAACAAGAATGCCCTGTTGAACCTCCTGTTCCCATACCTGCAATAGACCCTGACCTGATTACAAACGAATATGACAAAACCTTAGAATCAATTTCGAACTGGACTGAGGCTGATTTCAAATGCCGTAATTTCATCTTGAACGGTCTAGCAGACGAACTGTACGATTACTATCTACAGTCCGAAACTACGAAAGCCGTTTGGGATGCATTACAGAGGAAGTATGATACGGAAGAGGCAGACTCTAAAAAGTTTGCCGTAAGCCGATATCTCAAGTTCACTATGGTCGACGATAAGCCAGTAATTTCCCAATCACATGAGTTGCAACGAATTGCACATGAGATCGTGTCCGAAGGGATACCTCTTGATGAACAATTTCAAGTTGCCGTGATGATTGACAAATTACCGCCTAATTAGAAAGACTATAAAAATATCCTGCGACACAAGTCAAAGGAACTTACCATGGAGAACTTGATTACTCGTCTTAGGGTTGAAGAAGAATCTAGAAAACAAGACCTGAAAGAGGAAATCCTTTTGGTTCAAGCCAAAGGGAAGGTCCATCTGAAACCTAAAGGGAAACCTTTCAAGGCTAAGAATGGCGGTAATCGGAACAACCGTCTTAACGGTGGTAATCCGAATAACCGTCAGAAAAATGGACACCAGAATCCTAATAAGGGAACGAACCAAAAAGCTCCACCATATAACGGAACAGTTTCTATTGTGTGCTTCAACTGTAACAAGCCTGGACACATATCTAGAAACTGCCAGAACCGAAAACCTGTTGCTCAGGCCAACGTTACCGAAGAGCCCTTAGTGGCTATGATCACGGAGATCAACATGGTCGGTGGAACCGACGGGTGGTGGGCTGATTCGGGCGCTTCTAGGCATGTATGTTATGAACGCAATTGGTTCAAGACCTATAAGGAAACTGAAGACTAGAAGGTGCTACTTGAGGATTCCCATTGCACCATAGTGCTAGGCACTGGAGATGTTGAACTGGTATTTACCTCTGGAAGGACAGTGACTCTGAAGGATGTGATGCACACTCCTGAAATGAGGAAGAATCTTGTTTCTGGCTATCTTCTCAACAAGGCAGGATTTCAGCAAACTATTGGCTCAGATCAGTACATTTTGACTAAGGGTGGGATTTTTGTGGGAAAGGGTTTTGATTGTAATGGAATGTTCAAAATGAGTATTGAAATGAATAAATCTGCTTCTGCTTACTTATTGTCTTCTTTTAATATTTGGCACTCTAGACTGTGTCATGTTAATAAGAAATTAGTACACAATATGAGTAAACTTGGTATGATCCCTAAAGTAGATTTAAATGATTTTAATAAATGTCAATCTTGTAGTCAAGCTAAGATTACTAAAACCTCACATAAAAGTGTTGTAAGGGAATCACAACTTTTGGATTTGGTACACTCGGACATATGCGAAATGGACGGCACATTAACTCGAAATGGTAAAAGATATTTTATAACTTTTATAGATGATCATTCAAACTATACTCAAGTTTATCTGATGCGTCACAAAAGTGATGCTATAGATATGTTTAGGACATATGTAACCGAAGTGAAAAATCAGTTTGATAGACACATTAAAAGATTTCCTAGTGATAGAGGCACAAAATATGATTCACATGAATTTCAAAACTTGTATGAATCCTTAGGGATTATACATGAAACAAATGCTCCTTATTCTCCAAAATCTAACGGTAAAGCTGAACGTAAAAATAGAACGTATACTGAGCTAATAGTTGCTATTTTACTTAGTTCTGGATCACCCAAATCTTTATGGGGTGAAGCATTATTATCTGTATCCCATGTTTTAAACCGTATTCCTCATATCACATCTGAATTATCACCTTATGAAATTTGGAGAAAAAGAAAACCTAATGTTAGCTATTTTAAGGTTTGGGGTTGTTTAGCCTATGTTCGTAAACCTGATCCTAAACGGACCAAACTAGCCAGTAGAGCTTTAGAATGCATTTTCATTGGTTATGCTATAAACAGTAAAGCCTATAGGCTTCTTGATATTAAGGATAATATAATAATTGAATCACTAGATGTTGATTTCTATGAGGACAAGTTTCCCTACTTACTGAGGGACAGTGGGAGTAGTAGTGGGGGTTCTCAACCTTCTACGTCTTCGACCCCTAATGTACCTCAAGTAAATGTTCCTAGAGCTGTTGACTTTCATAATACAGACCTAGAACTTCGTAGAGGTAAACGTTTAAAGATTGCAAAAGATTTTGGTAACGATTTTGTTGTAAATACCTTAGAATCGGACCCCAATTCTATTAGAGAAGCGTTAACCTCAGGTGATGCTGATTTGTGGCAAGAGGCCATTGATGATGAAATGGATTCTCTTACTACAAATGAAACTTGGGATTTAGTTAACTTACCTCCTGGTAGTCGCTCTATTGGGTGTAAATGGATATTAAAGAGAAAACTTAAACCAGATGGTACTATAGATAAATATAAGGCAAGACTTGTAGCAAAGGGATATGTGCAAAAAGAAAACATTGATTTCTTCGACACATATTCCTCAGTTACTCGTGTGACTACTATTAGAGTATTATTAGCCGTTGCTGCCGTGCACAATTTGTTAATTCACCAAATGGATGTAAAAACCGCATTTTTAAATGGAGAGCTTGAAGAGGAATTATATATAGATCAGCCTGAAGGCTTTGTAGTACCTGGTGAGGAACACAAAGTCTGCAAGCTGAACAAGACCTTATACGGTCTAAAGCAAGCTCCAAAACAGTGGCATGATAAAATCGACCAATTACTTCTTTTAAATGGTTTTAAGATTAACGTTGTTGATAAATGTCTATATTATAAAGTATCTGGTAAAAGTTGTATTATGATATGTCTTTACGTTGAGGATCTACTTATTTTTGGTTCTACACTTGACATTATTTTAGAGACCAAAAACATGCTTAACAATAATTTTGATATGAAGGACCTAGGCAAGGCTAGTGTAATTTTAGGCATGAAGATCACACGCACAGACACTGGTATTACTCTTGATCAATCTCATTATATTGAGAAGATCTTAAAGAAGTACAAATATTTTGACCGTAGACCTGCGTGTACTCCTTGTGATCCACAAGTTAAACTTTTAAAGAACTTGGGAAAGGCAGTTAGACAGAAAGAATACGCAAGTATTATTGGAAGCCTTCGCTACGCTACGGACTGTACTAGACCCGATATAGCTTATGCTGTAGGGGTTCTATGTAGATTTACGAGTAAACCAAGTTTGGCGCACTGGGGTGCTATTGATAGAGTTATGCGGTACCTGAATAAAACCATGAACTTGGGTTTACACTATCAGAAGTTTCCCGCGGTCCTTGATGGATTTAGCGATGCAAATTGGAACTCATTTTCGGATGATTCCAAAGCCACCAGCGGATACGTGTTTAGTATAGCTGGAGGGGCGATTTCTTGGAGATCCAAGAAACAAACGATTCTAGCTCAGTCGACTATGGAGTCTGAGTTAGTAGCACTAGCTGCAGCTAGTGAGGAGGCAAGTTGGTTGAAAGACCTCTTGTCTTATATTCTTTTATGGAGTAGGCCTATACCACCGATACTGATCCACTCAGATAGTACTGCTGCGATAGCCAGAGTACAAAGCAATTATTTTAATGGTAAGAAGTTAGCGATACGTCGCAAACACAATACGATGAGAGGTTACCTCACATCTAGTACTGTTACAGTGGATTTTGTAAGATCGGAAAACAACTTGGCAGATCCTTTGACGAAAGGATTGTCTCGTGACAAAGTGTGGAGCACATCCTTAGGGATGGGGCTAAAGCCTGTTATTGAATCACAAGTGTTGGGAACCCAACCTAAATGACTGGAAATCCCAAGAAATAGGTTCAATGGGGAAAACAAATCACTGTGATATTGAATCATGCAAATAAGGAGCTTGTCACTCCAAAGTTCAACTCGCAGTACATAAATGTAAATATGCATGATATCTTGAAGCGAATGTTAGGCTGAGTTCTATATCTCATTTATTTTGTTCTTCCACCTCTTGAAGTTGAGACCATCAAACCTAGAGGGTTTGTTGGAAATAAACTTCAACACTTCTGAGGAAAGATCCATATTACTAGAAGCGTATATAAATACTTCAATCTACATGAGTTGAGTACATTTCTCAGTCTTAACAAACCGCAGGTCATTTATTTTGTCACGTTAATGGAATATCAGCAGTCTTTTATTTTACCTTTTTGTCTTTCCTTCAAGTTTCTGATTTTACTCATTTATTTTTCACTTGTAAATGATTTGCACCTAACACAAACAAAATGCTAAGGCAAAACAGAAACCATGAAGCAAATCACTGCCCCTAGCAAAAAAAATTCCAGAATTTAATGACAAAACGCAAACAGATACCAAAAACCTGAATACAAACATAGATTGCTGCTATAAATATAATCTGCAGTGATCATAGAGAGAGATAAACCTGGCAAGACGAGCATATAACAACTTCTTTGACAACAAGTTGCATTTCTCAATAGTAGGTGGGACCTGAACACATTACTCGATCTTCTCGAACAACTCTTAATAATATGAAAAACCGTGCTTGGTCACCAACTTCAAGGCTTAAGTTGCTTAAGAAGAAAACTGAAGCAACTTGAAGCCATTAACTCCCTGACAAAGTCTGTGACATCAAGCATTCAATCACCCATAAACATTAGCCTAATAACGATTGTTTACTCGTTAAATTAGATACACAGATACGCAAATTTCAAAAAGAACACTCTTATTGGATGATCCATTATGATAAATAAATAAAAACTAATGCGATGTTGCGATCCAAAATTGAAACATTAAAGTTGGGGTTTTCATATTAAACCCTAGAATCTAAAAATTACAGAAACCCAATATCTTGAAAATCAATCTAGGCAACCCCAGATTACCAAATGACTTAAAAATAACCAAAAATCAAAATCAAGTTGATTTAAACCACAAATGTATAGTGTATTTTGAATCAATGTGAGCAAAATCACCCCCAACCTAATAATTAGCTAAAATTTTGATCAAAACCTCAAATTTTAATCCAAACCGTCGATTAAGAAAAATTAGGGCAAGAAAACGTACCTCTAACTAAGAAACAATTCATCTGAAGGGGAACTATGAGATTTACTTGCAGATCGAGTAGAACAATAAGCAACTGGGAAAGCAGAAAATCCTCATAATTTGATAAACGCTGGGTTTCAAAATCATTTGGAAATAAATTGAAGTTCCTAAAATCGTTTATTTTGATGAAGAGTGCATGTAAAAGTTAATTGTGGCCTTGTTATAGAATTGTCTTGAGTTACAGTCTATCAAACTAGAATTACCATGGATACATAAGCATATGTTTGTTCCAAATATACCATGGATCGAATTTATGGCAATCTCTAAAATAGACCGTGGAATTTTAACAATTTTCGTGTAGTGACCCGTAAGGAGTTTGGGCTACCACGGGGCGCCACCCGTACGACACCGACATGGGGTTTACACCCTAGGGTTTTGGCTAAGAGAGAGAGATTGAACTTAGGAGGTCTTTCCTATATAAGAGACCTCTCTATGCATAATAATGAATCATTACTTAAATAAAGTTTGTTATTCTCTCCATATATCTTCTATAGCTTTTGCCTATATATATTTGGTTTGTAACTAGTTATCAGCATCATGTCTCCAACGACGAGCTTTCGATCCTTCGTTGTAGATCTTGCTTGGAAATTAACGTCCTTTTAATTCATAGCTTGGATTTAAGGTATGAACTAGAAACCCTAATTTTTTAGATTTACTATATCATCTTTGTATGCATGTCTTAGTTAGATCTACTTGTTTGATCACTATTTTGTCAGTTAGATTTCTAAGTTTTGATCGCTATATTGCATGATTGATAATCTCTACCCAATTTTGGGAGTTCTTAGTTCTCTAATTTTTCTACCAAAACTAGCTAGTGCAGTAACATATTATGCTTGGTTAATAATTAGATCTCTTGTTTTGATCACTATTTAGTATGATATGTTGATGTTTCTGCAAAATATGGAGAGTTTTAATCCTCTTGTTTTCTCTACCATGTATAGTTTTGTTTATTTATGGATGTTTAGTTAGATTAATTTTCCTTGATCACTATTATGTGTAATTGTTCATGCTTAGTCTTGTATGATTGTAGATCTATTAATTTGTGATCGTTATACTCGATAATATGCATGAAATCCTTGGTTTTTACTTTATGTTTTTTTGCCCAAGGATAAATATTATGTGATTTTTCCACTTTAGTGATTTTTAGTGATCATAATCATGTTAGATATATTGTTTTGATCTTATTTTCGTACTATCCAATAGTATTTTCCCACATTCTTCACGTTTTCACATTTTGGTATTATTAGGTTTCTATTATATTAGATTTTTAAGAGATTTTATCTCCTAAAAACATGAGATGATAAATTTGTAAGTCTCTGCAATAGCCTATTTTCGTAGAGACCGAAAACAGTGTCTTACACCTTTGAAATGTAGAACTTCGGTTGGGAAAAAAGCTATAGACACGAGTTTTAGCGTGGAAAACTCTTGAATGGGTAAAAAACCACGATCTCTCCTGAGGATTTATGAAAGTATGGTCTTTATTTAGATACTAGCTATTACAAAGAAAGAAAGAGGCAGAATATCTAAGTTTTGGTAAGGATGACCTTCTCACAGAGTTCTGTAGGTGATAATAGCCATCCCGGATCCTGATCTCCAGGTATCCTTTTATAGGTCTTATAATACGACTGTTGGTTACATTGATGAGAAACATTACAATATCAGGTTTTGATGAGTCTTTATAATGGTCCTCTGTAACGTCTTGATATTTGTTGACCTGTAACGGATATATTCTTTAGCTGTAACTTTAGATCGTTGGGAAGATATGACCTCTTATGATGTTCGCGTGCATACGACCTGTTAATAAGTAAGGGGTATCTTTTGTAGCGCGAAGTCATAAGATGTTTTGATATTTCTGAACTGTGATGAAGGTACGATCTCCAACAGTGTTTGCATTTATTCGAACTGTTGATAGATATCTAAGTATTTTCTGTAGTGCGATGTTTATTGGATGCTTCGACCTTCCCAAACTATAGATGAGGAAGTCTGTAATGTGAACTGCTTGCCTTCAGCCCTTGGTTAGTTACCCGTGTGTTAACTTCAACCTATATGAGCTCGAATATTGGACTCAGTATGAGGATTAGAAATAAGCCCTCACAACTGCTTCCTCTCAGCCAATAGCAGGAGAAACGTGTCTAGCGAGTGGTGTTGGTTGAGAAGTCCAGTCATTTTTAATGTTGCATTGATGGCCTCCTAGGTATCTAAGGGAATATTTTTTTTGACTGTTGGGTCCCCAAAAATGATGCTTGAGATGTGTGTTTGTGTTAAAGACTGTATTGAAAGTGGTGGCATGGAATTAACTGCTGTGACTATAAAAATTGGTGAATAGTTGTTATTATTGTTCATCCTGGTTGAACCTGTCAGTCGCCTGGATTTTTTTAAGTAGTACCGATGGTGACTACTCATCGTTAGGCGTACGAGGAGAAAGTTCAAAAGAAGATGATGATTCTATAAACCCGCTATTTTGGGAACCAAAGTCTTTCTCTGCCAACTCCAGTCCTTGTCCCTCCAACTTTTTATGGTATGTCGTGGGAAGAAGTAGAGGAGGCAGAGGATGATTATCATCAAATGTGGCACATCTATTATATGGTTTTGTTTGCTGCTCACTGTCGGTCCTATCTTCGGATGCTTGTAGAAGATGCGGTGGCGGCGAAGGATAAGAAGGCCGGGGTGTCCTCGGTTAAGGACTGTCGATACCCTGCAAAAGATTGGGTATTGTAATGGTGGAGGAGGTCCTTCGTCGGCAGTGAAGGTGGGGGTTATTGAAGAGGGGTGGGATTAACTTTATCCTCTACCTCCCTTCAGTTCCTCTTCTTGGGCTTTGAGTTTTTCTGTTGGGCCCGCCATTGTTTCTTCTCAAGTGTTGTACTGTCATCTGCAACTTAGGATATTCTTTGTAAAAGAAACGATTTGTTTGTAGAACTTGTAATCTTGATTTTCGAACTGTCTGAAGTATTCGTCCTTGTAAATTGTTTTTCTAGAATAATAAATTTAAACTTTCTAATCTTGTCTTGTAAGTGTTTGAAAACTGCTTGAATGAACTTGGTATCAAACTAGTCAAGAATGACTTAGGACAAAAATATGTAGATCGAAATATTGTTGAGTTGAACGGTGTAGATCATGTTATGTATTTGTGGCCTTGTTGTGAGAGTATCATCATAGTCAACTTGAATGCTTGTTACCATCGGTGGAACTTAGTCGGAGCCTCTAACTAGTTCGATAAATCGTGCTGGATTAATTTGCTAAAAAGGATGTGTGAGCTGTCGATAGAGAAATCATTCCGTGTGGTGCAGAGAATTATCCGTTCTGTCATTATATGTAAGGTCAGATGATTGGTCATAATAAAATGATTTATTTGTGTTGAGGTCATCTTGCCGTTACTTTCTGTAACTATGATAATTTTTGACTGAAGCATGATTTATTGCCGATTTTCTGCTTCTGTCAGATCGAAATTGAGGTAAGTGACAGCTGCAATAGTTGTTCTTAGGTTTTTGAACTTTAACCATGCTATAAAAAGTATAGCAGGATTGTACCGCCGTAGAAGGTTGTTGCTACAAGTAATCGTACTGTAAGATCTGTATAAATCTTATTGGGCAGTGAGTCCTTAATAATGGCAGAGGAGAGAGACAGAGGTGATAGTAGAACACATTACTCCAAAAATCGTTATGAGGGCAAACAAAAAGATGTGCCTGCTAGGAGAGATGATGTGGACATGTATCCCGAGGAGCCGTCGTTTCAGAAACTGAGGGATAATATAAAAGTTTTTCTTCCGTCATCTCTTAAGCCACAATCAGTTGCAGACAGAGGAGGAAGCATTTCTAGAGAGAGAAAATCTTTGAATTTTGAACGCAGTCCTCCAGTATTGTGTGATCTTGCTAAGAATAACAAATTTTTGTCGTCTGAGATGCGAGCGATGACCGGAGTTGGCAACTGTTGCTCTTCTATTAAAAGTTAGTATCTCTGCTTCCATATTTTCTGCTATTGTATTAGTTTCTTGGAACTGGTAGTTTGCATGTTTGAAACTTCTGGGTAGATTAATAACGTGTTGGGTACGGCTGAGGGGGGAGGCCTGTTTGATTAAAAAGCTCTGAACATATTTTTCCAGTATTTGTGGTAGATGCGCTCAGAAAACCTGAAACCCAGTAGTAAATTTGTTGTATCTACCAGTAGTGAGGAATCATCATCGTCTTATAGGATTATGGATGATTCAGAGGTAATTGGTATTATAACTGCTGATAATCCAGTTGTTTCTTCTGGGAGGGATGTGGGATTGCATGCGGGGAATGAAACTGGGCAATTTTTTAAGTATCCTGAGAACGTAGACGTAGGGAAGAAATTTTTACAGTATAAAAAGAGTTTAGACGGAGAATGAGGGCATTATGTGATGAATGCAGGGTTGTGGTTTAGAACTCTGGTGAGACTGGGTGGAAATATAGAGCATTATTAGGTACTTTCTCTGGATCAGTGGAAGAAAAGTATGGATATAGGAAATGATATAGATATCGCTTATTATAATGCAACTGGCACAGAGGACGTAAAGGAAGGATTCCTCTATTATTTGAACCAGGTCGTATATGGGTTGAATATTCCCCTAACCTTTTTCCAAAAGGGGGTAATGAATGCTTTAAAGAGTTTCCCTGGTCAATTAAATGGTAATGTCTTTGAGATGATGAGGGTCTGTGAAGCCCTTAATCAGAAGTGGAAAGATGGCGGTATTGCGAGACAGTTCGTTGCGGACGATGTCTTGAAATACTATATGTTTAAATATGTGAAAGATCGAAAGAGAAGATATTTGCTTAGTGATTCGGCGAGGCCAAAATCTTTGATTTTGAATCCTCTGGGAGACCCTGGCGTGACCATCTTGTGATGATGCGGGGTAATTGTATGCAAGTGCCTGGGGAACCGGAGCTCAAGCAGATATATAAGAATTTTAATGAGGGTAAGTGTCTTCATTCTGCCTGTAGTTTGTCTTTTAACTTATTGTGAGCTGCTAACATAGTTTGTTTATGCTTTGGCAGAGCCTAATCCAAAAGTTGTTGCTGATACATCGAGTTTGTTCGACGTCGTTAGTCGATAAGGAAACGAACTGAACAAAGTTCTTGGAGAACTAGGTATTCATAGAGAGAAGAGGCTAAACTCTGCAGTTGAAAAAATGCAGCGAGCTCATCATAATCGAGCTATGGCTACTTCAGGCTCTGCTTATGTTGATGTCATGGAGATTCCTGCCTGTGTTGTGGGTACTTCGAGCTCCTTAGTTCAGCGACCTGGAGCAAAAAAGATGGTACCACCTTCTAAACAAACAGCTCCTGTGTAGATACTGCCGGTGGGGACTGAGGGGATAGATGCTGATTTAAATATGGCTCCTCCCCTGAAGAAGCATAAAAAAGAATCAGATAAAGATATCCGAGCTTCTTCAAAGAGGGTCAACCTCGAAGCCGTGGAGCAGGAGGCGTTGGATTTGGCTAAGCGCGATCCAATCCGCCTAGATACTCTGATTCGATCCAGTATCTGGTGAAAGTATAATGTGTATGTAGGAGGTAGTTCATTTGAGGGGGAAAGTGATCGAGATGGAGAAGACCTTGAGTCGAGCGAGCAATTCCATCAATCGTACTCAACAGGTACACAATAAACTTGAATATGAGAGGCGTCTTCATAAGTCAAATTTTGATAACACCTTTAAGGAGTTATTCTAGCTTCAATATAGATATGGAAAGATAAAAATTGAGAGGGATGAGGTTTTACGAAAAGAAGGCGATAGGTTCGCTTTACTCCAAAAATCCCTTAAGGATAAGCGACTCGAGGATGAGAGTGATAAGTTAGAGTGTCAAAGGTCATTATTGTCTTTGACACTCTATTTTGAGGCCAAAGTTGATAGTGAGCGGGGAATGAAGGAGGCCTATTTAGAACTGTTAGCTGAGAGAGGCATAGTGCCAGACCCAGCTCGGGTAAAATTCTTAGCCCAAGAAGCACGTAATCGCCATAGTATAGAGGCGCAAAGATGCTCAGCTCAGGCTGGAGTATCCATCATATGGGGTGGTGTAGGTTCATTGCCTGATGAGCTTGACTTTTGTAGGGGCAAAGAGCAATGAGGATCCTTTTCTTCAACATAAAAAAGGAAGATAGAAAAATACAGGCACAATTAGAAATCTATCTGAGGCAAGCTTGTGACAAACTGGAGCGATGCAACGATCTTAATGCATGTCTGGAGAGGGAAAAGGGGGAGTGTAACAAGTTATTGCATAGTTTAGAGAGATGAGTGACATTGTTAGAAACGCGTTTACTAGATGTGCAGAAATGTCTGCAAGTGTCCTAATCGTGTTTGAAGAAGAAAATTACTCCAAAGTGGGGAAAATGTGCTATCAACATGGATCACGAACGTCAGATAGCCGATGTGATCGCGTTTTATGGGGGCGAGCTCGAGAGAGTAGAAAATGAATTTAGACGTTATATCTCAAGCTATGGTAAAAATGTAGAAGTAGAGAATAATAAGGTTAAAAATATGTGGTTTGCAAGGGGAAATGAGGGTGGAAGAACTTCAACCTCAAAAATGCGAGCTGAAGAGTCTGAGGAGGTGGAGGTCGAAGATCTATTACCTCACACGCGATATAAGACCCGTCCGTAAGAGGTCGTAATTTTCAATGAACCTTTGCAAGTAGATGCGAGTAGTAGTAGGGTTCAATCATAAACCAACTAAATTGTGGCATATGATTGTACTCTGCATAATTTAGTTGATTCATGTATCATGGCTTGATGTTGCAATAAGTGTTGTTGAATGATATATCTTGTTCGAATGAATATCTGTTAATAGATGTATTGTCATTTGTAATTTGTTCTTCTAGGCTGAAGATAATGAACAGGACGAACTGGCTGTCTTATCCGCATCAAATAAGGAACTGTCTGCAAAGTTACAGCAATGTTTGTTGGTAGCTGAAAATACGATTTTGTCAAATTTGAAGCAGGAATCTGATATGTTGGAACTGCAGAGTCGGCTAAATGCAGTGACTGTAGAGTTGTTATGTACGGATGCAAAGATATTAACTACTAATAATTAAGCCGCACTGTGGAAAGAATCTCTGAAGAAGAAAAAGTTAGAGACCATGTCTGTGAATCAACATGTTCTGGATCTGTTGAGTACGATTGAAAAGCAAAAGAGCGATCTGTTGTCCCATCAGTCGGTGGCAACAAATAATACTGATCTCTTAAAGAAGCAAAATGCTAAAATCTATCATATGCGCGAGCGTCTGAAAAAGCCGAACTGGGATTTGCGTGAGGCCCGAGACTCATGCCAGAGGAAAAGTGACCATGCCAAAACTCACGAGGAAGCATGTTCCAAGATAGATCAAAATTTGAATGAAACCATCAATAAGTGAAACACACGTATTGCAAATCTTGACCGAGAAAAACAAGCTTTGATACAAGAGTGTATGCTTGGTAATGAAGTATTCGAAGAACTCCATGTCAAGTATAAAGAGTCGCAGAGGATGGTGGACGCAGCTGAAGCTGAGATAAATTATTCGAGGGAGGTAGATAAGAAGTTGCAATGTCTAAAGCTGGAGATAGAGCGCCGTGTGCAGATAACGAAGCAATATAGAGGTTCGTTGCTGCAGGAGAAAAAATCTCTGGCAGATCGATGTAAAGATCTTGAAGACAAACTAAACAAGGTGAAGGCCAAATTTTGTGAAGCTACGTTATTGACTGCAGATAATGTTACGTTGCGCGCTATGGCTATGTTGCATG
The DNA here is from genome assembly GCA_014058105.1 of Kingdonia uniflora. NCBI lineage: Eukaryota > Viridiplantae > Streptophyta > Magnoliopsida > Ranunculales > Circaeasteraceae > Kingdonia > Kingdonia uniflora. The sequence goes on along the minus strand of JACGCM010002331.1, from coordinate 433,520 downwards.
CTGATGTAAATAAATTTCGAATTGAGCGTGAGTCTATCTTGGCTGCTTCAACTGAATGCGTCATGGAATATGATTTGTAGCTAGCGCGGTTATCTTATATAGATAAATTGATGCCGAGAGTTATGGAATTGTTGAATGCACCTTCTACTGCAGTTGATGCAGCTTTTTCTTTCCCTGTCTTACTTTCATCTGGGCCTGGGGAAAGTTCGAATGTTGTATGCCCAAAGCGCGAACAGTAGTTTCATTGTTTATATTATAATGAGACAGAGTATAAATATGTATTTGCTGTAGAAAAATGTCAAAAGTTTAGTAAAAAGTGTTTTTGTTTTGTAATCTCTTTGTATAGTCGTATTGGTTGAATCGATAAATGATAATGTAGAGATATGATTGCAACGTTGTTGTATGGTCGAATTTATTTGAACAGTTATGATGTAGGTCTAAGTCATAGGTCGAATTGAGCATACCAATAAGTAACCGTACTGGGACATCTTTGAATATTAAAATAGTTGTATGGCGCATCTCTGCCAGATCGAATTGATTATCTCAATAAGTGACCTTAGAAGAGCGAATTTATTTGACCAACTATGATGTAGGTCTCAGTCATAGGTCAAATTGAGCGTATCAATAAGTGGTCGTACTAAGACAGCTTTGATTATTGAATAGCTGTATGGCGCATCTCTGTCAGATCAAATTTATTATCTCAACAAGCGACCTTTGGAGAGCAAATTTATTTGAACAGCTATGATGTAGGCCTAAGTCACAGGTCGAATTGAGCATATCAATAAACGACCGTACTAAGACATCTTTGAATATTGAATAGCTATATGGCGCATCTCTATCAAATCGAATTGATTATCTCAATAAGCGACCTTAGGGGAGCAAATTTATTTGGACAACTATGATGTAGGTCTCAGTCATAGGTCGAATTGAGCGTATCAATAAGCAACCGTACTGAGACATCTTTAAATATTGAATAGCTGTATGACGTATCTTTATCAGATCGAATTGGTTATCTCAACAAGTAACCTTCGGAGAGCGAATTTATTTGGACAGCTATGATGTAGGTCTCAGTCATAGGTCAAATTGAGCGTGTTAATAAGCAACCGTACTAAGACATCTTTTAATATTGAATAGCTGTATGGCGCATCTCTGTCAGATCGAATTGATTATCTCAACAAGCAACCTTTGGAGAGCAAATTTATTTGAACAACTATGATGTAGGTCTCAGTCACAGGTTGAATTGAGCGTATTAATAAGCGACCGTACTAAAACATCTTTGAATATTGAATAGCTATATGGCGCATCTCTGTCAGATCGAATTGATTATCTCAATAAGCGACCTTAGGAGAGCAAATTTATTTGACCAGCTATGTAGGTCTCAGTCACAGGTCGAACTGAGCGTATCAATAAGCGACCGTATTGATACATATTTGAATATTGAATAGATGTATGGCGTATCTCTGCCAGATCGACTTGATTCTCTCAATAAGTGACCTTAGAAGAGCAAATTTATTTGAACAGCTATAATGTATGTCATACTCTGGGATAACAAAATGTTTAAATTGAGTAGACTTCCAAAATGATGCTGAAAAGTACTTTATTGCATAATATCGGATGTTACAGCATATTTATCTTCGGTACAACATTAATCGATGAGTATTCCACGGATTAGGTAGAGGAACTCTATCATACGTACTGAGATCGCAGGATCCTAAACCACTCATTCCAGTTACGATAAAAGGACATTCCCAATTCTCTGCCAGCTTCCCAACACTAGGTATTTTGCGATGTGGTAGGATTTCTTTGAGAACGAGGTCTTTTATTTTGAATTCTCTGTGTTGGACACGTTTGTTATATAACCGGGATAAAGCAAGATGATATCTTCCCAAATTAACGAGAGCTCTGTCACGTGTTTCTTCGATCAAATTTAGATTGTATGCAATCTGAAATTCATTTTCTTCATCTATCATCTCGTGATCATGTATCGGGTGATGATACTGAGTGGAAATGATGGCTTCAGCCCCGTAAGCCAATAAGAATGGAGTACAGCCTGTTACAGTTCTAGGAGTTGTTCGGTAGGCCCAAAGTACGTGTGGTAACTCGTTCACCCAGTTCCCCTTCTTGTCGTCTAAACGCTTCTTGATGCCATCCACAATAGTTCGATTAGTAATATCAGCCTGTCTGTTTCCTTGTGAGTAATAAGGGTTGGATGGGGAATGAATGATGTTGCGCTCATTGAGGAATGCGATGATCTTGGAGCTAACGAACTGTGGTCCGTTATCAATTTGGATGAGATGTGGTTTGCCGAATCGGATAATATTATTCTCCCAGATAAATCTGATGACTTCATCTTCTCAGGTTTGGCACAACGGAACTGCTTCTACCCATTTAGTAAAGTAATCTGTAGTGACCAATAAATATTTGCGTTTCCCTGGTATTGTAGGAAACTCTCCTACAAGGTCGAGAACCCATCGTCTGAATGGCCAAGTGACTTGGCTCGAGTGTAGTTCAAGGGCTGGAGCTCAAATTTTAGGTCCATGCCGCAAACAAGCGTCATCGCACTTACGGGCATATTTGATTACCTGGGTTTTCATCTTCGGCCAAAACATTCCTTGAGTTAAAGCTCTGTTTGCAAGGGATCGTCCTACTGCATGGGATCCGCACGTATCTTTGTGTAGATCGTACAAGAATTGTTGTGCTTCTTTGTCAGACAGACAAAGGAGGTAGGGACCAGTGACCAAATTTTTTTATAGGAGATTGTCCTGAACAGTGTATCTTCAGGCATTGTCAATTAATCTCCGCCGCTTCGTAGGATCCTCAGGAAGTGGCCCGTCAAATTTAGTGTGAGGTCCAATGTAAGTAATGGAAGGTTTTCTCCAATCATCTTCGATCTCTTCGTTGCCCCCAGTATTAATGGCGTTGGCTTTGATGGTATTGATACTGGGGTTAGAAATAACGTCGATCTTTATGTAACGAGCTTCTGATTCGAGGACACCAGCAGGGTAAGTGAGCGCATCTGAATGTCTATTTTCTCCCCTTTGAAAATGTTTTATAGAAATTGTCCAGAATTTGTTCATTCGTTCGACCACTGCAGTAGCATAGTCGACCATTCTCCCATTGGTTTGATAGGCGCATGTGTAATGGTTGACTTTTAGTAATAAATCTTTGTAGACAAAGAGTTTTGTTGCTCCCAGTGTGATTGCCATGTCCAAGCCATGAATTAAAACCTCATATTCTGCTTTGTTATTAGTTGCTTCAAAACTGAAGTGAACGGATTTTGAGCCGATCATTGGAGGGAGTGATAAGAATGATTTCTATCCCTGGTCCGGATGGACCGACGGAACCGTCAGTCAAAAGTCGCCAACCCTTCCTTGTTACCCAATCTGACTTATCTTCGGATTGATCTGCGAGTGGCTCATCTTTCCGATCAATAAATTTTTCTTTCCAATCAGGATCCTCTACTGGAAAATCTGCTAGGAAATCCGTTATAGCTTGACCCTTTTCGGAGTGATGTGGCTCGAAACATATATCGTGATCCCCAAGTGTTACTGACCATCGTTGAATACGTAGAAATTTTTTGTGCTTGGATAAGATTTCGCAGAGTGGATAGTTCGTCAAAACCCAAATAATATGAGCTTGGAAATACTGCTTTAATTTCTGGGATGTATAGACGAGAGCAAGAATAAGCTTCTCGATCTAGGTATATCTCATTTCTGTAGGAGTTAGAGTCTTACTGATAAAATAGGTTGGTTTCTCAGACTTTTCTTTGAACCGGAGGAGAACAGAGCAGAGAGATGTATCAGTGATTGCTAGGTATACTGTTAGTTTTTCTCCTTCTGCTGGTGTGCTCATAACTGGTAGTTTATCTAAATAACGCTTGAGTTTGAAAAAGGCTGCCTCGCATTCATATGTCCATTTAATTTCTGGGTCTTTCTTTGATTTTCCTTGAGATGTACCCTGTCTTAACAGATTGAACAGAGCTCGACATCTGTCTGATGATTTGGATACAGATATGTTAAGCACTGAATCTTCCCGGCTAGTTTCTTAATGTCCTTCTTCGTTTTTGGCGAAGGCATGGCTAAGAGAGCTCGTATGTTGAATGGATCAACTTCAATGCCTCTTGTGCTTATTAGGTGGCCTAACAACTTCCCAGATTGTACTCTAAATTGGCATTTCTCAGGATTTAAACGCATCTTGTAGGATCGCAAGATTTCGAAAGTTGTTCGCAAATCTGTAAGATGGTCCTCTTTCTTGAGACTTTTGCAGAGCATATCATCAATGTAGACCTCCATTGTTTTACCGAGATGGTCTTTGAACATCTGTGTCATCAATCTCTGATAGGTAGCTCCAATATTTTTCAGGCCAAAAGGTATGGCTTTATAGCAATATAGACCTTGTTCAGTAATGAATGCAGTCTTGTCTAGATTTTTAGGAAGAAGTGGTATCTGATTATATCCTGATGCAGTATCCATCATTGAGAAGAGCTTGTGCTCTGCTGCAGAATTGAGTAGGAGATTGATGATTAAAAGTGGAAAGCTATCCTTCAGATTGTATTTGTTGAGATCCGTGAAATTAACATAGATTCTGATTTTGCCATTCTTTTTAGGTACCCTGGCAATGTTCGAGATCCAGTTTGAGTAAATAGCTTTGTGAATGAAACTGACCTCAATTAGTTTGTCGATCTCTTTATTCACTTTGTCTCGCAGTTTTAGTGCTAGAGTTCGTTGCTTTTGTTTGACCGGTTCTGCTTTATCTTTTAACCCTAACTTGTGGCATGTTATAGCTGGATCGATCCCTGGCATTTCATGAAACGTCCATGCAAAGACGTCGCTATTCTCTGTGAGGAATTGTATGAGACTCGGCTGCTCCTCCGTGCTTAAGAGAATTCCAATATAAGTTCCTTTATGAGTGCCACTGATCTCTATGTACTCTGTCGATTTGACGTCTGGCAACTGGGGTTTTGTTGGAATTTACTGCTGTAATTACTACGCAGTTGTTGCAGTTGGTTTAGTTTCATTAGTATTATTACAGGCCCGGGATAATTTTTGGCTTCCCTTGATTTCATAGATCCTTCTTTTCCAATCGAATCGTAATGCCTGATGATATGTGGAGGGGATACCTTGCATGTCATGTAACCATGGTCGCCCCATGATGCCCAGGTAACAAGATTTGGCTTTGACGACGTAGAAGACTACGTCAAGTGTGACTGGCCCGGCTGTGATGGGAAGTATGATTTTCCCCATGCGCTCTTCCATAGAGCCATTGAATCCAGAGACATTAATATCACCTTGTTCAACCTTGTCTGCTAAACTCATTTTGTCGATTGTGCTATGAAAAATTAGTTTGATACTACTGCCGGTATCGATCATCATCGTATGTAGAACTATGTTCCTCATTTTTAACATGATGATGAGAGCATCGTGGTATGAAAAATTGACGTGACGAACGTCACAGTCTTCAAAAGAAATCTTGGCTTGCCGATTGCTGGATTATGGCAACAAACGGGCTTCTTTGTCTCTCATTGTCAGATCATGGCATTATCCGACGCACCTACACTTGGACCTGTTGGAATTGCTGATTGTCTGAGTCTCAATAAAGTACAAATGATTTTCTTTATTTGTTTCCTCAACTTGGACGATCTTGGCACCAGTCTTGTAGCTGCCATCCTTATAACTTTTGATGTCGACAATGTACTCCAGCATTTTCCCTTGTGCAAATATAGTCTGGAGAAAATATATCAGTGCAAAACACCGCTTTGTGTTATAATGTTGTATCTGGTAGTGACTGCAGTAAGGCTTTTCTGGGATGGGCGTAAGAGTATTGGCAGTTCTGAAGCATTCATCTTTTTGTATCAGCGGGTACAAGTCTGTAAGAGTAATTATTAACTGTGATATGCACGGAATTGGCTTCCTCCGCCCTTGGCGCCTTTGATTGTCATTGGATTTGAAGCGCTTCTTATCACCCTCATAGTCTTTATTGCTGTTATGGGCTCGTTCGTCGGGATGGCCTTTTGTTGGTAGGGTGGTGCGTTGAGGTCTTGACTTCTCAGTCGTCAACCGTTCAAGGTCGATGAAGCTGTTAACCTTCTCAATCATGTCCTCCAACGTCAGTGGTTTGATGAGAACCAGGTGCTCCTTGACTTGTCCATCCGCGAGTAGAGCGTTGGTGAAAGCGAAGATTGTAATTTTATTGTCGAGGTTGTCAATTTTTTGAGCTAGCCCAAAAAATTTCCTAGTGAACGTTTTCAATTTTTTATTTGGTGCCTGCTGAGGTTGATCAAAGAGTAAAGACTCTCCTCCTTGTCTTTATTGTGCGAATAGTTTTTGACAAATATTCGCGAAGTTGTTCGAAAGTGAAGATAGATCCTTCATTGAGTGTGTGGAACCATCGTAGAGGTCTCCTTTCAAACTTGTTGGAAAAAGGCGGCAGAGAATGTGGTTAGATGTCGAATATAGTCCCAAAGAATCCTAGAATTCTTGGATGTGTTCCACAGGATCTCCCCCTTGTATTTATGGAATTTTGGAGTATAAAAACTGGCGGGCACTTCCACATCTATCAACTCTTGTGCAAGTGGGCTTTTCTACAGTTTAGGATAGCTGCTTTTTGTAGTATGCATTTGAGCATCAAACAGCTCCTTGATGCGTCTATCCACCTGTTTTGAAGTGAGATGTAGGCGGGATGTGATAGTTCACCTTATTGCTGGTTCTTTCTGCAGGATTATGCCCTCCTGTTGCTTTACCCATGCGGTCATAGACCGAGACTTGAGGTTTTTCTCTGTTTTGTTCTTATTCTTGCTGCAGATCTATTATCGCTCTAGCAGGTAACGGTGGATTAACGTGACTCTGTGGTAAGACTGGTTCCTGTTGAATTTAAGAAAGTGTTGGATTCTTGCCTCGAGCTCCCAAGCAATTATGGACCGATATCCTCGAGGTTATAGGCTGAGTGATCCGTGGTCTCGGATTTGCTGTTATCTGATCTTAAAGTACTCTGAGTGTGTCATACATGCCGGCGAGATGTTTCTCTAGCTCCATTCGTCGTTCGGCTTCTACTTGCATAGTTGTTCGCAAATCTGTCACTCCTTCAGTAGCGTCAGGCAGGGCGCAATATGATTTACCTTGATTTACCATCTTTCAAAAGTGAATGCGGTAAAAACTGGATTGGAGAACGCTGAGTATATACTTCAGTTCCCACAGACGGTGCCAAATGTAATAGCTTATTTTCGTAGAGACCGAAAATAGTGCCTTACACCTTTGAAATATAGAACTTCGGTTGGGAAAAAAGCTATAAACACGAGTTTTAGCGTGAAAAACCCTTGAATGGGTAAAACCATGACCTCTCCTGAGGATTTCTGAAAGTATGGTCTTTATTTAGATGCTAGCTATTACAAAGAGAGAAAGAGGTAGAATATCTAAGTTTTGGCAAGGATGACCTTCTCTCAGAGTTCTGTAGGTGATAATAGCCATCCCGGATCTTGATCTCCAGGTCTCCTTTTATAGGTCTTATAATAGACCGTTGGTTACATTGATGAGGAACATTACAATATCAGGTTTTGATGAGTCTTTATAATGGTCCTCTGTAACGTCTTGATATTTGTTGATCTGTAACGGATATATTCTTTAGCTGTAACTTCATATCGTTGGGAAGATACGACCTCTTATGATATTCGCGTGCATACGACCTATTGATAAGTGAGGAGTATCTTCTGTAGCGCGAAGTCACAAGATGTTTTGATATTTCCGAACTGTGATGAAGGTACAATATCCAATAGTGTTTGCATTTATTCGAACTGTTGATAGATATCTGAGTATTTTCTGTAGTGCGATGTTTATTGGATGTTTCGACCTTCCCAAACTGTAGATGAGGAAGTCTGTATTGTGAACTGCTAGCCTTCAGCCCTTGGTTAGTTACCCGTGTGTTAACTTTGACCTATATGAGCTCGAATATTGGACTCAGTATGAGGATTAGAAATAAGCCCTCACAACTGCCCCCTCTCAGCCAATAGCAGAAGAAATGTGTGTAGCGAGTGGTGTTGGTTAAGAAGTCCAGGCATTTTTAATGCTGCATTGATGGCTTCCTAGGTATCTAGGGGAATATTTTTTTGACTGTTGGGTCCCCAAAAATGATGCTTGAGATGTGTGCTTGTATTAAAGACTGTATTGAAAGTGGTGGCATGGAATTAACTGCTGTGACTATAAAAAATGGTGAATAGATGCTATCATTGTTCATCATGGTTGAACCTGTCAGTCGCCTGGATTTGTTTAAGTAGTAGCGATGGTGACTATTCATCGTCAGGCGTACGAGGAAAGAGTTCAAAAGAAGATGACGATTCTGTAAACCTGCTATTTTAGGATCCAAAGTCTTTCTCTGCCAACTCCAATCCCTGTCCCTCCAACTTTTCATGGTATGTCGTGGGAAGAAGTAAATGAGGCGGAGGATGATTTTCATCAAATGTGGCAAGAAGTAAGGTATGAGTTTTTTCGTGAATAGGCGACGGCATAATCCATCCTCTTCATAACAATCATTCGTTAATACAACGATTATTACACCCTTTTACACTACAAGAAAAATGGGCAGTTGCCACTGATGGCAGCGTTTATCATGGCTAATAATCCTTAGTAGTGGCAAAAAGTTTGGGGAAAACTAAAATCTAATGTTTTTGCTCCCGCCTCTGTTTCCTGCTAATCTAAAATTGATTTTGCCTCTCCTCTCTCTGCTCATCATTTTCTCCTTCACCTCTTCTCTCCTTTACCGATTTCCTTCATTAAATCCTAAGTTCTCCTTTGACGCCAGGACATTGAAACTTTACTCTGAGTTTGATTGATTTTACTTCATCACTAAAATTGATTTTACTTCATCAATTCTGAGTTTACTTCATCAATTCTGAGTTCTCCTTCACTAAAATTAATTTCTCTAAATCGATTTTATGTGTTAGAGAAATTGAAACTTCATCACCTAAATCTAAGTAATCTTCACTATGAGTTTATTTCATCACCTCTTCTCTCCACTAAAATTTTGAGTTTACTTAATCAATTATGAACCGCGAACTCCATTAACGCCAGGACATTCTTATTGGAATTGAAACTTTAAAATCGAGGTATTTATGATTTGGTTATTATTTGTTTCTAGTTAATTTGGGTATTTAGAAACTGGTGTGTATGATTTCAGTAGTTATGATTTTATTATTGTTTAGGTTAACCAATTCCAATCAACCAATTTAAGTTCTCATTCACCAATTCTTTGCTCTAGGTGATTCTTAGGTACAGTTCTCTATGTCTCTCTCTCTTTCTGGTGGCAGAGATTAGGGGTGGGGATTAGGTTTAATGATAAATTTGTTCCAGACCCAATGTGTTTGATAATTAATTTATTGAAGTTTGTGATGTAATTAGGACTCTAATTTATTTTAAGTTGGTCTTTTGAAGCTTAGGTAATTCTCGTATTTCATTGATTCAACTCCTTAATGATGATTTTCATCTATCTTGGTGGTTTTATTTTTTATTTTAACTTCAGTTGATTTATCCAATTTTGAGTGAACAATTAGAACAAAGATCATATGAACCTCATTTGATCCCCTTTGTGTAGTACCTTTTAATCTTTTATCATGTACCCTTGTAATGGGGTTTGACATTTAGGCACCTTTTTTTTATTTCTAGATTTGGGATTTTGAAGAGAACAAAATAATGAGATTTGAGATCTGGATAATGGGTTTGGTGTGATTATGCATATATAATAAGTTACATTTAATGAAAGGTGGTATTATAGATTTTGATAGGTCAGAGAATGTTGTTGTTGAATGCCGGCTTCGATTGTGATCGACATTTTATTCTTATTCGATTGTGTTTGAGGCATTTTATGAGACCTTCGTATATATTTAGGCAAATTCTGGAGGTAGTGAATCATGTCCACTCTCAACAAATTATGTTAAATGATATTAGACCTTCATCTTTCAAATTGTTGTCACCTAGTCGAGTTAAATATGTCAGATTTTTGGATCGGAGAGAGTTTCTAGAGACTTCAGGTGAGCATCATTTAAGCCGAAAAAGGCCCCCTGAATAGAGTTTGTGTCCCTACCATATTTCTCAAGGTAAACCCTCTCTTGGTGGGGTTTAATTAATCTGTGTTTAATTGAATGATTGAAGTCAATCAATCTGGGTTTATGAGGGGATTTGGGGTTTTGGGAGACTAAAACCAAAAGGTGTTTCATTTGTCATTTTATCACAAAGTATTGTTGGGCATCGGATAATTAGAAATGAAGGATGATGGGGGTCAGATTGTGGTAGCGGGAAGCTCGGATGACAGGTTTCCAGAAGGATTGCGGGTTCTTGTTATCGACGACGGTCCTACTTGCTTGCTTATAGCTAAAGTGGAACTTAAGAAGTTTGGATATAATGTTACAACAACCAGAGATCCATATGCTGTACTCGAGTTTTTGAGAAATAACAATATGAACTACGATATTGTGATTACCAATTTTCAGATGCCTCAAATGGATGGTTTCAAGCTCATGGAGATCATCGGCCTCAAAATGGACATTCCTGTAATTATAATGTCCTCTAGTAATGATAAGAACACAATAATGAAGGGTGTTAAACATGGGGAATGTGACTACCTAGTGAAGCTGGTTATGTTGATGGAGTTAAAAATTATATGGCAACATGTTATTAGGAAAAATCGGCTTAATTTAAATGATCTTAATGTTGCAAAGTCTGAAGCAAACCAGATAGCAAAATCAAAGAAAGGGCAGAAAAGGTATAGTACTGAGAGAGAAGATGAGTCAGAAGATCACTATGAAGAACATTATACATCTAAAAAAAACAAGGGTCTCTTGATCTCAGCCGCTACACGACAAGTTTCTCGAGGCTGTCAAAAAGTTAGGAACAGAGGCAGTTCCTTTAAAGATACTAAAATATATGAATGTCCCTGGAATTAAGCGCGAAAATGTTGCTAATCATCTTTAGAAATTTAGAAGTGCTATCAAGAAGACGGATGGTGACCAGTGCAACATGAGCAGTGTTTCTAATGGAGTAAATGGATATACATCAAGTACTCCCCTTATATCTTTTGGAGGACAAGGTCGAAATGGGTTAAATTTGTTAAATACTTTTAGTGGCAATCCTAATCCTGGAATGATTCCATTCACTCATCATGCTCAGAACCCCACTACAATTGCAAATTCTTTTATTAATCCAAATCCACTCTCAGTCTATATATCAGTGTCATGGAATTATAAATCAACAACTTCCAAGGTTTCATGAAGGATTGGATCAAAGCTGCCGAAGCGGATCAATTCCTGGGATTGGGGATGTCGCTTCCAATTCTCTAAGGATAAGGAATCATTTTCAGCAATCACAACTAAACGGGTCAAAATTTCAATCATTTACTAAGAGATCCAGATTTATGGACGATTATGCAGATAGCTCATCTAACATTTTGGGCTATAATGCAAATAATGGAGCAAACCAAAGTAACTCTCAACTACTTGATTATATAGAAAATCCAAATATTTTTGGAGCTCTACCAAATTTTATCGGTTCTCAGGGTCCATTATTTAATAACGCCATTTCTACTAATTTTAGCGGAGGTGTTCTGAATGATTCAGTTATTCGAGGGCAGCACAATCTTTTTCCAGGTGTTCAAAATTAAGACGCGGGGTATCTTATGGAGAGTGTTTCTGCGGAGTACTTCCAGCTCTAATGATGATCACGATGACTAAATGTAGTATGGAATCAGGGAACACAGTGCAAAAATAAGTCTCACGAGAGCGGTATGAATTTCAGACGATGAAACTGAAGCCCATAATAAGGTTTCAAGTTCCTATGATCCTCCAATGGAATTGTACTATAATTAGATTTTTTTAGCAGATTTTTATTTTAGATTACATGAAGAGGATTTCCCCCCTCTTCTGTTGACCAATGATTTTTTCAAGTAAATAATGGTAGTTAAGAGATATATTTTTCTGAAAAAAAGAAAAGAAAAGAAAGCATAAAAGACCAAGTGAGATTATGTAGTATTCTACAGAACATTCTAGATATATTTGTAGTACTGGATCATAAGGTTCTGGGTATGATACCATTCAGGGGCATAACTCACCGTCAGAATATAGACCACGAAACAAGTCTGCTCTCCCAATGGTTTCTAAGAATGTTCAGCAACTGTTCATCTCTTCTAACGTTCAACTGGAAGAGAAATGGTATACTAGTCCCGAAGAACTCAATGGAAGTGATTCCTCATTTTTGTCATGTAGGGACCTAACTTCGTTTGGAGGTGAAGTTGGTTCTTACAACGTAGAATCAATCTTCAATCAAAGGGATGCAAGCAATTGGTCTAGAGTAAGAACTAACTACGGACAAACACTTGTGTAGAGTCCCGAATGTGACTCTCCACGACCTCTGATGAGGATTTTTAAGATAGATTATATTACTGAAGAGTAATTGGTGGGTTCAAATACAGTGTGCACTGGGAGGTCGAAGGTAAAATACAAGGGGCCGGAGATGATTTTTCTAACCCCCACTTGGTTTCCCCTCTCCTCTACCTATAGAGTCATATGAAGCTGAGTCACCAAATGTGGGTCAAGATTACATGATTACTGTAAAGATATCCCCACGAGTTATGGCACCAGCTATGTCTGCACTGTCACTGTGACAGCTGCCTGATGTGTCTATGTACATCGGCTCTGTGGCGCAGTGGTCGGCCTGTCACTGTAGTTGTAAAGGCCAATCATTACGATGGCTTATCTGGTGAGCTTGCTGCCTGTCCCATCATACTTCGACTATGTGTAGATATGGTCGAAGAGTATCTATCGTGACGTGTTTGTCCGTCCCCGAAGCTTGGTCCGGTGTCGAAGCTTCATCTTCGGGTGATCTTCGGGGAGTTTATTTGTAGGGATTGAGTAGGCTTTGATACATTCAAGTAGGCTGTGAAGTAGACTTCGACTGTCTGTCAAAGGCTACGAGTAGGCTACTACATTTACCTCCTCACAGCGAAGGTCTCAAAGCCTGGTGGAAAGGTGTTCGCTGAGAAAACTATTCAGTCTTGGAATCTGAGCTATTTGACTGTTGGTTTTTGGGTAAGTAATAAAAGAGGGTAATTAAGAGGTGTAGGTGGCTATAGGGTAATAAATGAGGTAAAGGCTATAAAGATGGGCTATTGTGAAGGGATGCTGTATCTTCTCCCTTTTACAGTAGTCTTCTGCTCTTTCTCTTGATTATGAATATTTGAATGGATACCACGCCAAACACACATTACCAGAAGAAGATGGGCTTCACTCGTGATCGTCGAGTAGTGCGGAAGATGGTTGAACTGCATATGAAGTTTTTTGGGTAGGATGATTTGAACTGGGACATGCCAGACCTTGTGGAGGTAGGACCTGAGGAGTTCATCAATGGTTATCCTTATGCCTATCTGTGGGAACAGCTGATGTTTCACTTTATGACTGCTGAGAGGCACTATCCCTTTCTGATGGCTCTGGCCGAAAGTCTTGTTTGTGCAGAAGTGATCATCGAGGAGCAAAACGCAGCAAGCAGAGTTGGACCTTCCGGATGTAGAGCTACTGGTTGATGTGGTGGATATTTGTATTTTGGCATGTTTTTGTTTTTCTGTATGGGGTTTTTTGCTTAGGGTGGTAGTAGGAATGTAATCTGTTTGTTTGATCGGATATTTGGAATGGACATAATATTTTCTGCATACTGGTATTACTGTGTTTGATTGATAATATAGACGAATGGAGATAAAACTCTTGTAGGCGCGCTTAGCACACGCATGTTATCGAGCTGTTAGTGGTGTCAAGGTATAATGATATAATTGAAAGTAATGGTAGTCGAAGGTTATGATGAGATGTTGTTTGTGATGATCGACGGTTATAATAGACGAATGCTCGACGTTGGAGATACACTCGACTAGAAGTCCTCGGGAATGAGGTTTGAATGCAGGTACCGACGAATCAGTTACGTCTAGAAAGTTGGAAAGGTTTTATGTTAACTTTTCGAGGTTGGAAATTAAAGGTTGCCATTAATTTGGTTAGGAAAGAGGCAAAGTTGTGGTGGGTTTGCAGGTATAAAAGGGGGTAGGGTGGAGGGAATTTTTTCATCTGTCCTGCAACATTATCTTCATCTATTTCTTTAATTTGGTTTGATCAACATGGCTGGAAACGTACCCATTCAGGAAGACCAAGCGGTGGTGAGGGCCAGAAGAATCCAAGAGGCCTTGTTGGGTCTGTAACGGAGTTTCGGTATAGAGGTGGATATTAATGCTGAAATGCTAGACCTTTTTGAAGTTAAACCCGGGGCACCACTCTTCGGCATGCCCATCATGTGCTGGTGGGGAATAGTGCAGATGATGGGGCCATTGCCCGGCCATCGGTTGTCTCTTCTCAAAGGCTTTACAGAGGATATTGTGGACCAGGAGGATGAGGATGCAGTGGCCGTGGTTGAGGCGGAGCATCTTACCAGCGAATAGGGTCCACTATTTTATGTTTTCTTGTTGTTAATGTTCTTTGTTCTGCGTCTTTTTACTTTCTTTGTACGAGGCTTGCAATGTTCTGTGTCTTTCTGAAAGTAAATGGTTTCTTAGATTAACTTACTTTGTCGATCTGTGAGTAGTAGTAATATAATCTAAATTCTAGACATAGTATCTTGAGTCGTTAAATTGATAGTACAACTGTCGAAATGTATTGTTTGTGTTATTCGAAGGTAAGAATGAATTTTGTCGAAGCGAAAGATACAGTGTGTCGAAGCTGAAAACATTATCTGGAAGCATAAATTTATGAATGGTCGAAGTTTATGATTGTAGTCGGTCGAAGGGTCAATTTTTTTAAATTGAAGGGTGTGTTGTACATCGATGGTCGATATATTTAATCAGTGAATTTGAGGCTATCTGTTGAGGATTGCTTGAAACATAGAATGGTCGAGTACTCGAGTTCGGGGATTGTGTCTAAAGTTATGCTTGATTAGACTGGCCATTCTGACAACCCAGACAGCTGGTCTGTCAGACTGGTACGTACGCTTGGGACAGTGTGCAAAAAGTAATAATGGTGTTTTACTCGTATTACAGAAAAGCTTATGATGCGACTGTTTGGATTTGATTGTTTAGTTTCGAGTAGGGGGAAAGAAGGTTCGAGAAGATTCAGCTTTTGTAGGCAGTTTGAAGTGAGGGTGTTGTACGCACGTGGGTGATACAAGGGGTACATTGGTCAAAACACGTTGTAGCCAAAAAGCTGGGGTAGTAGGGTCGTGGTAATGATAGTGGTTAGAAAATTGAGGCAGTTTTGGCTTTTTGAAATATATATAAGTGTGAGGAGAGTAGTTACTGTACGGTTTACTGTAAAAATCAAAGAGTGTGAAGAGAAGAGAACGTATGCCATTTTGAGCTTGGGGGAGGCTGTTGCATTTATTGTTTTGATCTTGCTGATTTGAGGATAGTACTGCTAATCACTGGTAAGTCATTTGATCTCTGCCCACTTTACTTTGTTTTCCCCTTTTGAGGGTGTAGGACATTCTGTGTTTGGGGTTTAGGTGTTATTTTCGAGGGTAAGGAGACTTGGTGGATCTGAGTTTCGACCCATTCTAGGGTTTGAGGTGGTTTGGGGGAGGTATAGGGTTTGGGATCAAAGTTTTGATCAATTTCTAGAGGGGGTAGATGGGATAGGGGGTGTGAACACGGAATTTTCGAGTTTATCGACCTAATTGCGTACCTCTTCTTCTGTAGGCTAAACTCCATAACCGTCAAACTTCGAGACGGAGACTGATAGATGAGGAGATCAAAGAATTCGAAGCTAGTATTTCTGGTCGATCCCCAATGGATGAGGGTAGTGATGTAGAAGTGTTTGATGTTGTGACCGAGGCTCCATTATCTATGGTTCTGCTGGCTGAGGAGGTTCCGGTTACGAGACGTCGAAAGACGATAGTGACCGAAGATAATGATGAAGAGGAAACAGTATGCGGGGAGATGTGTGATGTAGGGACTTTGGGTGGTAGAGAGGGAGATAAGGTGCAGAGTAGCGAAAGTGGGTATTCGACTGAGTCGGATAGGGTCGAAGGTGCCATTTCGGCGAAAGATAGGATTAGATTAGATCGGTTTACCGCCAAATTAGAACTCTCGAAGATGGGGGTATATCTGAGTGTTGCGGGGGCAGGGTTGACCTTCAAGCCAGACCCTGGGGAAGGGTTTACGGCTTATAGAGGACAAATTTGATTGGGACTGGAGCTTCCTCTTCGAAGACTGGTGAATGAAGTACTAAATTTCTGGGGGGTGGTTCCGGTGTAAATAAACGGTAATTTTTATGAGATGGTGAGGGTGATAGAGGGGATGAATGTAAAATTGGTTGGTGAGGGTCGAAGTTTGATTAAGTGGTTTGACAAAGCAGGCTTCGATGGTCGAGCTCTGGGAAGATGATCCCGACGAGGCTTCGAAGGAAATAAAGAAGCACATGTTTCAGGTAACTATATATGGTTTTCTGTTGTGATACTTTAAGATTTCTTGAAAATTCTTCGAGTTTCAAGGTGCACTGATTTCTTGAATATTTTAGCAAACGGATGCTTGGGTGCAAACTTGCAACAAGGCAATGAAGTCAGTAAATGAAAAATTATAACAAGCAAAGGAAAATTTGAATCTCTCTCGTGGGACTGAGGCATCATTGGTGTCTGAAGCCTGGAAGTTGAAGCAAGATCTGGGGGTATTTACAGACTCTTATGATGAGAGGCTCGAGCTGCTGCGGTCGAGGCTGGAGCGAGAGTGGTCTGCAAAGCTTACGGCTTGTGAGAAGGAGAAAACCGAACAGAAGGTGAATTTCCAGCGGCAGTATTATGGCGAATGCGAGGTGAATACTAGGTTGAAAAGCTTTATAGATGATAAGGAGTATGACCCCGAGACATTGCAACCTTACCCTGTGTCTCCAAAACTTGTTGAAGGGGATGAATTGCAGATGAAGGAAGAAGAGGCGAACATTGTTAAAGAAGCAGTTGGAAGTACTGGGGGTGGTACAGATATTTCCCTTATTGGAGCGCCCATTGGTAGGACTGTTGATGGTTTGGTCATCGAAGGTTAAAATGAAGCTGCGGGGGGATCTGTGGAGCAAGAAGGTGTAACCGCGCCGATATGAGGTATTTGGGGTTGGAGTTTCATTTCTTCTTCTGCTGATTATAATGTTGAGTTGTCATATGTTAAACGATGTTGTTGTTTGCTGTTGGTCTCTAAACTTGGTAGGGTTTTTTGTGTTTTTATTATTTGTTGAACTTCTGAAGTTGATGCTGAACATATTGATACGTATTTTCTTAAGTAAATTCCGCATATATGATTCTGAACTTTTGATTTGATACCTAATTTTCTGATTGATTGTGTTATCTTGCTCTGACCTTGAATTGTTGGAATTTGGATGCGTATTCCATTGATTTTGCTTGTTTTAGACTCTTGATGATTGATCTTTGAATTGTGCCGCAACTGTTCCTTTGATGGATAATATGTTGAATGTTCTCTGCACTTGATAGAATTGTATATAGTATTTTCGTATATTGTTACTGTTTGAATGACTGTAGTGTGTTCAAACTCTGAAGAGTGTTGATGATATTTTGATCGAACTCAGTATGTTTTGCCGAACATCGAAGGCCAAAGCCACAACGATGTTTAAAATTTTGAAAATTTTCCAGGTCACCTTCGAGTATCAATCAGGCCGAGAGGACGTGATACCTAGAAGAAACCCAAAAATTTACTGGACTTTGAAGGCCTAAGCCACAGCAAAGCAATATCTGATCGCCTCCAACGCATTCCCGAGGGTCCGGTCTTTCGACCATTCGCGCCCCTCGAGTTTGCTCGAATGTTTAAAGCTTGAGTAATTCAAGGTCGCCCCCAAGTATCAGTCGGGGCGAGGGTGGACATGATACCCGGTGTAAACCAAGAAAATGACTGGATTTTGACGATTTTAGAGCCTAGACGAAGTATATTTGATCACCCCCAATGCATCCTCGAGGGTCCGGTCTGTCGACCATCCTTGCCCCTCGAGTTTGCTCGAATTTGAAGACTTGAGTAATTCAAGGTCACCCCCAAGTATCAGTTGGGGCGAGGGTGGACATGATACCCGGGGTAAACCAAGAAAAAGACTGGACTTCGAAGGCCTTGGCCACAGCGAAGCAATATCTGATCGCCCCCAATGCATCCCTGAAGGTTTGGTCTTTTGACCATCCTTTCCCCTTGAGTTTGCTCGATATTGGGAGCTTGAAAAATCTCGAGATTACCCTCAAGTATCAGTCGGGTCGAAGGTTGACATAATACCTAAGTTGAAATAAGAAATTCAAAATGAAGCAGGAGACGAAGTAAGGGCTGAAAAACTTGTTTATTGAATATTTTGTATTACATTAGTTGTACATGGTTAGAGATATGGCCTGTTATAGGAGACCAGCTGTATTGTATTCCAAGGATTTGGTAGATGTTCTTCGTCTTCCGTCATTAAGTAATAAGAACCCTTATCTGTAGAAGTTTTCTAGCAGCGACCTTTTGGCTTTGGCATTATCTGGGAGGATGGCATTGTTGATGTAATGAAGAAACGGTGTTCGCCAATCATCTAAATCGTGACTCTCGCCCCCAGTATTGATGGTATTGATTTCCATTTGGTCAATACTTGGGCGTTCGAGTACTTCGATATGGGGGGTCCGAGATTCTAATTGTCCGAGCATAGCTTCTATGTAGGCTAGGGCATCTGTATGTCCATTTTCTTCTCGAGGGTAATAAGTGATTGTAAATTTTTTGGGGAACCGGTCCATGCGCTATCGCACAAAAAGAGCGTAGTCTGCCATGCGACTGTTAGCTTGGTTTTCTCTTGTGTAATGTCTCTGAACAAGTTGGGAATCTGTAAAGACTGCAAGTTTGGGAATGCCGAGGTCGAGTGCGAGGTCGAGGCCATGGATCAAGGCTTCATACTCTGCTTCGTTAATGGAACATTCGAAGGTAAGTTTGACAGCTTTCTCTATGCGGTCATTAGTGGGTGTTACCAAGACAATACCAATTCCTAAGCCATTAGGTCCTGCTGTCCCATCTGTGAATAAACGCCAACCAGTGAGAGGGTTCTAGGGATCTGCTATTTTGGGTTGGTCTTATGATAAGTCATCTTCGTGTTCTTCCCAATCGATATCCTCGATCAGGAAGTCAGCTAGAATGTCTACTACTATTTGGCCTTTTTGGGATATTTGCTTCTCGAAGGTAATGTCGTGTTCGCCAAGGTATACGGACCACTGTTGCACTCGTCTGGATTTTACTTTTTTGCTGAGTAATTCTCAAAGGGGATAACTGGTAGAATAAAGAGAGTGTTTGAGCTTGAAAATATGGTTTGAGCTTACGGGTAGAATAGACAAGTATGAGGAGCAAGCGTTCAAGTTTGGAATATCCAGTCTCTGTAGGGGTTAGAGTTTTGATGATGAAATATACAGGTTTTTTGATGTTGGAATCAAGTCGAATGAGCACTGAGCTGAGAGAGGTTTTTGTGGCAGCAAGGTATAAAGAGAGTGTTTCGCCTTCAATAGAGGTACTGATAATGGGTGGACGGCCAAGATAAGTTTTGAGTTCGAGGAAGGCTTGTTCGCACTCAGGGGTCCAGTCGGTCTCGGAATTGTTCTTCTTTTTAACTTTGTGGACGCCCTGGTCGCGTAAGAGGGAAAAAAGCTAAGCACATCGATCTGAAGATTTAAAAATAAAATGATTGAGGGTTGCTATCCTGCCAGCAACTTTTTGGACGCCTTTCTTGGTTCGGGGCGAAGGCATGTCTATGAGGGTTCGAATGTGGCTGGGGTCAATCTCTATCCTGCATTTACTGATAAGGTGACCCAATTTTTTTTTGGATGACACACCAAATTGGCACTTGTCTGGGTTGAGTTTCAAATTATACTTGCAAAGTATTGAGAAGATTTCTGAAAGGTCTTGGAAATGGGTGTTTTTCTAAAGGCTATTGCATAAATATAGACTTTGAAAGATTTGCCAAGCAAAGGTTTGAACATGGTTGTGACAAGGCGCTGGTAGGTGGCTTCGGCATATTTAAGGCCGAAGGGCATAACATTGAAACAGTAAAGGCCTTGTTCAGTTATAAATGAAGTATTAAGTTAATCTTCAGGGAGGAGGGGTACCTGATTGTAACCCAAAGTCGCGTTCATCATGGATAGGTGCTCGTGTCTAGCAGTGGCATCGAGGAGTGCTGAGATAGTCGGTAGGGGGAAACTATCCTTCGGTGTATGCTTGTTGAGGTCGGTGAAGTCGACGCTGATTCGGATCTTTCCATTCATCTTTGGAACTACTACAATGTTTGATATCCAATCTGTGTACTTCACTTCTCTGATAAAGCCTGCGGCTATGAGCTTGTCGACTTCAAGGTTCACGGCTTCCCGAAGTCATGGTGCCAGGTTACACTTTTGTTTTACTGCTGAGGAATAGGGGATGAGATCGAGGCGATGGCAGGCCAGGTTGGGGTCGACACCAGGTATCTCTTGGAATGTCCAGGTGAAGATGTCTTTGTTTGCTCAAAGGAACTCTAAAAGTTTGAGGCATTCTGACTCATTGTGGAAGGTTCTGATAAATGTATCCCCACCACGACCGTCGAGTTTGATATAAACAGTGGGTTCGATGGGTGAGGTGGTATCAATCGAAGTTGAAGGGATAGAAAGATGTTGTGATTGTTATGAGCGGCTGACAAGTTTTCGGGTTTGGTCGATCTCGGGGTGCTCGCATGAACAGGAAAGGCATTGAGAGCCTTTCAAATTCTACATCCCCTCGGGGTTGCTGAATCGCAGGGTCTGATGGTAGGTCAAAGGTATGGCTCACATGGTGTGAAGCCAATCACGTCTGAGTATACCGAGGTATTCAGACTTCTTGTGAATGACGATAAAGTTGGTTTGAAGGGTAATGGGGACAATAGTGACGAGTAGGGTGATACGGCCAACAACGACTACAGTTGATCCATTGAAACCTTTGAGTTCAACGTCGGCTGCAGTTATGAGGTCTATTTTATTCATGGTTTGGATTGCTTGGAGAAAGAGGACATCAACTGCGCTCCCAGTGTCTACGAGCATTGTATGGAGGACGAGGTTCTCGATCTTAATCATGATGACTAATTGATCGGAATGGGGGAAACGAATGTGTGAAGTGTCATAGTCGATGAAAGAAATACCTTTGAGTCGAGGGTGACAGCTTGATTCTGGAAGAAGGGTAGGGAATTTCTCCTAATAGGTGAGCTTGTAACATTCTTTGATGCGCTTTCATTTACTCTTGGAATGTCCACTATCTATATTATTGACTTCGATAAACTTAACTCTATAGATGTGCACCTCGGCTGAGTCAGTAGTAGGGGTGGATAGAGATTTAAGGTAAGACCCATCGAGGTAGCTTCGAAGATCAGCAATATACTGGTTCAAATGTCCTGCTCTGAAGATAAGTACGAGAGAGCACTGATGGGCGAAGCATTTATTGGTATGGTAACAATTGCACTTATGGTTGGCGCAGTAAGATTTGTCTGGTCTGACTTTAATGGGGAAAGGGACGCGCCAAATGAGGTCTGCCTGTATGTGTGGTAGAAGGGTACTGAGGGGGGCAGTGAGTGTAGGCAAAACTGGCCTTGGTCGCTTCTTGCGAGCTTCGGTGTTATTATCAATGTTGGGGCGTTTGCGGCTCTCAGTCTCCTATGAGACAGGAGCGATCAGGGGTGTAGAAGCAGAGTGGGGGTGTTGCCGAGGTTAAATGAAGTTTGTGGGGTGTGAAGGTTGGGCCTGTTTGCTGGAGTCTTGAAGGCGTTCGAGGTTGATGTAACCATTGACCTTCGAGAGCATTTCTTCGAGTATTTTTGGTTTGTGGAGAACTAGGTGCTCTTTTACTCGGCTGTGGTCGGGTAGGGCATTCGAATATGCTAAAATTGCATTCGAGCAGTCGAAATATTTTATTTTCTAGGATTTGTCGAGGAATCTCCTGGTGAAGGCTTCGAGGGATTCACTGCTGGATTTTCTAAAGTTGAATAGAGCGTCAACTCTGACCTCTTTGTCTTTGTTGAAGGCAAACTGGGCAATAAAAAGTTATGATAGCTGCTCGAAGCTTCGTATCGAGCCATTTGGGAGGTTATGGTACCATCGAAGGGGGTTATCAGTAAGGCTCACTGGGAAAAGGCGACATAACAGGTAGTCAACCCTAGAGTAGAAGCTCAGGGCATTTTAAAAATCTAGGATGTGAGATTTAGGGTCTGTGTTACAGTATTTGCTGAGTTTGGGGGCACAGAAGTTGGAGGGTATTTCGATAGCCAAAATTTTGGGGCAGATCGGGTTATTGAGACGACTTCCGGAGTTTGTGGCTGGACTCGCTCTAATACGAATGACGGGTTGTATTTTGTGGTTGTTGTTCTGTTGTGTAACATATGCTGGATGTGGGGGAGATTGATGAATTCAAAGGTTGTGAGGTCGAGAATGTGTTATAAAATCAGCACTGCATTCTCCGAGCCATTCCCGAGCAGAACGACGTCTGGGGTGTCTGGAGGAGCAGAGGGTTGAGTTAGAAGAGTCCTATGTGGGGTGAATCCCGAGGTGGATGGCGTTGGTTGGGGGAATAATACAGGGGAAATCTTCAGCACGGGTGTGAACGAGGGGTATCTCGAGGTTTGGTGAGGTCCTAGGCGGGCGCAAGCAGATACCCGCGATGGGTATAGTGCCTGGGACGGGCGAGCAGGTTCCAAGGGCTGTAATCTCTGTAGCTCTCGGACGGTGTTGCGCAGTTCATCGATTGATCTATTCTGTCTATTTTCATCATCCAAACGGCAATTCCGCTCAGTTTCCAGTGCCAAACAGTGGCTTCTACGCTCCTGGTTTAGTTGGTTCTAGTGGAGCTCCTCTGCCTGAGCGACTTATTGAGATAATAAGGCTATTTGGGCAGCTACTCCGTCAATGGAGTTGCCTGCCAGAGTTGAGTTGGAACGGCGTCTGGGTGCCATTGTAGATAATCAGTTGAGGTGGAAAACAAAAGGAGGGAAAAAAGGAAGGGAGATTGGTAGGGTGGGAAACACAAACGGCGCCCATTGTAGGGACCTAACTTTGTTTGGAGGTGAAGTTGGTTCTTAGAACGTAGAATCAATCTTCAATCAAAGGGATGCAAGCAATTGGTCTAGAGTAAGAACTAACTACAGACAAACACTTGCGTAGAGGCCCGAATGTGACTCTCTACGACCTCTAATGAGGATTTTTAAGATAGATTATATTACTAAAGAGTAATTGGTGGGTTCAAATACAGTGTGCACTGAAAGATCGAAGGTAAAATGCAAGGGGTCGGAGATGATTTTTCTAGCCCCTACTTGGTTTCCCCTCACCTCTACTTATAGAGTCATAGGAAGCTGAGTCACCAAATGTGGGTCAGGATTACATGATTGCTGTCAAGATATCCCAGCGAGTTATGGCACTGGCTCTGTCTGCACTGTCACTGTGATAGCTGTCTGGTGTATCTCTATACTTTGGCACTATGGCACAGTGGTCAGCCTGTCACTGTAGTTGTAAAGGCCAATCATTACGACGGCTTGTCTAGTGAGCTGGCTGTCTATCCCATCATACTTCGACCATGTGTAGATATGGTCGAAGAGTATCTGTCGCGACGTGTTAGTCTGTCCTCGAAGCTTTATCTGGTGTCAAAGCTTCGTCTTCGGGGGATCTCTGGGGAGTCTATTTTTAGGGATTGAGTAGGCTTCGATACATTCGAGTAGGCTGTGAAGTGGGCTTCGACTGTCTGTCGAAGGCTATGAGTAGGCTACTACTCGTCAAGCATCTACTTTCTCAGAATTCTTCTCTTTGAGTTACTTTACTATTTTGAATCATTGGAAGCGCGTGCCATAGCAATGCTAGATCTTAGCCACCAGATTCTTCCACCAAGTTTTCTATCAGAATATCCTAGGGAGGCTGGTTTCTGTCTCTGGCTCCTTCATCCGGTACCTTCATCATGGCCAACAACAATGGAAATTCTGCAATCTGAACTAATATGCGAATCTTAGGAGTTTTCACTGGGAAATCAATCATTACTGTTTATGGATGAAGATATGGCTGAATCATAGTTATTATTACATTTCCTTATATCCTTAGGAGTTTCTTCTTCTACTGGACAATTGGGTTTAATTAGTAAACCCTAATTTAAACCTTAGCCTAAAAGGATATATCATGCATATGAAGTGTTTTTGATTATCACATTATACAAATATCACATTATACAAAAGCAATTATGTTAGTTCTAATATAGGCTTAATTATTTTTGCGATGAGTATGCACATGTCTATTATGTCTACTATCATTTTGAGTATATTCTTGATTTTAATAATGTTATGATTGCTTCACAGTAAGTAATTTGATTATATTTTCTTCTCAATGTTTGGATGCAAAAAAATGTCTAGTTCTATTGATAAGGGATGGATTAAATTACCTAATCCAGACATAAACTTTTTAAAGGGTATTAATATCTTTAAGAAGTTTGCACAAAAGCACTTTCCAGACAGTGAAACCATTCATTGTCCCTGCTCGAGGTGTAGAAATCAAATGATTCCAATATCTTACGACGATGTTGTTATAGATTTAATGAAACACAAATTCACTGAAACAAATACAACATGGATTTGCCACAGTGAGAGTGAGGTTACTCAAGGTGTAGATGTAGCTGAACACTACAATGATTTATACTTCAGCAATTTGAGTACCGCTTTGAATAACTCGCTAGATCAAGATACCTCGGTAGTTCCATATTCCTTTCATAACAGAAGTGAAACTGTAGAACTTGAGAAAGTGGCATCTGGTAAAGCTACTAGTGAAGATCCTACAATTGAGTTCAACAAAGTAGTACAGGATGCTATGACTGCATTATATCCCGGGTGCAAAGGTTTCACTGTGTTGACTTTTGTCATCATATTATACAAGTTGAAAGTTAAGCATAACTGGAGTGAAATTAGTTTCACGGAGCTTCTTCAAGTATTCCAAGAAGTGTTACCTCCAGATAATAAAGCTCCCGCTGATAGCTAATGCGCTAGCAAGATCATCTCACAAGTAGGTCTTGACTAGGAGGAGATAGATGCTTGCCCAAATGATTGTATCTTGTATTGGAAAGAAAATGCCCTATAAATTGAGTGTCCTACATGTGGTGCATCTAGGTATAAAGAGAAAACTAAATTTGTTGCTAAGGTACTAAGATATTTCCCGTTAACACCAAGGTTGCAGAGGATGATAGGTATGCTTGCCTAAAATATATTTAGTTATTTATTTTTATTATTATTTGGCCATAAACTAAAACGTTAGGTATATCTGATATTCCCATTTATTTTCTAATTAATGTTACAGTGTGCCATGGGTGGCGAAAGTGATGACTTGGCATTCAACTGGGAAGATGCCAGTTGGAAAGATGCGACATCCAGTTGGTTCAACAATGTGGAAGTCCATTGATCTCAAATACAAGAATTTTGCAGCTGAGCCTAGAAACCGTAGATTTGGTTTGGCAACAGATGGGGTTAACCCATTTGGTAAATTTGGTTCTCAGCATAGTACTTGGCCTGTAATGGTAGTGCCATACAACCTTCAATGGGTAAATTTGTTTGTCCTTGTTATGGACCTAATACAAATTCTTTAAGGCTTAAAAGTGGAAGGAAAGATGTGTATCCTTGTCATAGACAATGGATGCCAGAAGAAGAGGAGACTTATAGGAAGGATACTAGCTCCAGTACTTTCAATGGGAG
The DNA here is from genome assembly GCA_014058105.1 of Kingdonia uniflora. Lineage (NCBI taxonomy): Eukaryota > Viridiplantae > Streptophyta > Magnoliopsida > Ranunculales > Circaeasteraceae > Kingdonia > Kingdonia uniflora. Next base: position 407,821 of record JACGCM010002331.1, on the reverse strand, counting down.
AGAAGAGCTAAGACAAAAGCCTGAGCCTTTACCCGGGAGAACGGTAGAAAGCATGACTGCAACTCTTGATGTTTATTGGGGAAAAAATAATGGAAAAAAAATTCATCAGAAAATGTTGTTACAAAATTCTTCAATAAACGGTCTATATTCTTTAATCTTGATATCCCTGTTCGTAACAACTTGGACGTAATGCATATTGAAAATAATTGTTGTGAGATCCTAGTTACGCTTATATTGAATTCAGACAAGTCGAAAGATGATGGCAATGCACGTAGAGACTTGAAGAAATTAAAAATTAAGAAAAAGTACTAGATATATAAAGCTAATGGGAAAGAAGTAATGAAGCCAGGTCGGTATTGGTTAACAAAGGATGAAAAGAAATTGTTCATGCAAACACTGAGAGATCTGCGAGTCCTGTACGGCTTTAGTAGTAATTGGAAGAACATTGTTTCTAGTGATTTCAAAAAATTGAAGAACATGAAATCTCATGACTACCATGTCTTAATGCAACATCTACTTCTTGTGTTGATCCAACATGCCTTCAAAGATAGGAAGGAAATCCGCGATATAATCATAAGCTTTTCAACTTTCTTTAGCGCACTATGTTCCAAAGTTGTCGATATTGAAACACTTATGAGTTAGGAGAGGGGCATGGCCAAAACACTGTGTGAAGTTGAGAAAAGTTTTCCTCCTTCTGTATTCGTCGTGATGATGCATTTGCCAATTCATTTGGCTTATGAGAGTCAAGTGAATGGTCATGAACCCTTTCGATGGATGTGGCCATTTGAAAGGTATTACACAACTATCACTTATTAGATTTTCAATATTTTTTATGTTAATATTATTTTTTAACATGACATTAATTTGAAAAGGCTAATGAAGACATATAAAGATGATGTTACGAGCAAAGCACAGCCTGAAGGTTGTATAGCGAAAGGATATCTTTTGCAAGAGGCTTTAACTTATTGTACTTAATATAAAGGCAGGGGTAATTCGACTATCCTTAAAAAATTAGAGATGTCTTTGGATAGATCTGTGATACCTAAGTTTCTTGATGATATTAACAACATAAATGTTGATGATAGTGAGCCGATTGGTTCAAGTTCACAATTTTTTCTACATGGTATTGAGTACGAACAAGCTCGTATATGGATAATAAAATGTCCTCCTTCCTATGATATGCGGAAAAGGTATATATTTAACATATTTACTTTAAAATTTTCGGCTAACATTTTTTATTCATAAATATATTTACTATGATATACAGTAAACATGATGATTTCTTAAAGCGTCGTAAGTTATCCGTGGGAAAGGGTATAAACTATAAGATTTCTAGTGAAGAAGAGTTTATACCGTGGGTTAAACAACATGTACTCGTTAGTTTTATTATTTACTATTTTCATAAATAAATAAAAATATGCAATTAGAAGAATGCTTTAAACTAGTTTGTCAATTGGTATTGTTTTGTAGCTAGAGATCAATGAAAATGATGATGATTTTAAAGATGTAGTAGGTGGGCCAAATTTTTTTGCTATGCGGTACAAAAATTATTGTGTCAATGGCTTCATATTTATCGACTTTTCAGTCTAGTTCTAAAGATAAGAATCCTCTGGATGAAAGTACGATATATTATAGAATTTTGACGGATATTATCCAACTCGAATATCGTAAAGGTTATAAAACTTTCTTATTTAGGTGTAATTGGGCTAAGGTTATACGCCAAGGAGTTAAGTGGGACAAGGAGGCAAATTTGAAATTGGTGAAATTTTCAAACTTAATTTGCTCAAATAAATTTGGTGATGAGCCATTCATTCTTGCAGAACATGTTACACATGTATTTTATTCCAAAGATACAAAAGATCCTAACTGGAACGTGGTCATAGAGGTTCCACCAAAGGTCTATGTTGAGGATGAAGCCTGTCTTTCATCTGAGGAACACTTAATAGGAGATTCGGATATTGGACCGAGTAATGATACACTTATTCTCATAATGAAATGACATTTAATGATTCGGGTTGCGTAGTTCCTGTTGTTGAGAAGTCCAAAAAACGAAAAAGGGTGGGGAAATAGCTGGTTGTCATGTTACTTTTTAGAATATGAACTTTTTTTAGTTAATTAGATCATGTTAGTTTTCCTTTTTGTAAACATGGGACAGGGTTAGTTACTTTTGTATAGACGAAACTAGCTTTTGATGCTTATAATTATGTTTCTTAGTTTATTTTCTATTGAAAGATATGAATGTCAAGTATTAACATGTATAAAATTACCTATTTTACGCAATTAGGTAAACTTTTTTTAACTCCGCCTATGCAAAGTTGTTAAAGCTTTGCATAGCCGGTTCCAAACCCGGGTAAAGGAGGAGAGAAAGAGGTGAGATTATATACTTGTGACTGGCCATATGTAAACTATTTATTCATATTGATTACTCTGTGTTTTAATATATGTGCTCACTTTTTGATGGTCATTATAATTTATGAAGGTTGGAAATAAAGCAAACATCTGAGGGAACTTAGGAGGCCCCTGGTCTGGTCGAAGCTCGAGATTATAGCAGAGATGAAGATGGTACACCATTTAAGGAGCTTCAGGTATAAGACTGAAGTCCAACACATGAAAACATTACTTTAAAATAATATAGAACTCGCAGGTTAACCCACTTTATGTTAATTAAATTCTCAGGCACAGAATTTTGGTTTTGGAAGCAAGCAATATAGATCTACATTGCTTAGTAGAGCCACAGAGTTATAAAACAAGTGCAATAAGCACGCTTAGTCATTTCAAAAATAGTCAAGCATTAGTAGGATATTGTACATTTGTATTTCGAGCATTTCTAGTGCAATTAGTGTACATTCTATGATCTGGTAAAAAAAGAGATGACTTTCTTTTACTATGAAAATCTTTCTCCTTTACCATGGATTGTGCAATTGAAACATATCTTTAATTTAGTGTTATTTCATTAACTGACCTTTGGTAAGGGTACTATGCTACCACTCTTGATGTTATAATTCTAGTATAACTTGATGTTTGAATATCCACACATCTTTCTCATTCCGTCTATATTTTTAATCTGATGCTGAGGAAGCCAAAACACAAGAAAATGCAAAGCTGCAATCCGCTCTTGAAGAGATGCAACTTCAGTTTAAAGAAACTAAAGCGATGCTGGTAAAAGAATGTGAAACTGCGAAGAGGTTGTATCCTTAGCACATATCTCATTGTCTAACTACATATAAATAACACATATCTAATTACTTACATTGTCAATGTAGACCATCAAGGTTGTATCCTTGGCAAATAAACTACAACCATCAATAGCAATAGTAGAAGTACTTCTTTCTGCGGGCAGAGTTGCAAAACGGTATTGATCTTACTGTTAGACTATTTCATTTGAGTTTTTTCTTTTTGGTTAAAACTTAAAAGATGATTGAGTTAATATTACATTACTAGGTCTTTGATCTCAGACGATTGCTGGCATTGTGAATAGCATGTTTCCTATTATGTTCTTAATTATTTGATGCTTTGTAAAGGAAAAAGTGCCCAAAGTTCTGGATGATTTTGATAGCAGGATGTTTGAATGGACACAGAGAGCCTGCTCTCCTGAGATTTATTCATCATCTATGGAAATTGAGGTACTTCAATTGGTTATGACTCCTAAGATTTTGATAGCAGTATCTTTTTTTTCTCTACTTCTCAACATTCTTTACTTTTTTGTGTCAGCATTCTCCATCTCCATTATGCAAAAAGGAAATCAAAGGTGCGTTTATGATTAATGCTATTGTACAAAGTGACAATTGTTTTTTGGTGAACTACTGAAAGTTTACAGTTTCCAATATGGGACAGATAGTGTAATGTAATAGATATGATGGATCATTTGATTAAAGAGAAGTTAAGGTTCATCTAATATAAGAGAGTTGAAGTTATTTGGTTCAGTTAGAACATCAGTGGTTGACTACCCCCACTTGCTAGATTCTGCATGGACGTTTGTTATGCCTTTTCAAAAGGGTGTAAAGAATGACAACATTTACGTCCATCTATTGGATGACCTTTCTAAAGTGCTAAGGGAGCTAATCATAATTTTCTACAACCTTTGTATTATCGAGATGGCACAACTATATGGTTTTGTTTGATCTCTAGATTTTTAATTTGGCTTAAACTGCTTTAATTCAGTAAGGTTCTGGGATCAATTTCCATGACAAACAGCTTCAAAAAAATAAAGAAAGAGGAAAACTAGCTAACAAATATAGACTATCTCGCAGTTCTAGCTTCAAATCTTATTGTTGGAATTATTATTTTTTTTCTAGGTAGAAACATACATATCTTTTATGTACTAATAGATACTCTTTTTTTTTTTCTTTTCGTCTACGACTCCACTTACTTGGCTCTTTCCATATTGATGCTGTGATTTTTTTTAGGGGTACTTAATATATGAACTGATGTTGTATTTCCGTAATTATTCTTTCTTTTTTTCATGCCCTATGATCCAGTTTCGGCTTTGACGGGTGGTCAGTCACTTTCTTGCTCTGTCTATATATTTCAAAATGCTAAAACTGACTGATAGATATCAATTTTGTTGATATGTTTCCCTAACCTTGTAATCTTTTGCTATCAAATATGTTTACGTTATCGTTACCTTTTTGCTTTGCTTCATTTTTCTCCATTAACTTGCAGCTCTTAGTATAACAAATCTATTAATACGACATTGATTTGATAAACTTTTCGCTGATAATCTGCCTGACTTCTTGCTGTAGTATATCATGTCCTCAAATTTTATGATATTTTTCTTATGATCAAATGGTTCTTCTGGGCAAAAATCGTAAAAGGTGCCTCTTTAAAGTCTCTAGTTGACAACATTCTGGAAAAAATCAGTGTGCAGTGCAGTTGAGTTCCTCAATCTGATGAGTCCATCGCGGCTTCAGCCTTCACTTTGACAAGGTATGGACTTATTGTTACTTTGACAGTTGAGTTTGGCGAATGGTCATCATGACATTGAAGAACTTAAAGTCAATGTAATTTGGAACTATAGCCTTTTAGTTGTTATCTTTTGTCTGACTTGGGTCTATATTGTTCACTTCTATATTCTAAGCATTTATGAGATGTAGTTGTCTTTGCAGGAATCTCATAGCGTTACACCCACTAATAAGCACGGGCCAAAATCAGAAAACATGTTAAGGAGATTCCATATTGAAAGACAGCATGTATGTGACATTGAACTGCAATTTAATATGCAAGTTCTTTTATTGGGTTGTCTTAATTCTTTCTTGTTGTGGAGCTTTATTGGGTGTTACGTGTGCAGGAGAGTATGGATGCTCATATAAAATGTGTGATGCAAGAAATTGCTTTCAGTCAAGGAAAACCAGTTGCAGCATTTACCATTTACAAATGTCTTCTCCACTGGAAATCGTTTGATGCTGAAAGAACTAGTGTCTTTGACCGTGTTATCCAGATGATCGGTTCTGCAATTGAGGTACATGTTTCTTATACTAATTTCATGGAAATAAAAAATAATGTGAATGGCATCTAAGTCTGTAGTGACTTGTGTAACATTTAGCTTTTTATCTTCCCAGGAAACTTGTTAGTAAACATCTTGTAGAAAATCATCTCAATGATGTCTATAACTGCTAAAATTCTGTCTACAAGCTCATTTGAGTTTTGTTTCCATTTTGTGTAGTTCTTAAAGCAAGTATAGTATATATGTCTACTGAAAAACATAGTTGGTAATAATTTAGGGGTTGTGAAATTGCAATTCTAATGTGCTATACTGGAATCCCAGGCACCAAGAACATCAAGGGAAAGTGGGTTGAGAACATCAGGGAGGTCCTTTGGTGCCAATTCTCCTAGTAGCCATTGGCAGAGCATCATTGAGACCCTCAATAACCTCCTCGCTACATTGAAGCAAAACTTTGTATGTGATTCTTTACCTTATTGAAAATTTTATAGAAGCCATATAATTCTCAACATGGTTGTTGGTGTTTAATTTAATGATGGCTTCATTTCAGGTGCCTCCAGTTCTCGTTCAAAAATTTTGTACCCAAATTTTCTCTTATATAAACGTCCAACTTTTTAATAGGTAATTTCTGTTTAATTGATGTGTTTTAGCATTATGTACCAATTCGTTTATTAGTGGATGTGAACTTGTGTTGTGCATGCTACATGTTTATTGGAAAGAATGAGTTCCATATGCAAGTAGGGAGGGGCAAACATCATTTTGGTTGTTTTGGATTTATTGTTGTAGTAAAGATGTTGACCTCAACAAATGGTTTTATATTGCCACAGTCTCCTCCTACGCCGAGAGTGTTGTACTTTTAGCAATGGTGAATATGTAAAAGCTGGATTAGCTGAACTAGAATTATGGTGTGTTCAAGCGAAAGAAGAGGTACAGTAACTTCCTACTTCATCACCATATAACCTCTCTATGCTAGTATAATATTGTTCATACTAGCCTCTTCCCAATCATATCTTCTCAACTGAAATTTGATTACTTTTATTTGGGTTTCTTTTTTCCTAAGGATTTTGGGGTTTGTACGTATTTCTAACCCTCGCCTCTATAATAACTAAAGGGAGTAATCGTGAACTTCTCTGCTATATATATTTTTAGGTTTACTTTGCACTTGATCTTTATTTTTATACATTTAGTTATGAAATTTTCCATTTCTGCAGTATGCAGGTTCATCTTGGGATGAACTTAAGCACATTCGGCAAGCTGTTGGGTTCTTGGAATGTCTCTCAGGACTTTATTGAACCATACTGTGCTAAGGTTATTACGCATATATGTTAGAACAAGCTATGCACGTGATTATCAAGATTTACCCATTAAGTTGAATCGCAATTTAATCGCTGCTCACTATAATAAGCTAAAGCAAAACTATCATATGTATTACAAGTATAAACTTGCTAAGAACAATCCTAAATATTCAAAACTTTCATGTGTGAAATCATATGCACTAAAATTGCGATGAAAATAGGCTTTTGTTAAGAACAATCTCATTTTTCTATATATTTTTGAAATAGATATTTATTATTTATTATTTATTATATGTTCAATAATTCGATCCCTTCAAGATATAGAGACCAATATGAAAGAACAAGGATGACGGGGGTGGGGGATCACATTGTCCTTGCCTTGTATCTCATGGCGGTTATTATGCTTATATGACTTACAAAAGCAACAGGCTCTGAGAATGCCTATATAAGCATATTTAACTATTTTGTGAAAGTGTTTAGTTGCATCTTTAACTGCTTTGAGAATGCCTGGAGAGCTTGATTCAAAAAAGAATGTCATTGTATTTAAGGTGGCTATCCCAACCATTTTCTGAACAAACTTGAAGTGCTGGTAGGTAGTTGTTTTGTTGTTTCCTTTTGCTCAAATTTTGTTGAGGCTCTGAACATGCTTTTGTAATGTTGTTGTAGCTTGAAGCTCTGCCAGCTATAAGAGACACGAATCAGTTGGGCAGCAACTTCAAAGTTTTCCCTATCCATTTTCTAAACAAAGATAAGCGCTTGAGATAACTGCATCTGCATTCTTTTCCATCCATTTTCTGGATAGCTCGAATATGCTGGTGTAAGTCTGTTGCTTTTTTCTGCTTAAACTCTCTCTCTCTCTCTCTCTCTCTCTCTCTCTCTCTCTCTCTCTCTCTCTCTCTCTCTCTCTCTCTCTAGCTATCTATAATTCATCTTTGAATACTATTCATTATTTCTTGTGATGCTCTGCTGCATAACAAATTTTCTGGTAGGGGTGTGTTTTGAGTCTGTCCCATATTCATTTGGAAACATATCTTCTTTTTATGTATATTTTTGAAATAAAATATATTTCTTTGAAATTAATTTTTTTTTTTTAATTATTTGTTTTTGCCACGGATTTTGTAGTGGTGAAAGTAGGCTTTTGCCACAGATTTTTTCATGGCAAAAAAATTATAATTTTTTTTATTATTTATTATATGTTTATGCCACGGATTTTGTAGTGGGGAAAGCAAGCTTTTACCACGGATTCTGTAGTGGCGAAAGTATGATTTTGCCACGGATTTTGTAGTAGGGAAAGCAGGCTTTTGCCACAGATTCTGTAGTGGTGAAAGCAGGCTTTTGTCACAGATTTTGTAGTACTTAAAGTAAGCTTTTGCCATGGATTTTTCAGTGGAAAAAATAACTTTTTGCCACGTTAAAAATAGTGCCAAAGCTTTAACCACCCCATCAATTCCCACAACCCTAGCCACGGTAAAAACAGTGGCAAAAACTCTTTTGCCACAGATATTTTGGTGGAAAATACCCTTTATTCTTGTAGTGTTTAAAAACACCATCAAGAAAAACTTAGGTGTATTGCCACCGAAAGAGGGAAGGCAACACCTCTCGGCAACGACAGTTTGGATGACGAACAACCCACCAGTACTATACGGCCTGTATAATGAAATTTGTAAAGAACCTGTAATTATGCTTTCCCCAAAACAGAACGGCAAGTAGATAAAGTCTGAAGTACCGAAAATAGCATAATTCTCAGCAACAACAGCAACAGTATGTCAGTTCTTGATAATATCAACAGCAACAGTAGGTCGGTGATACTTCGTTTGTTCAGGCAACTTTTATTTCAGAAGATAGCCACCGAAAGAAGTGATCAGCAACAAGAACTGTGATTGTTATGATCAGCAGCAGCAGCAAAAAGTGGAACTGTTTTGATCACTAACAAGAAGAAGCAATAGCAGCAACTTTAACAAGAAGAAATGAATTGATAAAGTAGGTCGAGCTTACTTCAAACAACAATAGCAAGTTTTCTTTTAACATTTGAACATCAATAGAAAGGTCTTCTTTGAATAGCAACAACAAGTTCTGAACAGATGAATAAAAGCAACAACAAGTGATTGATCTGAAAGAGTAACAAGATGATTAGCGCTCGAGGCGTGGGTCTCACTCTCTTTAAAGAGTATCTCACGTACTCTCCCAGGATACAACGAGCATATGTATACAACATCCTCACTCAGGGGAAGTCTACGTAAAAGAAATCAAAGGTTTTGCACCTCAAAATTTAAGCCGTATAGAGAGAGAAAGAGAGGAGACGATGAATAGTAGTTGATGAACAGTAGTTCTGTGTTCTTCAAAAGGTGATAGAAAGGAGTTTATATAGAAAGAGTTTACAACGAGCCAACGACTATAAGCAAGATTTACGTGCAAAAACTTGAATGCATGCGTAACGTGTCCTGAAGATCAGGTCTTCATGAGAACTAGCCGTTGTCAATCAAGAGATGAAAGAGCAAGTTTTTAAAGAGAAGAAAGACCCAATTAACAAGACAAGGTTCAAGCCTTATATCCAAACTCAAGCCCAAACCCAAGGCTCAAAAGAATGTTTTTGAATAAATCCAACACGGCCACATCGCGAGACCCACAGTTGCTAAAACGGTAGGAGGAACAACCACTAGGTCGATGGAAGTGAGTGTTGCAACTCCGGTGAACAAAACACTAATGAAGAAAGTAACAGATGCATTAGGGAAAACATGTCCTTAACCAAATTCAGAATTGATCACTTTTTATCTCATTTGAATCTGGGTCGGGTTGAGTAAAGTTAAGCCCAGGCCCAGCAAGAAGAACATGCCCTCAACCACCGAGCCCAAACCCAACTAAATGCATCCGCCCAAACCACACCAAAAGGCATGTGGGCCTGGATAAAAACCCCAACAACCCACAACCCTCTCACGTGTCTCAGCAAACTATATTACCCCCAGCATCTCAAGTCAGTAGGCCTCCTCCACTCACCAAACCAGTCCCACTGACTACCACCACTTCAACCACTCCAATTCCCTCTAACAAACTCAATACCTAAACCTCAATTCCAGACAATCGATCACAGTAAACACTCCACCCACAACTTCGGTACCTCTCATACTCTACCATTATGTGCGTCGGTAAATCGAAACCTGAAGTTTGACATAGAAAACCCCAATTCTTGGGTCCGTAACAACATTTTCGTACGGGATGCATTGTAAATGGGTGCCTTTGTGAGCTGATTATTGATTGTGAGTCCACAAAGAATTTAGTATCGTCAGAGGTAGTAGAGAAGTTGAAGTTGAAAACGTTCCCGAGCACATAATCTTTTAATCTCATGTGGCTGTCATCGGGGGATGGAAAACGTTCAGAGGAGGAGTGTGTTTTGACATTTGCGATTGGCGAGAGATATAAGGATAGCGTAAAGATGAAAGAAAGATTGAATTTACTAGAATCATGTATTTATAAGTCCCTCAATAGATATTGGAGCCATGCCAACTCACAACAGGCTCCCGTCATTGCACGGTATTCCGCCTCGGCGGAAGAGAGTGAAACTGCTTTCTGTCGCTTCGACCTCCAAGATATTAATGAATGTCCAAGAAAGACATAATAACCCTAGTAGATCTCCTAGTGAGTGGGCAACCTGCCCAATCCGAGTCACAGTAAGCCTTCAACTTAAAATCACTATTCGAAGAGAAGAATAAGCCTTGGCCAGGTGCACCTTTTAGATATCGGACAACCCGGAGAGCTGCCTCCATATGAAGTCTTCGGGGTTGGTGCATAAATCTACTCAAGACATATACAGCATATGTTATATCTGGCCTCGAAACAGTCAAGTAAATTAATCTGCCGACTAATCTTCTATACCGACCAGGATCTTTGAACTGGTCGCTCTTGTCTGATAATTTCAAGCCTCGTTCCATAGGAATATCAATAGGCGCTGCGCCCAACAGCCCTGTATCCTCAATGATTTCTAATGCATACTTACGTTGGGAAATAAAAATCCCGTTCTTGGAAGCAAAAACCTTAATACCAATAAAGTATTTCAAATCACCAAGATCTTTGAGATGAAAATGACTATGCAAAAAAATTTTAGTTGCAACAATGCTAACAGGATCATTTCCAGTAATCAGAATATCATCAACATATATCAAGAGAGCAGTAAAGGACTTGTCTTGTTTTCTGGTGAACAGAGAATAATCAGCTCGAGATTGTACATAACCAGCGGAGTGAATAGCTTTTGAGAACTTGGAGAGCCACTGGCGAGATGCTTGTTTCAAATCGTACAATGACTTATGATGGTGACGCACCAGGTTTTCCTCCCCCTGTCGCTGAAGCCCTGGCGGTGGAGACATATATATTTCTTCAGCTAAGTCGCCATGAAGAAAAACATTGTTGACGTCCATTTGATGAAGGGACCAGCCACGAGTTGCGGCCAACGCGAGCAAGCAGCAAACTGAGATGATCTTGGCAGTGGGGGAAAAGGTATCTTGATAATCGACACCTTCTAGCTGAGTGAAGCCCTTTGCGACCAATCGGGCTTTGTACCTCTCGATAGATCCATCTGAACGGTGTTTAATTTTATACACCCATCTGCAGCCAATAGGCGTCTTGCCGGCCGGGAGTGGATTGAGGGACCAAGTGTCGTTGGCTTGGAGAGCCTGCAATTTCAGTGCGCATTGTTTCCTGCCACTCAGGATGAACGGCGGCTTCCGAATAGAACCTGGGTTCCATGACATTACTGATCTGAGCAACGAAAGATCGATATGCAGGCTTATATCTGTGATATGAAATATAATTGGCCAGTGGATAACGTGTACCTTTGGTTGGACCCGGCATTAAGGAGGCCGATTGGTCGGAGTAAACGTTAGAGCATACATAATCGCTGAGCTTGACCGACGGACTGGTTTGTCAGCTAGAGCGACGAAGCGAAGCGGGTTCGGGTTCAGATGAGAAGGGAGGTGACTGTGGAGACGAATTGGGGAGCGGGTTTGATGAGGATTCCTGCGCAGTGGATGATGATGATGGATTTTTAGAGACAATGAGAGAGGATGGGTTGCAACGATCAATTTGGTCAGGAGAATTCTTGGGGCGGCGCGTGTATGTGCATAGAATGGCCGGCTGATGGGAAGATGGTGGTTCCTGCAGAAGAGAAAAGGCAGACACGAGTTGTGGATTTGGAGAAGAAGGAGGCGCGACTGTATGATCAGGAGGTGATGTGTTTGGATGAGAAGTGTTTTGATTGAAATCAAAAGAATAAGTGGTGTCGTGGGTGACAAGAGAAATTGGACCAGAATCTGTGTTTGAAGGAGAAATAGTAAAATTGGGTTTGACATATGCATAAGGAAAAATATTTTTGTGAAATCTCACATCGCGGCTAGTGAAAACTTTTTTGGTCGACAAATCGAATTATTTGTATGCCTTTTGACCGATGGGATAGCCCATAAAAATTGAGGTTATGAAACGATGGTCAAATTTGCGAGAAGTACGGACATTAGTAGCATAGGCTAAACAACCAAAGACACGAAGATGAGAAAAAGAAGGCGGTTTTGAGTAGAGAAGTTCAAATGAAGTTTTGAAGGCGAGAACTGGAGAAGGGAGTCGATTGATGATGTGTACAGCAGTAAGAGCACACTCACCCCAAAATTGGGTAGGGAGTTGAGCTTGAAATTTTAAAGCTCGAGCTACTTGTAAGATGTGACGATGTTTGCGTTCCACAACCCCATTTTGTTGAGGCGTGTAAACACAAGAATGCTGAAAAATGACATCATTTTCTTGAAAAAAAGAATGAAGTGAGATAAATTCTCCACCATTGTCACTTTGAAAAGTCTTAATGTGAGACTCAAATTGAGTGTGAACATAACTGAAGAAGCGCTTTAGAAGTGATTGTGCTTCATCTTTGTATCGCATCAAGAAAATCCATGTGAAACGTGTATAATCATCAACAATAGTAAGAAAGTAATAAGTACCAGAAAGATAAGGGTGTCGATAACAACCCCAAATGCCACATTGAATTATCTCAAAAGGTTTTATAGAAGAAATTATACTAGGGCTAAAAGGTAAACGACTTTTCTTAGCCAAAGAACATATAGGGTAACCGTTATTGGACTGGACGGAAAATTTTAAAAAGTTCTTGGCAATGAAACTTAAACGAGGAGGTGATACATCGCCTAACCGGTTATGTGAGAGATCGGTGGATAAGATGGTAAGATTATAGGCTGGTCAGTTTGTCGGTGAGGAAGAGTTGGTCACAAATTTCTTCGTCGCTAGTGCCACCAAATAGTATAATCCGTCATGTTGTTTACCCAAACCAATCATCCTCCTCGTAGCCAGATCCTGCAAAATGCACCAATAAGGAAAAAAAGTTATTGAACAATTCAGGCCTCTTGTCAGATGACTAACTGACATCAAATCAACTTTAAATGTAGGCACACATAGCACATCATACAAATAATAGACAAAATTAAGAGGCAATGATCCTTTTGCAATGATATTAGCTTTTTCTCCGCTGGGCAGTAGTACGGGAGGAAACGAGCAATTTTTATCTTTGCAGAAAAATAATTTAGATGATGAAGAAATATGATCCGTCGCCCCGCTATCAATGATCCAACTGCGGGAAGCGACTTTTGACAAACCAGGCTTGGTTACGGTATTTGCATGAGAGCTAGATCCTTCATTTTTGTTATCAAGGAGCGATAAGAGCTGCTTCAATTGAGCCTCCAAAATCCCAACAACTTGGTTTCTGCCTTTTATAGAAAAGCCTTCAGACACATGATTAGCTGCAGGCTTGTTATTGTTATTGAAGCGTCTTGGGCCTGAATTATACTCTCTCTTTTTATGCCCCGCTGGATACCCATGTAGCTCATAACAAGTTTGAACCCAATGGCCTAATTCTCTACAATGAGAACAACGAGGGCGTCCTCTTCCAGAGCCAGAAGGACGCCTGCCTTGATCAAATCGGCGTCCTCCACTGAAATTATCTAGCAACTTTTCTTGCTATTGGAAATCCTGTGACCCATATGGGTGGTCAGATCGCTCGGACCTCCCCGTATCCACCGATGGAAATGGTTTGCTGTTGTTGCTTCGTACCGCCATGGTGGCGCTGCCGCCAAAATCACTTGCAGCGTGCGTTGAGCTCAGGAGTCGCTGCTTTTTTTCTTGAGAGACAAAGAAATATGTTTGGTGAACTGAAGGAAGGGCATTTTTCAGGACGATTTATCCGCGGATAGCACTATAAGAATCATTCAATCCCATCAAAAATTGCATCAATTTTTGTTGATCTTGTTGTGCCACGTGTACTGCATTGTTGTAGGAAGCTAGTTCATCCCATAGGCCCTTCAATTTTGTATAATAAGCAGAGACAAAGAGTTGTTCTTGTCGAAGACAAGTAATATCTCGTTGAATTTCAAAGATGGGAGGTGCATTGCTTTGAGAGAATCGCTCACGAAGATCTTCCCAAATTTCATGAGCAGTAGAGTAATATATTACACTATCTAAAATTTCTGGACTAAGAGTGTTGACGCTCCAAGAGTGGACCATATCATTACATCGAGACCAACCCGCATAACCTTCAGGATCAGCTTCTTCTGAAGGGGCTTTGATTGAGCCATTGACAAAATCTAACTTGTTTTTAGAATTTAAGGCCAGAGTCATAACCCTTTTCCAAGTAGAATAATTGTCTCCATTCAAGGGTTTGGAAATCAAAACCAAACCCGGATGATCTAAATGATGAATGAAATAGGGATTTGAGATAGGAACAACAATTTCTTTACCAAGGATGGGAGGTGGTGGTGGTACTTCTTCATTAGCCATGATGGCTGAAAAGGAGATTAGAGTGCAGTGATGAGTCAGGATCTTAGTCCTGCTCTGAAACCATGTAAAGATGAAAGAAAGATTGAATTTATTGGAATGAATATTATTGATACTCAATCATGTATTTATACTACATTATAGATTATTCTAGTTAGGTATTGCAATAGGAAAACTAATATACACAAATATTATATTCTTAGTATGAAAGATATGGAAGATTCTGGAAGATATGCAAGATCTGGAAGATATAGAAGTTTGACTTCCTAACAGATAGTATTCACGCCTCGGTGATGGACATGGATATTTTTCATATCATACTCGGGAGACCCTGGATGTTTGACCGGAAGATCAAGTATGACGGGGAGACCAATACGTTCAGCTTCCTATGAAAAAAAGAAAAAGTTGTCCTTGAGTCGATGCCTCTACCAACCCTTATTGCAGCAGTGAGGTGTGAGCATGCCAATTTTATTACAGAGGCACATTCTCGTGGTAGGGCTTACGCTCTTATCAGCACTTATTTTTCACCTCCTACTCCTGTTCATTTTTGTTTACAGTCTATTATCGATGAGTTTAGTAATATATGCAAGGAGCCTTAGGGAAATGGATTGCCTCCCTTGCATGATATACAACATGCTATTGATTTCCTCCTGGGATCTCCACTCCCAAACTTGCCCTATTATCGTATGGCACCCGTAGAGCATGTAGAGTTACAACGTCAGGTTTCCGAGTTATGCGACATAGGCTTGGCTAAAGAGAGCATGTCTCCATGTGCAGTACCAACCCTTTAAATCCTAAGAAGGATGGCAGCTGGCGGATATACGTTGATAGCATGGCTATCAACAAGATAACGGTTAAGTACCATTTTCATGGCTGGAGGATATGATTAATAGCTTACACGGGACCAGAGTTTTCTCCAAGCTTGACCTCCGTAGTGGGTATCACCATATTCGTATATGACCAGGTAATGAGTAGAAGATGGTGTACCAGACAAAAAATAACCCCTTTGAGTGGATGGCCATGCCTTTCAGTCTATCAAACACCTCATCAACATTTATGCGATTGTTGATAGAGATATTGTGAAAGTACATAATCAAATTTGTTGTTATGTACTTTGATGATATTCTGATCTACAACAGACAAAGGAAGAGCACTTTGAGCACATTGCCACTATCATTGGCATCCTGAGGGACAACAAGCTATTTCTTCAGCAAAAAAAGTATTCTTTCATGGTCGATTCAGTACAGTTTTTGGGGTTTGTAGTGTCAGTTGACGGTATAAGGGTTGACGAGGGCAAGGTTCAAGCTATTTGGGATTGGCCAATTCCTACATCGACTTCACAGATTTGCAGTTTCAGCAGGTTAGCTATGTTTTGCAGGAGGTTTATTCAGGTTTTTAGTACGATCATGGCACCATTGACTGATTTGATGAAATATGTACTATTTATTTGGGGACTCGAGGTAGCTACGGCTTTTATGACGATCAAGGATAGGTTGACGTCAACTCCCGTTCTTGCTTTACCAGACTTTACACATCTATTCCATGTAAACACAGATGCGTGCAAGACGGGTATTGGGGTAATTCTTTCTCAAGGCGGTAAGCCAGTTGCGTATTTCGCTTAGAAGCCCTTGAGTCCACAGTTATGCTATTCAACCTATGATAATGAGCTTCTAGCAGTTATTCATGCAGTAACTCATTGGGGATACTATTTGATATACAGGGAGTTTTCTCTTTACACATATCACGATACGCTACAACATATGCATTGCCAGCTGCAAGTCATTTCTGACAGACAGACGAAGTACTTCAATTTCCTCCAGAACTATACTTTAAGTACTCCATTTGTCAAGGGGAAGGAGAACATTATTGTAGATGGTTTGAGTAGGCGCAAGGAGGTTCTGGTTACTCTGCGAGCTTTGGTGTTTGGGTTTAAGATGTTACGTGAGTTATATGTTACGGATGAGTTCTTAGGTTCTATCTTCAGCAATTGCCTTGCGCATGAGGGGGTGAGTGATGAGTACTCCATACAAAATGGGTATTTGTTCAATGATTCTACTCTCTGCATCCTTACATTGTCAAGCAGAGATTTTCTTATAGCTGAGATACATAGTAGGGGATTAGAAGGTCATTTTTGTATGGCCAAGATGATGTTGTCTATATGAGATAGATACTTTTGGTCTAGCATGCGACGTGATGTCAACTAGTTTATTCGACAATGTTATACTTGTCAAACAGCTAAGGGGACCCAACAAAACATAGGCTTATATATATCCTTACTAGGCCTGCCAATGGATTAGATATAATCCAAAATCCGATTTCTTTTTAGGATATGGATGTCATTTTATCCAATCCGAATCCGAAGAAGGAGCATCTAAAATAATTTTGGACAGGATTAGGATGGTGCCTAGTCGAATTTGATAAATATCTGATCCGAAGTTATATACCGATATCTTAATATTTTTTCAATGATAATGTTCTACAACAATTATAAATATATTATATACAAGAAGAAAACAAATTATAACACATCTAGCTTTGTGGCTAAATGGTACTTATTTCTTAAAACCCATGAAAGGTCATGGGTTCAAGCTTTTACATCCACATCTCTTAAAATAGTTTTGGCCTAGATCTGATTCGGATTTAATCATAGAAATTTCGGATCGGACCGGATTCAGATTATAGCAGATCCAGTCCAAATCCGATCTATTGACAGCCCTAAAGCCTTACCCATTCCTGAGGCCCTATGGTGAAGCGTCTCTATGGATTTTGTGACTTGATTACCGATGATAGTAGATGGTCTTGATTCAATTTTGGTTGTGGTTGACAGATTCTTCAAGATGGCATATTTCATTCCTTGTTCTCGGATAAATGATGCTTCTCACGTTGCCTACCTATACTTTTAAGAGATTGGTCATTTGCATGGTATTCCTCACTCGATTACGTCGGATAAGGATGTCTGGTTCATAGGTTATTTTTGGAGATCATTGTGGGGTTATCTTCGGTGCAAGTTACTGTTTTCCACAACATTTCATCCTCAGACAGATGAGCAGACTGAGGTAGTTAATAGGAGTTTGGGTAACCTATTGCGAACAATGATTAGGGATAGTCCAGAGGATTAGGTGTTCCCTCTTACTCAGCAGAGCTCGCTTTTAACAATTATGTTAATCGATCGATGGGATTATCTTCAATTATGATTGTCCAGGGGATTAGGGAGAACGCTTACGAGCTTGACCACCCACGGCATATGCGGCATTCTCCAGTTGTTAATGTAAGTCTCATTTCCCCTTTTGTTGGAGATCATGTTTCGCCTATCACTTTACCGATGCGTGTTCCACATCAGCTTGATTTAGACCAAATTGACACTATCTTAGAGAGGAGTACAAATGAGATTGCGAAGAGAGGTGTTTATCATATGTATAAGGGCATTGGTTAGGCAAGCTAAATTCAGAGGATTCGTGGATTTCAGAGGCATATTTTTAGCAAAAGGATCCGGTTCTATTTTCATAGTACATTGGCCTGTTGAATTTTTGGTCGAATTCTTCCAAAGAGGGAGGGTTTGATGTAGAACATCCCTAGATAGGACATTTCTCACAATAGTTGGCCATTCTCCCTTTAGTTTTATAAATAGGAGCTCTATTTTATTTTCTAGTAGTTAGTTCTGCTTTACAAAAGTTGAGTTAGAACTTAAAAGTTTGGGTTCTTGAGATAACCTACTTTCTCCCTAAATTGATTTATAATTGGTATTTCCTTGATTATTTTATTTCCGCGTAATAAGTTTCTACCATATTACTTCAATTTATTAGAATAAAAAATGAGAAAAAGATATATAGTCTAAGTTCCTTTTTCCCTAATGTTCATCTTAACAATTCATTTTTGCATGAATAATTTTAAAAAATGTTAAGAAGCACGCCTTGCTATTCATGTATATATGACATGCAGAAGTAGCCAAAAATTATAACCTTATAGATGTTTTAGTCATACTTCACTCTTCGTACATAACAAAATCATAGTATATAGTAACATATCAAGATAGCTGATATTCCTTTGAAATTCATCAGGTTTTGTTAGACCTGTGAGCTATTTTCTTAGACTAGATCAAGGGGTTATATTACACTACTTTTGATTTGGTAGTATACTGAAGTGTGATAGAGACATTTATACTATCAGAAATTTGTTAGGATAATAGACAGATATGGAACACAAATACAATGGAATGCTTGAGGCATGTATGCACGCTTTCTCCAAAGCATTATTTGCCGCCTACTCGAGAGTCGAGTTTTTTGAAGAATCACTTAAACTTCTGAGATACAATAAGCCTTGTGTGATACTCCAGCGACAACCTCGATGAATCACTAAAACTTCTCTTGATATTGATCACTGTATTGGGTAATAGAATGGAAGGAAGAGAGTTTCTAAAAGAGAGTTTTGATCAGAGAGATGTTGTATATGCTAAAGCGTTGGTGGTCAAACCCCTTTTATAAAGTTAAGATACCCTTTTGTCATGTCCCTTCAGCAAGAGACGTTTTGCTGCAAAACAAAAACTACCAACTGTAACTGCTTTGTGAAACGTCACAACTCCTCAAATATAACAATAACAAAATAGGTAATGATCTGGTACATCAAAGGAAATGATCCAGTACACTCTTATTTTATTTAATCTAAATATCCAACAATCCCCTACTAGATTAAATATAAAGAAAGAATCTAGTATTAGCCAAAACAGTGACGATGTATCATGCATAAATAAAGGTGTCTAAACGGTTGAACGAAATCTAAGGTAGCCTCGGCTTTGAACCAAATTCTTCTAGATCATAGAACCGGCGATATCATACACATTACAACATATAATATCGATGAGAAGTTCAAAACCGCTCAACACGTTTATGGCCTTGTCCTTGCCCATTTCATGAGGGATCCTTATAAGCTAAACACCCTCACGCTTTTAAATACGGAAGACTTCCTTTCCAAAACTCATAAGCTTTTAAATACGGAAGACTTCCTTTCCAAAACTCATAAGGAGATGTACAAAGTTTCTTTATGGGTATTCTATTTTGTACGTGACATGCGGTAAGTAAGGCTTCTACCCATAAATTATGCGGTAACTTAGTACTAGTAAGCATAGAATTAATCATATCAACAAGAGTATTTTTGCTTTCAGATATACCATTTTGCTGAGGTGTGTAAGGTGTTGTGCATTGGTGTACTAACCAAGTTCTTCACAAAAAATAGAAAACTCATTTGAAAAATATTCTCCACCTCTATCACTACGAAATTTTTTAATCTTTTTACCAAGTTGATTTTCAACTTCATATTTGTAAATCTTAAACATATTAAAGGCTTCGCCTTTTGATCTCAATAAATAGACATATAAATATCAAGAAAAGTCATTGATAAATGTAATGAAATATCGATTACCACCATGAGTTAAACCTTCATTTGATTCACAAATATCGATGTGAACTAGTTCTAAGGCATATGAAGTTCGATCTACTTTTGGAAAAGGTTTTCTAGTCATTTTCAATTTTACGCATATTTCACATTTACTAGAATCATTATGATTAGAAGATATATAACCAAGTTTTACCATATTAGAAATAGATTTATAATTCAAATGAGCTAAAGGAAAATGCCATAAAGAAAAGGACTCAACAACATAAGAATAAGAATTTTTATTGATGCTTAATTTGACCATCCCATCATATGAATACCCCTTCCCAACAAAGTTCATATTCTTCGACAAGATTAACTTGCTAGAATCAAACACAACACGAATTCCTTGTATCCCAACTAAGTTTGCGGACACCAATTATTTCACATATCCGGAATATGCATGACATTGATAAGAGTCACTTTCTTCCCCGATGTGAAGAAAATTTCAACGGTTCCTTTTCCCAACACTTTAGTGAAATTATGGTTTCCCATTTGCACTTCCTGACCATCATTAACATCTTCAATGTTTTTGAATAATGCTCTATCATTACACACATATACTGTGGCACCAGTGTACAAGCCTGCATTCGTGCAAGTTCATGAACCCCTACTTGATTGCAATAATAGCCCCTACTTGATTGCAATAATAGCCCCCACTTAGAAAGGTACGAGTATGGGCTTGTCGTCGTGCATTTTGTAATCAAAATATTTAGCAATTAAAATTTGTTCGTACCTTCCTCATTCGCATTGTATTTGAACTCCAAAGCCTTCCAAATCTCCTTCGCCTATGTGGTTCTGGTGTACAAATCATAAAGAAGGCCGGAAAGAGCGTTGAGAATATCCCTGCGACAAATTAGTTCATCTTCATCACGTTTCCTACGCTCCATCTTGTGTTCTTCATCATCATTCTCCGTTGGTTCCGGAATTGGTTTAAGTTCCGGATCAAGCACGAAAAAAATCTTCAACGCCGTTAGAAAGAATTTCATCTTGTCTTACTAACAAGTAAAATTAGTGTCATCAAAGCGGTCTAGTTTCACCATGTCTTGATTCATCACCTTAATTGTTGCCATACTCGTTTTGGATTCCATCTTGACAATAACGCTTTGAAATTGTTAGGATAGTAGATAGATATGGAGCGTGAATACAATAGAATGCTTAAGGTACTTATACATGTTTTTTTCAAAGTGTTATTCGCTGCCTACTCGAGAGCTGAGTTTGTTGAAAGGCCACCGGCAAATCACTTCGAGATACAATAAGCCTTGTGTGATCCTCTGAGCAACAATCTTGAAGACTCACCGAAAATTCTCTTGATATTGATTACTGTATTGGGTAATAGTATGGAAGGAAGGGAGAGTTTCAACAGATAGTTTTGGTCAGAGAGTTGTTGTATATGTTTAAACGTTGGTAGTCAAACAATTTTTATAAAGTTAAGACCATGGATCAAAATACTGAACCAAGTATATTTATCATGGTATTTGATTTTATCACGATATTTTTGTCACTAGATATTTTAATCCTTAAAGGAAAAAAATCGGTTTATACCAAAGAATCTGTATTTATCGATGAGTTTTTAGGTATTTTGATGTTCACCACAATAAATTGTAATGTTGAACAAGTGGAGATGTGAAGGAAATGTAAGAAAGTAATTAGAAAAATGTCTAAGAAAAAGTTTAGGAATCTCAAAAAATATGTGAGCTTAGAAAAAAATAATAGACATAAAATGTAAATAAATATGAGATAATAATTATTTATTATAACTTGGTATGAGCAATTCAATTACAAACTTCAACTTGAAGTCTAAGAATTGTCTCATAAAGTTATCGATAAACTAATATATATATGAGTGATAAGAATCCTCAAATTCATTATTTTCCAACTATTTATTGACGTTATAAACATTCCAGCAATACTCCTTCCATGTCAAATACTTATAATAAAGATCCCAATTTCTTATGTGGTTATCGTACTCTTGTTATAGCAACTACGCCATAATACCCAAGGGAGGGTAACCACTTACAGCGATTACTCCAGCTCTTCTTCTTTGTGTATAGTTTAATATCGAAGATTGGGATGACTCTTCAGGAATATATCCATACCTGGAGGATAGGTCAACGTACGGATGTTCGTTACCAAAGAAACCTCTAGACAAGCTGATTTACTAAGCATCGAAGGAGGATGAATGTGGGCAGTATCCAGTGCCCATGTTGCCCATGCTCATACCATCAAAGTGCGATGAAAAGGAATCTACACCATAACTCGACGAGATAAACCTTTGCCAAATTTTTATGATCTCCTTATTCGACCTCGTCAATTTCTCTAATTAATTGATCTTTGACGGGAACCATGATCAGGATCTTGAGTAGCATGGTCAAAGTCAGTCTCTACACTAAAAGGAGCATAACCCCCATAACTTGAGGGGTAAGCACTTTTAACATAATTACATATTCCTCAAATAGTGCTATCGGAGTTACCTCTTTTATAATAAAATAAATCCCATACTCTTTTGGGTTTTGAGAATGTTAAAGATTAAAACCAATTATCTCTTAATACCATCAAATTATTGTGATATTTTGGTTATAAATTGATAAAATCGTGATACATTAACGATTTTTTTGCCAACAATTAGGCATTGGTGAACCACTGATAATATCAACAAGTATCAAACCGACAAAAAAAATCTTGATATTTATCATGGTATGATAAATTTATCATGGGTATATCCATAGTTCTTAGTAATTTCTATGCTTGATCACATTAGGCAGAGGCCCCTTATGTTATATAGGTCATTGTGTTGCCTACTCAATAAAATCAAATCAGTAACCCATTATTGTTACATCGACATAAGTTCGCAGCAAAAAGAAACAAGTAGCACTGCAAGAATGTGTGATAGTGTCGAAACTAGTCCTCTTTTATCTTATAGGTCAAAGGTATCTTCTTATCTACAATATGCCAACATACTATTTGAAATTTTATCATCTAATAATATATAATAGATGTGTTTACTCCTAATAATCTTATACCATGTCAAAATCCATGAGTTATTGAGTTGATGTACAAACTTACTTATAATGATAGGAGGTAGTATGTGATAGATATACCTATAAATAATCTTGTTCCAAGTCAAAATCCCTTAGTTATTAAATTATTGTACAAACTTACTTCTTATATTATGGTAGGAGGTAGTACCAAAACATATAATGCAAATGGAAGAGGCTATTAAGACTCGTGACTTCCCATCATTCTCAAGGTTAGCTTGTACTGATAGTAATCAGTTTGTTTGGACATACGTCCTCTGATATTCTATATGAACGATACATCACACAGGTCAGTCTCATTCTGCGGTCTTCCCAAATATTAGCCATGTTGAACAATATTTTGATGAATATTAGTATACTATTAGACATGGAGTTTATTTTTGTTAGGTTATATATGGGAATTTTTATTAGATGTAATAGTATATTCAAGACTTTAATCTTTATCCACTACCTACTTTTCAGGATTATCAGCTATATGGAGAAATATAACCGATTTAAAGGAACACCACAGGTGTAAAACCTAATTTTGTATCTCAAACTTAGTATCTCACACCAAATGTAATCATAATGCTAAAAGTAACAAACAACCACGAATACACAAGAATTAGTGTGGAAACCTCTGAATAGGTAAAACCACGACCTCTCTTGAGGATTTAAAAATGATAATCTTATCGATTGAGTGATTATCTATTACAACGAGTATTCTGGATAGTCTTGTATAGAGTTTCTAGATAAAAAAATTTGTGTAACGGTCTAATACTTTTATTCTGTAACAGCTTCTTTAATAATGCCGTATGATCATGGAGTCGAGTTGATTGTATGAAGGTCGATATCCAAACTACTATTAGGCCGAGGATGCGAATAAGTCCTTATATTCGCCCCCTCTCAGCTAAGAACATGAGTGGTGTTGGTTAAAAAAACTCAGCTCCAATGCATTAAATGTAGTAGAGGCATTTCCAATGGTTATTCTTGAGTACTGGTCTTGACTTGACTAGCCTTTCAGAGTACCAAAGTGTATTGATGACATTCCTTTTGACTGTGGGGATTTGCAACATAAGCTTGTGAGGCTATTAATATTACTTTTAAAGGACATTGTTCTTACTAAATCCTCCTCTCTGTACCATGGTGAGGACAAGATCTCAGATCCATTGTGAGGCATTTGCTTTGCGTGTACAGGCCCAGTTTGAAGAGCTAAAAACTCACTACTTTGGGCTGCAGTCCTTGGTAGACTCTACGTCCATACCTATGGAGCCGACATACCAGGGGATGAGCAAGGAGGAAGTAGATTTTGCTGAAGAAAAATTCTTCTGGCTTTGTCAGTATCACTACGTTCTTCTGTCAAAAGCAGAGCATATGGATAGTCTTCATAGCCTAGCCAAAGAGACTGCAGAGTTTGAAAATAGGGTTACTACTGTGGATGCAGAAGAGGATCATCCCTGCAGTTGCATTGGTTATAGATAGGTTTTCTTTGATAAAACTTATTTATAACCTTTACTTTTTAGAATAAATACGTCGTTTCCTTTCTTTTTCGTTGTTCAGGTTGTCCTTCTGTACTCTTTATTTGAAATATGTCGAATGGATATGCATAATCTAGTACGAACTGCATGGGATTGATTCAAACTGCTACATATGAATTGTTATGACCTGCGATAAATAAGGTCATGCGAACTATGATTTGCAAAATGTGTAGGATTTCCTCAATCTGTGTGAGTAGGGGTTACCTATGCTCAAAATTATGGAAGTTTGGCTTAGATTTTCTTAAGGATCAATGGTCAAAGAAATATATTCATCTTCTTGTTAGGATATGTATATGTTGACCACTTGACCTGGTCAAATATTTTTCCTCTGTTTGTGCTAACTTGGTCACCTATTCTACCTTTTTGGATAGTAAATATACGTTAGTATCCGTGCATATATGTTTGCCATAAATCTAATTCTCATAATATAACTATTCTCAAAAATTTGTTTCCCAAAAGATGTGGATGGTGCAAAAAGATCTTCTTCGTGATCATATAAGTAACTTGGCCTTTGGGTACCTTTTATCTTATTCTTTTGCATAAAACTTTATTCTTTCCTGGTTGTAATCTGTCATGGTAAGCACATGCTCTCAACGTATGCAACATGAAGTAGAAGGTAGGTTAGCCATTAAGGTGGCTGAACTGTGTAAGCAGTACTTTCATCTGCTGCCCTATAACACCGTCCTGCCAGAGTGGCCACTGCAGTTGGAGGGACTGAATGATGAAAAGATGCGTATAGAACTGGATCACCACTTTTGGTGTGATATTTTTTGTACTCTTATCCTTGATGCCATAGCTTAAGAGGCTATTGCTCGGGAGATCGTGCTTGATAAACTTGTCGAAGAGGACGAAAGAGCAGCATGTGGGGAGATAATTTTGTGTGGCAAACCGAACCACCAGGGTTGTTTAAATGTAACTATCTTTAAATGTATGCTCGAATGTTGCCAGCTTGACATGAATAGTAAAACAAACTTTTTATAGAATTTTGTAATTGTTAACTATTTTACGTATTTAATCTTCGAACTGGCTGGTATAAATAATACTTGTTTTATGCCGCTTATGAAGGCAGGTATGACGGGTGATAGTTGTATTTGAATATTTCAAATTTTAAAACTATTGTTATTTATAGTGAGAAGGGTATGGTGTAGTACGAACTAGGGGTGAGCAGGAAACCAACCAAACCGAAAAACCGAACCGAAACTGAACAATTTTTTCGATTTGGTTCGGTCTGTAGAAGTTTCGGTTCGGTTTCGGTTCGATTATAGAGAAACCGAACCGAACCGATTTTTAGCCTATTAAAAAAAACCTTAATATACTATACAACCTCTCTCAGCTCTCTTCTAAGATCTAAAAAAAAGCCATCTCTTCTCAACAGTCAACACAATACCCATCTCTTTATCATCGATTGCAGAGGATAACGTTTCTTTTCAAAAATCACTCCAATTTTGATGACTACTCTATTTAGGGATTCTTCAAATAAGCCAAGGATAACGGTCATCTCGTCAAGTGATGCCACAAACCTAATCGCAAAGGTAATCCAATTTCATCCCCAATCGATCCATAATACATGATTAGGGTTTCGATTCGATCTTATTGTTTTAGATCTTTGAATCATTGCTAATGATAGTTGTAATTTTGACAGAGTTCTCAAAGGTTGCGTTGCGTACGGTGATCGGTTTCATTGTGATGGGGTTCGTGGGTTTCTTTCTTTGGTTTTTAAATTTTATATCAAAGTTATTTTGTTTGATAAATTATAGTTAAGGCCATACTTGTTAATTGTTATACAAACTCTTTCATATGCATAAACACCCAAACGATTTGTGACGACGATGGCCCTGGTGGTGTATGTATTACAGTTTGTGTACTAGTTGCGTTAAATGAGAAAAATCCAGTGTGTCCCTTGCCCTTCTTTTGCAAAGAGACATCTCGATTTATATGGTTCCACCCTTTATTCCTCTTATCATTGTCTCCCTCTCTCTCCCCTCAGGCTCTGGAATCCTTAGGCTTCTGTAAAAGGGAAAGGTGGGTTGTTTGCGAATCAATATTTACTTTTAGACAATCAAGAGGGTTGTATGTGAAATTTTTAAGAGGGGTTAATTAGGCGTTAGGTATAATTAGAGATGCTATGGGGTACTTGAAAGGGTTTCAATGCCATGTCATCTGTTAATGGAAGGCCAGATTGTATTGCTTCCCAGAAAATCCACCTTAGCTTTGTTGGTGCCCTCCATTTGCATGTCGTAGTTATTTGCATGCTATGGTAATTAGGCAATTTCTTTTCGAAAAGGTCACATAAAGTTGTCGATATGGGAATGTACCAGTTAAAAAGCCATTTAATTTTATTCACCATATTTATAGAAACTCCTTATTAATTTCGAAAATCAACATTGACCTGAGTGTAATTTTTTCTCCTATTTCAGAACCTTGAGGCACATTTCCCCTAGATGGTATATGCAATCTTCAAGGCCTGTACCAAGTGTTACTGTAATTTTTCTCTCCATGATTATGAAATAATACTAATGAAGTTAGTCCTCCATTACTATCACTTTCACAAAAAAAAAAATGTCCTCGATTACTTTCTTTATAAGCAGACCAAGTGAATAGATATGGATTATATATGCATTTATGAATTTAATTGTATGCCTATTTATCAATCCCATTTCCTGATTGATGTAACATTTGGTATCCTTGTAAAATTCTAAATTGCTCGTAGTTTGTACTAAATTAGTAACAATTTATGCTCCTAGGCTGTGATATTAAAAATCATATGGAATATTGTTTCTCTTTATTCATATACATCTTTGATATTAATTTTACTTTCACAGGTTGCCCTACGCTCAGTGTTATGGAAGATATCAGTTTGGATCTTGGGCTGGACAATTGGGTGATGACATTGCTGTGTTGCGGAGTATGAGAGGGGGAGGGATTATTGTGCTTATGTGCGACTGTGTGGAAGATGGCTTTGCTGCATTTATAATTTTATTATACTTTTAGTGGGTTTTGAATTGTTCATGTTTTGATGATTGTATCATTCTATATAAATTGGTTATTTTCCCCTTTTCTCTTTGAATTGGATATATTTTGGAATTGTCATGTATTTAAAGTAATACTTTATGTGAAGTAATGATTTTAATGAAGGGAATTAGACCAAAATGGATCATATAACCCAAATTGAATTTTAATGGCTTTTGGTTCGGTTTCGGTTTCGATTCGATTTTACTTTGATTTTCAGTTTTGGTTTCGGTTTTGCATGGCTTTCCTTCGGATTGGTTCGGTTCGGTTTTAGCATAGTTCGGTTTCGATTTTAAAATTTGCAAGCCGAATGTTTCAGTTTCGCTTTCGGTTTAGGCCCAAAACCAACCCCCACCGGCCCATGCTTACCCCTAGTACGAACTGTTTGAGAAAAAAAAAATGAGTAGTCATGTAGGGTGTATTGAACTTAGGTTTTCTTGGGAAGGAGGAGGGTAAATAATTAATGGTTGACGTGAGAAAGAGTCGTGACGACAAAAATCATTTCCCAAAAAGTAATGATGAGGTTGGGTGGCGAATGGACGCTTTTGTATAGAGGGCAGGGGTGACTAACAAGGGAGAATATAAAAACTCGTCTCTCTCTCTCCTTCTTAAATTTTCTATAAATTTGGGGAGAGAGAAAATTGCGGTGAACGGCGTGTCTAGAGAGAGAAAGCATCTATATCCCAAGGGTAACCCACCATTATTGATAAAAACGTCTTCCGGTGCTGCAACTTCTCTTGAAAGGCAGCCTAAACGAAGGATTTCTTCAAAGATTGTTGGTAAAGCTGAGGATTGTGGGACTTCTAGCACCGGTTAGTTAGATTTCTTGACTCTGTATTTATGTTTATGTATATGGTATTTTGTATTTATGTTTCTATAATTTGGGAACTTTTGTTCCCTAATTTATAGACTGAATGAAAGGACTCTGTGTTGTTGGCCATTATTGAGTAGATCAATGTAAAGTTTGGGGGTATGTACTCCCAAAAAAAAAAAAATTATTTTAGTAAATGTATTTGTGTTCTGTAACTGTTTTTAGGAGAAGGGGGAAAGCCTAACTATTTCCTTTAAAGTTTGAAATGAGGAAAATGCTTGTTGTAGGGGTTGTTGGGTAATTATGAGAAATATCATGGGGGGAAATGTGTTATCTATGTTTTGTAGATTATTGTTGAATCAGTGAGAACGGATCGCAGAGATAGACTTTAATAAACGCAAAAAAAAATTAAAAGAATTGTAGGTCGAGTATGCGTACTAAAAATTGAAGTCCTAGGAGGAAATTTGTAGTTTCGCCCAGCTCGAAAGAAACATTGTTTGGTAGAGAGGTCGATTGTGATAGTATGGAGGAGGTCTTAGATAGTAGGTATTATAGAAAATGTGCCTATTCAGGTCGAGCATATGGTAGTAGAGGAGGCTGAAAGGGAGATAAGGGCTGATGACATAGAGTTTTGTATAAACCCGAAGGGGGTAGATGTGGGAAAAGAGTTTTGAAAATATAAGAAGAAACTAAAAGGGACATGAGGGGAGTATATAATGGAGGAAGGTTTGATCTTTAGAGTGTTTTTCCCGGTGGAGGGGGATAAAATATGTTTTCAGGTGCCTAGCCTCAAATTTTTGAAATCGGATAGAGGAATCCAGGACGATGTGATAACATATTACAATGGATCTGTGGAGTTAGATAGAAATGATGGCTTCTTGTGTTATACAAACCAGTTAGCGTATGGCCTTAGAGTATCTTTGACCCATTTTCAAAAAGGTGTTATGAATCAATTACATTGCTGCACAACACTGCTGAATGGGAATGTCTATGAAATGATGAGGGTCTGTGAGACTTTGAATGATAGGTGGAGAGTGAATGATACTGTGAAGTAGTTCATCAATGTTGATGTGATAAAGTATTATAAGATGAAGTATCTAAACACCAGTAGGAGTTGTTACATGTATAGTGATTCCTCGAGACCGAAGTCTTTCGATTTTAATTTTGTTGGTCGACCATAGAATGACCACCTTGTATTGGTTAGAGGTAACTGTATGCAGGTCTCAGATGAACCAGTACTAGAGCTGGAATATAAATCTTTTAATCCGAGTATGTGGCCCCTACCAGCTTAAGTAAATTTCTAAATTTATGCGAACTCCTTATCATTTTTGTATTTTTTTTTACAGGTCCCGCAACCGTCGCAACTCGAGACGAGTCGAGCTTGTTTGATCGTGTGTCGCGTGAACAAAATGAGTTGAAGGAAGTGCTAGGGGATCTGAATATCCAAAAATACAAAAGGATGAACATAAAGACTCCCAAGGTTCAACGTAAAAACAAGAGGCGGGCAATGGCTCGTCGAGGTAGCAGCCTATCTTGTGTTTCCATAACTTTCTTCAAAGCAAGCCATGTTATAAAGCTATGTTTAGGAATATTATTAGTAAACTGAACCACAGATGCCCAAGTCACTATATATTTAACCACCCTAAGGCTATTATAGGTTTCCTTGAAGCCATACTTACCAAAAGTTGTAATGTTCCATACAATATCATTACTCAAGGAATTATCAGGTTTGATGTTGTCAATTTGATCCCAAATATTTCTCAGTCTGCTAACAACATTATTAGAGATAGCCCACTGGTTACCTATCATAATCCTGTTAACTCTAACATTTAAGGAAAGGTTAGAATCAAATAAAAAAATTGAATAAACCTATCTTTCAGGCTACCAAGTGAATGCCAAGGGTTCAACCAGAACTTGGAACCCTTGCCATTAACAATGATGCGAGTAACAAAGAGTTTGGCTTTTTCTCTACTCTTCAAAATAAATCTTCAAGCCTAGGAGTAGTCACAAGGAATGTTCATAGACTAAAAGTCTTTATTCCTAATCAGATTTCTATACATCCATTCCACCCACAGAGTCTCCTTATGACATGCAATACTCCAAGTGTGTCTCTTAATAGAAGCAATATTCATCACATTTATGTCTTTAATGCCAATGCCACCCTCTTTAAAAGGAACACAATAGTTTTTCAAACTCACAAGGCTAGATTTTCTATCATGGTCATTGCTTGACCATAAAAACCTCCTACTAATGTCACTAAGCACCTTCACAATAGACTTAGGTAAGGTAAAACAAGTAGTCCAATACACATGCATACTACTAAGCACAGACTTCAGCAAAACTAATCTACCAGCAAAACTTAGGTGTCTACTCTTCCAAGATTTAATTCTTTGGCATAAAGCCTCAACCATAGACATGTGATAACTAGACTTAAGCCTAGTAGTAATCAATGGGAGGCTAATGTTCTTGATAGGCAAGGCCAATGTTCTTGACTTGCAACCATGTTTGCGGTCTCAAACGTATTTATCAAGAAATGCATACGCGGTAGTTTCGTTCATATCTTGGAATTTTCTTGAGTTGCGGGCTTCGATTGACTCACTGATTGAAAGAGTTAACTCACGCAAAAAGAATTAGATTAGTCTCCATTTCTCAAAACCATGATGAGGACACCTTAACAATTTTTCCTTAAAATGTTCATATGCTTCATAAAAAAATTATTTGTCTTCTTGAAGAAAATTGGAGATATCACGTTTTAAAAGGTCAGTTTTTTGTATGGTTAAAAACTTTATTTTAAACTTCTGCTTAAGGGTGTCCCACTTATCAATTGACTCGGGTGGCAAAGAATTTAGCCAACGTTTTGTCTTGTCTTTTAGAGAGAATAGGAAAATGAGTAAATAAATGTACTCTATTGTTATGTCCTTACATCGAAACGTTTGGCAAATGGACTTAAATTCATCGATATCTAAATACAGGTCTTAATTATCGAGTCCGTATAAATGTGAAATTAGGTTTAAAATTGAAGGCCTGATATCGAACTGGGTTGTTGTAATTACTAGCAACTTTATGCATTTTGGTGAGTTTTCCAAAATGGGAGCAAAATGCTCTCTCAGTGAGTTGTCACCCATTGGTTCAGGCTTAGGAAGAAAAAAAAATTTAGTTTCAAGGTTGTATATTGCCTAAAGGTCCTCCTATTAGACTTGGTTAGCCGTATTAGCTGTTTTAGGATTCGGTGGTATATCAATATGTTTCTTAATCCGATCGTACTTGGGCATGTACTAATGAAATGAAATAAAATTACAAATCCAATAAGAATTTAAACAAACGATTTAAGATAAACACATCAATAGCTTTTAAATTTAAATTAAACTAAGTCAATCCTAATCAAGATGCTAATCAAACTAGGTAGGTCGGGCTAGTGTGTGATTCCTAACACGAAAGGATCAATATGCTAGCAACAGTTTTAGTGTTTGAGTATCAGTCCTCATGCCCGTGTGCCTCACCTTATCATACTTGACTCACATGGAATGGTGATGTTGCTTAACAATCAATGGTTCGCAGCACTTGGCTGAAGTGGTTCTAATGAATCTGTGTTGGTACCCCGGTCTGGTACCTCCTAATTCCTCAGTTGATAAAATCCCTTTAAAATATTACTAATAGCTTTTAAGTTGTAATTAGATATAAGGGTCAGGGCTGTTAGAAACGTGCGATACGAATTTATCTGTATCCCTGGGTGTCCCATTCGCTGGGGATTCCTTTGAGTAATGAAATCCCGCAGAAGAGCCTTAGCGGTTAAAGCCTTTACTATGTTAAAAATGGAGCAAAAATTTAAATGTGATAACTGGTTAACCCAAACACATCAAAAAAAAACTTTAAAGAGCAGCGTGTATTTGAACAGTCCACACGACTTACTTTCCTAATGTCGGGGTGGAGCGGTCATGAACCTCTATTATATGTCAAGTTTAAAGAAATGACCAACCTACGGGAAGTATTTCCCAGTAAAGTTGTGGCTGCCCCTTCACTCATAGGGCGAAAGAAGGAGATGCCCCTCAAAAAGGATTTAGAGAAGCTTTTCGTATTTCCCCTTATTTTTTGCTTTTCGTTCTGTTCCAATTTTTAACTGTGATCGAAGAGCTTTGCGTAATCCCAGAATTTATCGGCACCTATAAATATCATTAATCTTAGTTATTACATTAAAAATTACACTACTAAGTACTTGAATTAGTGCGTAACGAAAGAAATTAACTTTGAAAACTTATAAATTATACTACTGTGTGCACAATGTAGAGATGCTCAGGACTACTTAGAGCATCTCCAGAAGTTGGGTGTGGGTTGGGTCTTCCTGGCCCATAAGTCAGACCCAAAAAAACCCAACCCAGAATCTAGTCTCCCAATAGTTGGGTGTGGGTTACGCTAACGTGGTGGAAGTTTATTTCTCGGCCGGACCTCGAAACGGCACTGCAACTCTGAATTTCCCCCAAAATTTTAGAACATCATGAAAATCAACACATTTTTCATGTAAATATTGAAACCCAACGCCACAAATAAAAAAACAATCAACCTCATATCGCACAATCACAAAATTTCTCACGAAACATAGAGGCAAAGTTTACATAATATCAAGATAATTCACCCATAACTCCTTCAGCTACAATCTGTAAGTTATAAGATGTGAGCAAAACTAGAAAAAAAAACATAGGGAAATAGGGGAAAACAGAGCATGGGAATACCTGAGTTGTAGAAGGGGATTTGTGAATTGTACAAACCGGGGTTTGTTGTTTATCATTCATGATTGATATGAAGATCAAAATAACATCTGGGTGTAAGTACAAATCAAAATAGCTTAACTTGGACTTTTTGGAGACAAACAGATAGTTTGAAAGATAGAAGGTGTTGTTACTTGTACCAAGCTTTGATTCATGCCAAGAGAAAGAGAATGAGATTTGAAAATCTAAAGTTGAAATAATCAAAAATTGAAAGATTTTTAGGGATTCGAAATTGAGAATTGTGAAAGGTGGAGTCTGTGTAGGGTGAAGGAAATGGAGGAGATGAGATGGAACATGCAAGCCATGAATGAGAGAAAGAGATTTCTTTACTAAATGAAATTAACTTATTAGTTTGGCAGACTTCCTTTCTCCACGCGGTAAATCTGGGCAGTAATCAAAATTACGTCAAACTCATTTATTTATTTTTAGCATGAGTTCCCCACACTCAGTTAAGTTCTGATAACACCGGCTAAGCAACCCACATCCGTTTTTTGTACTGCTGGAAGGCTGAGAGTTTGAGCATAGAGTGTGAGCCTACAAAGCAAGCCCAACCACACTCAAAAAGGAATTGTTCTATGTACGGTCGAAGATGAAACTAGCCACTTCTTCGAACATATGTTTGTCCTCCCTCTTCTCTACGTACGGGTCGAAGATGATCTAAAACTGAAATTACAGATATATTAGGTAGTTAAATAAATACAGTGCAATAAATTGTTGAATTTTGAAGAGTTCGACAATAAATTGCCGAATTCTCACACAATACGATAATTTATTGTCGATCTCTTTCAAAATTTGACAATAAATTGTCGAATTTTAGACAATTCGATAATTTAGTATCGAATTCTATGTTGTCGATAAAAAAAGAATTATAAATAGGATTATACCTGATTATGACAGCGAGAGTACGTTGTTGACCGTGAATTCGACAAAGGTACCACGGTGACTGAGTGAGCTCAGTGGATAGCGAGAGAAAGAGTGACTGAGAGAGAGAGATAGAGCGACTGAGTGAGTGAGTGAGTGAGTTCGACGAGTAAGAGAGAGAGTGAGAGTTTTTTTTTGTATTTGTATTTTTTTTGGCCACGTGGGAGAGAGTAAGAGTTGAGTGGGAGAGAAGGAGAGTTGAGTGGGCAGATGAGTTGGAGGATTGAGTGGAGAAGAGAGAGTGTAGCATAAAGAGAGTATAGGGGGAATCCTCCCTCATATATATATATATACACTAATCTAATAACTGAGTAGCTACTGACCTAGAAATACCATTAAGTTTTACATCAAAAAATTTAGACCACTAATTCATTACGACTAACTACACTAGTACTTTCCACTTACACCTACTAGGTGCAGCAAAAGACCATTAAATATGCATAGCATGGCAAACATCACTAGTTAATGCCATATCACAGTTGAGGCAGAGTTTAGTAAAGTAATCTATGCTTCCTTGCAATCAACCATAGTGTCATATATGATCTCTCTATAATGTTATTGCAGCAAGAAAAAGAATTTGTTTTTTGTTTTTTTAATAACTACAAATTAATAAATTAATAAATCAATAAAGTACAAAGGAAAAACTTAATTTTTAATAAACCGTTGCCTCCCTGACAACCACGTCAATTTTGATATGAGAAGAATTCCGTCTTTAAATACCCCCCTCAAAAATACGGGTGTCGTAATATAATAAGGGCAAGTTGGAGCGGAATCCACGATGAGTAAACGTATTAAAAATCTAATTTCCTAATTAACTAATAAACGAAGTCTAAACTAATTTTCTAAAAAGGTTTTTGGTTGAAACTTGAATCTAAACTAAACTATAGTACGAACTTGGCTTCAATTCAAAAAAAGGAAACCTGGGATTTGAACCTACTCCGACATAGTTTACTAAAGTAATATTTATATAATAAAATTTATCCGCTCGTAATAGTCGTGGTTAGGTCTATTCGGGTCTAGAATCTAGGGTTTGTAGCTAAAACCCTATATAAGAACTTAATCGTTCTTGGACAATCGGATCTAGGTCACTTCCTCCATGGCAAGGCAGAGTGTCTAAGTTCCTAATGATCTAGTAATCTCTTTGAATGCGGAAACCACCAAATATGGCTAATTTGGCATCTCCTTCATCTTCATAATAGATCGGGGTTGCCATGGCTAGATCAACTCTTCCTCACTACAAACCAGAGTATTGTAGAAAAAAATACTAGATCTATTCGATTATATAAATACTACAATTAGCTCACAATCGCAGGAGGGTCGACCCTTAGCCTAAGTTAAAGAAACTAGCTCACCATTAATGGTTATCGATCATAGTTTAATTCTAAGATCATCTCTTAAAGTGCCTCACTGAATTGCTTTCCAAGGTGCCACGTAGGATTTTCGAGCTCCAACATCACCTTACTGACTTGGTTTTTCAACTCAAAAAACAAGGTTGAGTCTTGCTTTTCAAGGTTCAACCTTACTTTCTAGCGTCACGA
Source organism: Kingdonia uniflora (assembly GCA_014058105.1). NCBI lineage: Eukaryota > Viridiplantae > Streptophyta > Magnoliopsida > Ranunculales > Circaeasteraceae > Kingdonia > Kingdonia uniflora. The sequence goes on along the minus strand of JACGCM010002331.1, from coordinate 372,250 downwards.
TCGGGCACCCAAGTGATGGGCGTCTGCTTATTTTCTAATCAGCCACCTAAGCTTTGGGAGCCTAATTAATTTTTTCACAAAAAATTTAAATCGGGCGCCTAAGACTTTGACGCCCAATTGTTTTTACAAAAAAAAAATCAAATCAGGCACCTAATAGTTTAGAAGCCTGATAAAAAATATATATATTATATTTTCAATAAAATAAAATAAAACGGGCACCAAATAGTTCGACGTCTGTTAAAAAAAATAAGTGAGGTACTGTTGGAAGAAATAGAAACTTGCTCACTTGGATTTGATTTTTTTTCAACCAAGTGAGTGAGACACTTTAGGAGATACTCTAAGAGCATAAAATAAATAAATGAGAGAGATAGATAGACTACTAAAAAACTCAAGTTTTATTTTGTTCTAAAACTGAGATGAAAAATACATAGAATTTTTCACCTATTTATAGGAGATATGAGATACTTGTTTACATTTCTGAAACTCTATCTCTAAGTAAAGATAAACCCTATCTCAAATAAATCATATCTCATTTATACTTTATCTTATATCTAGATAATTCTTCTCAAGCTAATCATTATAGAGTCTTTCATCATCTTCATTCCATGGAGTACATCTACAAGTACATTGAATGTAGACATCTTCCTTGTACCTGGGACTGTTGGATAAGCTTCAGCTCTTTATACCTTTTATCAGCTGTTTTTTTCTACTTATTAGATCCAACAGTGATAAGTGCCTGAAAATAAGAAAATGCTACTAATATTAGAAAATAATAAATCGGGATTAACAAAATGATATTTTTAGGCGTATTAATCTTACGTATTTCTACGTCTATCAGGGTCCCTTAAGTGTCCTATTTTTTAGTGTTCACGAATCCTCTATCTTCTTTACTAATGCTTAAGAAAAAGTATTCTTGAGCTAGAAAATCCCTTGAGAGATGAGTAGTTCACAATAAGTTTTTATAGGGTGTTCCAAATGTGAGTGTCACGAATATGCTTAAGAAAAAGTATCCTTGAGCTAGGAAATCCCTCTTACTACAACAAAACTGTGATTGTAACTTTACTTCAATTATTTACCATGGTAAAGTTTTGAAAATCAACATTAACATAAAGTAAACCCAATTTCTAACCTGAAATGCAGACATTAGAAAAAGGAGTAAATTTGAGTAAACCCCCCATACGTGTACACCATATTGACATTGGCCCCCACATTCGCTAAAACTAGCCTTTACCCCGTATTCTCGCCTGAGCAGTCAGTCCACCCTTGTTGACTGGCATTGACTCTGATTGACTAAAGTCATTTTTTTGAAAAACCCAGTAATACCCTTTTGTCAATTAACGAAATATAGTCGTTGAACGAACGATTACGTCTCTTCTCTCAACTTTTCTTCTTCTCTCTTCTTCTCTTCTTCTCTTCTTCTCTTTGCTTCTCTTCTTTTATCTTCTAGCACTCTTCTTTTCTCTACGCGCGTTGATTATCTTATTCTTCCCTCTAGTTTTGGTTTGAAGTTAGGGTTCCAAAGCATATAATGAAGAATTGAGAAATAGGAGATGGAAAACATCAATTTCCCACCAATGTGGAGGTAATACTCCTATAAACTCCGTTAATTTAAAGAAAAACACTTCAATTTGATTATTGCAATAAGTTTTTTTGGCTAATGTTCATAGTGGGGTTAGGAGACGAATTGCAGATGAAAATGTGGGGGGTTTAAGCTAATAAGTATTTTTGGCTTTTTATTTAAACAGCTATGCCCAATGTGTAATCAAGCTGGACATAATGTTAGTTCTTGCCCATGGATTTATTCAAAGTGCAAAGTAAACAATTGCAATGGCATTAGGAGGCTGCTTACATCTAGAACCCAGAGTAACCCAAATAGCAAAATTCCTCTCATGTCAATTCGCACACCCTAATTCATTTTAGTGGCTATCTGATGCTATTAATGAGTTTGAAAATCTAACTAGTTCATCTAGCCTTGCAGGATTCTATGGATGTAGGGGGTTGAACCACTGGGTAAGAGAGCACCCATGGACACTGTCAAATTGTAAAAGGTTTGGGTGCAATGATGTGATGAAGCTATTTACATCCACTAAAGAAAGTTCATATGGTTTAAAGTTCTTAAAATGCCAGAATGTCCAATGTGGGAAATTTATGTGGTTGAAGGATGCCATTGATGCTGATGAGAAGGTAAAGGAAGATGAAAGGAAGAATGTGGTACAAAATGTGAAAATTACAGTTGAGATGAACATAGATGATTTCATTAGGGATTTTAAGGGAAAGACTATCTTATAGGGTAATATTGGCTTGTGTATCACTTTAACAAAAAGATTGCATATCTTGGAGACGTGTGTAGCTTGCTATTTTCAAGTAATGTGAAATATTTGCTTTATTTACCTCTTTAATCCTCAAGGTGCTCTATATTTAAATGGTCTCTAATGAAAAACCCTGCACAATAAAGAAAAAAAGAAGAAGTTACTTGAGTACTATAAGCATTGTACTGCACTGCACCATTTAACTGGATAATGTTTAAGTTAAACTGGAGAATTAGGGTAAACACTGAATTGCACCATAAACAATAAGCTCACATTTTTTTTAACTAGAAAATAAACTACACAGCCATGCATAAGCACACAAAGACAGAACAAACAAAAGAAAAAAAAATATTTCAGAGAAAATTTGATACACTATTAGCATCACATTCACAAAAAGGAAAGAAAAAATGTAGCCTTGAGAAAACTGAGAAAACTACTCAGACACACCATCCAGCCATACACCCCCATTATCATCATTATCATCATCATCATCACTTCCTTCATCATCATCTCCTGCTTCCCAGCCATCACCACCATCATCATCACTTCCTTCATCCTCATCAGAGCCATCCTTCTTTCCCCCATTTATTTTAGGATCATCATCTTCCTCCTCCTGCTCAGTGTCACTTTCAGACTCATCAAAAGCATCATCAGCACCTCCAGACACATCATCTTCTTCCTCTTCTTCATCACTAGCTATAAACCTAGTGGCTTTGGGGGAGTTGCATCCTTCACCATACATCTTTTCCTCATCTGAGTCTATTACAGCTTTTCTTTTGATCTTAAGAATGTAGAAGTGAATGTGTTTAGGGTTGTAATGAGGGCAGTTATAGATAAAAGCTAACTACTTGGGGGGTTAAAAAACATTAACTTCTAAATCTTCCAAAAAAAAATAGTCAATATAAGGTGGTTAGAGGCTGAATATCTGCTTGGATTCCATACATCATAATACATATTTGCACTATAGTCCATAACTGCATTCACATTACCAGAGTGACCATTATCATCCTGAAAAATAAATAGTAGGGGAAGGGGACTTTATCAGAGTGGCCATTACTATCCTGAAAAATAAATAGTAGGGGAATGGGACTTTACCAGAGTGTCCATTATCATCCTGAAAAATAAGCAGCACATTCACAGTACCAGACCACATTCACATTACCATAGTGCATATACACTTCTATACCAAACCATATTCAACATACATAAATCATAAATATAGAGATTCACCAATATATCATAGTATATATTCTAAAAAAAATGCATATATATGCCAGAATTCTCAACATCCATTATTACATGGGTTAACATTTTCAAAAGTTCCATTTGTGGACATATATATGCCCGAATTCTCTCAGAATTCTCAAAAATGTAAAACTATTGCTCTGCACAATCAATAGAATTCTAAGATCTTACATTGAATCTACACATACTCACAGAATTCTCAAAAATGACTGTGGAGTCTACTAGCTTATATTAGCCATTTATCCTTTGCATGTATGAACACCTTCTTGTAAGGGTTTACATTCTTTGAAGCCTAAGTAATCCCTGAACCTTGACTTGGTTGATAAAGCCTTGGATTCTTGGATCCTCATGCAGCTCTACCCCTTGTTAATCTACCTCTAGCATTGTTTGTACTTTGTTGACTAGCTTGAGTATGAACTCTTGCAGCTCCACCCCCTGTTAATCCACCTCTAGCATTATTGATCCCACCTCAAGGATTGCTTTTACTTTGTCGTCTAGCTCTTGTAGCTCTACCACCTGCAGCACTACCTCTTGCAGCACCACCTCTTGTTCCTCTACCTCTCATTCCAACTCCAACTCCAACTCCAATGCCAACTCCAACTCTAGTTGGAGGGTTTCTTCTTGGTCTGGACCCTCTAGATCTACCTCCTCTTCAATCAGTTCTAGTAGTTGGTCGTAAATTTCTAGGTCTTGGTACAACTGGTGGCCCATTGCATGTTTTTTTGTTATGGCCAAAAAACCTATACTACCCACATTTTTTGTTGTTGTTGAGTTGTATTCTCATCTGCACTCTTCATTCTAGCCTTTCTATGTCTACCAGTTCCTCTTTCTAGTGGTAGGGGTAGCATATCACTGTTGGGCTACAAAACACACAAGTATATGTGAGGTATCAATGAAACTTTCAAAATAAGGATGCAACTAGTTATGATATTTACTAACTTACCTTTTCCCACATTGATGGATCACTTATAGGTATCACACTCCCTTTATAAGATCTTCTATATGCAGCCACCATATGATATTCACTACAAAACCTGCAAGTTAGAGAATAAAAGAAAATTAAGTTACATCAATGGGGAAAAAACATAACAATCCCAAGAATAATACACTTACCCCACCCAGTCCATTCTCATCTCCATTATGATACACAAGGCATACACACATGGTAAACCTGAAATCTGCCATTCATAACAATCACAAGTTTTCCCTACAAGATCAACTCTCCATTTCTTACCATCTTTTTGAAATTATCACCCACTTATTTGCATTAGCACCTTGGGGTGTATAATGATTGCAGTACTTCTTCGTCTCCTCAATGTGTATTTTAGCTCTTGGTATCACAGAATTTACATTCCAATTTTCTGCCTTTTTCCTTCTATCATAGGTTAACTTCATCATCATCAGGTTCATACCTTCTATAAACTTGTGAAGTGGTTTATCCCTCAACTTGATGATCCAGTTGTTATAAGACTCAGAGAAGTTATTGGTGATATGCTCACATTTTGCAGTTGAGTCAAAATATGACCTATGCCAATATTCTGCAGGTTCCCTATCTAACTATGCCTTAGCATCAGGCTGATCTCTTTCAAGTTGATCTAAAAATATTTTTTTGTTAGTTTTTAAAAATGCCTTTGTTGTACCCAACATAACCTCTCAAGATATAAACCCCTAAATTCCTTCTTGAAATTCTTCCACATGTGCCTGAAACAAAACCTATGGTTTTGTTGAGGGAAAATCTGTTGACAACAAAAAATAAAAAAATAAAATCATTAGATATTAAACCCTAACTTAAAAAATAAATATAATTCAAACTTTGAATAATGATACAAGTATAAACCTGAGAAACTAATTCCACTAATCCCTTCTGTCTATCTGAGATTAAAGTTAGCTTACTTGAATGCATAGTTAGAAATGGAGCTAACATCTCCAAAAAGGTAGTCCATGTCTCAGTACATTCAGATCTATACAAGTAAAAAGCCACTGGAAACAATCCATTATTTCCATCCAGACTCACAATTGCTAAGCATTGTCCACCATATTTACCTTTCAGAAATCATCCATCAAGACCTACTATAGGTCTACACCCTTGCACAAATCCATCAAGGGATGCCTTAAATGTTATATAAGTACCAATCCATATTTTGGTGTGGGGGTCACAACCACATTTTGCTATACTTCCTGGATTTGATAAGAGTACTTGTCTACACAGCTCTTGCATGATACTATATCCTTCATCAAAACAACCAATTATCCTCTCAACACAAATTGTTTTAGCATTCCAAGCAATATAATAACTGATGTTAACCCAATATGCCCTCCTTATTCTAGTTATAATGTCAGCTGGTGTAACTATCTTCACATCCCTCACCATCTCCTCACAATCATTGGCTACCCATTGAGCATTAGCTAATCTATTTCCATAATCAAGCTTGCCTGAACAACTGTGATCAAAATTTCCCCCTCTCAGAATCATAATATGCCCATCATTAGTCCTCCTAACATACACATACCAACTGCATTTTTCTTCTTCACACTTAAAACCTTAATTTGTAAGACTTATTTTTAACAAAAAAATACAAAAACTTCCTCAGATACTTTCTAGCTTCATCTATTGTAGGCCACTCCATCCCCAATACTAACTTGTCATAACCACTTTGGGGTCGTTTCTTATAAGCTTCTTCTTCCTCTACTTGAAATATGTTTTCAGATTCTCTGATCAATTCTTCAAACTCACCACATCTCTTAACGTCTTCTACAATGGGTATGTCATCCCCATCCTGTGAGCTATAAGTATTATAATACCCTGATTCAGCATCTAAACTGTCCACATTTAATTGAGCAAATTGAATTTAATCCTCAACCATCTGTACAATGTTTTTATTATCATTTTCTTCATCAATCTCCATATTGTTTGCATCACCATTCATGTCATCACCATGCATAGCATCACCATGCATAACATCACCAATTATAGGTTCCCCATCCCCAGTGTTACTGCTTACATCACCATCCATGTCATCCCCACTAAGACATACTTTATAATTACCCAATAAATTTGAGTACTCTTGTAGCCCTTCTTCCCATAGAGGAACCTCAGCGTGCCCCTCTACTTCTTGAACTTCATCATCATCATCACTAATATAGAAGACAGGCAAGTCATCTAGTTTCTCCTTAGAAAGTTTACTTGGCCTCACCCTTTTCTTTTTTGGCTTAATAGGCATCTGCTAGCTCTTCCTTTTGGTCTATTTAGAGGGTGATTTCCTAGTTGCTTTCCTAGTTTTATTCTTAGTTGTTTGAGTGACATTTTCTACATTTAGGGATACATTCACATTACCCTCACATTGTGTCACTTTGTCCACCTCTTGTGACACATGCACATTACCCCTACCTTGTGTCACTTTCTCCACCTCTTGTGACACATAGACATTCCCTATAGTTTGTGTCACATTCCTCACAGTTTGTACCACATTCACAGTCACCTTTGATACTATCTTCTTAGCCCTTATTTTCCTTATAGTCTTCTTGGCCACATTCACATTAACCTTAGATGTACTTTCTAAGCATTGTGTTGGCCCAACTACTACTGAAGTACTCACAAATATGTGTATTGTACCCTCAGGGTCAACATCACTCTCAACCCATAAATTTAACAAGTCTTTATCTGAGTTGATATAACCATGTTTACCATTCCTAAGGCATTTTAAATCAATCACAGACTCAACAGGACAAAATTTTCTACCAATATTTTGATCAATAGTATTAGACACATAATCTAATAGGTCCAGGTGGCATAAATATTCCCCATCAACACTTTTAAGTGTGTCATTCCTTCCCCCCCCCCCCCTATATAATCAAAAGTTGAATACTCCTTAACCAATTCCGTACACCAATGCCCATTAAAATGTATAGTTACATCTTTAACTGGCATCTCTCCACTGGATAAACATAAAAATTACAGAATGTAAGACATTAATCAAAGATTTACAGAATGTATCAAATTAGAGATAAACCCTAAATATGAAATGCTTAATTGAACCCTAATTTACAGATTAACCCTAAATTGAACCTTCGTAGAAACTCTAATTCGCGAGTAAGAAAGAAAGAGAAAGAGAGAAGCATTAAATTAGATAGAGAAAGAAAGCATCATAGAGAGATTTAAACCTGGTCTATGATGTATTCACCATTGCAGCCGTAACTCTTCTTCTACTCTTCTTTAATGTTCTTCAACTCTTCTTCATTGAATAAGAGAAAGCATCAGAGAGAGAAAATGTTGTCTGAAGAGTGAGTTAAAGAGGTAATAATGTTGTCTGAAGACAGTTAGGTGAGTTAAAGAGTGAAAACTCATGCCAAACGTGTATTTAGTATAAGGGTATAAATGCACTTTCATTGAGTCAATCGGAGTCAATGCCAGTCAACAAGGGTGAACTGACTGTTCAGGAGAAAATAAGGGGTAAAGGCTAGTTTTGGCGAATGTGGGGGCCAATGTCAATATGGTGTACACGTATGGGGGGTTTACTTAAATTTACTCTTATCAAAAGTGACAACAACACTCAAGATTAAAAGACTAGTAAACAAAACTCACTCCGATATCCCTGCCACATGTAAAGATCACAAAAGACTCCCATCACATACACACTTTTCCTATATGACAAGGTGGGAATAAAGCTTGAGAGTAAGAGTAAGTAAGTGACTATAGTGATTATGTTTCTGTCATCAGCCTGCTCTCACACCAACAAATATTTTCAAGTCCTGACATATATTGCTAAGCTTTCTTTTTCTTTTGTCTCTGCATGTATTTGTTGTTGTTGTTAAATAGTAAAGGCCTCAGAAGAGCAAGGTCTCTCTCACACAAACAATGATAAAATAGGCCTGGAGGCGTGCCTCTAGACGTCATAATCTCCCTCTTTTAATCTTTTCTGTAATCTTCTGACCTAAAGCTAAAAACACAACCAACTTTCTCTTTTGTTTATTTGCACAGAATTAGCTTTTAGCCTTATTTGATTTGTCATGCTTCTTTTTTTACCAGCATTGTTTGAGTATAGTCTATTCTCATTGGGAGAAGATTCCCCTACACACCATTTTCCCTACACACCTCCTACACTCTCTCCACACCACACACCAATCTGACGTCCTCTTACTCAACTCACTCAACTCGTCACTCACTCACTCCACTTAATCACTCTCTCTCAAAACCTCTCACTCCAAAATTCAAATTTTATACTCTCTCTCTCCGGGTTTCCCACCACTCAATCACTCAGGCTCTCTCTTAATCTCTTTCAATCTAAAATTGAAATTTACATTGAACATTTACTCTCTCTCTATTTAACTGCGGTTAAGGTATGATTTTTTCTCAGTTTATGTCATATGGCAAAAGTTTGTGAATGTGATGTTGAAACTGTGGTACAGAGGTAATTTGTGTAAGGGAATTGATTTTGCTTCATTTAACAGGCTAGTGAACGGCATCCCAACATCTACTGATAAGCCTAACATCCCAACATCAACCAACAGGTAAGTGGTGTGCAAATTTCTTCTCAATAAATTTCTTCTCTACATAGTCTACATGTTATTGTCGAAATTGAATAAGTCCACAATAATTAAGGACTAAATTATTGCAAACCCATTGCATCGACAAAATTATTGTCGAATAAATATGAAATCGACAATAATATTGTCGAGAACCCAATAAATCGACAATTTTATGTTGATTTAGAGGTTTGTCGACAATAGTATTGTCGACAACTCCAAAAATCAACATAAAATTGTCGACTTAGAGGGTTCTCGACAGTATTATTGTCGAAAACCCTCTAAATCGACATAAAATTATTCAGTAAAACCTATTTATGTTACAGATATGGGGTTTATTGAATGGGTGTGTAATTTATTCCATGGGTGTTTTTTCGGGGAACATAATGGCTACGATAATGAAGTAATTCCACTTGTCTCCCCCCGTAATGAAGAGGTTGATGACCTATTTTGATCCCAAGTAATATTACATATAGAAGCATTAAAAGCCACAGAACGAGAAAGGCAAGCACAAATAGATTTGTAGAAGAGCTAGAACCTACCAAGAATGATCTTCTGAAGAATTTTATTTAAGGAAATATGTTTGGGATTGGGGACCTATAGACTGTACTTAATGATGTTGGGTTTATTAGTGGGGATCCCTTGTTAGTGTAGTGTCTGTTTTAAACAATCTAATGACATATATGATGTACAACTGTGACCCAAAATCCTATGTAATTAAAGTTGTTGTTATGTAAAGTAGTGTTTTTCATATATTTATTTGTGGTTACTTGCCTGTCACTTTTGATTCCATATGTTCGTTTGACTGTATGGATGTATAATGAGATTGCATTCAATAATTCCACTTATATGATAGGATAATAATATGGAAGATTTGGTTGAACCAGAGTGGTCGAAGGTAATCGGAGATGAATTACCAGCAAGGGCTACCAACGAACGTATGTCGGGTGTGGGTTCCGGGACACCTGATTGTACCATTGATTCTTTGTTTATGGATACGCCGTATGAAGGACAAACTTTTGATACAATGGGTGACGCAAGTTCCTTTTATGAGCATTATGGAAGGAAACAAGGGTTTTCCATAAACAAGCGCAATTCTAAAAAACGACCAAGATCTGAAGAGATAGGACGAGTAACATTTACTTGTGTGAGCAACGGTTTGCCAAAGAAAAATAAAACTTCTGATACAAGTGAACAAGATGGGAAGAAACGATCTTCTTATCAATGCGGGTGTAAGGCTACTTTGAACATCAATTGGAGAAAAAAAACTTGGTAAATTTGTTGTTACCACTTTCTCATATGTGCATAACCACCAGCTTGTATCACCTCGCAGCCACCATCGCATGAAGACTAATCATTTCTTTCCTGAAGCTGTAAAAAACCTAACTGAGAATTTTGAGTTACACAACATCTCAGTAAGAAAGGTGTTTGCTCTATTCCCAGACAAGAGCTTCAACAAACGTGATTGTTACAACCACAAAACCAAATTTAATCAGGAACGTCTATCGAGTGGTGATGCACAAACCGCATTGGATTGGTTCATGAAAAAGAAACTAGAAGATCCTATTTTCTACTTTGACATTCAGCTCGATGATGATGACAGAGCACTTAATTTTTTTTTGATAGATGGCCGATCCCGCGTATAAGGCTTTTGGGGATGTGGTGACTTTGGAAACCACGTATAGGATAAACGTTTATAAGATGCCATTTGCTTCATTTGCGGGAATAAACAACTACTACCAAACAATCCAACACGGATGTGTTTTATTGAGGAATGAGCAAGAGACCACCTTTACTTGGTTATTCCATACATGGCTAAAAACAATGGGCAATAAACACCCGACAGCCATTATCACTGACCAAGACGCTGTAATAGGTGGTGTCATTCCTAAGGTTAGTCACAGTATTATTATTATAGGAATTGCCAAGTTAATTGTCGAAGTCGACAATAATATTATCGAAAATCATGAAATCGATAATTGTTATTGCCGAAAATCATGACCTCGACAATTAAATTGTCTAGTTCGACAATAAGCTTGAATGAAATCATGAAATCGATAATTTTTATCAGATGTCATCCCAACCCACCAATACTTCGAGCTATCGGCAATAATATTTTCAAACCTCTTCAATTTGCTAATCTTGTTGTTTGCTTTGGGCCAGAAGATGGGTAAAAATGTCAGGGCCTCTTTGTTGCTGATGAAGATCACCACTTTCTCGTAATATGCTGCCAACAAATGGCCCATATACAAATATTCCACAAACACACCACTAAAGTTAAATGCCCATAACAAAGTATCATAACGTCTCTATCCCAAATCATTGTAAGCTACATCCAATGTTTGACTGAACACATTTTTCCAATAAGAGGGTTTCTTGGTCATCAAGGTACACAAGAACTGCTTCACATTTAAGAACTTCAATTGGCTCTGATATGCATATAAAGTAGCAACCCTAAACGATGTGTTCTCATCCCTTTCAACATCGCGTATATCCAGTTGGAACCAATTAAATGGTTGAAACAAAGTACATTTTAGTTTAGTTTTAACAACAATCTTGTTCAACCTGGATTTAATCATCTCGTTATACTCTCCCCCTTCTAAGGTGAAGTCATCCTGATATTCTCCTTTTGAACCCTCTTGAGCAATAGCTAAAAGTTTAGTAAACTGTCGACCTAGTTCCTCCCATGTCGGGTCCTCAGGATCTTGAAAATCTCCTTCCCTTCCTTCAATTGCACATTTTAGTGCAATACGCCACACTCCCTGCATCGCAAACACAACCACGAGAACGTAGTTAGAAATTAAAATAAAATAATTTAAAACCAAAGTACAACCGATGGATGACAAAGGTGTACACACCCACTCATTGTTGTCAGTTTGAAGATTGAATCTTAACCCCTCAGAAATCGTCAGTTTGGTTTCCTGAATAGTATAGGGCCCATTTTGAGAGACATTATTAATATTTGGTGAAAAGAAAATGTTGAAGTCACATGATAACTTTCAAGTCGGTTGGTTTCGTAAATATATTTGGCGTACCACCTGTCATGAGTAGCCTTCACATATCAAACATGGGCATAAACAGTTAAATCAAAGTACAAAAATGTGTCAGAGACAGAATCCTGAAATTGTCGACAATTAAGTTGACAGCCATTACTATCGACAATAATATTGTCGAGACCTACCAGGTTCGACAAAATAATTGTCGACATATACATTTTTCGACAATTTTGTAAATGGGAAAAGATTTTACCAATTTTTATATTGTCAATTATCAAAATTGTCGACAACCATTTCGACAATAATATGTTCAAATAAAAAAAACACAAACACAAACAATAATAGTTACTCATTTATAAAAAAATTGGAAAATATTTAAAAGGCACATATAAAAAAATCCAGTGATATAAAAAATCTCTTTTAACAAAAACTGAATTGTTCTCCAAAAATCTATTCACATAGAAACTCTCCTCTAAATCAACTTACATTACTATCTCTCTCACTCAACTTCCTCTGTGCTTGTTTGTACTTTACGATTAACTCATCGTACTTTTGCTTCCAATCTTCGGCTCCTACGACATTTGCCTCTGAGTGTGGAGCAAAATTTAGTTACATATAAAAAGAACGATAATCATGAAACAATTAATAAATGGCATATTGGCTTTAATGTACTATATTCACCTTCCTTTATATAATATTTCCTTCTTACCGCTAAGGGTTATGATTGCAGATTTACAACTCCGTCCATCAACTTCTCATTGATAGAAGCTAGCTTCTCACATTCGTCCACCTGCTATCAATCATAAATGAGTACTTCCCAATAAATGAATAATTGTTAATAAACATATTTGTCCTTCGCATTAATAGTAGGGACCTTCATAGTACTTACTTTCTTTTGTAATTGTACGTTCAAATCTGCAAGCGCCTTCTTCAATGAAGGAACATCTTCTGCCAACTTCTTATTGGTTTCTTTCAGCGAACTGCACTCCAAGTTCTGATAACAAACATGTATGGCATCTATGAACAACATAAAAAGGAGGGAATGCTAAAACATGGTGAACTCAGGGAAAACAAACTACGATTACCTTGTCATTCAACTTTTTTTCTGTTTCGCTGAAGTCTTTCTCGCATATCGAGTCCAGCACTTGCTTCATCTGAAGTTCGGCTTGCAAGTTGTCATTTGACTCTTTCAATCTTTCACATTCATCTGTCAGTATTTTGAAGGCAAATTAATTGAAGTGACTAACAGATTTTCATTGAGTATGGAGAAATTGTCGATTTTATAAGTAATCGATAATTAATTAGCATGATTATTGTCGAGTTTTTTAGTATCGACAATAAATGATTATAAATTGTCGATTATCCTTAGAATCAACAATAAATGATTATAAATTGTCGATTATCTTTAGAATCGACAAAAATTGATTATGATGCATTTGAACTTCAGTTAAAAATAACTTGAATTGAATGTGAGTACTAGTATGGCAATATTAGTTAAAAGCTGAGAAGAGTCTGTGCCTACCTTCAACTTGATAGCCTCAAGCAATTTTGACTCTGCCACCTCCTTCTTTAACTTCAAGTTGGAGATCTCCTCTTCCAAACGAGAGATGATATCTTTATTTTGGCCCTGAACCTATGAAAGAGTAGAAGCATATTAGAGGAAGAAGCAACAAATGTACTACTCCAAGGGGCAAACACTATAACAACAATACTCACATGTTCACGTTGCAAAAAACCACTACCAGCACCACCAACCCCAACAAGACTTCTAACACCACCACCACCACCACCACCATCGCTCAATATCCTCCCATCATCATTTTTGTCAAGATTAATAGTAGTAGGGCAAAGTTTTGTGAATGAAACTCCTTTGAACCATTCAAAGTATCCTTCAACACAGACAAGGGTTCCATCATGTACTTTTCTCCCCCTCGTTGTAATTAAAGAGTCTTTCAATTTCCCTCCAGAGAATAGATCTGCCCAATTGTACTTTGGTTTGTATGCGCATGGTTAAATAGCAAAGCACAAACCGCTAGTGTCGAGACAAATGGGATTCCTAGGCATATATTGCCTTTGGTTGAACTGGCGTTGTACTCTGTCTGGATAGTACCCCTCAATGTGTTCAGGACTACGAATAAAACCGGTAAAACTAGCAACTTTTTTAAACACATGTCTGTCTAATATCCTCTCCAAGTATGGGTCTTAGACGACCTACAACACGATAGAAAAGGCAAATTAATTTTTACAAATTTTCACTAAGTGTGATAACATTATTGTCGACAAAACGATGATCGATAATTAGTTATAATATCAATTGTCGATTATGCATATAATCGACAATAAATGAGTGATAAATTATCGATTTCCAAATTGCTCGACAATATATTACATACGAAATTGTCGAAAATCCTATAATGGACAATTACTGAATAATAAATTGTCGATAAGTTGTAATTTTTGACAATTTCAACTGAACTATGAATTCTTGACAATTTCCAACTATAAATAACTAGGAAATTAATATTATAATGGGGAATTAATCCAACAAAGTTAAAGGGAACTTGCATCCTCAAGCTTATAGTTGTCCAACGCTTCTCTAAATGTTTTCAAAACTTTTTCACCAGATCTATCGCTTGTCGTTCTACTCCAAGACCACCATGTACAGTACTCAGGAGCACAGGAATCATTTAGTTTTAGAATTCCAGGGAGTTTTGGAAAGTGCTCGAATATCCAGGACTGTAACAATTAAAAAACCTTCAATTACAACGTAAAGAAAGTAACAGACCATCAGCGAAACTAAAAAAAGTATGCATGCACTCACCTCTAGCAATGTAGTACAGCATGCATGAGCTTTAACATTCACTCTCAAAGAAGCGTTTAAGCTGTAATACAGGTGGGTCAAGGTCACAGCTCCCCATGACCATGTAATATCTGAGTTCTTGGACTCAAAGAAATTCATATACTTTGGCGACACATCAGTCCCTTTCTTGGAAGGGAAAAGAAAGGCTCTTAAAACATGCAACATGTATACTTTGGCAATTGCTCGAGAAGAAAATCTCGGGGGTTCAGATAAAGAAGATGCCTCTGTTGCTACATTTGTTCCAACCTTGGAGGCGAAGAAATCGACCATCTTCACCAGTGAAAGAGATATGCCAGCACCTCCAGCCTTGAGATCAAGGTAAACTTGATTGCTTTGATAAAAACTTGTCTGACATTAGTTGTTCCCCACTTCCCCTGAATAACTATCATATTACCGCCAACTCTCAACCCAATTAATCTCCACACATCTTCCAACATGATAGTAATCTCGCCCCATTTGAAATGAAAATTGTTAGTCTCTGGATGCTAACACTCGACGAAAGCTATAATCATTGTTGTGTTGTAGTATATGTATGAAATGGCTCCAATTCTGCCAATCCCTTGCAGTTCCACCAAACTTTGGACCTTCTCTACCTCCTTCCCAATATCCCAAGTAGGACTATGGTGAAACACCCGTAGACAGCCAGGGTCCTGTAAATACAATATAATATAATTTATTAATAAAATCATTGTCTAAATAAAAGATTGGAACATGGGAACATTGCAGGAATTTTGATGAAGACTAAAATAATTGGCTGCAAAAACATGGGATTACCTGTCCAAGACCTAGAGCTTTTGTTCTGTGTGTCTGGAAGCTCGTCAACAAACTGGTGTCCCTAGGACCATATTCGTCTGCCTCCGACTCACTTGAGTCATCGTTGTTGTCATCCTGGATACCTTCTTCGCCAGTGGTTCATGTACCCTGTTCTTGGTCTTCAACTGTAGGGTTTAGAAAAGGTTTATACTGCGGAGTATCGCTCGCAGGAGCTGCTGCATTGGGATAGAAATAATTTGTACTAGAAATAGATGCTTGCGAATCACCCCTACTTGTAGAAGGTCCTTCAACATCTTGGACTTCTTCAGGTGTCACTGCCACCTGAGGGACACTCCCACTTTCTTCTACACTAGTAGAATCAGTTCTTCTCCTTTTAGCAGGCACGTGAGGAGGTTGATTAAAATTTGGATGCGAGGGATCTTCTCGCTCTTCAATTAGCCTCTTTCGATACGAGACTGTTGGGCGTATCTTCTCTGAGACTTTCTGCTTTGGTGCCATCCTACATAAGAAACTCAAATTAAGTACTGAGAAACGCATTGAATCAGTTTAAACACAAAAATTGTCAATGTCAAAAATTGTCGACAACTCTAAAAAGCAACAATTAATTATTGCAATATTGTCGATAAGAGAAAAAATCGACAAATTAAACTAGAAATTGTCAATTTTATAAGTATCGACATATAAATTGTCAAACAACAATTGTATCGACAATATTAATTGTCGAGCAACACATGTATCGACAATACGTTCTGAAATTAACCAGATTCGACAATTATTTCCTCAAAATAATATTAATAATTGTCGATTAATCAGACATCGACAATTTTCCCTTCTTTTCACCTAACCTAGAGTGGGTAATTTGTCGAAGTTCTGCTTAAATCTTAAAATTTGGGGAAATTTGTCAAAAATTTGGTAAAAGAAACAAAAAAAAGGCGTAACGGATTGCGCGGGAAATCTTAAATAATTTTTTTTTCGGAATAGTCATCCTTTGAAGGGAATGCATTTGATTACCTTGTCAATCAAGATCATGTCTATGATGACAGTCCTCTGATTTATAGCTTCTAAATTTGGTGTATGATGACAGTACTCCGAGGTTTAGAATCACCGAAAGATAAAGAGTAAGTGAGAGAGAGAGAGTGACTGAGAGAGATATATTGATGGAGGGAGAGAGTGAATTTGGGCGAGTTGTCAGAGTGATTGAGTGGGGAGAAAGTTGATTGATAGAGAGAGACAGTCTGTGAGTGAAAGTGAGAGTGAGTTGCGGGAGTGAGTCACGGAGAGCAGGGCTTTTTTTCAAATTTATCCACGTCATACCATTTTTCCCTCTTATAAATAATTGAGTAAGAGGCCACGTTAGATTGGTGTGTGGTAAGGAGAGAGTGTAGGAGGTTTGTAGAGAAAATGGTATAGGGGAATCCTCTCCCATTATGTTTTGCTAAGATATGGAGATAAAAGCATGGGAGAGGATTCCCCTACACACCAATTTCACTACACACCTCCTACACTCTCTCCTAACCACACACCAATCTGACCTGGCATCTCACGTGGAATCTCACTCAACTCACTCACTCTACTCAATCACTCTCTCTCTCTCTCTCTAAGCCTCTCTCACTCCAAATTCAAATTTCATTATCTCTCTTCTGGCTTCCCTCCACTCAATCACTCAGTCTTTCTCAATCCAAAATTCAAATTCCTATTAAATTCTCATACTCTCTTTATCTACCTCTGGTTAAGGTATGATCATTTCTCAGTTTATGTCCTTGTTGGGAAACTGCATTTCCGTGAATGTGATGTCAAAACTGTGCTACAGAGGAAATCTGTGTAGGCATATTGATTATTTTGCTTGATTTAACAGGCTAGTGGACGGCATCCCAATATCTACCAACAAACACAACATCCCAACATCTACCAACAGGTGAGTGGTGTGCAAAATTCTCCCAATTTCTTCTCTATAAATTAAAAAAAAATCGTACAGTACATAGTCGACATGTTATTGTCGAAATGACGCATTACGACAATTTATGCATTGATCGATAATTTATGAAGTGCCAAAATTGTCAATTTATGCATTGGTCGATAATAAATTATAAATTTTTGCACTGATCAACAATTTATGAAGTGTCAAAATTGTCGATTTATACATAAATCGACAATTTATGAAGTGTTAAATTGTCGATCACCATGTTTTCGATAATATAGCTGTCGATTAATTGATTGAGTTGGTAATGAAGTCTAATTATGACATGTGTATATTTTAGGGAATGGGGAGCACGAGGAAGACCACATGGAAGAAGAGTTGTGTAATAAAATATCATAATACATCCTCAATGTCATGTAATAGTATTTATGGCTTATTAATGAAGGACATGTTGCCATCCATTTGAATGATCTAATGTAATAGTATTTATGTACAAAACAATTGCTTTTGTGATTAAATACTCTTGGTTGCGTTCTATTCTTTCCTGCCGCCCTTATTGTTACTTCTAAATCAATTTTTTGGTGTTTGCCTTATATAGATTGCAATTTAGCTATACTTGCCGAACATATTAAATTCTCGAAATGTCTACTAGTCGACAATTACTGTAGTGTATACCGTCGTTTATTTTGATGTGTAGCCTCACCTATTTATTTTCGAGTATACATCTATTCGACAATTTAATAGGTAATATTCGTTTTGGATGTGCATTAAAAAATTCTGAGTAGTACTCTAATTAACAATTGCTTGGCTACAATATTTGAACTTTGGAGTGACTATTAATCTAGAAATTGTTGACTACCATTGAATCGGCAATTCGTATATCAATTGATTTATATTGCAAACTTATGAAGATTATTGATGCTCAATCTGAGTCGACAATTACACATACTATATCAATCCATATTCATGGCATAGTAGTCATCAAATATGAAATTTGAAGCAATTTTTTTTACAAAGGTAGCACAGTTGAAAAATATAATGGGTCCATTAATAGGGCAGCCATAATAATTAATTATATAATATTACATTGAGGATGCATTATGATATTTCATTACACAACTCTTCTTTCATGTGGTATTCCTTCTGCTCTTCATTTTTTGCTCCTCATTCCCTGAAATATACACATGTCATAATTAGACTTCATTATCAACTCAATCAATTAATCGACAGTTATATTATCGAAAACATGGTGATCGACAATTTTGACACCTCATAAATTGCCGATCAATGCATAAATTGACAATTTATTGTCGAGTAGTGAATATATTTTTAAAAGAATCGAGAATAATGTGTCGTTATTGGCAGTCATCGAGATAAAAACACATAGTTATATTATCGAAAACATGGTGATCGACATTACTGCCTACCGTCATATTGTCGATATTGATGGGCATTGACAAATGAGTTGTTGGTGAAAGCATTTCATACTAAAAAAACACTAACAAAATTGTAACACAATAATTCAACATTAATTACCAACAAAAGTTACACCCTACTAACCTGTTTGTATTTGTTCTTGAAGGCGTTCTTCAAGGTCACTAATCGTTCTGAAAAAGGGATGAAACGCAGATCCGAGAAAGAGTTTTGAAGAAAGAGAGAAAAAGAAAGAGTGAGAGAATAATTTGAGAGGGCAGACGATTTGAGATGGATTCACCACTAACGGAACTTTAGCCGGTGATCGCTCACCTTTTGTTGTGGTTGAGAGAAAGAGAGAGAAAGAGAGAAAGTTAGAGTTGAGGGAGAGAGAGTGACTGATTTGAGAGGGTAGAGTACAACAGAGGAGAGATGTCACAATTTGAATTTCTTCCACGTCATTCATTTTCGCCACATCATCCCATTTTCCCTCTTAAAAATATCACAGTTGTGTGGTGAGGAATGAGTGTAGCATGAGTGTAGCAAAAATGGTGTGTAGGCGAATCCCTCCCCATTCTCATAACCTAACATGTACAAAAAAAAATTTGCTTCATCACTTCAGTATGTGTTTGGAATCACCACATATATGTTTTGACATACTGGGATGATGATGTTTTAATAAGGGGCCACTCGCAATGATTTATCCTAACTTACTTGGCATGTGAGTTGACGCGAGTCTTATGTACTCAGGGATTAGTTTGGCAAATGGTGATGAATTATGACTCTAGGATTTACCCTGGTTTACCAAAAAAAGATAATGATGTTTTGAAGCCGGATAGAGCTAAAAGAACCGAAGAAAATAGAGAAAATGGTACGGTGGGAGTACCCTAGCACCAAAACCATTAAAGTTTCCCAGTCCTAACCGGTCCCGTTGGTCAATATACTTTGAAACATTAAATAACTAGGACGACTCCTTCATGACAAAGTTGAGGAACGTCCATAATTAAACTACTTTTTTTTTTTCTTTCAAATATGGCTCACCATTTTGCGAGTTTCCTGCTCTTGGGGCCACCGAAAATCATAGCTTCAGCCCTGCAGATGGAAAAGTCAACGTTTGAACTAATTGTTGATGCCTTCAGTGACCTAATTATTTTTCAGTTGCTTGCAATAGAGTACAAAACAATGTGAACACAAACTCAAGAACAAATACAGATACAGATAGAGGAAGGATTACTCTATGGTGAGCCCTACAAGTTCAAGTTACTCGTGAGACATGATAATACATAATGCAATAAGTGATGGGGTTTTCTTATATCTTATAATGGAAAGAGATGTCAATGGTGGAAATGTAAATAAATTTTTGAGTTAGCAATGAGTATAAGCACATAGTTTATCCGGCACAATGATGATAAAATGCCACTAAGCTAATCCCTACCCGCCAGGTTCTTTGAGTAGATTCTAGGGACCACGCCCCCAACGTTCTGGGATCAACTCAACACCCATACGGCGGCCACCCATCAAAACCTAATGGAGCACAAACCCTAACGGATTATGTGTAAAAATATTAAACTTATGAACCTGAAAAAATAGTTTTCCTTCTTAATTGAGCAACAACAATTTTCAGTTTCGTAAACAGCAGCAATAACTCTGGTAGTGAATAACAGTGACTGAGTTGTACAACAACAGTAACTACGGGATGAGTTGCAGTAATGGTAACTACAAAATCAGTTCTGTTTTCTGGTTTGCAGTGTCAGGAAATAGCAGCAGGAAGTAACAGTTTCAGTAGCAGAAGAACTCAGTTATCACAACCACAACAGTTGGTGAACTCCGGTAATGAACAACAGCAATTGCACTGTTTGTACTTCGGGCAAACAGCAGCAGTAAACAAAAGGTAACAAGTCAGTTTCAGGTCTGAATTTGAGGTAGCAACAGCTGTACAGCAGGTCTGAATTTGAGGTAGTTTCTATTGTAAATAGTAAGTAAACTCCGGCAAACAGTAGCAAATACAGGCGGCAGTCACAGTAGCAAGAAAGAGCAATTTGTTCTCCGACAAATAGCAGCAAGAGAAGGCAGTTTCAGTTTCAGTAGCAAGAAACAACACCGGTAACAACGCCTGTAACAAAAGAGAAAGAACAATAGAATTGCGATTGCTCGAGGCGTGGAACACACTCTCTTTAAAGAGTATTTCGGCAACCTCAGGTACAGGTTTAAGAAGTCGAGTCTCTCCTAGGATACAACGAGCTGTATACGAAAGTCACGGTACCCGGAGACAACGTACTTGATTGGTTTTTTGCACCTCAAAGAGAAACCAGAGAAATCTTAATGAGAAGAGAGAGATTAACTGATGAACAATGTCAGTTTATGTGGGAGAGACGATGAAAATGACTTGTTCTTATTTTAAAAGTGGTAAAAACAAAACCTTTTATAAGAAGAGAGTTGCAACGGCTCTATACAAACGTGCATGCGTTTTAGAAACAATTAGATCAAGTCTCTGTAAAGATTAAGTCTCTAGCTGAGAGAGTAAAAAGACTCAACCATAAGATGATAAAAAGCCTAAGCACATAACAGAACTTTGTTGCAAGAGTTTTTTAAAAAATCCAACATTATGGTATTGCAAAAGGATACAAATCCGGCTAGTAAAGACTCAGGATCCATTTTCAACTAAGCCTTGCCATCAGATCAAATTTAGAGAATCTCAATCCAGTTTAAATTTCAAAGCCATCATTGCCTAACCAAAAGCTAAAATAGGCATAGAGAGTTCCAAAAAGAAGTAAGAATCAGTGAAATAGTAGTAAGCAAATGTAAGAAATAAAATGTCATACTCAACGACATCACCGACAGTCACAAAAGCAAGCAAAAAATGAAAAATCATCAAAACAAAAATGCAAAAGACTAGATAGACCCCTCACTAAAATAAAGACAACCAATGTTCAAATATCGATAAAGTTAAAAAGCAAAACAAAACCCAAGAAGTTGTAAAGAGAAGTAAAAGCAACAATGACTCAAACCAGCTACTACTAGTACCAGTATTACAGTCATTAGGGGAGAGGTGAGCGACGAGACTCTCTCTTGAGTACCCATAAATTACGGCAGAGAGAGATTTGGAGTTGACAAGCAAAAATAAGATAATAAAAGACAAGGGTCTCCAGTGAACTCAGAGCTATGCATATCTGTTTTCATGAGTGATGATGAAATTGACAGTCACTGCATGCAAAAGCTATGAACTGATATTATTGGTTTCATGAAACGAAACTTCTAAAAAAACTTGAAAAATAACAAGCACACAATGTTCACCCACATATTTCACTTTAATTTACTTTTGGTGGGGAATCAAAATGTTGGATCTTAAGTTTTTTATTTTCCCCCCTTCTGTCACAAAATAAGAATGAATTGCTTGAGGACTTGGTGGCGGTGACGGGTCAGTGTTCTTCGATCTTCTTCAGCCCTTTCATGTCTGTCGTCTCCACTCTGCAATTAAGGAAAAACATAACAGCTTAGGCATCTTTACGCAGTTAACCTAGCAAAATAAAAATAGATAAATATGCGCAAACAATGTCCCACTTCAATACAATTTGACCTACACAACTACTATATTTATGAGTCCAAACTCAAGGCATCTCAAATCAACTTGAAACAAAAACCAAAAGCTGTCAACAATAATCGAATAGTATTTATGACTTTGGGGTTGCCTAGTAGCAGAAATCTAAGAACAGATTGCTTGAGCATTTGTTAGAAGACAATATCACCAGCATGGTTCATTAAAGCACCAGATATACAGGCAAAAGTACAGGAGATGCTCATATAAAAAAAATCTTACAATGAACTCAACCTTAAAAAATGTTGTTTGTTGGCCAGTATTAATGAATTGTAATGTTACGTCTATAAGCTTTCTATTGCTTACAAGAAAAAATCTTTCTATAGTACCTTGGATTCTCTTTTATAAGAAAGGTTTAGTAACTGGAAATTCCTTTCAAGAGCTCCTCCAGTGGTGAATTTAAATTTTCGTAGTGTAAGTATATTCTTTTCAATCCGCACCAGAGCAACCTATGTTTTTTCAAAGCTAAAGAGAAAAAATGATGCTAGAAAAATAAAAGCTGTCCACCTTTAGATAATTCATATCAGCAATATGGGCATAAACCCAATGTTAAGACCATTTGACACGAATATTGCACATCAACAACTCAAGTACTCAACCAGACTCGTCACGCAATTGCGGATATCTGTCACATACAGTTTCCTTAATTGAATGAGAGATCCAATACTAGTCCCCAAAAATGATTCATTAATACCCCAAAAGTTTGGATATTTTCATCATTTCAAACCCGTGTTGGTCAGGTGATCACATTTATCGTTTCGAGTACCCCGGGTATTGGTCAAATGACCACATTCATGGACTTTTCTTAGTCAAACATAGATTTCTATCCCAAAATACCTCAAGGTAAGAGTATGGGCAGCAGCCTCGCTAAGTTAGTAAGCCACGTAGGTACAAATTCAATAAAAATCTGACATATAGGTAGAGCTAAAAAAATTGCATTTTTCAGGGTGGGGATGATGTCAGTTTTTAATATATATATATATTTTTAATAAAAATAATAATTGTGCGCCAATTGAATTGGCGTACAAACACATTTTTTTTTATATTTTTATTTACTAAAGATTTAAATCAAATATATAAGTAATTTTTTAATATATCTTTTATATTTGATTTATGTGGGCCACTGATACCTAGCATCAAAATCAGTCGCCACATATCGTTATTGATTTTCTCGGAATTCACCCAATTTTAACGATAGCTAGCCTGAAAAACCTTATTTTTGTGAATTTGCTTCCCATGCTCTAACAAAACTATAAAATGATACCTCGATTTAGCTTTACCTAATAAAAACAGTCGAATCATAAGAGATATATTAAACAGGCCCAAGGTTGAATTATCTGGAACGGTATCAATTTGCAAAGATGTGAACTTGTAGAAAAGTAGATTGGTATACGCTAATGGAATTTTGCTGAACCCAAAGAAAGCAGTCCTGAATATATGGGAAGTTGAACTGGATGTCCAAGCGTCAACACTCGATGTACTCTAAAATTAGCAAGCACTTCCTTCCTTTGAAGAATTGCTAAAGAAACACGGGATAAAACAGCATAGATTTACTCAGAAGCCAATAACTTAAATCTCAGGAAACATACTACCATTGTCAGGCTCAAAGTATGTAATAGTCCAGTACTTACAGGGCACTCCCATGCTTAAACATGACATAACTACTCAAAACATTTGGAAATGTATCCTTCTCTCCGAATCAATTCGGCGAGGATGGAGGGATATTTGGAAAAACAGTCTTGAATCTAGGACAGGATAACAAATAATTTGAAGGCGGCGAGGATGGAGGGATATTTTGAAGAAAAAAAAGTCTTGAATCTAGGGCAGGATAACAAATAATTTGAAGAGTACTAAATGTGAGGGATTTCTTTAAAACGAGAAGGTCTACAATTTCTGATGTATAATATAGTTACTCAAATAGAGAGAATTTCATATTACAACCCTAACTCGGTATCCCTACTTTAAATATTTACTTCCTTCAGGGTGAATTCAGAAGTAAGAAAAGAAAAGAAAAAACTGGTAGACCTTTCTATTAACATAAGCTAGTTAGCAGGTAGTGAGTTTTAAGTTGATGGTCTATTTATCAATTATCAATTATCAATTATCAATTATCAATTATCAATTAAGAGATTTTATTGTTTAATGTATTGATGTCCAAAAACACCTCCAAATCAATGGAAAGGAAAAAGGAAAAAAAAGATACAGAAGAAGAATATCTACAACATGGCACATTATTCTGGCATCAATTGTCGAGCATTAATTTATCATTTAACACTTGAAGTCTTAGCTAAACACCTTCTCAGTCCTCTATGAATGCTACGAGAACCCGACCAACATTTCAAGTGATAAAAAGGGCGTGATCAACGAGAGTATGGTTGACTCGTCTTTGTCAGATGCTACAGATCAGTGTCCCTATTACTGTTCACCAAACCCTTCTAATGTAGTGATAATAGAATTCAATTGGGCATTGATGCAAGTGAAATAGTTCTGGGTAAGGGGGTTTGGATTTGGGTTCTGGTTAGGTCCAGACCATTTGTTCCACTTATTATCGCTAATTTGCTAATCTAGACATGTTCTTTTATTTTTCACTTGTTAGAGCTATTGCGTCTGGTTTCCTCTAATTTTGGTCAAATTGAACAACCCCATTTTGCAACTGTTTTTGCAATGCAAACTGGGGTTAAGTCAGACCCCATAGATCGGAATTTAATAAAGGATGAAACAGTCACAGCCTAGTCTACTTCCTGATTTGTAAACCTTACCCCCAATAATTGACAAAATTCCGCCCTACCTCTTATAAAATTGAACCTCAACTCGGAACTTTTCATTCTGCTTCATTTAGTTCTTGTTAAATTGAACAACCCCATCTTGTTGCAACTAGAACGTCTGGATGGCTGGTATTTGTTTACTTTATCCTTAACTATTGACAAAGTCCCTCCCTCCCAGTTTCATAAAATAGGGAGAGAAAGAGAGATTAATTACTTTGTTAAAATGTTATTCCTAATGTTTGAGATCTAGTTAAGTAAAAGAACAAGTAACTTTTGTTGTGTGTTTGATCTAGTTAACCTCCAAATAGATCAAGACACAAAAGAGTTCAGAAAATGGAAAGAAAAAAAATATATTATATCCACCGGAGTGACGTTAACGAGGAGATTTTTGTCCACAGATCTAGCAATAAAATGCTTTGCTGCTGATTGGGAACTTGTCTTCATGAGAATAGGATCCAATTGGTTCTTACTAGTGACAAGAGTGTCATATAGTGATAAGAGTGTGTAAACAAATAGGTTAAGTCTTATGAACTTGTAAGTATAGCTTTCCCTTTGATTGAGCAATAGCACGGTATATAGCAGCAACGTTTTCAGCAACAATAAAGAGCAGCAGTAACTCAGTTGCTGTTCTGGTAATGAGTAGCAACAATTATACCGGCAGGAAGTATTAGGTAAACTCCGGTAATAAGGCAATGGATTAACACAAGAATAACATGTTGGTTCAGCAGCAAAAACCGTTGGATTGGTAGCGCAAGTTCAGGCAGCAAGAGCTGTTGGGTAAGGCAGGTTTCGGCTCCGATAAATAGCAAGTATTACAGGCAGTCGGCAGTCACTACAGTAGTGCAGACGGCAGTTTCAGTAGCACAGGAACTTAGTTATTACAACAGCAACAGATAGTGAACTCCGGTAACAGCGCAGTTTAAACTTTGGACAAACAGGAGGTAACACCGCAGTTTAAACTTTGTAGTTTCAGGCAGTAGCAAGAAAGAACTAACACCGGTACAGCGCCTACAACAAGAGAGAGAGGTTGTGATTACTCGAGGCGTGGGTCGCACTCTCTTTAAAGAGTATTTCGACCTACCTCGGGTAAGGTAACGAAGGTCTGATCTCTTTCCAGGATACAACGAGCGTAACGTATACAGTAGACTTCAGTTATCCCGGAAGTCTACGTAAGAATGAAGTATGCACCAAAGGTAACCGTACAAGAGAGAGAGAGAAGAGTTGTGTTGTGTTGTGTTCTGTGTTATTTTAGAAGGTGGTGAGGAGTTGTTTTTATAGAGAGAGTTTGCCCAACGGCTCTCTCTTTATTCAAACGTGTGGGACGTGTCCCTGAGGATTAGGTCTCCTCAAGAGGTGGAGAGAACAAAGTGAAGACCAAGACTAAGGAATAAACCAAGCCCAAGCCCAATGAACTTTTTGTTAAAAAGATTATGGATACCCAAACGTGTGGGACGTGTCCCTGAGGATTAGGTCTCCTCAAGAGGTGGAGAGAACAAAGTGAAGACCAAGACTAAGGAATAAACCAAGCCCAAGCCCAATGAACTTTTTGTTAAAAAGATTATGGATACCCAAGCCCAAAGGACCCAAGGCCTCCAGAGCCCAATCCCAATTCCAAGTCCGAGCCCGGCCTACCGGGCCGCCTGAGAGAGGTCCAAGTGTGTATAAAGTATAAAATCCTCTCACACACTCACACAACTATACACTCTCTCTATGTCACATGTTACACACATGTCACATGGGTACTACCTTATATGTTTAGTTCATCTATTGTTTATAAACAATGTGGGACTAAACTTTAGGCTATAGTATAGGAGTCACATAAAATAGATGACCAAGAGGTCATGGGTTCAAGGCTCAAAAGAGGTATAAGTTTTGAAAAATTTCAACAGAGTGCCAAGGAGGTTTTGTCAACATGTCTAGTAGTAATACTCACTTATGCACTTGTGACAGAGTGCCTCTCCACCAAGAAGGAGACCTAAGCTCATTGAAATATTTCTGATGTGCCATGGATGTCATAGCCTTGCTAGATCAAACAATATCAAGTTACGTGGGATTATAAATTCCCGGGAAGACGCTATCTCCCCAAGAGGCTGGAGCCTAGTAACTTAAAACCTAATAGATACTGTAAACCCCCAACCAAAGATTCTAAATTGCTCATCAAATTCAAAACCCAAATGATGAGTACATCCTCTTTATTAAAACAAGAGTTGAGGAAAGTCCACCCAATTTTGGTGTCTCTCCGGAGCAGCGACTAAAAAACTATTTATCACCTGGCGTTTAGCTTCTCATAACGTGACAAAGTGAGCTTTGTAGTCATTAATCATTTTCTTGACAACCGCTATCCCAGATAATTATGACTCATATAGTTGCCATCCTAACTTGCTAAAATATCCAATAAAATCCCCATAATGGGTTAGTAAACAAACAAAAAAATTAAAAAATAGATAAAAAATAATAATAAAAACTCCTTGCCAGCCAAAATTCTGGCATGTAAGCTCAAACCTAGAGAAAGAACTATTAAATAACTTGCTCTATCATCTCTTTACTTTCACATAAAACATATCCATCAATTACAAAGATATGTAGAAGATTGTGAATGGTTGTAATACTACTGTATAAGTGCATTATTTTTTTTCAAATGTTATTCTAACACTATAATAATATCTAAGTCGTGGTGGAAAACTTTGGACAAGAAGATGAGCACTAGGATTTGATATGAATCCAACGATTCATGCAAGTTCACACAAAAATGAACCCTTGAATTATGCTGGATGTGAATAGTAAATTGTAAGATTTTGACAACACTGAGTGATATACTTAATCATTAATAACAGAATGTGATAGATCATGTCTCTCGTGGGTCGTTTACCCACGAGTGCACGATCCACTTTTAGCTATATATGTTAGAAGCTTGTCTAGTAGAGAGTAATTGTTTTTGTGAGAGTTTTTGGGTGACTCTAGATACCCTAGTTTTTCAATTTTATTGAGATTTGATGCTTTCGCGAACATGATTTATAACAGAATGCAATAGTTTTTAGAATCTGGAAGGATTTATTGTCAGAAGGACAAAATAAAGGTAACAACATTCCCAAATGCATAAAGATTCCTACTGTAGGAGCATGAGCTCCCATTCATATGACTCAACTAAATAAGATAAGGGTAAGTACCAGGACGGAGCTCGTCCTAGTCTTGAAACAATGAAGAAAAGATATAGTCCAAGAGCTCGTCCAACTTACAGAATAACACCAAGAACCGCGCAATGCACAAAATACAGGCATGGGCTTGAAGGAACACCTCCGACCGAACCCTATTGGGCTCGTACATTGGTGTGTCAGCCCTTTTTGAGAGCTTTGACAATCAACTGAGTGCTCTATAAAAATAAACCGTTGTAACGAAGGCCAAGTAAGCTACTGCCTAAGGTTCCCACCTAGCCTATAAACAAAGAAGAAGGGGAATCCCAAGGAAGATCTTTTCCAATTTTTGTTTGCTCTAACCGGTGGCCTAAGTTGTCATGAGAGATTAAAGCATAAGAGTTAACCAGAAGAGAAGAGTGGTGCCCTTTACTGGTTACCAAGGTAAGCCCTACGCATCCGCCTAAGAATAGTGTCATCTGAGGTTATGGAGACCACAATTGGCGCCGTCTACAGATTTGAAGAAAATGGGTGATGATATCAAGTAGCTAAGAGGAAAATTTTCAATAAAATGGGTTGATATTTATGTAGTTTTTTGCCAAATTTGATTCCAACAAGAGTAATGGCAGGTATAAGTTATAGAAATGACTATCTCAATATAGAAACTGACTGCTACTTGCATCGAAGAGGTAATCTTCGAAATCCACTAAAAGATCATTCCAATCTTCAAATTGTTGTTGGGTTTTAGATGGTGATTGATCTCGGCATCCATACTTTGTAACTACTCGGACAAATAAGAAACTTGAAGGGAATGGCCATGGTACTGTATGGGGTCGCCCAAATAATGACAGCTATAGCACCCATCAATTTGGGGTTTGAGGGAGTGTGAGACGATTAAGAATCAAAACGGCTAAAGGATATTTTGGTGGACACTAAAACAAAGTGCTTGGCCCACAATTTGTTTGCCAATATCTAGTTTGCAAATTTTGAGGAGAACGTTGTCTTGGTTGCCAATGGTGCCATTCATATTGTGTATCTTGGTTAATACTATTTCAAAAGGAAGACTTCGACAGGGAAAAGATGTATTCTTAGGTTCCTATGGTGGTGCATTCATGGATATTTACTGCTACTATGGTAGGTTGGACAATACCTCCAATTGGTGAGACAAAATGACTCATACAGCTGTTGCGATGAGAATTTTCGGATACTCTAATCAAAAGAAGCTCGAAGACCCGTGATACTTTAAAAAAAAATAAGGTTAAAAGGGTTTAAACCAAAGAAGCTTTTATATTCATTACATAAGAATAACTCCGCACGATACTTTCACAGCTTCTACAAGACATTAAGACGAATCAAAGATTGTTAGGACGAATCCTAGGATCTGTATGAAGGTAGAGATTCAGATTGGTCTAAATGTGCACAAGGCAAGAAAGAAAATAAGGAAAATAAACTTATTTTAGAAATGGTGAGGTGTTTACGACTAATAAATTCCCGTCATCATGATTGGTATTAAATGAAGATTTATTTAAGTTAGATATAGGAACATACTTGTTGGGTTATATAGGAGATGTTATATAAGAGATGGTAACAAGCATTAAGAAGCACACATGAGCATCTTCTTCGGCATCTTTCTAGTAACTTGAGAGTTTGACATGATTCACGTGAAAATCATAAAGCAAATCCTACTTAGAATAAGAATAAGAAGATATAAGACCTATGAATACACAGGGAATTTTCTATTACGCTTCAGTTTTGAACACAAGTATAGATCATAATCAGAAGGAAGGCTGGTCTTTGGGTTCAAGGCGCTCTCCTTATAAAACTGGTGTGACCAAGGAAAAGTGAAGGAGAAGCAAATGATATTAAGAGCAAAATTTCTGAATTTAGGTATTTGCTACCTTCACTCTGTTACTTTAAGCTCATGGAGGGTCAGGTACGCAAATTTTATTGCAATCATGTTATACGTCTTGCTCATATTGTATATGCTTATTTGGTACCCAATCATGTAAGGTTGTGGTGTGGTTGAAGGGGTACGATCTGCGACACAAGTAATCGAAGGGCTACGACCCACTAGGCAAAAGTGTAGGGTAAAAGGGCTAGGACTCGCTAAACAAAGGGGGTCGGGTCGTGATACGCCTAAAGAATTCTTCATGGATATGGTTTCCTCTTAATTGAATCGTGTGACATCTTAAGAGTTCTTCATGGATATGGTTTTCTTTTCATCGAATCGTTGTATTACAATTACTTCATTGATATTTATAGAAACTATATTTGCAAAAGCTAAAGCAATCTCTCAATTAAACTAAATCTCTCAAATGCATAAAATAAAAAGTCGAAGACCTGGGGTTTTTAGGTTTACCCCGAACTTTACATCTCTCTAGACTAAGCCTTTTCTCACAAAATCTCGCAGTACCTCAAACCCTAACTCTCCATCCCTGTATATAAAGGATGAGAATCCTTTATTCTCTCCTCAAATTAAGCTATTAATGATTGTCCCCTAAATTAAATAATTAAATAAATAAGATAAAGTTAAAACCAAAAATAGATGAAAGAGGTGTGTGCATGACGTGGGGAACGACCCACGACCTATCAGTCATGCTTTCCTTCTTAATCGAGTTGTGATACGCCTTAAGATTCTTCATGGATATGCTTTTCCTCTTAAACGACCAGTGATACACCGTTTCACGTACTATTCCTTCAATTTTCTTGTTCATAAGAGTCTTGATGACCAATGATATTTCCCATGCTTGGGTGTGTATGAGCTTCTTTATCTTATACATTGATACTTCCCAAGTGCTCCCACATTCTTTATTATAGGTTTATCACCGCGCTCAAGAAAATCACAAATAATCATCTAATAACTTTCTGACTGTTACCGTGTCTTTTAACGAAACATCCATGTTGTCATTCTATGACAAATTATCTATGTGCTTCGTGGATGAATGATTCTACAGTTAGAAGATGAAGCATACAAATTTTAGGCATCTACAGTTTTGGAGCATCACCAGATAATCTAGGATGTGCTTGAGCATTAAGAAATTTGGATCGTGGAATTGATGATATCGAGTGGGGACAACTAGTTGTTTCCCTTTGCTACTGGTCATGATTTTTTGAGGTGCAGGTGGCAGTTCCCATTAAATAGTTGACAAAGGTGGTTTAGAGATGTTCTCCACACATTTTTAGTGGGATAGTGGGTTCTCACATGGCTTTGAAAATGATAAAACTCCCATCTTTTACTACAGGGCTTCATGGTTCTAAAAAACATAAGACACCTCATAAAAGAAATTACATACACAAAAAGGAACTAAGTGCAGAAAAGGCTGAAATAAGTAACAGATCACCACCAGTGTACAAAAAGGAAAGAGGAAAAGCTAACCAATGGGCTTGGTGAGAATCGGGTCCACAAAAATGAGTGTAGGGAGGCAGATCTACATGGCCAAGATACCTTTGCACTTCTATGGTTAGCTAACCAATTCCAGAAATGAGTGTATAAATTTGGGGGGAAAATGGGATAGAAGTAGATGGTGGAGAAGCTAAGGTCAATAATTCCAGAAATTACAAATTAGACGAAAAAGAGAGTAGGGAAAGAAAACATACATATCCCTTTTCTCTCGCATATGTCCATGTTGATTGAAACGTAGAAATATTTCCCCAATATTCCTATTTTACAGCCCTTTTGCCTGAATCCCCTCTGTGTTTCTCAACTCTAATCTTCACCTCTCCTATACTCCCCTCTCCTCGAGAATTTATTTAGTCAACAACCCTATTGTTCTTCACTAACCAGAATTGTGACCATGGAACATGGAATGTTGGTTATTCACACCCACTATCCTCACTAACCGGAATTGTGACCATGGAACATACAATATTGGTTGTTTCACATTCTAAATCTTCACTAACCAGAATTATAACTATGGAAATGCAATGTTGATTGTTCACACCCACTATCCTCACTAACCGGAATTGTGACCATGGAACATACAATGTTGGTTGTTTCACATCCTAAATCTTCACTAACCAGAATTATAACCATGGAAATGCAATGTTGGTTGCTTCACGTCCACAATCTTGACTAACCAGAATTATAACCATGGAACATGCAATGTTGGCTGTTTCACACCCATATCCCTATGCCAAAGTCCAATATAAGGTAAAACCTCTCTCAGTTAATACACTATACACTAATAACCCCTTTATATATCAACACAAGCTGGTGGTACCTAACAGTATTTATCTCTCCTATATTATTAATTGCTCTATATATCAACACAAGCTGGTGATCCCGAACAGTATTTATCCCCACTATATAAGAACTTAATTATCAAAAAAGAAAATGAAGTTTTTTCCATAGGAAAGGGAAAACCTAAGATGTCACATTTCAAAAGTGTCGGTCTATAAGAGGCACTTTCATCACGCTTATTTTTGAAAATTGTCAAAAATGGAGATTTCATACACCAGACCAATGATCAGAATTTCGAATCCAATGGTAAATCAGGTAGAGATAGCTCCCTCTTCTTAAAAATACTCAGCGCCTCCAAACTATTGGCAACATATCACCCCAATTGTAGGTCAATCACTAATCTCATCACCACTATACAATCAGTCAGTCCTCCCTCTACTTCTCTTAATCAAAGTTTCAACTATTCCACACTTGTACTCCAGGTAATGCTCCCTGCGGCTAAGGTATACAATACCAATTTACCCGGGCCCACCTAGAGTTGTTACTTAAATACGATTGAACTCATGTTATATACTCATTGAAGTCATACTGTAACTAGATGGAAGAAAATATTACAGACAATGACATAAAAATAAAAGCATATATGAAACATGCATATGCATAGATAATCAAGATACTTACCCAAAACACAAGTACCAAGAATCCCGTATTTCACCTCCAGTGCAATAGTGCACCCAAAACTAACTAGATCCGTATCCAACGAAATAGCACATAATAGGACATGAACAGTTGAAAGAATCAACTCATAGAAGAACCTCTTCTTGAGTCTCTCGGATTTGGATTTGTTATGGGTGAGGACGTCGACGACGTGAATTGGAGGCGAGCCGTGCCTGAATTTACTAATAAAGATGTCGGTAACATGGGTTACGATCAAACCAAGTGGTGGATTGATCGTAACCCATATTACCGACATCTTTATTAGGAACAGGCACGTTTGCTAGCCTCCAATTCACATCGTCGACGTCCTCAGCACCGATATTTCCGGTTGGTGGTATCCCCATATGTTCTGCCCGATTATAATAACCGAGGCAAATGGGAGCTCAGCAGGTGGGGGTGGGTTTACGATAAGAGGAGCGAGGGAGAGTGGCCCTCTGTTTTGCCCAATTATTACCCTGGATTCGGGGTTTTCGATTGTTAACGCGACTCCAGACCCCTCGCCCAATCCGTTCTTCTCGACGGACAAGGCATGAGATGCTGCGTTCATTGTTTAGACTGTTGGTTGAGATAAACTAGGGTTTGGATTTGTTGAGATATAAGCAGAAACTAGGGTTTGAACCCAAATAATCGGAAAAATCACTTCCTTCCTTTATTCTCTCTGTCTCTCTCAACTGAGATTGAAATATCTCACTTTCATTCACTCACTTGTGGTCAGCACTCACAATATTGAAATGGGGTCTCTCAAAATCTGTAATTGTACTATTCACAAACATCTCAATCTCAATCTCATCATCTCCTTGTTGTTACTTATGAATTTGAGCTCAACCCATTTGATATCCATGGCTGAAGGTAAATGGGTCACTCTTCAATTTCTATAACACCTTCAGTTTCAAAAGAAACCAAATCTTTATAATCTAACTAACACTCTGTTTTTTGTTTTTGTTATTTGGCAGGTAAGATAGACAAAGAGGGGTTTGGGTTTCCGGAGTTTTCATCATCTGTGTTTACACCAGATGTGTTAAAGAGAGTGAGATAATGAGAGATAGTGAGAGTAGTCAGACGGTTGGCATTTGCAGACGCAATCTTCTCCTCATACACTACTTCTACTACTACTACTACTGCATGCATTGAAGTGTCTTGTCAATGTAATCTCTGCAAAAAAGAGATATTATCTTAGTGCAATCAATTAGCCCATGTTTTCATCTAGACATCTCCAAGTTACAACAATAACTCTTCAAGTTTTCCTCTCTAATTTTAGCCTAAATGGGAACACTTGCCATCAAGTTTTGGGTTTGGATGAGATTATTGAGCATTTAGGAGTAAGCACACAGTGGAGGAAGGGGAAGAAGTACTTTGTTTGCTCTTTTAGAAGAAAGAGTGCAAAACCTAATGATGGGATCTCTTACATATAATGATGGTATGTCCATGAAGGTGTTCCCTCTGTGTTTCACTCTGTTTATGATAGTTGACTGTGTAGTCTTTGTCACTAAGAATCTTGAAACTTAGAGTAGTTGGAATGCTCATCAGATCATAGCATTCCTTCATCATGAACACTCAGAGATTCTCTATAAAACAAAATGATGTTTTTTATTTATTTATGTTTATATTTACAGAGGAAAAGACAACTTCATTTCGTGATTTATCTCTCATCAATTAACGAAATAGCCCAAGTCACCGTTAACTCTCTATTTTCTCTCTCTCTCTTCTCTCACTTGCCACGTGGCGTTTAGGCAAGGGTGAGAGAGCAAATGTTTGATGGTTCAGGAGAGGTCAAATTTTTTTCCCAAATAATCGTTGATAATATACAACATATCACGCGTGTGACACTATTAATTGGTGGTCATTTCAGGAAAACAAAAATTAAATGTGTATTCAATTAGAAGTCATTATTAGGACTTCCTTATTAACTTCAAATCTATGTCTGGTCTAGGGATTAATTATCATAAATCTGATATTTTCTTTACTCCTAATACTCATTCTAGAATACAATTTATACGCACCCAAAGAAATCTCCGGGGGTTGGGAAGGTCCCTGAAGCTTTCCGACGATATTTCTGCGCTTCAGCCCGGAAACTCATCTCCGTTCCGCACCCTACCGCCTATTCTCGTCTGGTGACTGCCATCTTCACGGACAGGAAAAGGAGGAAGGATTCCTTTAAAACCAGTCGGTTTCCCCCAAAATACATCCCGCACCCCTCCACCCCCACCAGCACTATCCGAACCCTTAATACTCCAAAACATTCGAAAGCGGGCCCGACGACGGCCCTCTGTGAGAAATGATTATTCTCTCATGGAACTGCAGGGGGAGCGGCAAGCCCGCCACCCTTAGAGA
Organism: Kingdonia uniflora; assembly: GCA_014058105.1. Lineage (NCBI taxonomy): Eukaryota > Viridiplantae > Streptophyta > Magnoliopsida > Ranunculales > Circaeasteraceae > Kingdonia > Kingdonia uniflora. Next base: position 336,493 of record JACGCM010002331.1, on the reverse strand, counting down.
GCTCCTTAATATCCAAAGTAAGCACACCCCGAATGTTCTGTTCCTTTCTGAAACTTTATTTCTAACCCCGCTTTCTTCAAGAAGTTCGCCAAGCTAGGGTTCGCTCATTCTCATATGGAGGTGGCGACTACCAATAACGGAGGAGGTCTCTGGCTGGCTTGGAATAAAGACATTGAGATACACATTCTCGTCTCCTCCCCAAGAGGCATTGACGCTCTTATTTCCTCTCCAGGGCACAATCCTTCCCCGGATTCCCCACCGGTACAATGGATGTACTCCTTCACGTATGGTCCTCCCGAAGCTCATAACCGCATCTCTATTTCCCAGATGGCCACCCGTATCCATATCTCCTGGCTCATTATCGGCGATCTAAACTGCATTGTCTGTAAGGAAGAAAAATTTGGGAAAATCCCTTTCGATTGTTCCATCTCTAACCCTCTGGAGGACTTCATGTTCAATGCGGCTATGATTGACCTAGGCTTATTTGGTGTTCCTTTCACCTGGTCCAAAAAAAAAAAAGGGAGTTGACCAAGCTCAGACTGGATCGAGGACTTGCCTCGGGGACCTGGAGAACCAGCTTTCCTGAGGCAACTATCAGAAACCTCCCCATTATTGGGTCGGATCATGGTTTTATCCTGCTTAACATTGTCCCTCTCACCCACCAGTTTCCCAAACAATTTTATTTTCTCTCCTTCTGGCCCGACCACGCCGACTACCATCCGGTCATCAAGAAAGCTTGGGAGGTTGATCAGACTGGCTCCCACCCACTTCGGCTGTATAAAAAATTGAGACACACCAAGCGCGAGTTGCAAAGCTAGAACAGAGAGGTCTTCAATGCCACAACTGGGTTGGCCAAACAAATTAGAGAGAATATTGACAAGCTTCAAATTGAGCCTACTACGGATCAGAATGCCTTGGCAGAGAATGCTCTTCAAGTTAAGCTGGATTCCATTCTCACCCAAGAAGAGACTTTGTGGAAAGATAAATCCAGAGAACTCTGGCTTAAAGAAGGAGATCGTAACACCAGGTTCCTTCACATGGCGACCATTTGCAGGCGTAGACAGAACAATATACAGAACATTCATAAAGAAGATGGATCCTGGGCGCACGATAGAAAAGACATTGGAGATGTTTTTCTTTACTTCTATAAAAACTTATTCCAATCCTCCTCCCCTCCCACTAAGATTGAGGACCTCCAGGTCATGGAGAGGATTGTTACACCAAACGACAACAATAACTTGATCAAGATCCCTACGATGGAAGAGATTAAAAAAGATTTTTTTTCCATAAACCCCAGAAAATCCCCGGGACCAGACGGTTTTACACCCCTTTTCTACCAGAAATCTTGGGACACCGTCAAAGAGGACCTCTGTCAAGCCATTCAAACCTTTTTCCAATCGAACCACCTCCTTGGCGAATTTAACCATACCAACATCACCCTGATCCTTAAGATCATGAACCCGACCAGCCCGACTCACTTCCACCCCATCAGCCTCTGTAATGTCAAATTCAAGATCATTACCAAAATTCTTGCCGGTAGACTGAAGCCTCTTCTTCATAAGCTCATTTCTCCCACTCAGAACGCTTTTGCATTCTAGCCGCCAAATCTTCGATAATATTATTATGGCCCAAGAGGTCCTCAGATCTCTGGCTAAAAAGAAAGGAGCTTCCGGCAGCATGGCAGTGAAACTTGACCTTAACAAAGTTTTTGATAGAGTGGAGTGGAGCTTCCTTGGGGACACCATGAAAGTTATGGGGTTTTGTGAGAAATGGTGCGTTTGGATCAATAAATGCATTTCCACCACTGCCATCTCCTTCAGTATTAATGGCTCTTCTTATGGTTTCCTTAAACCAGAGCGAGGACTCAGACAAGGTGACCCCCTCTCCCCTTTCCTTTTTCTCATTTGTACGGAGGTTCTCTCGCGTATTATCCTCAAAGCAGAGAGTAAAGGGGCTCTTCATGGTATCAAGACTGTTAGGGGTAGCACTCCGGTCTCCTACCTCCTCTTTGCCGATGACTGTTTCATTTTCTGCAAAGCTACCATGGAGGAGGCGGGCACTCTTAAAGATGCCCTAGATTCCTTTAAAAAAGTGTCGGGCCAGGAGATCAATCTGGAAAAATTCTGCATCCTGTTCAGTAAGAATGGCCATCATCAGCATCACAGGTTTATTCAACGCATTCTTCACATCAAACGGGACACGGGTGGTGACAAATACCTTGGAGCCCCTCTCACTTTCGACTGCAAAAAGACTTTTAACTTCCAAGATATTATAGATAGAGTCTCGAAGCGTATCGAGGGTTGGAAAGCTAAAAGCCTCTTTCAAGCGGGTAGAATTACCCTTATAAAAGTTGTTAACTCAGCAATTCCCTCATTCCATATGTCTGTCTTCCCTTTTCCTATCAAGACGTGTAAGAAGCTGGATTCTATCAATTCTAGATTCATGTGGGGTACCAACAGTGCTGGGGCGAACAAGACCCACTTCATTAGCTGGAAGAACATATGTCGCCCCAAAGATAATGGAGGGCTGGGCATCAGGACTGGGCATCAGGACTTCCCTCGCCCATAATCATGCCCTGTTTGCCAAGCTCTTCTGGAGGGTCATCAAAGAGCCCGATAAAATTTGGGCTCACAATCTGATTAAACGCTACTCTCTTAAAGTTTCTCCTATGCTCTTCACGCCCAAAGTCACCGATTCTTGGATCTGGAAAGGGATCTTAAATGCTAGGAATAACATCTGGTCAGAGCTCATCTGGCATATCAGGGACGGTGAGAGCGTAGACTACTAGCTAGAGCCCTGGATATCGGGTATCCCCCTCGGACGTCCTCACGGGCCGGTACCTGCCCGCCACACGACCACGAAAGTTTTAATTCTTATCTGTTCTACCCAGCGCATCTGGAAGGATATACTTATTCGATCTCTATTTCATCCCGAAGTAGCTAAGCATATTCTGAGTATTCTGCTCAGCAAGTATCCAGCCAAAGACACCCTCAGGTGGAGAAACGCTCAAAATAGTATCTTTACGGTGCAATCAGCCTACCTCTCCTCCAACCAGAAGGACTTGAAGCACAAACTGGATAACGGGCAAGGTTTTGGCAACTCAATTAACTGGTCAGTAGTCTGGAAGATGGAGGTCTCTTTTCGTATTCAACTCTTCCTCTGGAAAGCCATCCAAACAAATCATAATCTCTGGCACCGGAACGCTGACTCTGTCACCTTGTGCCCTAGATGCAGTGAAGAAGATGAGACCACAACTCATGCCCTCTTTTTTTGTAAGAAAGTACACGATTTCTGGTATGCGTTCGACCCCTCCCTTAATTTTGATTTATGGCCCTACTCCGACTCCCTGACTGGCATCATTCACAAGATTGCCAGACAGGGAACGGTAGCCCCAGACCCCTCAAAGTAAGGAAATATCAGCTTTGTTTTGTATGTTATCTGGATGAGCAGAAATGATTTGATCTTTAATAAGGTGAAATCTAACCCAGTTGTTTCTGTGAACATGGCAAAAAATTACTACACACCCCCCGAGTCACCCCTATTCCTCTACGGTCAGGCCAGGAACTACCTACCCTCCTCCCATGATCGGAGAAGGGTTGTTTTTCATTCTGGTCGACAGGGCCGGGAAAAAAAAATACTCGCTAGGGGGCTTGGGTTTTGTTCTCAAATTTCATAATCTCTGTATTTTGGGTGTAGGTTACGACTCCTCCAAAGCAGCAGACTCCGAAGAGGCAGAGGCGGTTACAGTGATCAGAGACATGGAGGCCGCTCTGGGGAGGGGCATGAAGAGAGTGATGGTTCTCACAGATTATCGGTGCCTCATCAGTGCTTTCGAGACGGGATCCACTTACCTTTCTTGGGGAGCTCTCACCCTTGTTCCAGAGATGTTGTTTCTCGCTGGCCATTTTCACGAGTTTCGTTTTCAGTTTATAAATAGAAGTTTCAATTTTAAGGCGCATGCTTTAGCAGCCTTGGGAGCCTGTTCCCCAGCTTTTTCTCTTTTTGAGCCTAACGAGGCCTCGGACCTCGTTAACTCGGCTATTTTTGTATTGCCTTCTGGGGCTTAGCTTTTGTTTTATTTATCGTTGCTTTAAAAAAAAAAAAAAAAAATGCAATTTATACTAAGAAGGGTTCTGGGTATCCAAAAGAGTGATATTACTTCAAGATATACGGGAAGTCATGTTCTTTTGTCCATATATAAAAGGTTGGATTATGGTTATATTGCTACTAGAGTTAAGGATAAATTACAATCTTGGAAAGCTAAACTTCTCAGTCAAGTGTAATAGCCTAATTCTAGGAATTGAACTTAGCCTTTATACCAAATGTGTTTAGAACGCTCAAGAATAGTAAGTAATAGATAACACGATAATTTAGCGTGGAAAACCTTTAAATATGATTAAAACCACGACCTCTCTTGAGGATTTTAGAAAGAGATAGATATATTATTGAGAGTGCTAGTTTATTATAATGAGCGTTCTGAGTATTTGAGTATGTCGTGTTAGAATGAGAATTATTCTGTCATTCATCTCAAATTCTCTGGTCCTATTTATAGGTCTTATAATATGACCGTTTGACGACTATTAAGATTCTTAATGATGGACGTTACAAAATATATGTTTGATATTCTTTGACCAGATTGTATAACAGGCTGATTCTGCTTGTCTCGTAACGGCTTTATTGATGATGATGTGTCTGTTGACTTGAACTGTTGATGTAGAGGTCGAATAGTGATGACAAAAACTTAGGGATACTGAATATGTCTTTAATAGTGCTTCATGTATGTTGATGAGTTCGAGGATGAAGTATGAGTCCAAAATGCAAAATAAGTTTATTACAAGACGGTTCTCAACCAAGAGCACGAGCAGTATCATGGACGAGTGGTGTTGGTTGAGAAACTTGTGTTATTCCTTATGTTGCTGTTTTGATCGTGCTACAAATGTGCCACGTGCTCTGTTGATGAGTTCAAAAGTTTGTATATAGTTCGAAGATGAAGCATGAGTTTGAGATGCGGAATAAGCCACTACAACCGCCCCCTCTCAGCCAATAGTACGAGAAATCTTGTGAGCAAGTGGTGTTGGTTGAGAAGTGTGATTAATGTTGTAGTTAATATCTGGGAATTATTTCCAACGTATATTCATGAATATCTGTTGGTGTCTTTTGGGTTTCTTAGAACCAATGGTTCTAGTCAAAGTTGTTTGCATGGGAAATCCTTCTGACGTTGGGAATTTGAAGAGTCGATTTAAATGTTGACCACAGTATAAAAGGCATTCTGAGGTGAGTATGATGAACCAAGTCTTCGTCTCTGCACTATTTTTTTCTCTATGTTTGGTTCGGTACTTGAAATCTTCTATTGCTGAGAGGATGGTGACTACAAGGAATCAGGCTCGAGAGTCTAGGATCCGTAAGACGATGGAAGAACTGTGCATCAGGTATTTTAGATGCCAGTCTTTGCATCTGCCAACGTCAATTCCTGTGTCTCCCACCTATCATCATATGTCATATGTCATATGAAGAAGTGATAGAGGCGGGAATGACTATTATTAGATGGTACGTTTCCACTATATGCTGACATCTGAGGTAGAGCGCCAAAATGGGCTTCGACTGCTGGCGAAGGAGGCCGTGACAACTGAAGATGAAGCAGCAGGCGTTCGTTCGAGGGAGCCTCGTCGGTACCCTGCTAATGAGTGGGTCTTGTTGAGGAAATATGACCTTCCGTCTGTCTCTAGCATACGAGGTGAGGGTTATGGTGGAAGAGGTGGTAATGTTGGAGGTTTTTCTTCCAGGGACCATAGATATTGGCCCTGAAGAAGATCTTTCATCTGTGATTTCTAATTCTATTGTTTCTTGTTCCTTGTAGTATGTGATCAAAGTTTAAAGTTGCTTAAAATTTATATCTTCTTCCTTGTTGACTGTGGAAAGGCATTTCGGACTGGAACTGTGTAAAGTAATCTGGTGAATTTGTTTGGAACATTTGTTATCTGTAAAGTATTATGTAAGAGAAAATTTTGAACTAATGAAATGTCTCCGTTCTGGTATCTTGATTCTTTGTATCGAACTTGTTTGTACAATTTTCTATTGTAAAATAGGAGTTTGCAAACAGGTGTTATTTTATCATGAGGTATGATTAGGAAAATTGAATTGTAAGGATTGTAATGTGGATAATGGTAAATGGTAGTGAGTTTGAAAAATTAGAGGAGTTTGAAAATGTGGTGATAGGAAGTAGATAATTTTTGTAAGATGACTGTGTTGCTAAAAAAAAGTATATGGCTTTTTTTTTTTGCGATCTGTGTCTTCGAACTGAATGAAAGAATGTCTTGAACTGTGAAAAAAATTTGATAAGGGCTGTAGGCGTCACAGCTGGACTTGCTTGACTTTACATGTTGCCATCTGTATATATTTACTCGTATAAAATCTGAGGAGATATTTTATAATATGGAAAGAGTCACAATATTCTGGTTTTGCTTGTTCATATTCTGTTGTCCCCAAAATTTTCTTAGAAAATATACTCTTCAGCAAAATCTGTGGGGTAATCTAGATTTGTAAAGATCTCCCTAGTGACTATATAACGTGGGATTCTTGGCTGCTATGCCTTGTATCTTCTATAGGACTATTAATTTTGTTGTGGAGGCAGTATAAGTAACCATGGTGAGGATGTGTTCCCAACGAGCTCATCATGCAATAGACGGTAGGTTTCAGATCAAGGTTACTGAACTTTGTAAGCGATATTTTCATCAACTGCCTTATAATGTTGTGTTACTAGAATGACCATTGAATTTGAATGGCCTGGATGCTAAAGGAAGGCATGCAGAGTATGACAACTTTTTTACTATGTGTTTTGTAGGTTGCTACTGGATGCCACTGTGCGAAAGATGACAGTTCGATAGCTCACATGTGACAAAATTGTTGAAGAGGATGCAAGGGCAGCAAGAGGAAAGATAATTCTCTATGGGCAGGCGAACCATCTAGGCCACTTTAGATGTAACTACAAAATTCTGTAAGATCGAACAGCGAAAGTTTACAATAAATTAATAAGTAATCTGTTAGCAGTAATCTGTTTGTGTAATCTATTTTATTGAGAATGAGACATGGTTGTTGCATCGAACTGAGATGAATAAGAATAAAGTATTCTGTTTTACTGCCTGTCGTGTAAGTATTGTGGATTACAGTTGTATGATTTTAACATGCAACTGTATAGATATCTCCAAATTTTGAATGTTGAACTATTTTGAGAAAGTCGTACGATCTGGGTACGGTATAAAAGTAAGATGATTGATCGTTTGTACTGTATTGAGGAAAAGGTACAAAATTTGTAATGACAGATAATAGAGACAGACGTGATGACCGTAGACGTAATCACAGAAGCAATGATGACTCTGTTACCCAAAAATACGTGCTTATGGATACAGTAGGGATGGCTGACACGCGTCTGAGAAAACCGATATTTCGAAAACCGAGGGAGAGTATAAAAACTCGTATCTCTCTCCCTCATAAATTATCAACAGTTGTAGAGAGAGAAAAAAGTTGTGCAAATCCCATTTTCACAGAGAGGAAATGTTTGAGTTCTGAGTGTGATTTGAGAGAGAGAGAGGTTCATCGGTTGATAAAAAAACTGTCTAAAAAGTGTCGGGAGCGGTCATCCTCAAGAAAACGTCCGGATAAAGCAGAAGATTGTTGCTTTTCAAGTACAGGTTGGTAATTTGTGTCCCTGTTTGTTTGATTTGTGTTTGCTAGTACTCTGTATGATGTTCTCTATTTTATGTTTGTAGATTAAGGGATACAGTAGGTTGATAATATAGGGGTTTTAAGATCTGTGAATAACTAATGAGAGAGTTTTGCAGTTTTAAAGCTTTGTAATATGAAGAAGTTGTAGAGAGAGAAAATATTAATTTGGAGAAGGAGAGGGAAAACTTGAAATGATTGCCTTTTGTTTTTCTAGGAAATTGCAGAGTAAGCGTGTTGATTGGGTAGAAATTTGGGTGGGCCTATTTTTACTGTGTATAGGGTGTAATATGGAAAGTAGAGATAATGATAAAATATTTTGTGTATCTGTAGGATCAATATGCGTTATAAACCTATAATTCCCTCAAGTAGATTTGTAGTATCTTCGAGTTCGGAGGAGACCTCATCGTCAGGGAGGGAGGACAAGAGTGATGCCATGGAAGGGACCGTAAATAGTTTAAATGTGATTGTAGAAGTTAGGGAAACCAGTAAGATAGAGAAAGGGAGATAGATGATAGAAAAGATAAAGTTAATATATTTGTTATATACCCAGAGGGGTAGATGTAGGAAAATAATTCTTAAAATATAAGAAGAAATTACAAGGATAATGGGGAAGCTACCTGGGGAACCAAGGTCGCTGGTTTAGGGCCTATGTCTTAGGAAAATGAGAGGAGGCGGTATACTACCAAGTCCCTTGATTGGAGAAGTGGAAAAAAGAGAGAGGAATTATTGATGATGTCACTCTTTCATATTATAACAGCCTCGGGTTATCAGGCCTGAATTATGGGTTTTTATGTTACCTGAACCAGGTTGTGTATGGGCTTAACATCCCTCTAATTTATTTTCAAAAAGGGTGATAAATGAACTGCAGTATTGTCCTGCCCAACTAAATGGGAATGTTTATGAGATGATGAGGGTATGCGGAGCACTGGATGAGAAATGGAGTAAGGAAGGGACTGCCAAGTAGTTCGAAGCCAATGATGTGTTAAAATTTTATAAATAGAAATATGTCAAAGGCCGAAGTAGTGGTTACCTGTATAGTGATTCATCGAGGCCAAAAAAATTTAATTTTGAATATGTGGGTAGACCATCGAACGATCACCTTGTATGGGTAGGAGGTAATTGTATGCAGGTTCCAGATGAACCAGTGCTCGTTCTAAACCATAAATATTATAACCCGAGTAAGTAACGTTGATCAATCTTTGGCTAACCAATATCTTGTTTTTGAACTGTTAATTAATATTATGCTCCCCTTTTTTTTGTTAGAACCCAATCCTGCATTGGCGCCTGGTACGACCAGCTTGTTTGATTGTGCTGCTCGAGATCAGGATGAACTAGGGCTGCAACTTTTGTCCGAACTTCCGATTTTTTCGATTTTGGAACCCAATTTTACAGTTCCGATTTCCGAAAATCCGATTTCTGATTTTTTCCGAAAAAATTCGGATCGGAATCGGATAGGCTTCTGTAATTCCGAAATTCCGATTTTTCTGAAAATAACCGATCCGATTTTTTCGAATAATATTATTCCGATTTTTCCGAAAATAACCGATCCGATTTTTCCGAAAATAACCGATCCGATTTTTTCGAATACTATTATTCCGATTTAGTCAGAATAACATATTCCGAATATATCCGAATCCAAAATATCAAAATAATTTATTCAGAAAATTACTCCGAAAATTCGAAATTTATTCGGATTTTTCAGAATATCCAAAATTTATTCTGAAAATTCCAAATTTTGTTCCGAATTCTGGAAATTCCGAAATTCCGAAAATTCCGAAAAATTTCGGATTCGGATTTATTTTGACAGTTCTGAAAAAAATCGGATCGGATCGGAACAGGTTTTCTAGTTCCGAAAAAAATTGGAAAAATTCCGAACACCTCTATTTCCGATCCTATCCGATCTGAAAACAGGCCTAGGATGAGCTAAAGCAGGAGCTTGGTGAGTTGGGTATTCGTCGGGATAAGAGGGTAGACTTCATAGTACCCAAAGTTCAGCGAGCTCACAAAAAATGAGTTATGGTTGAGGAGAAATCTCGTTTAACTGTTGAGGTTGTCCTTAGTCTTCCACCTCCTGCTCCTGAAAGTCTAAAGCGGACTACTCGTAGGTCGAGAAGGTTAGCTCCACAGGGTACGCCTATCAATGTGGTTGTGACCACAGAACAAGAGATCGCAAAAACTCTACCTGTTATGGAGGAAAGATGGGAAGTGAGTGCGATTAGTCCTGCTAAAGTAAAGATGAACTTGATGAAGAGAAAGCGCCATGAGGATAAAGGTAGCTCTCGTACTATCTCTTATGCTACGGCCAAGATGCAAGAGCTGGAGAAGAAATACCGTCTGATAGCGGGGACCGATCTGAAGTAGCTCGATAAAGAATGTCAGGGGCACACTTTCGCGGTATGTATTTGAAATCTTTAAGTGTCTTGTATTCAAATTTAGAGCTATTTGTTTTGAACTTGTGTTTGTGTATACTTTGTACTGGCAGCTCTCGATATTGCTGAAGGGGGCGGTAAAATGTCTTGATAGAAGGGCCAAGAGTTCGGGGATCTTACTTTGAAGTTTGACGCCCAATCTGCTCGTATGAAAGATCTCGAAGTTGAGCTCGAGCTAACGAAAGACAAGAGAGCTAAAGATGTTAAGGCGGCTGTAAAAAAATATAGACTTCTTGCGGATTATGATGACGTTATGTCTGAATCAGTCAAGGCACTGAATGTGGAAATATATCACTTTGTCCAATCTTATTATAATTTTGGATTGCGAAAGCTGACGTGCAGCTAGGCCACACTGGCAGATATGATAAAATAGTCTTTCATGTTGAGGTCGAAAGTGAGGTGGTGGCTGATATTGTTGATCCGACCAATGTACATGTTACAGCCACTGAACCAGCTATAGCTGCGAGAAGACTTCGGACCCTTTAGATGAGGTAGACATGAGAAAAATTCTTTAAGCAATCTGTAGTACTATGTTTCAAACTATGCACTTCATTTTAATTTTGATGGGATTATACTCTGTAAGGTCGTAAACTGTTAAGTTTGATAGAAGCTTGTAGTATGCTCTTCTTGAATGCTTGTATGATTATGAGATATTTGTAATTTATGTAGGAGATAGAGCGATTAAGAAAATGAATTCCGAACTGAAGAGATTGTTGAGTAGAACGAGGGATTCGGTGGCTCGTATTCAACAGGTACTTAATAAAACTGAATATGAGAGAAGGCAATTTAAATCTAATTCTGAGAACATATTTAAGAAATTATATGACCTCCAGTATAGATATTCTAAGATAAAAATATAAAGAGATGAGGTGTTAAGAAAGGAAGAGGAAAGGGGGGTATTAGTTCAAAAACCAAAAGAGTTGACTTGTTTTAATGACCCGAGAAATAAAGCTAGGTGTTAAAGTATGTTGATAGCTTTGCCATTGTATTTCGAGGTCGAAGTAGATAATGAACGGTGTTTAAAACAAACTTATGTTGAACTTTTGAAGAAAAGAGGTATAGTACCTGACCTAGGTCGAGTTATGTTTTTAGCTCAAGAGGCACGTAATCGTCATAGTGTAGACGCGATAAAATATTTAGCTCGAGCAGGTGTGTCTATTATATGGGGAGATGTTGAATATCTGATATGTTTGGCTTTATATAGGATTGGAGGGCCATGAGAATTATATTTTTCAGGATAAGAAAAGACCAAATAGAGGTTCAACAAGAATTAGAGAGTGATGTAAAGGGGTTGTAGGATGAAATATCACAGTATGTTGAGCAAAAAAGGTCTTTAGCGACGCAATTGTCGAAAGAAGTTATTGTTTGAATGAAGGTAGAAGTTGATATGAGGGCGTTAGGTGTATTACAAAAAGAAATGTGTAGGCAGCTGTACAAAATGCATATGCAATTGAATGAGTATTTGTATCCGTCGCGAGAAAAAGTTACAGCTCAAACAGAGCATGAGCGTCATATAACAAGTATCATTGATTTTTATGGGGGGGGGGAACTGACGAGGGTTGAGAACAAATTTAGGAAGTTCGTAATGAAATGTGGGAAGGATTTTGATGTGGAGAATTTCAAGGCTAAAAATATGTGGTTTACCAAAGAGGAAGGGAAATTTGTTGGTGAAAAACCCATTCCTAGGTTGAGGGAATTATTGTCAGAAGAAGACGAGGAGGAGGTCGAGAATCTGATTCCCCGATCACGACGCAAACAGTGTCAGCAGAAAGTGGTAACTTTTACACCTCCTATAGATGTTCAAGTAACGAATAAAAAAGAGTCTGAGAGATAAAGAACTACCCTCGCGTATCTCGAAGAAGTGAAGATTGGTTGTGCCAGTTTTTACCTATTCTTCATATGTGTTAGTTTGATGATAAATGAAATCTGTTCTTTGTGATGATGAACAGAATGATGTATCGATATTACTCAGATATCATGTTCTTGATTAATCTTGTTAACTGTGATATGTAATATGTTTCTATGAGTGAACTATTATAAATGTTAACTGTCATGACAGGGAGAACTGGTAACTGCCCAAATTTAATGTGATGCCTTGCGTGTTCGAAGCGAACAATTGAATGTTGAACTACGTTCATGTCAGAGGGTACTAAAGAGTGTTATCGAATTAGAATGAAAAATGAAGGCGAAGAAATCATAGAAACGGAATACAGTTATTTATTTGTCTGAGAAACAGTAGGACAAAGAAACTGAGCTAAATTGGACGCGAACGTACAATACAGAGTTACGAACAGCTTCGAGGAAGGGAGAAAAAAATATAAAAGATTTGCAATTTTAGGTAAATTTGTTGGAAGCGGAGAGAATTGATACACGAGTCACTGTTTCAGGGACAAAAGCTCGTGCCCAAAAATACGAAATTTTGTGGGCGGTTGTGAATATGATGATAAAAAAGATGGAAGAGGCCCCTAATAAATAGAACGAAAACATAAATGAAGCTTGGAACAAAGTATCTGCTCTAGAGTATACCATACAGCTGTTGAGGTTAGACATCTTGGAGCATCAATCAAAAAACGTGAAATTGCGTGATACAAATACCAAGTTAAATGCTGATCTTTTAAATGTAGAAATAAGTCTTAATGATATTAAGGTAAATAGTGATCATCGTGAGGCTGAAATAGAGGGGTCACTATCTTTGATTTACCACATGGACAAATTTATGACCGTGTTTGAGACTAGGCATGATGCAATGTTGGCTAAAAAACAAGTTGTAGAACACCGTTGCGACAGTTTAGAGGCTTCATTGAAGGAAGCGAATAGAAAACTTGGTGAATTTTTTCTTCGTGATAAAGTCAAGAGTGAGGTAGGTAATACGTTTGAGAGAGAGAAGACAATAATGTTCTCCTTTTTTGTATCTGAGTTCAATAGATTAGAGGCAGAGAGTAAAATGGTGTATGATGGTTTAGTTGCAAAAGGTGTGCAATGCGAAATGAGGTTGATTCAATCGGAGTACCTAAATTCCATGGTGACTAAAATTGGTGCTCTTAAAATGAGGATGATTAAGGAAGGAAAACATATTGTCATTGGGAGGATGCCAGAGTTTATGCGCAAGCATTTGCATCGACATGGGGAGAGTTCGCGGGGTGATGATGTGATCGAGAGTTTGAGTGATAGTGACTGATGATGTAAAAGATAGTATAATAGGTATAAAAATATTAAAAAGTAGTGTAAATGATCTGTATGTATGTGTACTGACCTTTATATCAACCAATTGTATTATTATCGTCTTGTTTGGCGTTTAGATGGTGGTTTGGCTGAAGCAACAAACAATCTAAAATGTATTGAGGATAAGTTTGGCTAAAACAACAAATGATCTGTAATGTGTAATCAATTTGGTCGAATTGGCCAAACCATTAATTGACATATAATGTATTAGATAGGTTGGTCGAATTGGGCAAACCTAAAAGCGGTCTGTAATGTATTAGAGGATCAGTTTGGCTAAAGCAACAAGCGATCTGTAATGTGTAATTTGTATAGAAGTACTTGTGTGATATATTAGAAAAGTACTATGACGTAGGGCAATTAAACACAAGTATTTCATTGATGTAAGATTGACATACAAAGGATGTTATATAGAGTATTGTATGAAATAGTAGAAAGTACTCAGATGTATGGGGATCAAACATAAGTATTTCATTTATGTAAGATCGACATATAAGATGATAGATTTATTTAAAAAAGTACACTGTGATAGGGTATTATCTTTGGTATAGCTTCAATCTCCTCGTATTCCAAGGATTAGGAACTCGTTTCCCATTTTCGGTGGCGAAATCGTAAGAACCAAGGTCACTTTTTCCAACAATGATAAAAGAACATTCCCAATTTTTAGCCAATTTTCCAGCATTGACTTCTTTTTTGTGTTTGGGAACATCTCGGATGACGAGATCTTTGATTTAAAACTTTATATGACAAACTCGTTTGTTGTAAGATCGGGCTAATGCCTGGTGGTATCTTCCTAAATTCATGATTGCTCTATCTCTGGTCTCCTCGATCCAGTTCATGTTACATGCCAACTGGAATTCATTTTCTTCATCTGTCATGGTATGGTCGCTAAACGAGTGATGATATTTAATGGGAATGATTGCTTATGTGCCATATGCCAGGAGGAATGGCATGCATCCAGTTGATACTCGAGGAGTTGTGCGATATTCCCATAAAACATGTGGTAGTTCTTAGAACCAATTACCCTTCTTCTCTGTTAAACACTTTTTGATTCCATCTATAATAGTACGATTAGTGATTTCTTCCTGACCATTTCCTTGGCGGTAATATGGATTGGAAGGAGAGTGGATGATGTTGTGCTGATTGAGGAACTCAACGACTCTAGAGCTAACAAATTAAGGCCCATTATAGATTTTGATGAAATGGGGGTAGCCAAACCGAATGATGATGGTTTCTCATACAAATTTGATGACTTCGTCTTCTCGTGTGCGACACAGAGGGACTGCTTCTACCCACTTAGTAAAGTAATTTGTTGCTACTAGGATATGCTTCCTTTTACCTGGTATAATGGGGAATTCTCCTACGAGGTCAAGGGCCTATTTTCTGAATGGCCAAACAACGTTGCTGGAATGGAGTTCCATGGCTGGGGCTCGAATTTGGGGGCCATGTCGTTGACAGGCATCGCACTTGCTTGCAAGTTCAATGGCTTGGGCTTGCATTTTAGGCCAAAAGACTCCTTGGGTAAGAACACGATTGGCTAGAGATCGTCCTGCTACGTGGGGACCACATGTACCTTCGTAGAGTTCGTATATGAAATTTTAAGCTTCTTTTTTTGATAAGCACTCGAGATATGGTCCTGTGACCGAAATTTTGTAAAGTAAACCATTGTACAAGATGTATCATTTAGCATTATCAAGTATGCGTCGTCTTTCAGTAGGATCTTTAGGATGTTCGCCGTTAAACTTGTTATGGAGTCCGATATATGTAAGAAAAGGTCATCTCCAACCGTCTTCGTCCTCTTCAACATCCCCAATATTAATAAAATTTGAACTTATGATGTTAATGCTGAGGGTGAAGATCACTTTGATCATGAGATATCGGGTCTCTGTGCCTAGCACTCATGTTAGATAGGCAAGGGAATCAACATGCCTATTTTCTCCACGCGGTAAATGTTCAATGGTAATCCTCTTGAATCTGTGTATTCTGTCGGCTACTGCTGCGGCGTAATCAATCATTTTTCCGTTCTTCTAAAAATTCTCTGTATAATGGTTCATAATGAATAAAGAGTCTGTATATACTGATAGCTCGGAAACTCTAACCTTGAGAGCCATGTCTAGTCCGCAGATTAATGCCTCGCATTCAGCTTCATTGTTGGTAGCGTCAAAATTGAGTCAAATTATTTTTTTAATCTTGTCATTGGAAGGTGTGATAAGAACGATTCTGATACCTGATCCCATAGATTCGGCAGAACCGTCAGTTAAAAGACGCCAACCTTTTTGAGTTATCCAGTCTGATTTTTCTTCGAACTATTTTTTATTGATTTCTGTACTATCTTCTTCCCAGTCAAGATCTTCTACTGGAAGTCTGCGAGAAAATCTGCTACTGCTTGACCTTTTTCAGAATGACATGGTTCGAAACGGATGTCATGTTCTCCAAGAATTACTAACCATTTTTGTACTCGTCTGGATTTTTCTCACTTGGATAAGATTTTACGCAAAGGATAATTTGTCATTACCCAAACTGAGTGGGTTTAAAAATATTGTTTCAACTTCTGCGATATGTACACGAGAGCTAAGAGCAGTTTCTCGACCTTGGTATTCCGAGATTCTGCTGGAGTAAGAGTTTTACTAATAAAGTAGAGAGATTTTTCTATCTTTTCATCAAGTCGAATTAAAATAGAACCTAATGATTCGTCGGTAATTGCTAGATAAATGGTCAGTTCTTCTCCTTCTGTAGGTGTACTCATAATTGGTGGTTTACCCAAATAACGTTTGAGTTCTTGAAATGCTACTTCATATTTTGTTGTCTACTCGATCTCATGATCCTTCTTAGATTTCTTTTTTCGTTGTTCCTTCACGTAATAGGTTAAATAACCAACGACATCGATCTAAAAACTTCGAGACGAAACGATTTATTGCAGCAATCTTGTCTGCTAACTTTTGTACGTCTTTCTTTATTTTTGGAGAAGGCATAGACAACAGTGCGCGAATATAATCTGGATAAGTTTTTATGCCTCGCTTGCTAGTCAAATGTCCCAAGAATTTGCCTGACTGAACCCCGAACTGACATTTATCAGGATTGAGTCACATCTTGTAGAAATGGAGAATTTTAAAAGTTATGAGTAAATCTACGATATGGTTCTCCTTTTTAAAACTTTTACACAACATATCATCAATGTAGACTTCCATCATTTTTCTGAGGTGATCTTTGAACATCTGTATCATTAATCTTTGATAAGTAACTCCAGCATTCTTGAGTCCGAAAGACATATCCTTATAGCAGTATAAGCCATGCTCTGTAATGAAAGATATTTTCTCTTATTCATCGGGTATCAGAGGTATCTGATTGTACCCTGACGCTGCATCCATCATGGTTAAAAGTTCGTGTCCCGCAGTAGAATTGAGCATATGGTTTATGATAAGAAGTGGAAAACTATCCTTTGGAGTATGCATGTTGAGGTCCGTAAAATCCATGTACACTCTAATCGTGTCGTTCTTCTTTGGTACTGCTACAATGTTCAAGATCCATTCTGGATAATTGGCTTTTCGGATAAAACCCACTTCAATGAGTTTATTGATCTCTTTGTTAACTTCTTCTAGGAGTCTTGGTACTAAGGTTCTCTGCTTTTGTTTGACGGCTTCAGCTTTTTCTTTCAAATTTAGCTTATGGCAAGACAAATTGGGATCAATGCCTGGCATTTCATAAAAAATCCAAGCGAAGACATCACTATTGTCTTTAAGGAACTAGATAAAAGCATCTCATTTTACTGTAGACAGAAGAGTGCCAATATATGTTCCTCACTTGTCCCCACTGATTTTGATGTATTCTGTGTGTACTTGACAGCTGGCTTTCTGTAGAGTTTACTGTAAAGTTTTCTGCAATGTTCTCTGTTGTTTTCTATAATTACTATTTGAGTTGTGGCTTTGAGGGCTCTGGCTCGATGGCAATAGATTTTTCAAATGCTCGAGCTAACTTTTGGCTTCCTTTGATTTCGTAAATACCACCATTCCATTCAAATCGTAGCACCAAATGATAGGTCGATGGAATAACTCGCATATTGTGTAACCAGCAACGTCCAATTATACCTAAATAATGAAATTTTGTATTGATAACATAAAATACAACGTTAACTGTTGTTAGTCCTGCTGGGATATGAAGTATAATCTTTCCCACATGTTCTTCTCTAGAACTATTGAACCCATAAATGTCAATATCACTAGGCTGTGTACCTTATCGGCCAGTCTCATATGATCAATCGTGCTTTAAAATAGTAGTTCAATACTACTATCGGTATCTATCATAATTATGTATAGTACAACATTTCTCATTTTTCGTATGATTACCAAAGCATCATGGTGAGGAAAGTTGACATGACGAATATCACAATCATCGAAAGAAATCTATAAGCGTTGGGAACTGGATATGGGAAGTAAACGGGCTTCTTTATCGTTCATGGATAGGTCGTGATATTGGCCGACACGACGTCTTTTGCTTCTGTTCGATTGGTTGATAGTCTGAGTCTCAATGAAGTGACTAAGCTGGATATGGTACATATGCATCTCCCTTTCTGATTCTTCGACCCGCATGGCTTATCTAGAAAGTCAGTAACTCCCATTCTTGTAACTCTCTTTCTGATACTCTGCTTTTGTTTGACAAGAAGCTTAACGACTAGTTTTTTTACCAAACTTATTTGATAAGAAGCTTAACGGCTAGTCTTTTTTTTATATAAAAATTATTCATCTTGCATACTCTATTCTCTTACTCTTCTACACTCAAATCATGTCTGACCCATCACTCTCATTCTTGTCATCATCATCTTCCGAAAGCTAAGAGCTCTTCCGACATTAAATTATGATGATGCATGAGTATAACAAGGTTCTCATGGAGTTGGGAGAAGCGGAAGAAAAAGAGCAAGATGCGACATCATCACGGAGGTGGGGGGAGTAGTAAAATGGGAAGGATTGACAAGTAGAAATATTGTAATCATAAATTGGGTAAGTTTAGCCTTAATCAGGATTATTTTGGTGCCAACCTAGTCTTCGCCAGTATCCTATTTCGTTGTCAATTCCGTATGAGCGAAGGTGTGTATCAACGTACTCATGATCAAGTTATATCTACAAACCCCTATTTTATTCAAAAAGAAAATGCCGCTAAGACGATGGGATTATCGTCGTACCAAGAGATAACATGCGTACTTCGTATATTATTTTATGGTATGAGCACAGACGCCCAAGACGAATACGTTCGGATTGGGGAGTCTACGAGTAATTTGAGTTTGAAAGAATTTTGTAAAACAATTATAACACTATTCAAAGCTCAATACCTTAGATTTCCCGATGAAAACGATACATTATATTTGTTAGAAGTGAATGGATCACGAGGCTTCCCAGGGATGTTAGGTAGTTTAGATTGTATGCATTAGAGATAGAAGAATTGTCTTACTGGGCATGACAATATACCGGGTATATAAAAATCCCGACGGTGATTTTAGAAGTGGTTGCATCGCAAGATCTTTGGATATGACACGCATTCTTTGGGGTGCCCGGTTCTAATAACGACGTGAACGTCTTACATCAAAGGTGGCTTTTTGACAAATTTCTAATGGAGTTGTGCCGCCATGCAATTACAATATAGGCACGGTCTCGCACACTATAGGGTATTATTTAGCGAACCGAGTCTACCCAAAATGGCAAACAATTGTCTAAACCATAAGAAATTCGTCCAACGATGCCAAAAAATATTTTGCAAAGATGCAAGAAGCATGTCGGAAAGACGTAGAACGTGCTTTTAGGGTATTACATACTTACATCTAGCAAGTAGATATTGATCCCAAGTTTAAAAAAAACCGTGGATACTTGGAAGAAGACGTTAAATCCAAAATACGCGATTAACACTATGACACAGTACATCGAGAAGATTTATGAAATTAGAAACGAAGGTGTTCATTTCCAATTATGAAATGAACTTGTCATACATTTCTGGAATAAAAAAGGGGCGGAGTAATGTATTTTGTTTCGAAGTTTGTAGTTTTATGTTAAAGTTGTAATGTATTTTGTCTACTTGATTAAAGTATGTTTTACGGAATACTTACGATTGATAACAATTTTATTCAAATAATGAAATTACATAGAACTTAAGAACTACTATTAACGCTAAAGATTACATTAATCTTCATCACTAGAAACGTCGTCATCACTTGGACACTGTTCTTTCAACTTCTTTGAATAAAGTTTAATTTACTTCTTCATCCAATGTCTTTGTGCCGGTAGTAGTTTAGTTGGGTCCGTTGTCATCACCTTAACCAAATACACATCTTTGATGCCTTTTTTTCTAGTTAGTTCCACTTTACGCCTCCTTTGAATCTCTGCCTCTCTAACCAACTTTTGTTCCTCTCGTACGGCAAGCTCTAGCTTTCTTTTCCTCTATCTTCTGCTCGACTCTCACATTCCATGCAGTCATCATGTTTGTCGTCGCCTCAAACATCTTCTTCCCCCAAAAACCTATACTTGACTTTGCCATTTCTTTTGCCTTGTTCTTTTTTTGACCGTCCGGTCGTACTTTCCCATAAGCATATAGTGGTGCATCCAGTCGGTAGAATCATCCGGAATTATGATATTTGGAGTGACAAAAGTAGGTGTAGAGGGATTGGTATCGAAAGTACCTGGGCTATCGTTAAAATTTAATTCTCTAGCGACGCTGTGGTCGGGTTGCCTGATATTCTTAATTTATGACCATTTTGGGCAATGCTCCAAAACTTTGTAAGCCTCCCCAAATGTAAATTGTTTTTTTGTAGTTTTTCGAATGTATCGTATGCCATACGTTCCTAAAAATAAAGTTTTAAATTCTAATGAGTACGATTTACCTAACAAAATTAATGAAATAAGAAAAAAAAACAAAATTACTTACGAAGTCGCCAGTTTCAATGCCGGTAAAATGTCGGCTTTCGAGGTCTTGAATGATGCCTCTAAAAATCGAACAATCCTTATTGAGTTGCTCCTTATACGTATAATTGACATCATTGTATGATCGTCACATTGATTGGTCATTATAGAATGAGTTGAATTGGTCACGCACCTTGATCCATAATATAGCGGCTTTTTGGTTGTTTGTGGTAGCGAGGTTTTGAGATACTTGAGACTAAACGCATATGAGATTCACGAAGTCATCGGACCACCAATTTTTGGAGTTCGTGTATCTTTCTTTGTCGTCATCAACTTCATCCTCAACCTCAACTATATCCTCAACTACAATAGATGTCGGTATCGGTGCCGGTGTCGTCTTTCTTTTAGGCTTCACCTTTCTGCACGTATTACTTCTCGTAAGAACCGGATTGAGAACCTTAAAGATGACCGAAGAGAAGACCGGAGATACAATTGGTGATGTATTGAGGTTTAAATCATTTAAACCCCATGTACCTCTCATCGGCGTGGTATTCAAACTTCCACTAGCGTGAGATGATAAATATAGATTCCCCGGTTGATAGTACGAGCCCGTATGAGGATCAAATTGAGGGTAATATCATTGGTTTTGGTAATGAGGATAATATCCTTAGGTTTGAGATATAAATTGATTTTCGTATGGCGAGAATAATTGTCAAACATGGTGATCACGATATTGGAAAGGGTTAGGCATTTACGATGAATCATATGCATCGAATTGCATCAGAAATGCATTCCCTTATTGGTTCATATTGGAGGATTGAGAGTGGTTTTGAGAATTAGATTCGGAGCTTGAGGATGACATGGTGGTTTTGCTTGTAAGCTAAGGAGGGAGGAGAGTGTAGAAGATTAAGAACATAGAGTGTAGAAGATGAATGACCTTTATATTAAAAAAAAACTAGCCGTTAAGCTAATTGGTGAACAAGTTTCCACATGAATATAGCCGTTGAGCTACTGGTGAACAAGTTTCCACATGAATATTGCCGCTGAGATACTTGGTGAACAAGTTTCCACATGAATATAATCGTTGAGCTACTTGGTCAACAAGTTTCCACATGAATATAACCGTTGAGCTACTTGGTCAACAAGTTTCCATATGAATATAGCCGCTGAGTTACTTGGTCAACAAGTTTCCACATGAATATAGCCTTTGAGCTACTTGGTCAACAATTTTCCACATGAATATAGCCATTGAGCAACTTGGTCAACAAGTTTCCACATAAATATAGTAGTTGAGCTACTTGGTGAACAAGTTTCCACATGAATATAACCGTTGGGCTACTTGGTGAACAAGTTTCCATATGAATATAGTCGTTGAGCTACTTGGTCAACAAGTTTCCACATAAATATAGTTGTTGAGCTACTTGGTCAAGAAGTTTCCACATGAATATAGTCGTTGAGCTACTTGGTCAACAAGTTTGCCAGGATAAAATATTGTGTTGTTGAGCACTAAATAAACCGAGTATAGAGAGGAGATCATAAAACAACTAAGTATCACAATAGTGGTCATAAAACAACACAGTATGGTTGAAGAAATGTCATTACGAAAGTTCCAAAGCAAAAAACTAAGTATGGAGAAGGGAAAAAATACATTCCATACTTGGAGTTTTCAAGTGTTTAAAGAAATTCTTTGTATAGAGGAGCACATAAAAAACTAATAGAACTAATTTTTCAATAGAGGAAAGTTGTTTGAGGAAATATCTAAACGAAAGAGAAGAAAAAAGAACTAAGTATGAACCAATACACACAATAGAGGGCAAAAAAAGGTGTTTGAGGAAATGCCTCAAAGAAACTTACCAAAAAAAAACTAAGTATGAAGAGGAAGAAAGCAAAGGCAAAAGTGGTAGGCTCTTGTCGTGCAGTTCAGAACTGTGCAGCAACCTTGGGAGACACGTGGCTTAATCTGGCCTCTCCTCTTGCCATGCAGTTCTAAACTGTGTGGCAAACAAAGAGACCAGATTAAGCTACATATCTCATCAAGGTTGCCACCCAATTTTGAACTGCGCAATAAGAGCCTGCAACTCTTGCCTTTGCTTCCCTTCTCCATACTTAGTTTTTTTTGGTAATTTTTCTTTGAGGCATTTCCTTAAACATCTGATGTGCCTTTTATTGTGTGTGCATCTCTTCATACTTAGTTTTAATTTTTTCCTCTTTCGTTTAGGCATTTCATCAAGCACATTTCCTATATTACAATTTTATCAAAATTAGTTATTTTATCCGCTCATCTCTACGAGGAATTTCATTCAAACACTTGAAAAAACTAAGTATTTGAAGCAAACACAAGTTTAAACATGATGCATAATCAATTAAACATAGTTTAAACATAGGATATCAAAGTTTCACATGAAAATATAACATAAACTCGATAGTCTAAACAAAACATAATAAAATATAGCCTAAGTGGGACGGCCTCCCTTCGTCTGGCGAGCATGTCTTGTTTAAGTGAGACTCTTGTCATAGGTACATTGGACTTTTGGCTCTGTCTAATAGTTAATAGGCATATCAGCTAGTCTCTCTCCCGTGACTTGGATAATCTCATCCTTCCGCCGCAGCTATTCCTCTAACTCCTTTGCGCGTTGAAAGTATTGTCTCGAATCTTCATATGCCGTATACCGCATTCATTCGTTTTGATGCCACAACTCATCCATACTATACCTAGGTAGACACGGGTATAGTACCTGCATGGCCGAGATTGGTAGTCGTCTATGTTCTCTACTACTTCCTGCCATCTCCATGAACCATCCCAGATCCCCCACTTCCTCGCCGTATGCCTCAATACCATAGTTTTACACCTGAAAAGATGTGGTTAAAC
The DNA here is from genome assembly GCA_014058105.1 of Kingdonia uniflora. Lineage (NCBI taxonomy): Eukaryota > Viridiplantae > Streptophyta > Magnoliopsida > Ranunculales > Circaeasteraceae > Kingdonia > Kingdonia uniflora. Next base: position 313,373 of record JACGCM010002331.1, on the reverse strand, counting down.
TTGAAGTAGGTGGCAGAGCAACATCGGGCCTCACTAGATCATACCCGACCATTTATATATTCTCGGCCCTCTTCACTAAACTACAACCGATCTTGAGATTTGGATGAGCCAAACTCCAAAATGTTATGTAATTCACGTCAGCAATGATGTAATTGTGTCCATCATAAAAGTCTACCTCTTTTAGTCCCTGATAAAACTGTCTATCATACCGTAGAAATTCCATAATCTCTTGTGGGGGGTCATAGGGAACACTATCATGCCCAATGTTCTGACGCATACACCGGTTTCCTAAATACCAAAGCGTACCGTTTACGTATAAGACTGAAACTAATGGAACCCTTCTTTTACTAAGCTCTGCAACAACTCTTACCTCTGGACGGATTGCTTGTCTAGACCTCACCCATGGTTGCCAATCAATATTGGTTATGTACTTCCATTCTATCATTTTTCTGATCACAGCAAATAAATGATGGATCTCAGACCCGTAACTAGCCCTTTCATCTCTCCACGTACCCATACGAGGATAAATATGGTTAAAGTTGTTCACCTTCACCAGATATATTCCAACGCGACAGTACTCAAAGAACCAAAACTCCAACAGAGCATAGAAGCCTGTGATTGATCTCTTCCCCTTCCTACTCTTCAGAACTGAGACTTTATCTAGTCCCCGATACAAAACCGCTATGATCGGAGTACCCCAGTCGAACCATGACACACCTAAATTATGGTGGTCTATCAAAGCTGCAAGATAACCGATCGGCAGAGATGTGCTACCATTCGAGAAGAAGATATTACCCATCATGTATGCAATAAATACCCTCTCATACGCAAGATCCATGTCTTGGTTTTAACTATTGGTTTGAGGATTCAAAGTGTCTCTCTAGGTTTTCAAATAAGCTAGAGTGATGTTACCGTACCTGATGTCGGTCGTTGTGATTCTGGGGAACAATACTTGTGCTTCTTCGAACATCGAGTACTTATCCTCGTACGGGAGTTCAGACCCACCCCAAAACTTTTGCCTGTTAGCATGATGAAGTCTAGCGACGTACGCTAAGTTCCCTACAAGGGAAGTAAAAAGTATGGGTGGAAGGCCACCACCGTTCTACGAGAGCATGAATTAAGTGGTTATCCGAGTTTCCCACCTTAATCCCCAAAAACTCTTTGAAACCCATATTGTCGACCAACCTCTTCAACGTGGGATACCTGACAATCTATTGGTACCACTTTAATACCTTATCCAGCGATCCCCTACATTATATTTCTTATCAGTTCTGTAAAAACAACATATTAACATATTAAATATTCATTCAGGCATTTCGTCGAACATTTGACAAATAACGTTAATAATACATAAATTTTACACAAAAAACTTACTAGCAATTCTTCCGATTTAATGAAAATGTAAACCTAGTTGTCCGGGAGGATATCTACTCGGTGCAAATTCTCGGGGGTTGGGGCGGGATCATTATCCGACGTTAGGTGTAACGGCCACATATTCGCGACCAATTTTTTACCCCTTCGTTTAACTTCATCACTTGGCATACGTCTAGTTTTGGGAATAACATGACTAGGTCCTGACATTGTTAATCTATGGATAATGGGATTGAATTACTAGGAAAAGGTGAGGGTTGGGAAACTTGAGAAAGAAGTTGGGTTTGGGTGTTTAAACTAGAAGCAATAACAATACTTAGCAATATAAGTGAAGGATTGTGGTAATTTGAAGGCAATTCATGTAGGCTCTTGCCGCACAGTTCTGAACTGCGCGATATTAATTAAAAATAATAATAATTATGTGGCTAAATCTGATTGGTTCTCCCTGCCCCGCAGTTTAGAACTGCGCGTGGGGATTAAACGTTTAGGATGTTGAGACGTGGCTTAATCTGGGACGTATGTTGTGCCCCACAGTTCAGAAATACAGTGCTAATATCCACCTTGATTTTTGGCTAAAACTGTTGTAGGGTAAAAGTGGGGTGGATTAAATCCACCTTGCTTTTGGGTGAATTCACCCACCCAACTGCTGCAGATGCTTTTAGGTGGTTAATGGACTGGAGGATAATGTAATTGTGGGGTCGATTATTGACATGTACTGTAAATGTGGTAAAGTAAAAATGTCAAGGAAGGTCTTTGACAGCATAAGAAAAATGGAAATAGTCATGGACTGCAATGGTAGCTGGTTATGGCATGCATGGACATGCCAAGAAGCTCACCAAGTATTTTACAAAAGAGATTACAAAAGGGGTTTATGGGTTTCTGATAAAAAGTGGATTTGAATCGGGACTTTAATACCGAACCCGAAGTTGAGCACTATAGTTGCACAGTTGATCTTCTAGGTTGAGCTAGTTTTAGATTTGATCAAGGGAATGAAGGTGAAGCATGATTTTATAGTGTGGGGTTCTCTTCTTGGCACCTATAGACTTCACAAAAATGTGACGCTTGGAGAAATCTCCGCTAAAAAATTGAAGGAGATTTAGGGGTTTTGTTTTGTTGTTGTTATGGAGTGGTATTGAGATACAGAGTGGAAAGAAGTATTGATACGATTCATCAAACAACATGCAATAACAAGATTGTTCATACGATACCTTGGACGATTAGAGATGTTGTACATCGTATGAGCATATTCTATATTGTTATACTCATGTGTGACAGTGTTATAGTGCTGTAGGGACACAAGTAAAGTGGTGTAGTGCCGAAGGCACGCCATTTTGGATTTAGAAAAACTTCACATCGGTCTCACTACCGTTTAGCAGTATACTAGTTACCAACCCCAAAAGAAATGTTAGAGCACCTCCAACAGAAGAATATGCTCTTAAGGTTCAACATACTCACCCCTATACCCCTCCAAAGTATGAGAAACCTGAACTTGTCGAGGAGTATGTGCATACTGCCTAGGCGCTGAACTGTTCAACGCCTAACAACTTTTAATTACAGCTGAAATCTTTCTCTCCTATCACAACTTCTCTCTTTCATATATCACTTCCTAGGCACTAAACCATTAAATGCCCAACAATTTTTTTTAATACACGTGGCAGCTCTCTCTCTCTCCCATCACAACTTATCTCTTAAAATCGTAATCTCTATTGGACGAAAATAGTATGCGATTCTGGAATACCGGTATGGTAAACCGAAATCGCATACGATTCCGTTAGAGATGCTCTTACAAGTCGGTTTACGTATAGTCATGCTAAATAAGAAAATTACTAAAATACCCTTAAGGTATTGTGAAAAATCTCATGAACTCCGCCCGCAACGTCTGGATTTTAACCCCACTGGAGTAGATTCCTAGCTTTGCCCCTGAACACCATTGAAATCCTTCAGAAGCTGGGGGGGGGGGGGGGGGGGGTTCACCGCCAAAGAATTTTCCCAAAAAATTCCTATATAGGTATAATCATTTCTCGATCAGCCATTTCTCGATCTTAGCCCTTCGTTACCCATCTCTCGTGAGTCGAGGATTATTTAGGCCGATCAGATCTCTCATATGCTTTAAAATTAAGTCCCAACCGTCGAATCCCACAAGAAATTTCAGAATTAGTTCAAACTTCGAAACTGCAAAATTATCTGCCAATTTAGCCTATATTTATAGTAAACCAACATTAGTTTTAAACTTTAATGCCAAATCATATGGGAAACTTAGGTCTTTGTTCATCATCACTACTCGCTCCTTTTCTTTATATATCATGAGTCTAACCCTAAGTCCGAATCCGTGCTCTCAATCTTCCCTCCTCAATCCTTGTAAAGTGTTCTAACCAATTATCCAGGTTAAAGCTTCTCCCCTTCTTCAATTCTAGCTCCTAAGCTTAACTTCCCCTTCACTATTTCAGATTTCTTCAGATGGTGGCGAATCTTTTGATTTCAATTTTTTTTTCATCTTTGATGCATTATGTGAGATAGGTTTATCTTTTAATTGCATATAATTGAGGGGTTTTGGTTAATTGAGATTTTGGGATTTTTTTTCCTTATGAAGTTCCTTTGTGTTTTGATTTTGGTTGAATTACGTTTGAAAAATGGAGAATTCTGACAAGTTTGGATTTTTAGGGGAGGGAGTATGGGCGTTCTGAGGTTGTTGGGTCATGGAGAAAGCAGGATACAACAGATAATTAGGCTTGGAACTCCAGACAAGGATCTCCAGGTTTGTCAAAATATCATAATGCCATCTTTCATACAATGTTCAATAGGGGTTACATAAGATAAACACCGAGATTTTGGAAGGGCTATAAAGAGTTTGATTTATGTTGCCATGTTCCTTTTGTCCTCCCTTGTGTGTTTTTGAGGCAACTCTTGCATGATTTTGTAGTGATAAGATTAAGTTCTGTTATCTTGGGCTTTATGTGTTAAGTGTTGCATTTATCATGGCCAAGTTTTTCCCATCTTGTTATGAAGCATTTGTATGTTTGTAGTTTTAATATATCATCTTAGTCAATCTGCAGATTTCCATGTAAGTCTTCCACTATTATGAATCATAAGATTAAAAATCCTCCATGAGGCTTTAAACCTTTAGTTTCGTCGTGATAATGTAGACCAATCTCTGACCTAAGCTCGCAGATTAGGTCAAGTAACTTCTTATATTGAAAACCAAAATTTTTGCAACCCCTTTTCCAGTTTAACTGTTGAAGGCTATAAAGTTCAACCTTGAAGTATCTACTTATTTGTGGTGTGTTATTTGCAGGAAGTACTTCACAACGCAGCAAAGGAGGAGAGAACCATGACCCAGCTAATAAGGGTAGAAGCTCCATTTTTCAGGATGAGACGGTAAGACCTTACAATTTCAGCTCTTCAATATATTATGGTGGCCAAGACAATTACTCTAGTCTGTCGAAACAGTCTGGATCACCCCATATTGTAAGTATAATTATCTTCTACATAGTTTTTGAGATTTATAACGGAGACTAGAGCATGCAGCATTCTGACTTCGAAGATACTATCTCCCTCTACTCGATTTTAACAGATCATTCGGCAAAATTCCCGTTTCTTAATTGATCTTAACTCCTCTATCTCTCTTCCTCTAACCCTCAATGCTCAAATAGAGGGATTATCATCAATCAATTATCAAAGATGGATTGGAGAAGCCTCATAGTTGAGGATTCAATGAATGTTATTCTCCAGATTCACCTCAAATACAATCTCTACTAGTAACATCTCTTCAAACCCTAATCTCTTTTTCTCTTTATCAATTGTTTGATGTGATTATGTTTAGATTTGGGTTTCTTAAATTGTTGCATGTTTGATTGTGCTTTCAGCTACAGGACCAACTACTTCCTTTTGATCTTTTCATCCTCGGTAATTTCTAGTTTTACTATATTTTTTATTGTTTGATTATTGAATTTTATTTTATAGTTTTTGGGTGTTTTTTTGTTTTTAAAGGATTGGGGTTTCTTAGGAAATCGTATTTTGGTTTGGATTGTTTGGCTGAGTCATTTTAGTGGCACTTTTTTTAATTAAGGGAAAAAAGGACGAATGGAGGATATTAAAAGTTTGTGACTTTTAGTTTGTGAGAAAATCTTTCATTAGAATTTGATGCTTTGTATGTGGGGATTGGAGTGCAAATTTTTATTGCGGGATTTAAGGGAAGACATGTTATGCAGTCATGGTATATTTGGTATGAACATTGAGGTTGTGGCAACATTACAAAGTGCAATAGATTTATATGTTATTTTCTGACCATGAAGCATTGAGATATATCACATATGCATTCTCAAAAGAGACTAAGTACTAGATTTGCTGAGTAAAGTGTGCTTTCAGAAGTTTATATATCACTTGTAAAATATGGTTGGTATATTGAGGAGTAAAGCTGCAGTAAAGTACTTTGTTGGGAAATTTATTCAATGAACATCTTATTAGTGAGAACAGTTTGATATGATAGAATGTGAGTATTCTGAAATCATTGGTGTTTGGGGGTAACTTACTGAGAAGTTTCTTGATTTGGGGTCATAATATCGTTGTTTGAATTCTGAAGGTTCGAGCTCATTGTCCAAGAAATAGGCTGACGAGGCTTAGGGGGGGGGGGGGGGGGGTTGTGGTCAAAAAGATAGTCTTATTTGTGGAGGATATATCCAACTGGCCTAGTGTAAGGCGAGATGTCGAACATGCGATCCTTTTGTCTTACCCGAATTTGTTGACTGCCAACTGTTCAAGTGACTTAAACATGGTGGTATTTTGGGAAGACCTATAAACATAATGGAAGTACGGCGATGCTACATTCTGGTTAACAGTTTTCTTAAAGATCCCATATATTTATGTAAGACAATTCTGGTTAGAACATAGGGTACAATTCCCTGGTATCCAATTCAATCTCGAGGTTACCCCTGCAACTTATGTTTTCATCAGCAACAAAAAGGGCAAAATAGTAACTGTGTAATATTCTCTCTCACTTCTCTCGATCTCTCTCTTCTGTTTTTTAACCTAATCTCCTCTCTCTTTTTCTCTCTCTCAAATCTAATCTCATAGCAAGGGTATATCACGCTCAAAGCTCTCAAACTCTATCTGGTAAGGTTTCATGTTCTGTGAATTTTAGTTTTTTCTTCGTTTTTATTTTTATTTGTATAGTTTTGAAGCTTTAGATTGTGTGAAGTTGGTTAAAGGGTATTTGTAAGTGAGGAATTTGTGGGGTTTTGGTTGTTTTTGATTTGAGTCTTGTTTGGGACTTTGGGTATTGTGATTTTGATGTTATTTGGTTGATAAGTTTGTAAAAGAAGATATTTTTTTTTTTTTGATCATCGGTCATTTGCACTTTAATCCACAATTACTTGACCTGTAAGAGATTCATAGAGGCAACAACAATGACAATTTTGCCGATGAGCAATCACAGGTTGAGATTTGATTTGAAATATTGGAATTAACTTTAAGATGTTGACATGTTGTCATCAGTTGCTCTATTACAACAAAGAACTAATCAATGAAGTGTGGTAAGAGTACAAAGCTGATTGCACTTTGTACATGTCATTCTTTATGTAAATAATGACGAGGTAAAACATTTATTGATTGTAAAACTCTGACAATGGAGATTGATGAAACTACTAAATACCCGAATGAGATCATATCCAACATTTTGAGGAAAATTTGGTTACTGTGAAAAACCTAGAAGCTCTATTTTGCCACGAGAGTATTTAAAACATTATAATGGTCGAGAGTAGTAATCCTTGTATAATGTTTTAATTGATCATTCTATTATTAGACTCGCAATATATTTAATGCCTCCTGTCTCCGCATAGTGCACTTAACATCAAGTTAAAGTTCATATAAAATATTACACCTTATGACAGATGTGACAAATAAAATGAACCCATCATGAAAATCTTGTAAAACTGTTGAAAACTAGGGATCAAGCTTAGATTATGCAAATCATAACTCATGAGGAGAATGTAATTAGTAGCAACTATTAAGATTTTTTCTCTGAGTTTGTTCATTTATTAAAGCTTCTTCAAACGATGGTCTAAGTTCTAACATTAAGTCTGAAACTTTGTGTCCTCCCAGGGGATCAAAATTTTATCCCAAGTCCATTTGGGAATAACAAGAGACATGTGTAATTCATTAAGGAGAAATGTGTAATTTATTCAGTTTATAACTCAAAAAATATTATAAAACCCCATCTTATCGTGTCTTTCATTGAATATGGTGTCTCTTCTATTAACATATCCTTCGTGCATGGCCCCGTGCTTCTTCTATATTTCTTATATATGCTCTTGATGTTCAGGGGATGGGGACTTTGCTGAACGGGTTTTTTGGCACCGTAACTGGGTCTGCGGTATCAGTGTAATGAACTTAAAATTGTTTAATAAAGTTATTGATCATATAACTTGTTATTGGGCTAGAGGTACTTGGTAAGGATGTCAGTGTTGCTCCAACTTAGCAAAAACTCAACTGTGCTATACACAATGAAGGATTTTAACTAATAGCAACCTGGTTGCGCTAAATGGCTCATCAGTCATAGTTTCTTTTGGAGGTTTAGATTATTTATGACCTAGTCCATCTCTCGGGCTTTGCCAGTGCTCCCATAATTTTCAGAAGTAACACATGTATGGCACAGTTGATTATATAGTTAGAAGTGTAGACGTCCTACTCCAACTATTATGCCATTTACCTATATACGGGCTGATCTTACTATTTCTTTTCTTGCCAATAGTGAAAACGCCGGTCTCTTGGGATTGACCCGAGTTGGAAGTAGAAGAATCATTTAGATATCCGCAGCATTTATGTTATTCTTTTCTGTATTAGGTATGGTACCTTAGGTGCTATTAGAATCCTGGAATTTCCTTATCTTGTTAGGAGAACTTTTCAGTCATTCTTATTATGTCCATTATTATATAACTTCATTTCAAATTGATACTTGGCTACTCAATAGTCTGATCTTATCTTACTTTTATCCTACAACAGGAAAGTTTGGAGCGCTCTTTGCTTCTATTTCAATTCCAATTGTTGCAGCTCTGTATTGCATCTTATTTGCCTATGTGGGTATGTTTATTTATCTCTTTATTCCAGACTATTCATGCCATGTTTTGTGATGATTATATTCTTTGTACTATTTTTTAGGTTAGTTTGAGCTGCTCATGCATGCCTGACTCCTGTATCTTGCGTGCACAACTGGAACAACCAACATGTTCTAATCAGTATCATGTGTGTGTGCATTTTAGGTAGTGGAAAATTCTTCTCTAGAAAAGGAGTTCTTTTGGTATTTTTCTCATTATGAGTATGTGACATTGAAACTGCTATGGGATACCAGGTTCACATATATATTTTCGTTGTCTTTTCAATTTAGTGTAGGAGGTAATAGAAACAAGCTGGTTTATTATAATGGTACTATAATGGAAGTACTGCCCATTTAGTCGTTGTTCTAGTGATCTGCGCCATTTATAAATTAGGCAAGACATTATGGCCTATATTTTACAACCCTTGCTCTGTTACGTCATGTAACGGCTTTTTGGATGTTTTCTTTGCAAGTTTTTTGGGGTTTTTATTTAAATGGAATCTATTTTACCACTCTCTTGACAATAACAGTGATTATTTCTATAATTTTGGTTCTCCGTGATTTCAAACTGTTTTCGGGCTCCAAACTCCCGAAAGATATTCCAATAACATTTCCTTTAAGGAATTTGTTATCAATAGAAAGAAACATTGACAAATAACAAAACTAAACAAACTCTAAGATGGGAAGTCATATGACTGATCACATTAGCGTGCTAAGAATAGTGAAAGGGTTTTGTTAGCATATGGGCAACTGTATAAGCTGTGGTAAGATTCTAAATAGTAGAAGCAAGACTATTTTGGGGAACCCAAGGCATGCTGCAAAGAGGAACATTAACATTGATTGGAACACATTATTACTGTCAACACTATTTAAGACCACCTAAGTTTTGTCATCGTTGAATTTTTGCTTCTTTGGACTAGCCTCTTTTGTCAAATATTCTCAAGGTTGTTGAGTTTTAGCCGTTCATTTTAGAGTCGCAAGCAAATTCATCCGAAAAAATGAGTCTGCACCATCGGATCTCAACATTTGTCCGAAAAAAAGCATTCTAGCCGTTGATTGCCTAAATTGATCTCGAGGTACCTCTTGATGATTTGAAGATCAAAACCTAAGCCAACAACAACATTGCTTTTTCTCTCTCTCTTTTGAGTTCTAAGCTCTAACTCCATCTCTTCACTATATTTATCCTGAATCTCCTCTATTGATTTCATCACAAATCATTACCGGGTTTCACTTTTTTCCCAATGGGTATCTTTCATTTCATCAAACATTGGTCCCCATGCTTGAGATTGGGATCCTTACAAGAAGCCTGAAAGTTGTAGAATAGCATCTCTGGTCGAATATGATTTTTAATGTTTTCCTTCAACTAAAATATCTATACTCCCTAAGAAAACCAAACTAGGTTTACAATCCATGGGCACTGTAATTTTTGTGACCTATATGCTCCATATTTCATTGCTTGTGATGGCATTAGCAAGTTGCACTTAGGGTCTATCTTGTTTTTTGTGCATGCGGGTGTTGCAAAACGGCCCAAAACATAGGGAATATCTCCAAACATCTATTACCTCCCATCACTTACTCCAGATAGGGTATGAACTCATCCTTCTAAATCCTTCAAAATCCGTACTTTAAGAATACTGAATATCAGACTAGTGTTTCTTACTATTACTCCAGCCTGAATTTTCTTCTCATTCCTAAATTAGAAAGACGAATAATATCAGACATTGGGTCTAGAAGCTTGATGGAAGTCTGGATAAGACTATCAATGTCATTTCACATAGAATTAATTCAAAGGTGCCTTGATTGTCTTGGACTCTAGGAGAAGAGCAGAGATGATGATTATTGCACCATTTTGTAAGAATTGATGATGATAGCTAAGATAAATGCAAAATTGTTATGACATTTAATGATCTTTTACGATTACATGAAATATTTTTATGCCCTTTTGTAAGAGAGTTTTAGATGTCAACCAACTTTTGTTTTTTTTTTTGTTTTTTTTTTGTAGTTTAAAGAGTTAAGGAATTTTTCCTACTTAACTACCGGAGACAGTATCATGGTAGCGTACAACAACGAGAAATATTACATTGACTTAGTAAAATCAAAGCCTGCTCATACCATAAGTATTATTGAGACGGATTGTGAGGTGGATTTCGCTCCACCCTTTGATTATAGAGAACCTGAAAGACCTGCCGCATCTGTTGTTTCAAGGAAGGAACCAGCTCAAGGTTTGTATTTTGGTTATTGTTCATTTTCTTTATTCTTTCGTTTCTATATAAACAATATTTTTCTACATATCTAGAACAACCTTTTTATGTATACTATTTTTGGAGGACTGAATTCAAGTTTCAGAATTTATATTACCATATGAAAAGTGGCTAACTTAATGTATATAAACAATATATCTATGATCCATCCCCATGTAAAATATATATATATGTTTATATGTAGGTATATTCTGACATACATGCCCATTGAATTAACTACGTCTGTTGTGCAGTTCAAGAAGCGCCTGTGGAGGAGGAACCAAAGTTCATCCCATTTACTGGTGTTGGCAGACGATTGGATGGAAAACCTATGCGTCAATCTTCATCTTGAGTTACTTCTCCTTATTGACTCAAAGACAAACAACCAGCGGCAGCCAATTGCGATAAGCAGCAATCCACAGCGGGATATAATTCACAGAGCAATTCTCGATAGCCTCAAGGCAAACTCATCTTTGGTTCAAATGCTAAAGCAAACTCCAAAAGAAACACAAAAGGTACATCATATGGCACTGATTGACTCTTTTTAATCATATCTAATATTTTACCATACTTCCCGAATATATTGCAGTACACTGTATATCACTTTCTATGAACTTTTGCTTGTGAAGATAATAATTGGATGCTCGTTTTAGTATGGATATATTTATTTTTAACAGCGTATTTTTTGGCTATGCAGATACCTGGGAAAGAGACTAAGCAAGAGCAACTTGAAAAGAAAGAGTCAAAGTTCCAAGCTTTCTCTTGGAAAAAGTGAATGCTCAAGGGTTGAGCAGATACCTAATGATGGTCTCCGCTTATGGTATTTTTGCTGGTTAGGATGAATTTCGCAAAGTAAAATTTTATTTAGTGTTTAAGCTGAAAGATCACATGTCCACAGACCGAGACACATTCTTTCTTATGTGACATTTTAAACCATGTAAAAATCATATTTGAGAAAGTTTATCTCAATAACTATCAGCTTGATAGCTTCTCAAATTAGAAATGGGTGGGGCACCTAATTTGTTTAAATTCTGAAAGCATTAATGCATGATTGTTTGGATTTATGAGAATCTGTTATGGAATAATCGCTGGTCAGCCTTATGATACAATACTAGTTACCAATCCTTGATAAATCACTTAGATATCTTGATATCTTGCCATTATGGAGAGAGTTTCTTAAAGTATAATATTAAAACTTTCTTTTTTGGGTTAAGGTAATTTGGGATCAGTAATTTATAGATATCTTGTTATTGCCATTATGGAGAGAGTTCCTCACTTATGAGGTGCTATTTGCAATCCTTTATCTTTTATAGGATTTCGGAGGTGCTATCTTGCTATTGCCCACTTTTGTTTCCCATTTCTAATTGTCTAGAATTGTTTCCTAAGTCCTAATAATGCAGTAAGCTAGTAGCATGGGTCAATTTTAATCCATTTAATTGGTCAAGGTTTTTCCACTAATGAACACGTATTAGATGACATAAAAGAAATAAAAAAGTTGGGAGGACATTTGTTCTACTGGTCCATGCATCTCACTCTAAATTGATTTTCTATAGCTGAAGGCACGCGATGATTGAAGTACCATGCGGTGAAAATTGTTCGCCACAACATACTATTTTAATTATAACAATAACTTACTTAGTGGTCAATCCCTTCAAATGTGATCTACAAACAATATTGCTATCCAATAATCAATGTTTATGATAAAAATGGTGTTCTCCAAGAATCCAATTAATATCTACACCTAATTTGTGTCATTCTAAGTTTCCCCCCTCTTACAACTCTCGCACGAATTCAAAAAAAATATACTACCACATTCAAATTCAACAAACCACAAATGCTACTTAATGCCTTTCTCCAATAAATATATATACTATTCACACTTCATGTCTAAATATTTTATGAGCATAACGGTCTAGCATGTGCCTCAGTACTCGTGACATCAAGGAAAGTTAGCTCAATCGATAAAGTGCGGAACTCTTAAGACAAGAGTTTAAGGTTCAATATCATCGAATTAGAACCTTATTTTGATGATTTTGTTTATTGGGAAGGCAAACCAGTTTTATATAAGGCCGTAACTCGACGAGGTTTCCAACCCACGACCTCTCTCTTGGTGGGTGGAGGGTCACAACCACCACTGTGGTGTAACGGTAGTTTATGTCATTGTCGCAAAGAACTAAGATTTTTTTTTTTTGCAAGAGAGACGTGAATCCGGATAATTTGCCCAATCAATTTAACGAGACTGTTCCGCGACAATGTTCGAGAGTGCGTAGAGATTGAGGAATAGCAGTTCTCTCATCTCATTTGATCTCGTCTGAATATCCGAATGGTGGATCAGTCGAAATATTATATGTAGTTACTGGGTTTGATTGATTAGGGTTTAGTTGAATTGTAGTGGGATTTTGTTTGATTGTTGATTCCCCAAATTGATTGTTATATTTGGGCAATTTGGCTCCGTAAACTACAAGTTGAATCTCGTCTGAATCACCGAATGGTAGATCAATCTAAATATCATGTGTTTCATCTCAAAATCTGGTTTCTCCACCTGGAAATCCCTTGGTTCATTGACGAACTGTTAAAGCTGCCAACTTGAAGAAGGTAAATATCAGTGCATTAAAAGAGTAGTTACAGAGTTTAGTTTAGAGGAACTCGGTGGTATTTATTGGAATTTGGGTATTTTTATTAGCAATCATGTTGCTAGATGTTGTGGATGCATGGATCACAACGTTTTTCATCAAACAAAATGGCCTATTAATTTTATCGTGCAAAACTGTTTTTTAATTTTCATTAGCGTAGTGATCCAAACAGATAGTCAAGTTTTTTTTTGTTTTGCCAAAGGTAGATACTCAAGTTCTCTTAGTTACATTTGCTGATATTGCTTACAAATTTCATATCTGAATTTATTGGTGTCTATTTCTTTCTTGAGAATGTAATTTTTGGTGTTTTAGTGGATTTTATATGTATTTAGGTAAATTTGACGTCATTCTTGGCTGCGATAGAAAAAGTGTTTTGAATATCGTCACTGGTCTGCAGAATAATGACTGGGAAAAATGACAAGGGGCATATACGTTTGATTCGGGGTATCTTAATACTGCTCCACTGTGATCGTCAATTTGCTATATTGATGGGGATGAAGGAATTCTCCGATACAGAGGCTGTCAAATTGAGGAGTTGGCAAAAAGTAGTTCATCTCGAAGTGGCTTATCTCTTGAGTAAGTCATATTTGAGAAGCTGTTAATTGTTTGTGCTGTTTTAGTTTTGTTGGATCTTGACTGTGTCCATGCTTTATTAGTGTTCAGGAGTATGCCATCACAAAGCCAACTAGCAGATTGGGAGTTTGCAGTTTCTCAACATTCAGTTGTTCCTCAAGGAATTCTAGTGTGTTTCTGTATCTTCTGCTTTATTCTGTAGGACTAAATAGAATACCCACCATGTCTTGCGGAATAGCCATAACAATGTGTCAAATCAAGCAAACTAAGCTGCGACAATATGCAAAATAAGCAATAAAGAAAGAATAACAACAACTGGGATTTGAGGATTCATACAAAAGGAGAAGAAAACCACATACAATTGACCATTTCACTATGGACTAGAAAGCGAAAATAGGATGGACGACGGAACAATATGCACTGAGATGAGCCATAATTCAATTCACTTTGACTCCATGTTCCTTTCAATTCACTAGTTTATAACTTCCTGACTCTTAAATACCTACTTTAATTGGGATACTTAATCTATATAAAACTTACGTATTCATCTCGCCGTAATATGTAATGAGTTTTAGAAACCGATATGAAAAACTGGATACATAAAGCTACTCTAGCATTAACCATCTAAATATAATTTCTGATGAGAGACCCTAAATCTAACATGCCTTCTTGGTGTATAAGAGTTGAGCACTATTCCCGAAGTTCCTTCTTAAGCATGGTTACAGTCGATACGAAGAAGTTGGAGAGTGCTTTAGGGGAAGATCTAACCATATATGAGTTTCTTTTCTAGAATTTTTTCGATGTTTAGTTTCAAAATAAATTCTTTGATTGTTTATCATTGTCATTAAGTCTAAGTTACATATTATGGCAACTTTGCCTTATACATCTAAATTACATATTATTGCATTTAATTAGGTACCAGTAGTCCTTGCCAGTGGTATACCGGTAACTGGATATATATGAGTGGCCACCTATAGATTTTTTTTGTTTAAAAACATCTGATTTTGTCTTGTACATGGATTGCCTGTATTCTGCATTTAATTTTATATGAAAATATTTTTCTTCTTTTTTCCTGATCTAAAGGTGTGAAGGTCAAGGTCGACAGAGATGAGTCATCACCATATGCAGCTATGCTTGCTGCTCAGGATGTTGCCATAAGGTGCAAGGTCTTCATTTCCACGAACTTAGTCTACTCCATAAATTACATTTTGTGAACTTCGTAGGCTAAATCTGTTGCCGTCTTGATATTTGCACTAAAATGGGACGACCCTTCATTTTCCATTCTTTTTAGAAGTTGAGCATTTCTGCTCTGCACATTAAGCTCTGTGCTACTGGTGGGAACAAGACCAAGACACCTGGTCCAGTGCCCAATCTGCCCTTAGGGCCCTTGCTCGGTTTGGAATGAGAATTGGTCACATTGGTATGACTCCTATTATTGTAAAGTTGATCTTTGCTAAAAAATTTACTGCCTATTTAATTTTGTTGTTGTGCTCTTTTGTTTCTTATTTGTTTGTTAAAATGTTGCAGAGGACGGGACTCCTATTCCCTACTGATAGTGCCCGCAGGAAGGGTTGAAGAAGAGAAAGAAGACTGTAAACTTTATTTGCAATGGCTGTGCTGAGTTTGGAGTCTTTGTTTAAGATGTTGCCGGATGGATTTTGTAGTTTACTGCCTTTTTTAGTCAGACTATTTTTGTGCATTCATTTAAGCCAGATAGGTACTATGTTGCTACTAGCTGCTTCTTCTGGGTTTTAATGTTATTCGTCAGCGACAATTCTGTGGTTATTTTCTTCTAATACTATGCAGCTATCATTCTCGCTCATTTGTTTGTGTCAAAACTGTTAAGCTTCAATTTGAGTGAGATAGCCCTGGGTAAAATAATTACAAGTGGTTTAGTAACTTTGTATATGCTGTAGCAACATTTTCATTGATTGTTATTGTGTTTTGGGATCTTGTTACAAGAAATTGGAGAAACCATTTCTGATAACTTGTGTTGAGTTACAGGCTTATTTAATGTTTACTCAAATTATTAATTTTAAATTTGAGTTACACCTAGATTCCTAGTACGGGTTTAAAGGTTTGTTACATGATAACACAGGTTCCTTTTGTCTAAGAAACATGGATTTTTCTGAGGAACTTGAATCAATCAAAATGCGAATCATCACTTCCCAGACCGAATCATAGTTGGATCGAAATGCGAATTATATGCGTTTCCTTTCTCCAACATTTCCCAAATTTGGGGAAACCGAATCGCACCCATTTCCCAAGCGAGTTTCCTAGGAAACGTTTGAGAAGAGGGTTTCCCCGCAACATATTGCCTCGTAGCAAAACGAAGTATTATAAATGTAATAAGATAAGCTCACCAACACTAGTATTTTAGAGTAATGTATGTATTGTAATTTGCTTCTGCCTAATGAGGGATCAAGGCAGGGATTGTTGGCCTATGTATTGTAATTTGCTCAACGAGGGAGCAAGGCAGGGATTGTTGGGCCTAGCATTGCCACTATATACTAAATATGTATTACAGCAGTTATACATGAGCATATGCGTTATTTTGAGAATAATATTGGGGTTTTGTATTATCTTTTGAAATATAAATTTAATAAATTTCATGTTGGGTAAACTCTAGAATGTTGAAGGAAATTTGAGGTGAGCCTCCTCCTTAGGACCAAATATATATTGAGTAAATAAGGCGACATATGAGGAATCTGATGTCCTCTAGTTCCATTGGCTACTTGTGTTTCGAAATGGCACCAATGTATTAGAAAGCTGAGTGTAATAAAAATTTAAACATGAGTTGCCATGAGGAATTTTGAAGGGTGTCACTTGTTCAGAATGCTAACATGTACGCTCAAAATATCTACACACCTAGTCAATTTCAAGAATATCCATTATAGAGTGCTTTGTGATGAGTTGTACTGTGCTACTTGTATGATCTTTGTTTACCTTCTAGTCTCTGGATGTCTGATTGATCAGGTGAAGGTCTCAGGTGCAACTCCTAATTTCAGGTGAAGGTCTCAGGTGATCTAACTATTTATAAGGGTTTAGTAGAACCCCTAAAGATCACTGTAAGACATGAAAGGCAGTTCTGACTCTTTCTACCGTTGGGTTAGCACTTTAAGAGCGATGCTGCTAATGCGCTGTCTCTATTTTATTTTATCGTACATACTTATTTTCCAGCAGGAGCCATGAACTTGCACTCATGTCATTAGTTTAGTTTTAATTTTACATTCACGTGTAAATGAATCCTTAGCTGACAAAAGGCTATGTTCAAGTGCAGAGGCGAGCAAAGCTGAAGGTGGCAGCCCCATATATCAACATGGAGCTTAGAGCAGAGAAAGCTCTCGAAGCTATCAACATCTGTTGCTTTAATAAAGACCCCATAGAAGAAGACGATGAGAGAGTACTTCTTGTCATGCTTTGTGTAGTATTCCCAACTGTTGGATAATCTGAGATAGATAGAATTGTTAGCGAGAAGGCAACGAAAGTGGTTGAAGGTGGCGAGGAAGACAGATATTCAAAGATCTTCAATTCTTGCAACAAAACAATAGTGAAAATTAAGAAACAGACAACCCTCTTTGTTGTAAATTATAAGTTTATGCTTGTGACTTTGATTAAGAAATTTTGTAGTTATTCACGGCATTGTGGTGATGGTGAAGCTCTTATATTTTCTAACTATGACAGTTTTTATAAGATTTCACAAGGATACAAGTTAACGTAGAGATAGACCTAAAAACTCTACCATCTTTTGTTTCACTGCATCAACTGTCTTTGAGATTTTGGAGAGATGTAACAAAAAAGAAGAAGGCATAATATGGAATGAGATAGTGTATTTGGAGAGAACCTAGACATGAAATTTTGGAGAGTGAGATTTTTTTTGACAGATCACAGATATGAATTGCAAAATAAGATTCTTTAAGCTAGAAACATTTCATACAAGACTTCATTTTAGTTTGCTATATTTAGTTTTGGACATCAAACAGTAGGCTTTTATAGAATTCTTCCTTGACATTGATCACGGTAATTGTGCATAAAGCTTATACAGGTAAAAGCAACAAAGACAACATCACAACAATCCCAAATACCAGTTCTGACTAAGCTTAACACTGCGTACCATCTTTTCCTCCTACACTCACTTTGATCCAGACATATTTATGGGTTCTTCACTTTAATTCTCAACTTTCGGGTTACTTGTAATGCTTTAGGATGCATCGGCTTTTTACTCCGTCACATTGCTCCACCTCAGTTGATAACCTTAAGAACAAGAAACTGGGGGACTTTTCGAGCATCATTAGCTGCAGGTCCCATCGATTTCTTCAACCCCTTTTTTAGGGCATCCTCCAAAAATTCCATAAAACAGTTTCCAGCTTCCAACTTGATATGTTTACCCAATTTAATTGTGTTGCTAAAACAACTAGAAGTTGGTTTTTCATTTTCATCATTTTCAAAAACACCTTAAAGTGGAAGCTTTGCCAATGGAGTCGATAGTCCTTTTCTAGTTGTAGACCTCAAATGCTTCCTGAGGTTAGTTTTCTGATCATTTTGTTCTAAGGTGGCTGAGACTGACTTCTGCAACACTGGTCTTCTTTTTGATAAATTAAACTTAGACTGATTGTTTTGGTCAAAAATTTCCTGTAAAATGGAGGGATTGTCTTTCTCTTGTTTCTTCAATGGGATTCGTGCCACATCGAGACCTATAGCCGCTTGAACTGACTCCAATTTACTTATTGCTTCCACAATATGTTGATGGAACTCCAGAAACTGATCAAAGCAAGCACTTGGGCCATCTGCACTCGCCGATGTGCTCAAATTTGAGAAGGTTCTGTAACAACGAAATACATAATTATTAAATCTTGAAAATCATATTCAGGAATTCAGAAAAGGTTTCGGGGAAGTCTTTCATACTTGAGAACTCGAACTAAATTCTCTGTGGCTGAGGCATCTCTTAGCGCTCGGAGAGCAACCTTCTGAGTTGTTTCTCTGTTTTGCATTCTTCCTGTGAGAATCAAATCACAAATTAAATAAAATTCTGAATAAATATGTAAATGGACGCTGATAAAAATAAAAGCTTTAGGTTACCTTTCCAAGTATGCTAAGCTTTCTTGGCATTGACATGGGCAAAGCAGGGCTGTTGTTTGCCATCGGATTACTTGACTGCAACTGTGGTTGGACACTCAACCCCTGCGGCTTTTTCGGAGAACTTTGCACATCCTGATCTAGATTGTTGTAAGCTACCACTCTTGTGTTTCTTAGCCTGAACTTCTGCTTAAAAAAGTTGTTGATTAAGGGTTTATGTTTCAGTAACATAGGCATTTTTTGGGTGCATCAGCAAATGTGGTGTATATATTATATCATTGGCCTAAAACTCGAGTAAACATTGAAGCTTATATACTCATGTAAACCCCAATGAGGTTGTTTTTGAAGGGTTTAAATTAATAATGTAAATAGGAAGAATATACCTACAGCGGTCTATAAAGGAGTTCTTGGAATCCTCTGCTCTCGTTCAATAACATTCTTGCTCCTTGGAAACTTTGACATCGGAGAAAACGGAACAACACAACTCTTTCTAACATTGCTCTCTCCCTTATTGAAGTCCACCATTTTAGACAGAAAACTGCCACCATTCACTGAAGATCTGATAACAGCATTCGTTCTGACCATCAGGTAAGTTACCCCTATTTCTTGTTGAACTACTACTAGGTCTCTCTTTTCTAGGCGTACTCATGGCATCAAAATCTAAAGGAATTGGCTTCACAACCATATGAAAAGCAGCAAAATCAACCTCATTATCTCTGTTGATCCCAAAGAACCTCATTTATGTGCTGAGAATCTCAGGTTATACGCCCTTTCTGCTTTAACCCCATTATTTCGAATATCCATTATTGGTTTAGGGGTGCCCATTAATATGGGTGTCGTCCAGGAATCATCTTCCTCCCTTGGATGATTGGAACAAGAGATCATAGTTCTAGCCTATCAACATAGATGAACTGTCCATGCTACATCTTGTTGCTTAATAAATAATAATTAGATACCTCAAACAAAAACTCTACAAAAGCAAAGCGGTAAAAAAATAAAATTTGGAGACATTAGCCCTAAATGAAGTGCAAAGCTGCTCTTGGAATCTGTTAGAATCAGTAACACAGAGATCCCCAACAAGAACTCTAAATACTTTAACATAAATTGAAAGCAACGTAAGTCAAATTTTTTAATATGAAGTAAAGATTAATGGATAATATTGATATAACATGCTAAAAATTTAATGAATTAAATAATTATAGTTTGCTGAAATAGAATAACATAATACTATCAAAATTGATTATAAATGTCTCAGTCTCAATTGATTCTCTAAATACCTGATAAAAAAATTTAATGTTGTGCCCCATAGTTACTGTAGGTTCTCTCACTGTCTGAATCATTTTCCATAAGCAGAGCTTCTTCTTATTATTATTATTATTATTATTATTATTATTATTATTATTATGTTTGGTCTTCATTTATTGTTTCTTGGGCTAGCTCATTTTCATTGGTTTCTTCATTTTGGTTTGTGTTACTTGTATCCGTACCAATTTTTGTTTAGAATAATTTCTTTCTAACTGATTTTCTAAATGTCAAAAGTCTGTCGTCTTCAGCATCACTTATTTGTTGGAATTGTTCTTCTTTTGCCTCTTATGTTTTGTCTTCATTTATTGCTTATTGGGCTAGCTCATTTTCATTGGTTTCTTCATTTTGGTTTGTGTTACTTGTATCGGTACCAATTTTTGTTTAGAATAATTTCTTTCTAACTGATTTTCTTAATGTCAAAAGTCTGTCGTCTTCAGCATCACTTATTTGTTGGAATTGTCTATCTCCATTTCCCTAGATTTATACATAGTTAGCATAAAGATAAGAATAATTTAGGAAAAATATTTGTAACTATATATTACCATTTGTTGTTCGTAATGATGAGATAAATTTGTGATTGACTTTAGAGGAGTACTATTAATTTCTTCCACATGTAAATAAATACATGAATTGATTTTAACAAGAAAGATCTATTATAAATCAAAATGTATTTGTAAGTTGAGTTTACCTCACTATCTTCTAGTTGAGAGATCTTTGTTTTCTTATTACTCTTTAAATTTATTTATTTTTGTCCTCTAACTTTCCTTGCTCTTTTTGTTGAATTCTTCTTGAGTTCAGGTTCTTGCATTGGAGTATTGTTAGCAATTTCTTGAAGATCTGCAGTGCTTGCAGTGGCCTCACATTTTTTTTGGAAAAGATTCCGTTTCGTTCGAACGACTTCTATAGTCGTTTGAACGAGTCTCGGGTTTGGTTATTTTATAAACAAATTTGATTTGTTTTTGTTAGTCTCTCTCTCTCTTCTTCTCCAACTACACTCCACCATTGTTCTTCAAAGCTTGTTGTTGGGTCTTGATTAGAAGAAAATTAGTTAAAGTTGGTATCTTTTCTACTTCTCCAAGTTCAATTTGACGCTTGGGTTTCAATTTGGTAAGTTTTGGTTCCCCGTACTGTTTGTGCCCTAGTTTTTCTTTGGTATGTTTCTTTGGACGAATTGGCTTAGACATGTATGAAAAATCTTCTAAGTTGCTTATTTCGTCTCTGTGATTGTTCATATTGTGGGCATTGTTAGTTTTGGAATTATTTTTTTTACTGTTTGGACAAGGGGATTTCTGTTGGATTGTTTGAAGAACTGATTGATTGGTGAGAAGCAGTGTTCAATATCAGCGGAAAAGAATTTGGGATTGGAGTTGGGATTGATCATTACAGGTTTTGGGGTGAAATTGTGATTGTTTGGGTTCCCCTGCTTAACCGTGTTGGTTAAGTTTGGGGAGGTGGTGGTGTTGTTTTCGTGCAGGTGTTGGAGGGTTTGTGGTTTCAGTAGGTGTGCATTTCTTGATTGCTATTGGGTTGGATATACACTTGAGACTGTTTGTTACATTAGCTTACCCTTTTTTTTTCAAATGGCACCTAAGCAATGGACCGGTACCAAGAGATCTCGCTCTGACAATATAGGTATTCTTGATGGCCAGAGGGTTGGTGCTAACTCGGTATATTGGGCTATGGAAAAAGGGTTTAAAGATCGGCCATTTGTGAAAGAACAGGTCGTCGACATCAAAAGTGTTTCTGAGGTGAATGATGGCTATGCTCGGGTTTTTGCGAAGTTTAAAGAAAGAAATTGGACCAAGATTCTTACTCCGTCTGGAAAGGTCTATCCGAGGATTGTTCGACTATTCTAAGCTACTCTGCAACTTGAGCATATCCGTACTCTGTATAGTCGTACTTTCTCCATCACTATTGATGGCTCTACATACCCAGTCACTAGGGATAGTATCTACGCTATTTTTGGTTTTTTTCTTCTCAGTGCATTGCGATTCCGAGAAGTATTTGGCCAACATCGTATTATCCCTGGCCTGCTGCTACTTCTGGGGGGAGATCGAGGAGGATGGGGTTCCTATTCTTCCTGATTTGCATACTATGGTGATTGACATCACGGCTCAGCATCGTCTGTATACTGGATCGGGTATTGTTTCCAGAAAGATGCTAGATGATGAGTCTCGCCTGGTCCACAACATAGCTATTACAAATATCATTCCACGTTCTCAAAAGAATGAACTCTCTGAGCAGATGAAGGTCTTTCTTTATGCCTTCAAGAATGATATTGAGATAGATCTACCTAATGTCATTCTTGAGGAGATGATTGATGCTAGCACCAAAACGGCGACCAGGAGTTCATTACCGTTTGCTCGACTTATTATGGCAATTCTTACTGCGGTTGGCTACAAAATATTCCCTAATAAACCTGAGGATACAAAAACTGAAAAATTAGATGCGAGTAATTGTCACAAGAGTGCATCTCATCTTCCTCCTGTGCTACCTTCTGCGCCTGTCCCTCCAGGTGAGCACATCGGTTCTTCTAGCTCAGCGGCACAACCTCAAGAGGTATTTTCTATTCAGAGTATTGGGAGCATGCTTCAGATCATGACGACCAAGTTGGGTGCTATTGAGGGTCGTCTGGAGACTATTGAGGAGCACCTGGAGACTCTTGAGACAGAGGTTAGGGGTCTTCGTCCTATCGAGGAGTCACATGGTTTTGTGTTTCAGTCTGATTCTGGAGATGACTGACTACATAGGGAGCCTTCGCTAGATTTTTTGTTGTTGTTCTCCATCTGCTCTCCATTTTGATTTCTTGTGTCTATTTTTTTTCTCTTTGAGATTCTGTTTTTTGTTGTTGTTTTGAGAGCATGTGAGATAGGAGTTTTTGTACTAACTCTACCAGTTTATCTAGTACTACCTTTTGTTTATCTCTTTATCAATTATCTCTAATTTCTTTTCTTTCAGATAGTTGTTTGTAGTTGTTTGATTGTTTCTTCCGTGACAAATTGGGAGAGGAAAACGTTTCCATAACTGGCTTGCAAACGCTTCTCTGGATGTATATGTTATTTTTTTTAGTTTGTCAGTGTGACTATCTTCTAAGTTTCTTTTTTCACATATATCATAAATGCGTTTGCTGAGTGTGCAGATATTCAATCACACTATCTGATGAAAATAGGGTTGTAAGACGATATTATTCCTAGAAGAGGTCCAAAGATTGAACCTATTCAGAAAGGGGTGGTGTCTTTCTAAGGTCTAGACACTCTCTGTTGCTGGGAAGTACTACAGAGTAGTGTGTTTGTCTTAGTTTTTATTTGTCATGAAATGAACCAAAGGGGGAGATTGAAAGGTTTTATTTGTTCCATTTCATGTCTGTGAAGTCTCGAGGTTGTTTCAGTCGAAGACACTGACAAAATGAAGATCTCTGGAGAAAAGGTAAGCATAACTCAATGATAAAGAATTAAACTTTCTATTCAATTGTCGTTCAAACGAGTTGACATATCCCTTGGTTTTTTGGCCCATAGCCAATTTTTGTTCGAACGAGTTTTAGTGTCGTTCGAAGGAGTTGACATATCCCCTGGTTTTTTGGCCCATAGCCAATGTTTCGTTCGAACGACTCTCAACAGAAAAGGGTTACTATTTAAGCAAACCTTGTTTTCCTTTTTCTCTTCCGGTCTTTTTGTTTTAAAAACCAATTTCTTTTCAGAAGACTAAAAACTTCTTTATCAGAGAGTGAATTCAATATCAATCAATCCTCTTCTAATTCAAAGATTGATGTTGAATTAGTTTGACAATACTTCCTACATATCGTTGAAGAAAGTTCTTGGTGGGAGATCAAGAAGGGCTGTTGAGAGAACATAAAAAGATTTGGTGGGAGATCAAGAAAGGTAGTTGCGAGAACAGAAGAACGATTCTTGGCGTAAAGCTTTGGTCAGAAGAGAGATAATCTTGAGATTAGGTTATCAAGTCTGTAAGTGTAATTCAGATTAAACTCCTTTTGATTAGTGGATTTTTTAGTTGTTGATCTCATCAACAACGACCTGTGGTTTTTCTCCTGTGTAAGGATTTTCCACAGGGTAAACAATTGCTTCTCTTTTCTTCGTGATGATTTCGTATTCTTAGTTCTTGGTCTTGCTGGCTTCAAGCATTGAGCAATGTTGCAAAATCGTAGCTATTAGTTTAGGTCAGAATTCTCAAGTTTCCATTGTCCTTTTGTCTAATCTTGTTACATAAATAACAGTAAGTATATCATAACTCTCATTAGAATTAATTAGATAAATTGATATAGAGAAGAATAATAGAATTAAACAAACCATATAAGATAATTATTCGTAAAAACAATTTTCATGATATCTTCGCAAGGGTAGCCCTGGTGTAATACTAGTTCTGGAGGACCTGTAGAAATAAGGATAATTAATTTGTTATGAACATAAAAACCCAGTAATTTTATCAGCCCAATCTTGTCATCTCTTACCATAAAAATAAATGGATGATCCGCCACAAAGTCTACTTTTGATGGTTGAGCTGGACACATTTCGATACCACCAGAAGCAGTAACAGTAGTTGCCTTCATTCCTTGCTCATTGACCTCGATAAATGATCGGTGATGAACTTATGATACTTTGACTTTACCCGCGGCCATTCCATCAAGTTCAGCATCAGAAAAAAAATACAAATCTAGTTCACCTTCTTTAAGGGCTTCAGAAGTTTCAAACCCAAATGATATCTTGAATTTGGGGATCCTAAATTTCCCCACATCATAGCAGTCACTATTTTTAGAGAGTTCATATCCAGACTTTTTCCAGAATTCTGAATCAGAGCGGACCTTCTTCAGAAGATCCCATAGCCCATCTCTATTGTTCAAAAGCAAAATATTGCCAAGTTGCTGCTATCCTCACATTGCTTACAAGGCAGTCGAAGCCCTTTGAAATCTTCAAAAGAATGGCAAGATGGATCATCTACTATAGTAGTCATGAAGGGAACTTTAACGTAGCTTTCATCGGGGAGATAAAATGCAGAGTCCTTTGTTAATGTCTTCTTAAATTTTATTTCCCAAACTCCTTTAAAGTAGAGTGTATTTGCGAGTACAAATCTTATAGCCACATTTACCGACCCCGGGGGAAGAATGGGGTCTATGAGTCCATTAGTAGCCTCTTTAGCACATGTGTTCACTTGAGCTCTCACTTCTTCGAATTATATACTCAAAACTTGTCGCAAAAGAATCATATTCATGGAGTTAATCTGTAAAAATAAAACTTAATATTAGATGTTAACAAATGGACTTACATTATGTTGAAAAGACACAACTTCAGCTTCAGCACAGTAAATTGTGTTTGCTACCTGTTTGAAAGAAGGCTTGATAGTGAGGGATTGGTCTATCCCAACACTGCCAACACAAGATAATGAAGTATCTCCCTCATTATCAAGCCTGGAGGAAGGCTTGATAGTGAGGGATTGGTCTATTCCAATACTGCCAAAACAAGATAATGAAGTATCTCCCTCATTTCTAGTGTTGAGAGATTCAATAAGTCAAGAACTAATAGAGTTTAGATCCTCCAGGCTATCCGTATTGAGGAAAGATAGCATTTGTTCTAAGGTTTTACTCGTCGATCCAGTTGTTAATAAACTCAGAACGAGTTGGATTGATAACGGAGCAAATATGAAGTTGAAGTTTTCCGTATTTTTTAGCCCAACAGATTCTACAAATTTCAGACAAGGAACAACTTTGGTCAACAATGATTCCGAATATTGTGTTTCCCTGCAAAAACCAATAACAAAACAAGATTTCAAAAGATCAAATTTATATTTTAAAATAGCAGATGCTAATTGCAAGATTACATGGCTATTTCGAATGCTATTATGAGCGAAAAAACACATTGGAGACATTTCTGCACAACAAACTAAAATAAATAAATGTCTAATTTAAATGTTAATTTATTGTGATGAGCAGAATAATAACTCAAAACAAATGATTTAAGTTATGTCAAGCATTGCTAAACAATCAAATAAATCACCTTGAGTTTTGATAAATGTCTGCACATCATCTCTGGCTTCCTTAGGCATTTTTTGAGTTCCATCAAAATCTTTAAACGACTACAGATGGTGCTGATGTTTCATCGCTTCAATGATGAACTCTGGCTCTCGCCCATGTAGCTTTTTCTCTTAAAATATAGTCTCAAGATGGCCATTTCACATTTCGAATTACAAAATTGTGGAGTAGTTAACCATAGACTGAACCATATAACAACGAAAGAGTTTAAACTTCACCAATCATATAACATCATTATAGCAGACCATAATACATTAAATAGTTGATACTTGAGAGCCCTCTTCTCACAGTTTAGTTTATTGTACAAGTTGATCTCCCTGGCTTTGAATGTTGAGAAGAGCTTGTTTGGAAATCTCGAAGTCGATAGCTTTGTGTATTGCTGAAAATGAGTTCACGTTCTTTATTTCAACCTAGCAACACAAAAAGTGTACATCAGCCATCAGATTCATTTATATTGTTGAGTCAGTAGTGGGCTGAAAAAGACCCAGAGTAAAAATAAAATATTAGTTGGAACAGCGAAAAAGAATCCTAACCCAGATACTACTATAGACATGACTTCAACATAGTGAAATTCCTAGACGCTTGAGACTAATCAATTTCGATTGTTTTAGGTCTAAATCTATTAGGTCCGAATTCTTTAGAATTAATGTTCTAACCTTAACCTAAATCGAATCGATGCAATTATCTAGTGTTCACAGGAAATTGGAAATTAAATAACACATGCAAAGATTTTTAACCCTGTGGGAAACCTTTCTCAGGAGAAAAACCCACAGGTCGCTGTCGAATCGCCCGACAGCTAAAACAATCCAATATTGAAAAAGAATTACAAGTATTCAATTACTTACAGACTCGATAAACACATCCCGTGGTTACCTCTCTTATAATCGAACTCCCCGCAATCAATTCTCCATTCTCGCAACTTCCCACGTCCTCGCAACGCCTAGCGTTCTCGCAACGCCTCGCTCCAATCTCTCGTCGAAGCTCCAAATCTTGAATCCCACAAGATCGTCAAATCAAAGTTAGGGTTTCTAAATCATTGATTGATTCAAGGTTGAGTTGTTGTTCTCTCAAAGAAAATCTCCTCTCTTTCTAGAATACAAGCCCTAGGTTTTTCGGTTTTTTTTAGAGAAGTTAAGAGAGGAAAAAGGAAAAATTCTCTTTTATTAAGAAAACTGAGTTTCGCGATTCTTACTCGAATATTTTCTATTATATTCGAATATTTTTCTACTGTCGACAAAAATCGACAACTAGAAAAATAATCAAAGTTTGAAAAAATTTAAGTAGGAAAAAAATATTCGAGCAAGATTAGAAAATATTTGAATATTTTTCTACTGTCGACAAAATCAAAATTTGAAAAATTTTGTAGGAAAAAAATATTCGAGCAAGATTAGAAAATATTCGAATATTTTAATACTGTCGAAAAATATTCGAGCAAGATATAAAATATTCGAATATTTTTCCTGTTTTCAAATAAACTCTGTTTTATCATTAAACAAACATTTTTTGTATTTTTCATACTCCTTAGAATACTCAGGGCTTGATATTCTAGAATGAAGAGATAAAAACCCACTTACCTGTTCAGTGTCAGTCCAGCTGTAGTCTCTCCATGTACACTCACTGATGACGGATAACCACGAGATAGTGTCAACACCCATACTAGACACTAAATGAAACAAACTCCAAAATGAATGTTTTAATCTCCCTTTTTGGTTCATTTTGTGTCAAAACTAGAACTAGGTAAAAAAAAAAATACAGACTCTATGGACTAACTGACTCACTGAACATCCATCCACAAGGCAACTATCCTCTGTAATCCCTGCACACTAAACAAGATACATAATGTACCCATTTACATTAAAAAATAAGGGATTAAGAGGAAACACAACTTACCTGACTTACCTGTCAGGATCATCTCTCCCCCTTTTTGCCATAGATGAACAAAGGGTAAATAACAAATAAAATGGAGAGACAAACCAATAACACAAAAGATAGTTTAGAAAATAGTACTAAAACTCCCTTACAAAAAAAAATAAAAACATCTCCCCCTTAAAATAATGGTGACCCCCGAACAAAGAAATAAAAGAAAAAACACACAAAAATGAGTGTCTTTAAAATATAAAAGCAATAGAAAACAACACTCCCCCTAAACGCAAGGCAGGATAGGAAGATAATGAGTCTAAAATATCCTATGTAGACCAAGACAATGCCTATGTGTTATAAAACAATCATTCCATGAAGTACTTGGCGTGTGTGTGTGCATAGTCAGATAGATGCCCGGTTTTTAACGTATTACCCAGCCGTAGTTAGAATACGATATCAGAAAGTTATTTCAACTTAGGTCTCTCTAGGGTGGTCACTCAAAAATCACTAAGAATTGACTAGCTAACACTCTGTGTGAGATATGAATATGAATAAATGCAAATAAAGAATCATATCTCATCAAAAACGGCGCACTGTGAGCTGGAAGATCTCATGGAAAGGAAATCAATTATCATTAATTGTGTCAAGTTAATTAATATAGACTCCATATCTCTCATATCTACTAAACTAACTGTGCTAAAACTCAAGATCAAACAGGTCTTGAAAATGTTATAATGTAGGCACGGGTAGGCAAATGACGGAGTAGGTGTTTTACTGGCATTCTGGGACTACAGATGCACTCTCTCCTCTTCTTCCTTCAAAAACTCATACTTCTTCCCTACCTTCTTGCTTCCTCTTTTTTCCTTCTTTTTTTTTCTTTTCTTGTTTTCCCTTATTTTTTTTTTTTTTTTTTCATACTAGTTAAAAAAATCAGGGATAGACGATCCATTCTTTCATTCAATTTTTTCCCCAAAACATCACATTATTGCGATCCGAACCCACCTTTTTTTTCACTGTAAAGTCTCAGAACAAACGGGTAAATGAATAAAGAATTTGGGTATAAAAACGAAAGGCTTATTTTTCAGGCACAAAGGGCTATAAGTGAATAAACAATATGGTTAGACAAAACGAAGGCCAAAAAAAAAAATGTAGCAATAAAACGCCTATTGTCATATCTTCGGTCTCACATAGTATTTTTTTCATCTCGAATCAAGAATAGGGAATGTTCTATTAAATTAACTTGACTTTGATGTTACCATTGACAATTGAGTGAGGAAACAAAAATGAGATCAATAACAACAAGATTAACAGAAGAGTCAATATCTTAACACTCGAAGCTCATAAAAGGCTAGATCCTCACATAATATTAGGTATGAAGTCTCTACAAATATCCTCACGTGGCTCTACTCACGATAAGCTTTTAGTTTAAACAAGAAAACCACTGACTATCGTGATTTGTAATTTTACTAAATAATTATCTCATGAGTGAATTATAACACAAAAGCACAATCTAAGTCTAGCAAGAGTATTCTATAGACAAAAGCTTCTAATGTGCAGAGTGTAGGTAAAAACAAAAATAGACCAATATCCTACTATCTATTCTACTATCCTCATTATAAGAAAATAAAGACTAACTAAGACAGGATAAGAAACATACCTGAACATTAGAGCATACTGATAGCCTGTCTCAGTTATGGTACATTACCTTATTTGTGGCGACAAGTCATCCTTTCGCACCCAAACTGCACGAATCACCTTTCGAGGTGATATTTTTGGAGCGGACCACCTACTCACATTCTCACTTTTCACATTAGAAAAATTCACATATGACTTATCCCTTGAAAAAGTGTGCATCTGGTTGATAGGGACCAACAAATCTACAATAAGAAGCAATATGTCCCTTTCGACCACATATACTACAATAATAAGTCTGAGAGTGAGAGACCCGTTTGGCGTGATTATGAGTAGTGGATATCATGCTATGCTTGGGCACCGAAGTAGAAGCTTTCACAAAGTTTGTGATTTAAGGAGTCTTGGCATTAGGAAGAGGTTCCTTATATCCTAGACCCCTTTTGTCACTATCCATCTTTCCCATATATAATATTTTATCAATATTCTTGGCCCCATGACAGAACTTCTCAAGTTTCTGCTGAGATAGAACTACATCAAGCTTGGCCGAACGGAGTTCATCCAAAGTTGATTTCATGTTCTCCTTCGCATCATTAACTTCTTTTTCTAAAAATAGAGCTTTGTCATGAAGGCCTTGTTTCCCATTCTCAAGTGCCTCTATCTTGTGACTTGTACTCTCAGTTTTGTTTTAAAGTTCGCATATAAGTATATCAACTTGGTCTTTTAAGACTTTGTTACGTTTACATAGTTTCATACACTTAGCAAGAGTTTGAGCATACAAGTCCTCAAGATTCGGGTCATCAAACTCATCTTGTTCTTGATTACTCTGATTTTTATTAGAATTTTCAAGTTCAAAGACATCAAAATTATTATTGCCACAATTAAGAAAAACAGGATAAGCAATATAATTTCCGTTATCACCTACTTGGGTATGACTCTCATTGTTATCATGTTCATTATCACTGTCATCCCAAGTAACAATGATACTCATAACTTTATGATTAGTTTTATATTTCCTGTTAGGACAACTATGAGCATAATGACCAAGCTTATGACACTTATAACATTCAATTTGACTTTGGTTAGTGTCAAGGTTGGTCTGCCGGTTAGTCAGTTTCAGTTGATCATGAGTCCGCGAGTTACGATTCACTGATTCCCCTTGTTTTTGAAATTGACGTTTTTGCACAAGGTTTTTAAGCTGGTGAATGATCGAGGCAATCTGTGAATCCATATCGGACCCATCATCATTATCTGAACCGGATGAGTTGTCAGCTTCTATGGTACCCTTAGAAGAAGAAGATTTAAAAGCAACACTTTTGTTCTTCTCAGGGTTTTCCATTCTTATCTCGAGTTCAAAAGTTTGCAATTCACCAGCTAATGTATCTGGTTTCATTTTCTTAAGATCCTGAGCTTCCTCTATAGCATCACATCTGGATCTAAAGCCCTTGGGAAAAGATCTTAGTACTTTGTGAACTATTTGAACGTCTGAGTAAGCTGCTCCTAATGCGGTACTAGTGTTGACAATATCACTTAGTCTCACATAGAACTCATCAAATGGTTCACTCTCATCCATTCGAATATTCTCGAATTGTGAGGTGAGCATCTGCAATTTGCTTTCCTTAACTGTATCATCGCCTTCATGAGTTCGAACTAATATGTCCCAAGCTTCTTTCGAAGTGGTACAAGCAGAGAGATGTCGAAACTCACTTTGGCTCACAACGATAAAGATTGCATTGAGGCCTTTAGAATTATAGCCGGCGGCATCCTTTTCATCCTTTATCCATTGATTCCTAGGTTTCCGGACCTCTATGGCATCTCCTGGTGCTCCTCGCATCTCAATAGGATGCGACCAACCATCCTCAATGGCAATCCATACATCTTCTCCGATTGATTGTAAGAATGCAACCATTCGGACTTTCCAGTATGGGTAATCTTTGCCATCAAAGAGTGGAGGGCGATTTACAGGACCTCCAAACTTCTCAGAACTCATTATTCTCAAGCGAACTATCCAGGATCCACGCTTAGGTTGTTAAACCTTAAAGCGTGACCACTCTGATACCAACCCACTTACCTGTTCAGTGTCAGTCCAGCTGTAGTCTCTCCATGTACACTCACTGCCGACACCCATATTAGACACTAAATGAAACAAACTCCAAAATGGATGTTTCACATAGCACATGTGGTTCAGGCTTGAAGAAATCTATACACAAAGCGCCTAGTACGACCAATTCATGTGTGCACAATTGATTGGACCCAAAGGCTAAAATCCATATAATGGATCGATCGAGTCAGAGCAGAATTTGCCGAGTTCCAAATAATGGCTCATAAGACATCTTAATTGATTCTAGGTCTTCATATATGGTATCTAGATGGAGCTGTATTGAACCATACTACAAACAAAGTGACATTTGCTAGAAGGTAAAACCTGTGGGCCATTCTCATTGAGCTCCAAACGTCTTGCATGTTCTTCAATATCCTTCCCATAAGATTTTCTGAGGCTCATTGTTTTTGGAGGAGGAAGGGATGCCTGTTGTAGTTGTGACACAAGGGGAGGGGGAGCAATGGCTTGAAGAACTTCTGGAGGAAGATTGCCTTCGCCTCCCTGCCGACCAAAGAAAAAAACATATATAACTACAACTTATCTATTATATTGTCTCAGTTTAAAATCAACCATGTAGTTTTGGAGTAGACTTACGACCCCTCCACCACGGCCCTCCTACCTCTTTTATTTGGAGGAAAATAGCCTTGGTTTTGACTATTTTTCAAATTTGTGAGGAGAAACCCGAGGTATGTGTCAGAACAAAGAGGTATGAAACAATTAATGCGGTGGTAAGGGTAAATTACTCTAGTTTAATCATTATTCATTAGAAAAGTAATGACAAGAAATAAAATAAGAAAAGCTTGTATACCTTAAGGCGTCTGAATGCCATTATCTGTGCCTTAAGGACATGGAGTTGTTGTTTAGTAAAACCATGAAGTTGTTGTGATGCCGGAGCCTTAGGTCCAGCTTACGATGGTAGGTAGGAGCTCGAGCCTCTATCATTAGATGATACTGCCGAATGTGGAGTAGTTCGATTCAACTGTCTCAAGTACTGCATCTACAGATTATCAGCACCCGTGCAATTACTCTTCACGTGTGAAGACTCAATCCCTTGAATCGTGTTAGAAGAGGATAGTGGCGGATGCATGGGAGGCATTCTTTTTACTGTAAACGTCTGTCTTAATTAGCTACTGCATCTGAACGTTGTTGGCGTTAACCATTGTAGAAGTTGGGGTACTTGCAAATGACACAGAGGGAATGACTTGTTTGGCTTTAGCCGTTACCGACAGACCAGACACGGACATGTCACTCGATGAATTTACGTGGGTTGAGTTTTCACTACCCGCCACTGGAGAAGATATATTCTGTTGCTTTGGTGATAGTTGCCTTGATGGCTGTGTTTCATTTGCCTTCTGCATTGCAGCCATTTTAGCCTGTCAAAGCGGAAGGAATTGAGAAATCAAACTAACATTAGCAGGTAAAGATATATTGTGTTCCAAAGCCCAAGTCTGCATTGCTTGCACTTGGGTCATGCCTCCCTACTGGTTGTTTACAATATTTTGCAGGTTTGCCTGACCCTGTGGACCCTGATCTTGAGGCCTTGTACTGGTCGCTACCATTGACTACACAATAACTGGCTTCGAGTCGATTCTTTGTTCAGAAGAGACTCGCGTCCCTTGATCCATTTGTGTCTCATCAGGAGCAAAAATTTCAGAGATCTTTCGAGATGCTGATGCATATGCTTGATTAGCTGCCTGAAGAGATATGAGTTCCTACATTTTGAGATTACCCATGGCAGATGGAGCGCCCATCATTGCCATTTTACCTTGTTGCTATTGTGGATGGTTGCCAAGAGCAGACTTCTGCTGTGCAGAAGCCTGATGAGCATATTGAATATAAGCTTGATGTATAGGATTTTGCATATGATGATGTTCAATACCCTGAGCCTTGTTCTGACTCTCATCGTGATGCTGCACAAAACTATGCTGCTGTTGAGGTAACTGAAGAGTACCTGAAGATGATGGAAAATTGGGGACTCCCTGGTTACCACGTGCTTGGTACGCTAGAAACGTTTCCTCATTTTCAGGCTTTCTTTGTTGCTGCTGTAATGGCAAAACGAACATTAGCCAAAATATACATTGCAAGTCAAAGAGTCAGTCATAAAAATTCATATACAATGCAAACATTTTCGTAAAATCTTAAACATAACGGAAAACAAAACATAACATCAAATAACTCAGAGTTTAACGTGATCATAATCCTAAACTTCATAGCTACACCCTCCAATCCAATCTTCCCCTTTCGTAACTTGTGATATAAGAGACCAATACAACAAGGATTTTAAATTTCAGGATATTAGTAATTAGTGAGGTTTAGAATATTTATATGATTAGTGAGCTTCAATTAGTAGCTTTTAATTAACCACTTAATCAATAAATAACATATATTGTACAAAGCCTAATTATTCAAGCCGACTTGCCTTTGTATCAAATTTTAGTTGTCCGACATGTCTGATTGAAACATTGGCATCACAACAAAGTGAGCCTTCATGCATATTGCCATTACTCATACCCAAATAGCGCACAAGTCTTTGTATCTCAGCTACACACTCAACAGCCTCAATGCCAATTCTCATATTCGGCTCAGAAATAATCTCAAACAAAGGTATCCGAGCCCTATTCAAGTCAACCTGAACAAAACAACTAATAACCAGTGGCGGATGTAGGTAGAGCTGAGGGTAGGCAGCCGCCCACCCTCAAAAAATTTCAGCTTTGATTTTGATAGGTAATTTTTTTTTTCAGATTCCAGACATTATGCTTGCATCTACATTTCTGCCCACACTGATATTTTTTATTACAAATAATACCATCACTTGCCTACTCAATAATCCAAAGTTTAAGGGGGCAATTTTATAATTGAGGACCAATAATCAAAAGTTAACCAAAGAGAAAAAACAAGTCTCCTCTTCCCAAATCAGATTTTTATCTTCTCCAACTCTCCAAGCTTGAATTGAAGCTCCAATTAAACCAAAGAGAAAGACAAAACCTTCTCTCCCAAATAAGTGGTGAGCTTCCCTCTTCCGCTTTCTCTCTCTTTGAGTCTCTCTCTCTAAAATACATTATTTTGTTTATCCCCAAATGGCCAAATCCCAAAATTAATCTTTACTGATTGTAGAACTAATTGCATTAGGGAATTTTGGATCACTTCTCAAGTTCTCAGTATTGCTATAAACCCCAGTAAGTCATTTTCTCATATCTCATATCTCAATTTAATTAATTCTTTTATAAATTAGGGGTGTTGATGATAATCTGATTTTTATGGATGATTTGCAATTTATGGATGATAATCTGATTTTTATGGTCTATGGATGATAATCTGATTTTTAATGTCTATGGATGATAATTTGATTTTTATGGATCATAGTATTTTCAATTTATAGTGTATTGTGGAGAGAATGATTTGTTTGAGTTAAGTGATGATTTGATTTCTTGTAGCAGCTATGCAATCTATGCTTAACTTTTATAAGTATAAATCCAAGACTCCTCCTTTAGACAATAATCAAGCTGGCAATGTAGTTTCAAACCCAATGCAAGATCATGTAAATATTGTCTTGGCGGATAATCATATTCCTACGAATGTTAATTTGAAGCGGGGCCGCATCCGCATAGAAGTTGACTTGGTACCTCCTGGTTTAGAAACTCCTTCACCTTTGGACAATAACGAGTTACCTGACAAACCTCAACCTTCATTGGGTGATGATAATGAGTTACCTGACTTACCTCAACCTAGCTTGAAATGGGGACGTATAGATGTTGACTTAAAAGCTCTTTCGGCAGATCCTGGTTTACGAACTCCAATTTCAGATTACCATCCTAACGATCGGGATTCTTTTCGAAGAAAGTGTCTATTGAACGGTCCATGTCAGCCTAAAAATAATAGTTTTCCTGTGACAAATGGTCGACAATTTCATGTAGAGTGGTACAGAAAAGGCCCTAAGTGGTTGGAATACAGTAACCATTCAGATTCTATTTTTTGCTTGTACTGTTACCTTTTTTCAGAAGGTAAAGGACTGCAAGGCAGGTGTGAAACTTTTGTAAGAAAGGGTTTTCAAGGTTGGAAAAACAAAAGTAAACTTAAAACTCATGTTGGAGGGTCGAATAGTGCACACAACAAGGCATATATAAAGGCTCGAAATTTGCTGAATTCGGATCAGAGCATTATTACAAATTATGAAAAAGGAGTAAGCAAAGAGCGAAAGAAGAACCGCATTCATCTACAAGCAACGCTTGATTGTATCAAGTTTCTTTTGCATCAAGGCTTAGCTTTTTGAGGCCATGATGAATCAGAAGAATCTATCAACCAAGGAAACTTTCTTGAATTGTTACGATATACCACTGCACACAACAAAGAAATAAATGAACATGTTCTTGAGAATGCCCCCGCAAATTATATGATGATTGCACCTAATATTTAGAAAGATCTTGTGAATGCCGCTGCGGTAGAAACGACTAAAGCTATTATTCATAATCTCGGAGATGAGTTATTTGTTGTTATGGTGGATGAATCGCGGGACATATCAAAAAAAGAGCAAATGACGGTTGTTTTGAGGTATGTGAATACAGATGGATGTATTATTGAATATTTTATTGGAATTGTTCATGTTATGGAAACTACAACATTATCCTTGAAGGCGGTACTTGAAGGCCTATTGTCTGAACATGGATTGAACTTATCAAGTGTTCGTCGACAAGGATATGATGGCGCAAGCAACATGCAAGGTGCTTATAATGGTCTTAAAGCTCTAATATTACGGGAAAATAAATTCGTATTTTCTATTCACTATTTTTCCCATCAACTTCAATTAGCACATGTTGTTGTTGCAAAGAATCACGCCCAAATGGATTTGTTGTTTAATTTGGTCTCAAAGGTGATGAATATCGTAGGAGCATCTTGCAAGCGGCTTGACATTCTTTGCAAGAAACATAGTGCTGAACTTATTAAAAATCTTAAGAACGGTGAACTTCAAAGTGGAAAAGGTTTAAACCAGGAAACTAATCTCAAACGAGTTGGAGATACTCGTTGGGGATCACATTATAGAACGTTAACTAACTTGATTCTAATGTTCTCTTCTGCGGTTGATGTCCTTGAGATTATTGAATTAGCCCCCGCACACTCGGATCATAAATGTGAAGCAAAGGCTTTATTGGAATCGCTCCCAACTTTTGATTTTATCTTGAATATGCATTTGATGAAGAAACTTCTAGGCGACACAAATAGCTTGTCTCAAGCATTGCAAAGAAAAGATCAAGATATCGTGAATGCCGTTTCTTTAGTAAAAGTGTGCAAGAAAAAGTTGCAAGACATTAGAGACAATGGGTGGGAAGAATTGTTTGATGAAGTCTCTTCTTTTTGTTATGAGCATAATGTCATTGTTCATGATATGGAAGCTAACTTTGTAGCACGGGGTCGATCTCGACGCAATACCGAAGTAATCACAAATATGAAACACTATCGCTATGGATATGTTTACACTATAATAGATCATTAGTTACGAGAGTTGAACGATCGCTTTAGTGAGGCGAATACAGAGTTGCTTCTTGGCTTAACATGTTTGAATCCCTCAAATTCATTTTCTGCCTTTGACAAGCAGAAGTTACTAAACCTTGCTCGTCTTTATCCGGCTGATTTTTTGCGATTCGATCTTAGCACGCTTGAGGATGAGCTTGACATGTATATAATTGATGTGCGGACCGATAATAAGTTTTCATAAGTGATTGGAATTGCCAACCTTGCGAAGAAGATGGTTCAGACTTAAAAAAATCTTATTCACCCGTTAGTTTTTTTGCTTCTAAAATTGGTGTTAATCTTACCGGTTGCTACTGCCACTGCTAAAGGAGTCTTTTCTGCCATGCATATCTTAAAGACTCGGTTGAATAGTCGAATGAGCGATAAATGGCTGAATGATTGTTTAGTTACATACATTGAGAAAGAAATTTTCAAGGAAGTTGAAAATGAGGCAATTATGCAACGGTTCCAGAAAATGAGGCCGTGTCGAGGACCAATATAAGAAATCTATTATCTTTGAAATGATCTATTCAGCTAAAATTTTCATTTTTATTCTTTTTATGATTTTGTAATGTTAATTACTCTAGCTTTATGTCACATTTAGTCATTTTGTTGATTCACCAATGTAGGGTGTTTATATGTTTGCTATGACGATGATGTTGAGTATTTATAAAGTTTTTAGCTTTGTAATCTTTCACTTAGGCTTTACTATGTTATGGAAGTATATTTACAATTTATTCTTCTCTGATGCAAACTATACTTTAGCATTATGAACTTTCATACTTGATTTTTAATCCTTTGTCCTTCGTTCTTTCTTTTCAGGCTGAAGATGTTATAAAGATTGAATACAGAGTATGGAACCCCTTCCGCTCAAAGTTGGCTGCAGCTATTCTTGGCAGTCTTGACAACGTTCATATTGTAAGTGTTAATTGCTCCAAATAGTCTCTTTGGAATATTTGGTAAATTATTTCTCTTTTCTGTAGCAATTGTACTTTAAATGATTGCTTTATTTTGGTTATCCTTTCTCATGTTTATAGCAATTATAATACAAATTTAACTTTGACTCGCCCCCCCTCACTAAAAATCCTGGATCCGCCACTGCTAATAACAATTTTTTAACATAGAAGAAACAAATAAACAATACAGAGTTATAAACGTGAAATAGGAATATTATAAATTTTAATAGGATTAATTAGGTAAGAAATATTACAGTATTTGAATCATGTTAATCGAAACACTTGTCCAGAACACTTCGTAAGTATGGCTTGGTGCTCTAAAGACGTGTGTTCATTGGTATTGCTGCTTGAAGTGAGATTAGAACAGCTCCATGAAAGCTTGATCTTTTAATTCTTTAGAATGAGGCTGGCTATTTACTGCCAATATAATTTTTAGGCGCTAAACTTATATGGTATCATCTCTAGCGATATCAAGTTAAAAATGTAAAGTAATTCGGTGAGAGTTTAATACCTATTGAATATCCTTGAGTTTGATGAATTTGATTAACATTCCCAATCTTTGCATAATGTATATCTCTTTCATCCTCCACCTCACTTCATTGTACCTATTGGTGTCGACACTTTTTTGCTTTCAGCCACTGAGATAAAAAGGTGATAGAAGAAGGCTTTATAAAAGGTACATAGTACAATTTGATAAGAAATAATTTATAATTAAGAATGTAACTTACCAGGTGATGTAGAGCTATTAGAGGCAAATATTTTCTTCTTTATTGCAGAAAGTTTGTCTTTTTGTAGAAGTTCATGGTTGTCACTGTGACTATTTGTTTTTATTGTTATCCATTTTCTTCGGAACATCATTATGTAAAATGGGACTTTTATTCAGAATATCGTTACTTGAAGCAAACAATCGTAGAAGTTCATCTTAAGATATCAATTTCAGAATATTATGGGAAGGATACTATGCATATAACTTGGAAAATTGTGAATGGGGCCTGAACATGAGTTTCATGAAGTATAAAACAATTGGAAGCCAATGAATATACGGTAGAATTGTAAAATCATATTATGAAGAGCAAAATATTGTGCAACAAATAAATATGTCGAGTAGGGTACTGAATGGGTTATTGATAAAATTGATAAGAACAAACATATAATTCTAGATTCTTCATTGATTAAATAAAAGTCAACTTCTTTGGAGCTGCATGATTAAAACGATAAACGTAATTCACAGCGACAAGCTGTGGACATTATTAATAACAAAATATATTGCAGATCTCAAAAAAGGTACAGTTTATATATTTTAGCAAAATACCTTTTGAGTTGTATTTTATTAATTGAGTAACCTGGAAGTATATTTAATTCAGGGGAATTTTGTACTGCTTGCAGATTACATCTTTGTAAACAACATTTGCTGTATTTGTCCCTGGTAAATCGTCGACTTCGTTATTCCATATTAGAATTCTTGTTTACTTTTTTGAAATACCCCTAGATAAGGCCACATATAGCTGACCATGGCTGAATACAAGGTCTTGTAAATAGATTCTAGTCCAGGGAATTATATGTCCCTGGGACTTGTTTATGGTTAAGGTAAAGCATAGACGGATGGGAAATTGTCTACGAATTAATTTAAAGGGTAATTTGATATTTTTGGATGGTTTTAATGATATACGTGGCAAGAACTCGAGATTTCCTTTATTATGTCCAGTCATTACTTCTGCGACAATCATATTCTTATCAAAACTATGGCAAATCAATCTAGTGCCATTGCACAAGCCGTGTTTTGCACTAAGATTTCGTAATAACATGATAGGTGCACCAACTTTTAAAGTAAGTTTATGTGGTGGTAATCCTCCTGTAGTAGTTGAATTTAGAAATTCTTGAGGGTATAAATTATTTATGTCGTTCTCAACTGAGTCATATGAATAATAAGTAACTGATTCTCCAGGAAATGATTCAATGATTAAGTTGTTAATGACATCAACTTGTTCATTTATAGGTGTTATAATAGGTCTTTCTGCCATCCATTTTGCATTTTTTGATTTTTTACGAATCTCAGGGAATACAATCTTTATTAAATCGTGGATGGAGTCTTCATTAATCCAAGGTATGACAATTTATTTTGGGATGTGTATTATACCTTCTTTAACTTCTATTTTAGAGTCACCATTTCCAATGCGAAGTAGAAATTCTGAGTGTTCAGAATCGTCGCGGGCGTGCATATTATCTTTCAATGGAATTGTTTATATAGAGTTCCAGAGATATGAGTTAACAATACATGCATCAACTATTTTTCCTCGAGTTGAGTACGGAATTACATGCAGTGTTTGACAAAAATCGCCACCCATAATAAAGATTTTCCCACCGAAGGGTAATGAGAAATTTAGGACATCCCTAAGAGATTCATCAAGTGCTTCAAAGTTATACCGGTGCATCATAGGCGCCTCATCCCAAATTAGGACCTTTGATTGTCTAATTAGTTTTACTAATAGAGTTTATTTGCCAATTTTACAACTTAAATTGTGCACAGGTGTTAATGGTAGTTTAAATCTATTATGCATTGTGCAACCTCCGGGTAATACAGTAGCTGTTATGCTAGAAGATGTCGTCAATGGCTATATTACCATTCTATCTTAATTCTGCTAGAAGGGCACGATATAAAAAAGTTTTCCTCATTCCCCCGAGACTATCTATGAAATATACTTTATTTTCATTTTCATTAACCGATTGTAAAATCTTATTGTATACATATTGTTGTTCTTTGTTTAAAAGAAATTTGGACGATAAATCAAATTATGGTGTACAAATTTCTTGTTCATCTATAAATAAACTGCACATGCCTTTAGTGTTGTAATTTTGATTGAGCTCTGGTAATTCATTGCCAGATATTTTCTTATGATGTTCACCAAGTAGATCATTTAGTTCTCTTAACAGTTTATCCGCAATTCTTACATCAATAAAACTGGGGAATGACTTACAGTAATCTTCTGCCATAGGAATTTTAAATTCTTGCCATAAATCATCAACCTTTGAAAGATGACAAAATTCCAGTAGGGAAATAAATAACTTCCTCAATGCAGTAGCCATCTTTATCAACGTTGCTTCCTCTAAACCTTATTTAATGTTTTTGTCATTCTCTAACAAACCTAAAGCCTCTGCTGTTTGTTTGAAGGATCTATACTGTATACCCTCAACATTCATTAGGTCATAAAATGATCTTGGCCCCCTTACATGCAGTAATCGAAGTCTCAAATAAAAGCGTTCTCCATCTCTCGGTGAAGCAGTATAGACTCTGCCTATGCATTTCCTATTATTACTGTGCCATTTCCAATAATGTTGTTTCTTAATCCTGGAATAATGTTGGGGTCTTTCTCGGTATAAGAATTTCCTGGCATAAGTGTTTTCAGAATTCAATGTAAAAAATTCAGTTAGCATTGTCATAGTATTTTTACTATCTTCAATAATGTCCTTAATATTTTAAAAGTCAAGGTAAGTGATTTGTTGTTGGCCTGGTTAATGTAATTATAAACGCTCTATATTGGGATGCATTTTACTCATTGGAAAAGCAAATAGTCTCCAAGCAGCTTCGGGTGGCGATACCTATCTATAGCATCTATAAATTGCTTGACTTCGTCTACTTCAACTTGTTGATTAACCTCAATACAGATACGGTCTAATCCCTTATAAATGTATTTATATAGATACTTTACGCTTTTAATACTGCTACATACTTCGTCATTGATATGGCAATCATACTTCTTAAGCAGCATCCCATTATATGGAACTATCCAGCTGTTATCAACCATTTTATTACCAAATAGATCAACTTGTACCTTAACACCATTATCTCACCTTTTATAAATAGGATAACAATCCTTTCCTTGAATAGTTTCATCGGCAAAGTCTTTTGGAAATCCCTTTTGGCATTTGCCATCTTTCATACATGAACGTGATGAATTGTATTTGCCATAGTGTCCATGAATCATATACATTTTTTTACCAATTCAAATAGTTCAGGTTCTTTTGATTTGTCAGGAAATTCTGCACGAACCAATTTATCTTATTCGTCCGGGTTTCTAAGGTGATCCTTTGGATGCAAAATTATAAGCATATGGACATGTGGCAATCCACGTTTTTGAAATTCAACTACATAGACATATGCTAGAACCTCTCCTAATACAATTTTTTTAATTGTGTCTTGTTTTAGTCATGCAAATTTAGCATTTAAAACCCATACAACTAAATCGGGTCGATCTTGAGCTTCTTGTCCTACTTCTAAATTATTAACTATATCAGGCCAAAGTGGGTTGCAGGTCATTGTTATGAATAAATTGGGTCTTCCATATTTTTGGACTAATGCCATTACATCTTGATATCTCATATGTATATTGCGAGGGCTACCATTAAAAGAAACATGAAGGATAACTTTGTTACCCACGTCTTTTCCTTTTTCCTCTCCAGTATTAAGAACATCATGTAGACCCTGATATAGATCAGCACGTATTTTATCTTAATTTTTCTTTATGTACCTTAGATTGTTACTTTGCACTTTAACAAACTGGTCTACAATGTATTATTGAAACAATCGCCCGTCTTTATGAATTAATGATTCATATGCAGGGCGAACTTGTAACATATAATAATAATAAGCACGGGATGAGATTCTTTTCCCACTTAAGAAATTATTTCTTGGATCCCACCCGAATGTTCCATGAGGGAGTAAGATAGGATATTGTAGGGGATCATAGAATCCAGATGTTTCTTTGCTATATTTTTTTTCTCCTAGGATAAATTAAGATATTCTTTCCTATTGTCAAATCATCTCCACCCATAATAATAGCTGCGACATCATCAGATGTCGGAAGGACATATTGGGGTGTATTATCTGGTCTTTGTTTAATTTAAATTTTGTAATCACTTAGGGTTTTTTTTGCTAGTTTTTTAAATTGTTTAATGAATGTATTAGTGCGCTTTACGATTTTTGTTAATTTAAGAATAGTTTTGACATGTAAAGTATCATTTTCTAGAAGCCTATTTTTAAGTATTGTTGCAGGGTCATAGAAATATAATTGTAAGAATCAGGACTTACCTTTTAATGGGGTAAAAAGCTTTCAATACAATGATATATAGACTCATGGATGTGTAGACTCCCTTTTTAGAATTAACCATTTCCTTGTCGAGAGTGACACCAATTGAGGTGCATTGAAATGCATGGTTATAACTACGTATGTTTAACCTAAAATCTTTTCCAATTGCTATTTGATCTTTGAATAATTCTAAGAGATCATTTGGTACAGGTGGAAGATTCAATTTTAGTCTCCCATTTTTGCAGCATAAATTTCTTGTTTCTTTTGTGAATATGTAGGCTTTGTAATGTTGGCATTGTCTTTTTTGAGAGAGCTTATCTCGTTAAAATTTTGTGTTATCAATATAATTTCGTACAATGTTATATAAAGGTTTTTTTTAGCTACCATTTGTGTGGGCTTGATGTAAATCGTTGGAATCATAATTTTATTAGAATGGAATTGATTTATATTTAGGGGCAAAGCTTGTTGTATGCATCCATTTGATAATGTTGGATTAACAACGGTTTTCAATTGGTAGTAACTGCTTTTTAATCTTTTTTGGGGAGATAAATTATGAGAGAAGTTATCATTTGGGTGTGCACGTTTGATGCTTGGGTTATTAACCGGATTAAAATGTTCATTTATATGTTCAAAATTTAAATTTGATATTATTTGAGACCTAAAAAGAGTATTGTTATAAATAATACTATGAAGCGAAGTGAATGACATACCTGAATGATATACATGAACAACAATAGTAGATTGAAATGTACTTAAATTGTTTGAAGCAATAGGATGAATGTTCGTGGTATGAATTCCATCTATATCCAGCATTCTAACATCTTTCTTGACATTGTTTATTGAATTTTTTTACAGCAATTGCTTGACCTGTCCCAATATGATTAATAGCTCTAGCCATATCATTCTCATTTTGTAGTTGTTTCTTATTTGATTGAATAAGACCTGTGTAATAACCAATTTCTTGTGTTATTAATCGAATTCATAAAAAAAATACATTCATTTGATATTTAAAAAGACCGGTATTGTAAGCAAATTAAATGTATTACCTGGGATTGGTAAATTTAATATTGAGACTAATTTTTGGATGTCGAGTCTAGAAGCATATTGTGTCAGTGATTTGGCATTTTTCTCTTGTTTTTTCCTTTTAATTTTTTCAGCAGTCAAATCCTTTTTAGTAATATAAGCTCTTTTCGCAACAATAATCGAATCAGGAACTAAAACATTGCCTTTCATTGCAAGAAATTCTCCTGTAATGGTTTAAGAAGATTAAAGAAGTTATACATAACAATATTAGATTCAATCATTACCGAAGATTAGAGTAGATTGGGGCGGTTATGCATTGCAAGAGATTCATTTTTAATAATATATAGTTTAAAT
Organism: Kingdonia uniflora; assembly: GCA_014058105.1. Taxonomy (NCBI): domain Eukaryota; kingdom Viridiplantae; phylum Streptophyta; class Magnoliopsida; order Ranunculales; family Circaeasteraceae; genus Kingdonia; species Kingdonia uniflora. Next base: position 268,536 of record JACGCM010002331.1, on the reverse strand, counting down.
TTAGAGCATATTAGAGCAGTTATACACAATAATATTAGATTCAATCAAACCCAAGAAGATTAGAGTAGATTAGGGTAGTTATACATTGCAAGAAGTTATTTTTTAGTAATATATAGTTCAAGTTTAGAGCATATTAGATTCAATCATCACCAAATCCTTTTACAGATATTAAACAACAATATTGCATCAACATGTTAACTTGATAATTAATCAATATTGCATCACAATGTCCTGAAACCCTTTACACTCAACATTAACACTAAAAATTAGATACCCAGTCTAAGTTTATCAAAACCCAGCAGAACCTTCAACTTTGAATAGATACTAGAACCCTCTAACCTCAATATTAACACTAAGAACTAAAATTTAGCAAAACCTTCAATTTTGAAAAGATACTAGAATCCATAGCCTCAATATTAGCAGTAAAAACTAAAACTTTGACAAACTTATCCAAACCCCAATAAGAAAATCAAGTTAAAAAAATACTAGAACCCCATAACCTCAATATTTGCACTAAAGACTTACATCGCATTTATCAATCAGAGTATAGGCTTCGCTAAATCCTCATCATAGATTTAAATTCTAATCTAAATACTATTCAAAAAGGAGGGATATAGTTTACCTTTGGGAGATTGTTGATTCAACAATTTCGTAATCGAGAGTAGGGTTGTAAAGGGAGAAGATTAAATAGAGAAAGATAGTATGGTATGCGAAGAGATATCTTACGCACGTGCGAACGCGTTATGTTGGGGACATAAATGAAGTATATGAGGATTTTTAAAAATATATATTATTTATGTGCTCGTCTCATCTATATAACTCGAAGGGTACTACACTTTTGGACAATTTTGAATAGTACTATATGTAGTATATGAGGGTTACTTATATAGTGTACATTTGAAGAAAGATTTTATCATGTGGTGTTGATATACTTGGTAAAAGAGTTTTCATCCTAGAGTGGGGGGTTCTCTAAGCGTAAGAAGCCATACTCAGATGTTAAAATGTGTTAAAGATGGGTACATATTAGCAAACGACAGATATTTGACATTGTGACGAAAAAATAAAAGAAGATTCCTCAAGAGATTAACTTTAGAAGCTACAGAATGAATCAAACCAAGAATAGTTCACTATAGCCAAGAGAAGATTCTAACTAGACATTGCATACAAAGGGTAAGCAGGGAGAAAATTATGTACCCAAGTTTTGCAAATGCCAATCATGCGCAAGTAGCCTCTATAGATAGTAATTGGTAAAATGTTAGGAAAAATGGGGTAAGTAATTCCTTCTTCTCTGTAATCTTTGACAAATTTTTAAAAAATATCAGCATCAAATAAAAATTGAGAGATAATGACATTCGTTCCAGCGTCAACCTATAGATGAAACCACCATACCAACATGTCAAATTAGAAATAAGAACCACAAAAAAGGATAATCGACATAATTATTCTAGGTAAATCTCATGAATTATTTGCATATATGATTCGATACTTATGTTATAAATAATTCATTGCCTAACAACAAATGACATTGAGATAGTGTAGAAACCCAAACAAATACTTATATCTCATTAACTTATCGGTTTTAAAAACCCTGACAAATTTTTACATGTTCAATCATGTACACTTAAGTTAAAAGCATGTTAACTGTGGAATCTAGTAAGCAATTAAAAGCTAATGCATCACTAATTGGCATTAGGGGCTAGTCATAAAAAACAAGTAAAAAAACATTTTGAGAAAATATTGGTAAATAAACTTCAAATTTTATTTCAAGTGTGGTGAAGTTTCCTATAGTACGGCTTGGAACACGTCCCAAAATGTCTAAATTTGCAGTAAATGAGTTACCATTCCATGGATAAGAAGACAAACAAAAACTGTAGTAAATTTTACTAATAGTAAGTGATCACAATGTGGTATGATTTATCAGACTCAATCTCTAAATAGATAGTGTGGTTTAACATCCACCACAGAGTCTACACCCCTTATAGGCTTAGTGTTCATATGAGATTCATAGTTTGTAGATGTAATTTTAAAAGTTCTATTCAGCTGCAACCCCCCACTGTCAATCTAGACTCCACAGTAGGCGGAACTCATAATACTCTTTTCATAAAGTAACATACTGAATGTACAAACTTTACTTAAATCGTATATGGGGTACGACCAACACTAAATTACTTGACTCAATCCAAATTATAACTAGGTGAGGAGGTAGGGAAAGCAAAACACAACAAATAAGATAGAACGATAACTGATGACTGACTGCTTCTTATGAAAATCATCACGGAAAATATTTGGAAAACTAACTTCGTCTTCAAATATACAAGATCACTTTTGTAATCACCCAAAACTGCCAAACCGTTGCTCCTCAATCTTATTCCTCTCTTCTCTAATTTGGAGATTAGGCTTTTTTTTCCACTGAAGCTTCTCAAATCAAATTACAGAATCAACCCTATCGGTAAGGAAAACTAGTCAAATCTCCCAGAAAATCGAAATTGGAGAGATAGAGAGGCGGATCTTCGATGGTTAAGTATAGACCATTGTGAGAAATCTGAGATGGGTTTTTGTTTTTAAGGATTGCCATTCAATTTGGCTTGTTTTAAGGATTATCATTCAATTTGGCTTGTTTTAAGGATTGTCATTCAATTTGGCTTAATAGACTAATATTAGCCCCTCGAGACCGACTTGAGAAATGAACGGATGGGATGCATTCTTTCGGACAAATGTTTAGATCCGACGTTTCAGACTCGTTTTTTCGGCCAAATTTGATTGCGACTCGAAAATGGACGGCTGAAACCCAAGAAAAAAGATGACCTTTTTTCTTCTTCTTATTATTATAGATATGGAAGGAAAAATATTTTCCCAATGGTTTTTTTATTTCTTATTTTGTATGTTTGACACTTTCATGTATGAAAACTTAGATGGTTACTGTTTACAAGATTATGTACAATAGCATGCACTCTTGTTATATTTTTCCGGCAAGTTTGCTATGTTTCTCACTTTTTGGTATTCCGTAAATAAACATGATTCAAATTTATTCCTTGAATTTAGTTGTCTTGGTTTGATAGTGCTCCATAATTTTAAAAAAAAAACCAATAAAAACAATCCCAAAATGTGAACCAGAATCTTACAAAGCTACTTGCGCAAAAGCATTATCAATTCTTGTGCAAGTAATAATCCCAAAACATGTCTGATATGTGAGGTTTTGGTTCACATTCGATGTGGGAGCAGTTTATTGCCACATCTTTTGAACTTGTGCATCTATATACCAAACTCATACACAATTAAATTTAGAGAATGCATTGTGGTTTATTGCCGAATTCCAAGCAGATAGATACTGATACATGTCAACTTTACCCCGGAAACATCACAAATTTTCATGTTATTGTATTTTACCATGTTCAAGCTTTGTAGCTATTCACTCTAAACAGTAACAATGCAATTTCTGATAAATCAAAGTGTCCAAAAACATAAAGAACAAAAATGAAAAAACATTAGGAAGGGGTATTCCCTTGAATAAGCTACTACATATTCCAGTATCATGGTCAACGGGATCTAACCTTGCAATGGTAGATGTGGCAATCCCTTCTACTCACTGTTTAGGGCTAATAAAATACTATCTGTTTGATGTGTTGGATCTTAAATTTTTGGTGTCTATCATGATCCCAATGACTTAGACTTAGACTTTGCTTTAAATTTTAATATCTACACATTTTTCCTTGGGGTTGCTCTTCTATTTTGAAATGTATCACCATTTTTCGGTTCTAATTCTTTATTGTGACTATAATTAATGGTTGTTCTTTTTCATGTATCTGCTAAAAAAACTGGCATTTTTAATAGTGAGCAACATTATTTTCCAACAATCCTTGATGAACATGACTCATGTAGAAAGTCCATACAAGTAGCGTCCCAAATGAATTGGATATGATGTGAGATTCCAATGAATTGGAAGTCTCTAGCCCAAATCTAAGGAAAATAGTATACAACTCACGATAAAGGAATGAGCCAGTATCGTTAAAGTGCCTCTTGGTCACTTTTTTTCATTGCCATAGATTGAAACTAATTACATAGAAGGTATTCTTGAAAGGCTTTGGTATGTCTTATTTCGTGTATGTGAAGATCCGTGTTATCTCAGTCGAAGACAGTGACAGAATGAAGACCTTCGTACAATCATCTATCAACTAATGACCAAAATGGTAAGTCGGTTAAGTAGAACTCTGATAAAGGGAGCCAAAAATGTTTTTCTAAATTTTCTAATTTTTTTGAGAAACTTGTTCGAACGACCTTGGGTCTCGTTCGAACGAATTTTGGGCATTTCGTTCGAACGACCTTAGGTCTTGTTCGAACGAGTGCTACGAGTTCAAAACAAAAGACACATATTTTTCTAAGGCTTTTTGGGAATTTCGTTCGAACGAGTCTCGAGAAAAATTGAAATAGTATTTAAGCGAACTTTGCTTCTTTTTTTGTCTCTATCTTTTCTTTTCTTTTCTTCAAGTTTATTTCGAAAGAGCTCAATATCCTTTATCAGAGAGGCAATTTAACATCAATCAAAGCCTAAAAACCTTGAGGTTGATGTTGAGTTAGTTTATCCTACTTCCTACATATTATTTTAGAGTGATTCAAGAAGGGTGTTCCTTGTTGTGAGTTCAAGGAGAGTCGTTGAGAGAACGAAGAAGAGTCATTGCGAGAATGAAGGAGAGTCATTACTAGAATAAAAGTGATAGGGCGTGATGCTTGGATCAAAAGAGAGATAATCACGAGACGAGGTTATCGAGTCTGTAAGTATAATTTAGATTAAACTCTTTTTGATTAGTGGATTTTTGATTGTTGTGTTCATCGACAATGACTTGTGGTTTTTCTCTAAGGTAAGGAGTTTCCACATGGTGAACAATTGTTTATGTCGTTTAATTCATTGTCATTACTATTAATCGTTACTGCTTAATCCTAGATCATTAATTGATAAAAATTATTTTAACCTAATTTCTCAAAATACATTAAATACAAGCACATAGAATTTTAATTGGCATCAGAGCGAAATCGCTTGTAGGTTTTATATCCTGAACGGTGATCCTGTCTTAAGTACTTGATTAATTTAATGGATTCCAAAAAATTTAGAGGTCCTATAAATCGTCCATCACTCTTTGATGGCACGAACTTTCCCTACTGGAAGGTTTGAATGATTGCCTTCTTAGAATCCATGGGAGAAGATATCTAGATTACCATTAAAGATGGATGGGTGTCCCCGGCTGTTATGCGGGGTGAGCCAGCAACAGCTGTATAAATTCCAAAACCTAGAAATCAATGGACTAAGGAGGAAAAAGAAACATCTGGGTATAATTCTAAAGATCTTAATGCTATCTTTAATGCATTGAGCCAAAGTGAGTATAGACACATCTCCGCGTGTACCACTTTGAAAGAAGCTTGGGGCATCTTAATGCGCACTCACGTAGGTGATGATAATGTTAAAGAGAGTAAACTACAAATGCTCACATCTCAATTCGAAAACTTCCAAATGAGTGAGGATAAACCGTTCAGTGAGTTTTATGCTAGACTGAGGGACATTGTCAATAACAATGCCTCTTTAGGAGCTGGATATACTGATGTTCAAATAGTTCACAAAATTCTAAGATCTCTCTCTAAGAGTTTTAGATCCAGACGTGATGCCATAGAGGAAGCTCAAAATCTTAAAACTATGAAACCTGATACTCTTGCTGGAAAATTACAAACATTAGAAATCGAGATGGAAATGGAAAACCCTAGTAAAGAATAAGAGTCTAGCTTTTAACTCTTCCTCCAACTCTTCATTTTCTCATGGAACCAGAGAAGTTGACAACTTATGTGTCTCTGACGATAATGAGGAATTGGACTTTGATTTATAAATTGCTATTATAAGCCAACAGTTCAGAAAACTCATGACAAAATGGTAATTTGAAAAACAAGGGCAAAATATGAATTATAAGCCACATCCTCATGACCGTGCTAAGTTGTATGGCAGGCAAACCAATTTTGAACAAGACTTAAATAAAATTGAATATTATAGGTGTCACAAGTATGGTCACTATGCTCACAGCTGTCCCACTAAGAGTTCTAATAGTAACCATAATGCCATAGATAGTAAAGTAACTTAGGATGATGATAATGATGAATTTGATGTTAATAATGATCATCCCCAAGAATATGAAAATGGTAACTATTGTGCGTTTCCTAGTATAATAAACTCTAGTAATAATTATTCTGACCCCTTTAACCTAAAAAACTTTATTGAAGATTAGAGTGATTATGAAAGTGATAATAGTGAAGAACCCAAGTTTGAAGATTTGTATTCTCAACTTGTTTCTCTGCTTAAGAAACTTAAGAATGAGAAATATGCTCTTATTGTCAAACTTGATATTTGTAAAAAAGATAAACATACTACTGTAGGGAAGTTAAAATTGACTGAAACTGAACTTGAGAAGCTTAAACTTGACTTGACTTCCACTAAGTAGAAACTTAAAATTTTTCTCCATGGAGCAAAGAATATTGATAAAATGCTAAGTATGAGCAAAAATAGTACTGATAAAAGGGGACTTGGATTTGATGAGCAAAATGTTAAGTCTACTACACCTCAAATTACCAAGTTTGTCAAAGCTACTCCAGTGCCATCTTTGCCCAAACAAAGTGTTACTAATGCTCCGCATAGGCAGACTAAGAAGCCTTATGTCTTTCATGTGTTTTATTTTCAGGCTTGTGGTCGAAAGAGTCATCTTGCTCCTTATTGCAGATATGTTCTTGAATTCTATAATATTAATGAATTTTCCAAGGAAAGAAGGAAACTTTATCGATCATATGCCCAATCGTTTGCTAATTCCTCTTTTGACCAAAACTCTTTTAATGGTTTCAAGAATTTGGCTCAAGCAACAGAAGAATGAAAGAAAGTGAGATTCGTTTGGGTTTATAAGAAGGATATTCTACTACAATTTTTGTGCAATGTTGCAGTAATGGCTCAAAATAAGACGGTGAAGATTGTGTGTTATGAGACGGTAAAAGATGTTTTATCTGATAAATTTTGGATTAACACCATTGGTGTCTGCTCCATTGAGTAAATCATTCCAGTCATCCTGACTGTTTGTGTCGCTATTTTATGAACATCATCAGGTATGTGTTGTTTCTCTTGTTCATATTGGTTATTTCCCTTGATTTTTATATTACAGTCTTAGCTATGCATGTGCATAATTCGGGATTTATTTATTTGTCATATATTCATCTAATGCTTAAGCTACTTGGTATCACTTATTCATCACTAGTTCCAATTTCTTCTGACTCTAGTCCTAAGTAGAAACCTTGAGGATAAATGTAGAGACTTCGTTACCTAACATTATGTGAGGATCTAACCGTTTGCACAACTTTTGAGTGTTATTAAATGAATTTTTCCCACAAAATCTCTCTTTGTTTATGATCTCATTATTTTATGCATTTGTCAATTGTTAGTGGTGACATTTAGTTCAAGTTAGTTTAATAGTACATTCCCTATACTTGATTCGAGATGAAAAAGGTACTATGTGAGATCGAAGATATGATAACAGGCTTTTTATTGTTACACCTTTATGGTCTTCGTCTATGCTTACCCAAAATTTTATCCGTTTGCAATCCTTTTGTGCCTTAAAATATGCAATTCGTTTTATATCCAACTCTTTTTAACCCATTTGTTCTGAGACATTTCAGTAAAATCAAAGTGAAGGAAGGAGTGGTGAAACTATGTAGTTTAAGTGGGGAAAGATGAATAGAAAAATAGAGTATCCCCAATGTTTTTGCTAGAAAAAAAAATCGTTCGAACGACCTTTTGACAAATATCTGAAATTTTGGTCTAGGAGCTCAAGTCGTTCAAACGACTTTATATTTCGTTCGAACAAAATCTGGGAATATTTTTATTTATTATTTTTTATTATGGTTTTTAAACCACTCACTTGTCTTGAGATTTGAGCAATTGTAAAGAGTTTCCCTAGTATATAAAGGGAAACTTGGGGAAGAAGTATTCTATTCAAGGTGAACTCAATTTAAAGAAAGAAGGTGATAAAGTATAATCTGTAGTCTTAGAATGCCAGTAAAACACCAACTTCGTCATGTTCCTTCCCTTGTCTACATTATATCATTTTCAAGACCTATTTGATCTTGAGTTTTGCACAGTTAGTTTAGTGGAGATGAGAGAAATGGATTCTATATTAGTTAACTTGACACCATCTAAAACAATTGACTTTCCTTCCATGAGATCTTTGAGTAAAATAACGCTATTTTTATTTTGGATTGTGAATTTTTAACTCCAGTTTATTCATATTCATATTTCCTTAGAGTTATATCTAGTAAATTCTCAGTGACTTTGAGTGACCAACCATGCGAGGCATAAGTTGAAACATATTTTCAATATAGTGATCTTCGTACATCTAAATGTAAGGACTATTGAATTGCAACACACACACAAAGTTCTTGTACATTATTTTGTTTATAGATCAATAATATTCTCTATATTATGTATCCGATGTACTTATAGATTTGACTCTGCATTTTTTGAGGGCGAGTGTGTTTGGTAGTTTTCAATTTATCTCATAAGTCATGTGCCTTATCTTATGTTTCTTGTCAATGTTTACTGATTACATGGCTATTTTGGTTAATTTTGGTGCATTTACCTTTTTCCATTCTTTCATTCGAACGAGCTTCCTTGTCGTTCGAATGAATTATGGTCTCATTTCTTCCAGTATAAACTTGGTGTCTCGTTCAAATGCATAATCCTCTCGTTCGAACGACTTTTCAATTTTTTTTTAAATTTAAAGTTCCTTTCTGTTTTGGTTTGTCTGTCTCTCTCACTATTGTCTCTATCTCCTACTGTGATTTTTCTCTCTCTATTAATCATTTGGTTTCGATTGAGAAAATGTTCGAGTTTGCTGCTCCTTGCACTTGATTTTCCTTATATTTGGTGTTTGATTATAAAAGTTTTCCCATGCAATTTGTGGCAGTTTCGTTCGAGGTTTCCCAAATATGCACATTGGGGTTAAGTGGTGTTTAGGTTGGTGTGAGTTCCTGTGATTGTTGGTTTATGTTGTTATTGTTGGATTTTGCAAATGGTGAAGTTTGGTGTTGTTGACTCTGTGACTTTGATTTGTGTATTGGAGTGTGTTTTGTTTCTTCTGTGACAAAAATTAGGGAGAGATGAGTATCCCTAACAGGATAGCACAAGGAAGTAATATTTGATCATGCTTTTTCTGGTTTGATACTTTTATGATACATTTCTGATCATGTATTTCAGTTGTTAGAGTTTTTTTAAGTTCACACGTATCATAAACTAGTTTGCTGAGTGTGGAGATATTAAATAACAACTATTTGATACATTTTGGAGTGTACAAGACATCATCCGTGGAAGAGGTCAAGAGATTGAACCTGTTAATGAAAGGGGTAGTGTCTTTCTAAGGTTTGGACTGTCTCTATAACTGGGAAGTACTACGAGTGATGTGTAGGTCTTAGTTTTTATTTTTCACGAAATGAACCAAAGGGGGAGATTGAAAGGTTTTGGTTTATCTCATTTCGTGTATGTGAAGGTCCGTGATTATCTTAGTCGAAGACAGTGACAGAATGAAGACCTTCGTACAATCTTCTATCAGCCAATGACCAAGAAGGTAAGTTGGTTAAGTAGAACTCTGATAAGGGGAGCTAAAAATGTTTTTCTAAATTTTCTAAATTTTTTGAGAAACTCGTTCGAACGACCTTGGGTCTCGTTCGAACGAATTCTGGGCATCTCGTTCGAACGAGTGCTAGGAGTTCAAAACAAAAGACGCATATTTTTTTAAGGCTTTTTGGGAATTTCGTTCAAACGACTTTAGGTCTCGCTTGAACGTGTCTCGAGAAACACTGAAATAGTATTTAAACAAACTTTGCTTTTTTTTTTTTTTTTTTTTTTTTCTGTCTCTCTCATTTCTTTTCTCTTCTTTTCTACAAGTTTATTTTGAAAGGGCTCAATATTATTTATCAGAGAGGCAATTTAACATCAATCATGACCTAAAAACCTTGAGGTTGATCTTGAGTTAGTTTATCCTACTTCCCACATATTGTTCTAGAGTGATTCAAGAAGGGTGTTCCTTGCTGTGAAGAGTCGTTGTGAGAACGAAAGTGATAGGGCGTGATGCTTGGATCAAAAGATAGATAATCACGAGATGGGGTTATCAAGTCTGTAATTAAAATTCAGATTAAACTTTTTTTGATTAGAAGATTTTTGGTTGCTGTGTTCATCGACAATGACCTATAGTTTTTCTCCTGAGTATGAAGTTTCCATAGGGGGAACAATTGTTTGTGTCATTTAATTCTTTGTTTTTACTATTGATTGTTTATGCTTAATCCTAGATCATTGATTGATAGAAATTATTTTGACCTAATTTCTCAAAATACATTAAATACGAGCACATATAATTTCAATTCTATCTCACAAGATTGCCATTTTTATTTTTATTTTTTTTCAGGTGTTATGCTCGTCTCCATCTGAGGGTAGTTAATTACAGTAAGAAGAAATGTGGTCACAACAATCAGGTACTGTTTAACATCTAGTGGCTTGTGTTGATCTTTTAATCACCTTATTTTACAGCCTACGGTTCTCACTGAAGTTTTGTTTTCAATTATATCTGGGGCCCTAAAAGAAAATCAAGTGAGCTATGAATGCAGTGGTTATTGCATCTTTGCAGACAAATTTGAAAATTGGCTATCTTTTGTGTCATTTAGTTTATGCTGGACATCGTCTAGTTTCTATTTATTCCTTTTCATGGTCTGTATGTTAGGCCAATTTGAGGTTGTCAATACTTGGTTGTGAAACTCAGTTTGATCATGATCTATTGCCAAGAGTACTATTTTGATGTTTTATTTTGTTGTTTCTTATTACCTTGCATTTATGTTTTGCTTGGTATTATTGTTCTCAGATAAAAATTACATTTGCCCAATACATGTACTCTAATGAGCACAAACCTAATGAGTACAAGCTCATGCAATTTCTTTAACTTGTGTAATGGTAAAATATTGTTATGTTTATAAATTCTGTTGTGATACACTTTTCAAGCCTTGTGGATCTTGTTGATAATTGCCGATATACAATCTTCTTTTTATTTTTGTGTGTGCCTTGTCTAGGGTTGTATACGGTCCGATTCGGTCCTGTTTTGGCCCTAAACCGTGAACCGAACTGGGGTACCCCGGTTTTTTTATAACTAGGAACCGAAATTGAACCGGCCTCAGAAATAACCGGGCCAAAACCGAACCGGTTGGTCTGGTTTGGTTCAATTTTTCTATTTGGTTTTTAGTCGTTCAAATGACTGGGAAAAATTTGCCTCAAAAATTCCCCATCCTGTCATAGATAGAAATCATAACAAGCCGTTCGAACGATGGGTACAAATTTACCTAAAAAATTCCCCAGCCTGTCACTATCACAAAGTTGGACAAGTCGTTCGAACGACTGGTAAAAATTTGCATAAACAATTTCCCAACCTGTCACGGTCACAATCACAAATCAGGATAAGAATACCCTCACCATGCACCAGTCACCCAATTCATAACAAAAAAACATCATAGTTCATAAGAAGTAAGAACCATAAGTAATATCATAAATTTATAAATTCATAAATTCACAACCATAAGTAACATCATAGTTCATAAGTAACATCACAAAAAAACATCATTATTCAAAAGAATAATATAAGTTACATAACTGATAACATCAATAAACGAAGGCGAACCCACAAAAATATCGCATAACTCATACTCTCATAGGTTCGTCCATATCACCACAAAAAGCACTCCAAAGTCTAAAGGACCATAGTAATTACCACAACACAAGATGGAATTACTGTTTTTCCTGTATTAAAAATAAATTAATTATAAGACTAGAAAACTATCACAATAAAACCCCCCCTAATTTGTATAATGCAAATGAATAAATAAAGTAATGAACAATAATATACTACTAAGCAAGTAAGCATACCACAAGACAAGGCTCTCAACTAGTGCTGTTGTCCTTTAATGATATCGATGATACTCCTCCCCCGAACAATTAAAAAAAATTATAATTTATCATATATAGTTAAGTTAATGTAATACAACAATGTTAAGCTATTAAAATTTAAATAAAAATAAATAAATTATTACCTGCGTCAATATCATCGTATTGTTCCACCTCTTCCATTCAAGCTTGAATGTCAATTGGTTTTACTTTAGATCGGAGTTAATTTTGTGTGCATATGAGAGCTTCTACTGTATTAGGATGCAAAGAACTACGAAAAGGATCAAGTACACGTCCTCCCATGCTAAAAGCAGACTCAGATGTAACTGAAGTCACAGGAATAGCTAATACATCGCGTGCTCTCATACAGATGATCGAATACTTGGTGGAATTATTTTTTCACCAACACAAAATATCAAATGTCTTTCCTTCAATTTCTTCTTTAAGAGTGGCCTTCAAGTATTTCTTAACTTCTGTCGTGTTCCCCAAATTCCCTTGTTTATGTTTTTTCTACTTAGTAACTGGATCCTCCATCACATTACTTATCATAATTGATTCACTAACACTTGAACTTGATATTGCATTTAGGTTTAGGTTATTTCTAGCATAAACCACATAAAAACTCTGAAGTGTTTTTTCTACTTTCTCAATTATCAAAGCAATTTTGGCATTATCATACAATCCACCCAACCCAAATTTAACATATTCCAACTTGAAATGAGGATCAAGAACAACAACAACTAATAACAATGGGTTAATCTTTTCAATGTCACAATACTTGCCATATTTATTAATCATCCTCATATCCATGGACATTAAACCAAAATCCATATGGTTTGATAGTTGTTTCAAGTTACTCTTGATTTTTACTATCTCATTAAATAAAATGTCAGATGGAACATACTTGGATCCATAAATTTTGGTGGTTGTATTGTAATAAACACCCAAAAACTGCACAAACAATCTAGCTCTATCCCAATCATTTTTCCCCAGAGGCACGCCAACAACACTATCTTTCCCAACAAAGTGTTGTATACCCATCATCCTCATCTTGCAATCTCACAAATATATCTTCAAACATTATTGCTGTCGCCAGCATAATGTAAGTGAAGTTCTACCTCGTTTGTACCTCTAAACATACATTCTTATTACATTCAATTTTAGCTTTTTTCACACAATTTTTCCACTTAAACCATCTAGATGGAGACGACCTCACATTTAGCCACATCACGTACTCGAGCTATTGTCGTGTCATATTTTGCTTTAGCCCATCCTTCACGATAAGATTTAAAATAAGTGTTGAGCACCTAACATGTATGAACTCATGCTCTAGGACTACATCTTTCCAATATTTCATCTTCTTCTTCAACCATTCTATTGCAAAATTATTAGAGCTTGCGTTATCACATATGACGGTTAATATACTATATATTTTCCATTCTAGAAGGTATTTCTCCACCATCTTTCCGACTGCCTCACCTTTATGGTTCGGAACCACGCAAAATTTTAGTATTCTTTTATTCAATCTCCACTCACTATCAATATAATGTGTGGTGAGACATATGTAGTTTATATTTTGAATGGAGGTCCAAGTATCGGTAGTGACACAAATTTCGTAGGCTTTTATAATACTGCTCGACATTTTATTTTCTTCCAAGTATAAAGCAATAGCCTCCCTAGCTATTGTTACACGTGAAGGGACCTTAAAAATCTTGGACAAAAAAGATCACAAAAATTTAGAAAACCCTCACCTTCCATAAATCTAAATAAGAGCTCGTCCATAATTATCATTTTGGCAAGAACTTTCTTACAAGAATCTTGGCTAAATAAGATAGGCACAAGATCTTGTTCTTGTCCTCTATTCTTTCTTTTAAAGCTAAGGGTTTGTTGCTTATCATCTGCGGGTGGTGCTCTACAAGGATTACTAATACTCTTACCTCGATTATATAAATGACCTCTTAAGGTAGAAGTACCGTTATAAGATGAATCACTTGCAAATAACAAATTGTAGTAATTACATTTTGACTTAGGAAGTTTACTATCCTTTACTTTAGTAAAATGATCCCATACCTCTGATGTAACTTTTCCCTTCCGACTTCACTTTGTCGATTGCAAAGATTTAATTGGTTGGCTCTGCCTCTGAGTAACATCATTCACAATCACATCATTCACATTCATTTATTGTAGTTCATCCACAGAAGAACTCACCATTACTGAGAAAACGTACAATAGTCATTAGTCAATACCTTTGAAAGTTTCAACTTACAAGTTACAACTCAAAAATCGGAAATCCCCAAATACCAAAATCAAATACCCTTAAAAAATCATAAATCCCTAAATACCAAATACCCAATTTGTGATCAGAAATCCCTAAATACCAAATAGTAATACCTTATTACCTTTAAAAATTCATAAATTAGAAATCCCCAAAATCAGACAGAAACTGTATTTGAGAGAGAGAGAGAGAGAGATAGAGAGAGAGAGAGATTACCTGTGGCTGGAACTGTGGTAGACGTAGAGTAGAACTTGGAATTGTGGTTGCCAGTTGGAACTTGGAACTGTGGCTGGAGCTTAGGTGGTGGTATAAACTAGAGAGTGAGAGATCATCCCCAAAGTATCGAAGACTAGAGAACTTAGGTGGTGGTAGTCTGGTAGAGCTTATAAGTAGAGAGACTGAGAGAGAAAATGAGAGATCGTCCCCAAGTTTGCCTAATGCAATGCCTATATTTATTTCTCTGTAGGTTAATAAATAAGTTACTTAAGTTATAACCCCCTCGGTTCGGTTTAGTCGGCTAACTGGGGTGGGTAACCAGTAACCGAACCGGGGTAGCTCGGTTCCTCACTTTTCGAACCAAAAACCGAACCGGCCCTGTTAAAAACAGAGAAAAATTGTCGGTTCGGTTTGGTTTCACGGTTTCGCCAGTTTCTCTGTATAGGCGCAGTCTTTTGAAATACCTGAATTAACATGAACCGATTATACCTTAGTTCTTTGATATCTGAATGATCTGGGTATCAATGTTTTCAAAAGGAAATAATACTGCCCCATGTTTGGTGCTCCCAAATGCATAAATAATGGCTTGTGAGTGGATTCTAATTTTCAGTAATGACATACATAGTTGGTAAAGTACGATTGAGCGCACTAGTAAAGAATAACTTCTTAGTATCAGGAACCTTTTTTTTTTTTTTTCTTATGATAACTAAATATATCAGCAAACCTAATTTCATTCACCGATACTAGGTAGAAATGTTTTGTTGCACGATAATGACCACCCTAGAGAATTATAGAATTGATATGGATATGCTTGGTCCATTGAGATCTGGCACGTTCATTTATCACTTTTATGGCATTGAAGATTGCTGTCAAATCCACAAATATTACTATCGATGGGAGCAAGAAACTGAAGATTATGTTGGGTTCACTGGCTTCTGGCATTTCAGCCACTGCAAAGTTAAACATCACGACCACAAGGAGACCGTGCTTACAAGTATTGGAAGTCATGGTTTATACTTTATAAGCATGTACGTTTTACATGCATTTGAATCTTAAAATGGTGCACTCATCTATATACCTAAAGGAATAACTCATCAGCCATTTCTCGATCCATGTCGTTCGTTACCCATCTCTCGTGAGTCGAGGATTACTTAGGCCGTTTGGATCTTTCATATGCTTTAAAATTAAGTCCCAGTCATCGGATCCCGCAAGAAATTTTAGAATTAGTTTAAACTTTAAAACTGCCAATTTATCTGCCGATTTAGCTTATATTTTCAATCAACTAACATTTGTTTTAAGATTTAAAGCAAAATCATATGGCAAACTTCGATCTGTTCATCACTACACCCTCTTCCATATCACGATCCAAACCCTAAGTCTGGATCCCTCCTCTCAATCTTCCCTGCTCAATCCGTGTAAGGTTTCTAACCAATTCTCCAGGTTAAAGCTTCTCCCCTTCTTCAATCCTTGAACAATTCTCCAGGTTAAAGCTTTACTTCACTGTTTCAGATTTCTTCAGATGGTATCAAATCTTTTGATTTCCAATGCGGAAGAAGAAGATGATTAACTGTTTTGTAACTAAACCCTTGACTACCATCCCTCTCTCTATTTTTTTTTTCTCTCTAACATATTAGGTTCCAATTTGGTCTTAGCTTCTCTCTGATTCAGAACCTACATTTATATCTTTCCCTATTTCTTATTTGATTTTGTTGTGAGCGAAGGCACATGGTTTATTGAAGCAATTGGAAACTTAATTGTAGACGGCAACTCGCTAATCGAATTGAATCCATCGAATTCAAGGTATTTATCATTTGATTTTTTTTATTTTTTATTTTTGCTGCTGATAATTTGGGGATTATTATTTTGTAGTTTATTTGGGGATTCTCTAAATTTTTCTCTGAGTGTAACTTAAGGTTTAGTATGATCTTGTGCTTTGTGTTCTCTATAGACTCTTATTAGTAGTTGTTTGGGGGTTTATGATTCCGTGTTTGTCAAAGAGCTAGTATGATCCTTTATTTTTCTTGTTGATGTAAGGGGTTTTATCTTAGGTAGTTTTAGTTTGTATTGACAGAACTATTACATGTCATTTATTTGATCAAAAAATATAGTATTACCCTTACTAACTACAAAGTATAATTATATGAAAATTCAAGTAGATCTTGAGTCTCTAGTTGAAGTGGGATTACTTGTAAGAAAAATGATGTAGTATATGGAAGAAAAATGCAGCCTTGACTCTGCTACATGACTAGATTACTCAGTTATTTGTGTGTTTTACTAAAGACTACTAAGTTTGTTACTTCAACACTATCAAAGGTGCATGGACATTGTAAGAATACCGGTGACTTTCAAATTATATCCAAGTCCATGGTGCAAAGAAGTGGAAAATAGTTACTACCAAAACATGTATCTTATATAATCAATGAAAGCATTTTGTTACATATATACCAAATATTTCTACAAGTAAATTATGGTCGGCCTATATGATTAATAGTTATAGTTAATGTTACCAATCCTTTCTTTTAGTAACTGTTAAATTAATAAAATCCTATCACTAATTTTTCCTCTTTGTTTTCATTGTAGTAAACTGATTTAACAAATGAACTTTCATGGAAGATGCTATGATATTGCCCTGTGGACACTCCTTTAGCAGTGGGTTGGGAGGGGGGGGGGGGGGAATGCAACATGTTACCATGACGGTGGGTTCTCATTAGTATTTTCATTTTCATTTAGGGTAACGGTAGAGTGTCATTGAGGTCTTCTTGTTCTTTTTGTTTGAGGTGTAATACTCCATCGTGTGGTTGAAAAACTGCAGCTTATGCCCTATCATAAGTTATATCTTTAAATACCTGGCTTCTTATAACTAACAACTATGACATAAGACTTTTGACACAATGGAATAAGTGTAGGTATGCCAATATTGCACATATATGGTATTTAATATTTAGATATGGTTGGCTAACTTTATCTTTTTGGTGCACGTGCAGAAAGATTGCTATACATGTTCACGTTCAGTTTCAGAAGACGTGGTGACACTAAATCTCTGTAACTCTACATTGATTTATATATTTTGCAATGAAGATTGAGTTATTCATTATGTATGGAGCTACTTTTACATTTTATCAAATTCTTAATGTTTCGTGATAAAATGCAAACTTTTGTTTTTCATTACGATTTTGACCTGTACAACTTAGTTCCAAATTTTATCCTGTACTTGTACAACACTTCATTCTGATGTTGAGACATTTCTTCGGGAAGAAAATTGCAGTCATCGAGTATCCAAAAGATGAAAAGAAAGATCTGAACAGGTTCCCCTTGTTTATTATCTATACTCTACTTGCTGCCACCAGATCCAAATAAATAGTTTTGTTGGATTCATATATGGTTTGGTTGTATTTAGTTCCTTTTACAAGCAGGATACGTCCAATCATGGTCATTCAATTTAAAGTTTGTTGTGTTTTATGGACTATAAGCTCTAAATGACACGAGCGCTCAAAACCTTTGAGAAAGTGATGATTAAAATCCATCTAGTCCAGTATTTGTTTTTTGGTATAAAAAATATTTGTATGCTTGCATTTACATTATATTTTCTAATACTTTGGCAGTTAGATGTGAGACTTGTACGAAACTTTTAAGTAATATGTTTACAGCCCATGGTCATATCATAATGGTGGATCCTGACGAACACGAAGGGGCAAATATGTCATTTACTATTAATCACATAAGTAATTTTTAACACATCCTGGATCTACAATAATCATCTTTTTGGTTTTGCAGTTATTAAAAATGGAGCAAATTGGAGTATGGGCCAGAGGCAGTTGGTTTGTCTAGGACGGGTGTTACTTAAGAGGAGTCAAGTGTTGGTACTTGATGAAGCTATAGCTTTAGTGAACACTGCAACTGATAACCTGAACCAGCAAACACTGAGAAAATACTTCTCGGATTATACGGTCATTAAGTAATTTTTAACACATCCTGGATCTAATGTAATCATCTTTTTGGTTTTGCAGTTATTGAAAATGGAGCAAATTGGAGTATGGGTCAGAAGAAGTTGGTTTGTCTAGGACGGGTGTTACTTAAGAGGAGTCAAGTGTTGGTACTTGATGAAGCTATAGCTTTAGTGGACACTGCAACTGATAACCTGAACCAGCAAACACTGAGAAAACACTTCTCGGATTGTACGGTCATCACGATTGCACATAAAATAACATTTGTTATTGATATCGACATGGTTCTACTTCTCGATCATGGTTAGTACATAAATTTTTTGAGTTATTTATGCTCTAAATCAAAGAATAAAATTTGACATTTTTTTCGGTTCTCTTTGGAAACCCAGAGTAAGTCGAATTTTTGTAGGGCTTTAAGATATGGGACTTATGTCAGTTCTATATGCAGAAATTGTGAAGTAAAGGAATGATGTCGGTTTCTAAAAGTTTACTTGGAATTGCCAATTTGTGTGTGTGTAGGCTGTGGATAGGGACTTAGTGGGGACACATTATCGGAGAATGGGCTACAATGGATTAGCTTAAATAATTCATATTCAATGCTTAACATGTGAAGTAACTTCTTTCCAAATTGCAAGTATATTTGTATTTTCTTAATAGTTAATATTTCAAAACCTCTTGGGGTTGGAAACTCAGGGTTACAGATCCCTATATAAAATCGGCTTATCTTGCAAATAAAAAAATCACATTCTAATAAGTTTCGTTGTAGATGTTGCATTGGAGCGGGAAGTATTGGGGGATCTCTTACTTAGTAATATGGGTCATATAATCTCTTCCTCAGTGATATGGGTCAAGTAATTCCTTAAATGGCTTCATTTTGTACATTTTCTTATTTTTTTTAGATTGCAAACGAGGGAGTCGTGGTATTAACACTCACTCACCAATTTATCAAATGTTACTCTTTTTGTGTTTAGTTTTTCGTACTTTTATAAGTTATTCACTAATAGTTTATTCACCAGTAGTTATTCTTTTCAACCACAAAATTTTGCGTGATTACCATCATAAATTGGTATCCTTCAGGTTGCCATAAAAGCATAGTTGCGTTTGGAAATATTTTATTTATTTATGAACCTTTGAAACTAATTATTTCTCAGAGATAACATGAATCAATTCAAAGAAGCAATGAAAATGTTGATTCAACAATCACATGGACAGAATATAAATCAATGACTTTCACCTCTATGGTAAGGTCTAGCTGTTACACTATGTTTGTACCTTGAATACCCCAAACCTGATGCTACTCTAGGGAAACCTGATTGCGTAATAACCTAATGTTACAGGTTATCAGTGAAGTAGTAAGGTTGGCGAATATTGTTCCTGAGGTTTTCAGAAGAACAATCAAAGAGGTTGGCGAATATTTACGACACCTTTGTAACATCTTGTCAATCTTCATTTCCTTGTGTATTTGTCAAGATATACGATTCCAACAGGATGGGCAGTTATGGTTTGTTCTCCCGCTGTTCATTTGAACTTTGCCAAGTATGAAGATCCCGTTGTCTTTAATCCATTGCGATGGGAGGTTAGTGTTTGTATATTTCATTTAGTCCATTTTCAACACACTGACCAAGTTCGACATTAATTTTGGGCGTTTCTCTGGTGTTATAGCAACCAGGGATGGAAATGAGTGATGGATCTAAGAACTTCATGGCTTTCGGTGGGGGTCCAAGATATTGTACAGGAGCAAACTTTGTAAAGCTGCAGATGACCATATTTTTTCATTACTTGGCCACAAAGTATAGGTACTACAAGTAGTACTATAAGCGAGAGATACGCAATATCATATTTTATTACAGGTATGGGGACATGAAGATATAACTGAAGTAATCAATATTTGTAATTTTTAGGTGGATGATAGTGAAGGGAGGGGATATAGTTAGAAGGCCTGGTTTGATTTTTCCCTATGGCATTCATATCCAACCCACTGAAAAAGAAGGAAATGAAAGAAAGATAGTGGTCTAATTAAGATTTTGGGCACCCCTCCATCTGAGTCCTATTGCCAATGTACAATTTCTGAGAATGATGTATATATGTTATAATGATTTTACTATTCTAAAGAAATATTCAATGTAACCTCTGTACTGGAGAAATGTTAAAACGGAATGGTTGCCCATACAAGTTGAAAGGATTGGTAGAACTTGTAACAAAAGAAGGAAGTATATGTTTTTGCGTTCCATTTTGTATGATCATCCATCATGATACTTCTTCGATCTCTTCCCTATGAATCCATAAGCTCAAATTAGTAAGAGCTTCTCATACTTTGAGAGGATGATGGTTCGAATCCATCTGGATTCACTTGCGTGACTGCATTTGTTATCAGCAATATAGTTTCAACGTTGCCTTCCTTAATAATGATAAACATTTACTTCAGGAACCATATATTATTCAATGGTTCACCTCCATCTAGGATTTGTCCATTATTTGTTATTCGATCGAATTGTGCATGTATGCCAGTGTTTCAGTAGTTGAGAGCTTGATGATGGCAATAGCTAGAATTCAGGTAATGCTAAACATCACCTCTTTATAAGGCCATATTTCTACTGTTGATGTACACATCGTGTCTATGCAACACAAGTTGTAGTTGTAATCTTTCATTTGTAATATGATTTGGTAAGCTTTTATTTTTACTTCATGATTGTGCAACTGCTAAGTTGTTTGCAACTCTAAGGTTACGAGGCTTTTAATTAGTCCTTCCAACTCTAGATATTGTATATTACATTACAACCTTCTAATTCCCTCCACCAAGATCAGAGGTCGTTTGACAACCAATTATAGTATAGAAAGCTTGTAACCCTCTTCATGTCTTGCAAACCCCCTATGTGTATTATTTGCTTACATGTTCAGTCATATGTCTTAATATATGATTTGGTTCAGAGTCAAACTGATTTAGGGTTAAGGCAAAAACATGTGTAAGTCTAAGTATAAGTCTATAATATAATTTTTTTTATCTTCTTATCTTAAATTGTTTTGCTCGAAAACCATGTTACATTGTCAATAAATCATATTTTCAATTATTGGTTTTATGCACCATAATGTCTAATTAGTAATTGAGCATAACGGTCTAGCATGCGCGTTTGCCCGTGCCTTAGTGCTCATAGTCATATATGAACTTGAGTTTTATTTTACGGCTTCAAAGAGATTATGATAACTAATGTTACAACATTACAAGGAAAAAAAAGTCGTACTTAGATTCATATTATCTGATCGACTGGGATTGAACCCCTTGAAGATATTGCCTTCCTTTGACCTCTTTTATATCCTTAGATTTGTACATTTTGCTCTGTTGGAGTGAAATTTCGATGTCCCTTGCCTGTAGAGCAGACTGTTTGCAGCATCAAACACTGGATAAAATATACCAAAGCAGAGAAAAATTGAAGACCAGCATTGATTTCTTAGTTATCTTTGGTTGTACAGAGCCAACTCCAAGTAAGAGCAACAGAAACCAGCAGTCAACTCCAGCCCCAGTCTGTAAGACTGTAACCTCGTTTATTATCGTATTTCAAATTAAGCAAATCATTAAATCATTCCAATGTATGTTGCCTGTGTAGATGTACGGCCACAAGCTGATTTCTCCTGCTAAGAATTCGACAAACCAACCTAAAATTTGGTACCACTTGAATTCATGACGGTACAGAGACGTAAGTGTCAGGGAATGTGTGACCTGACTTCAGTCTAAGATCTGGCTCCTAAATTTTCTTGTAAAGACTTACAATGTCTGAGGGATCGCCGTATACTGGTGCAACAATAAAAAAAACATAGTTGAGTCATGCTCCATGAACTACTAAGTTAAAGGAATATATATGCTAAAAACTCACAATCTTTGAGGCAACCTTATCAAAGAACAAAGAAGTTTCACCATCTATATTTGGACCCCAGTAGGACTTTCTAAAAGGGCAACAGCTTTTGCAAGAACGTCGTCATATGTAATACAATTGGCAACACATAGCAAATACTAGCAAAAGATATATCTAAGCTATTTTTCAACGAATACTAAAGGCTCTTTTGGGTCTGGCTTTCTTCTGTAAAGTGGTAAGGGATACGCGAATAGAACAGTCCCAGCAAAGGAGTCCAGGAGTAGGCTAACAGAAAGCTAGTTAAGATCAGGGAGATCCCTAAGTGTAGGAATATTAAATAGCAGGGGTCCGATAAACCCCAGCTCAGCCTCAGGGAAAAAAATGTAAACAATTCTCATATTCTCTCAAATATTCCAATTTCTGGCCGTACCTTCCTCCAAATACGTTCATGTTAAATGTTAAAATAAGGAACCATTAATGTTAATGTATTTCTGAGCAGACATCGTCAAAAACATTTATCTAAAGATCATTAATTTACAGAATAAACATATTTTTATTCACTAAGATAACGCCTAGATATGTACTCTTAATGAACCTAGGATGCAAGACCAGCCTTGATTTTCTCAATTATAGCTGCATCAGTCTTGAAAGCAAATTCAAGGATACCTTCATCAATACCTGCACTGAAAAAAGTTAAGAGGAACAAATACGATTCCAGCATTTGCGCTCCCAAAAGCAGATAAAGCAATGGCTCCAGACGTCGTGTCCGTACAATGCTGGTAATGTACCAGTCCTTCGGGAAACACAAACATATCTCCTCTCTGTACAGAACTGGTGTAGAGTATGCTCTTAGTATCAACAAACCCGACGTCCAGATGTCCAGAAACAAGGTACAAGTACTTGGAGGCACGGGGATGAATGTGAGGTGGGTTAATGGAGTCTCCGATGAATTCTAGGACTGATAAAGATACACTTCGTCCACCATTCAGAGCTGGGAACTCTTTCAAGCTCACTTATATGGGGTTGAAGACTCCGGGTGTGCCCCTGGTAAAGAAAATCGTAAGCAGATGTAGGTAAAGAACGATGGCGTAAGATCACTCAAGTTTGATGGGGAGTAGAAGTCAACAAGGATGTTTGTCACCGGCTTCAGCTATTTTAGCCACTGCTAAGAAATATGTTTTGATCATGAGAAGACCATG
Source organism: Kingdonia uniflora (assembly GCA_014058105.1). NCBI lineage: Eukaryota > Viridiplantae > Streptophyta > Magnoliopsida > Ranunculales > Circaeasteraceae > Kingdonia > Kingdonia uniflora. The sequence goes on along the minus strand of JACGCM010002331.1, from coordinate 245,062 downwards.
CTTGGAACAATTGGAAATCATGGGTTTTAGGTAGCTCTCCAAGTGTACATTAGTTGGGATCTTCAGCTTATACATTTGATAGGAATTCAGTCTTTCTAAATAAAAGTCCGCAAATAGGAGGAGATGATTACAGGGTTGTCCCTTTCTCTCTCACGGAGGAAGTTAACATCAGTCGTTTAATTTCGTCTTCAGCGTCATATTGTCCGGTCTCATCTAAGTTTTTCAGATTCTTTTTCACTTTCTCTGACCCCTTATGATACTATCTCGGACTCCTCAAATTAAGATGATATATGTTATTTTATTTTCCTCTTATCTCATTTAGAGCCTCCGTGCATGTTTTTCAATTAGTGTTAAGTTATGTATGTAGTGGAAACTGGAAAGATACCCCTGGAAATAAAAATACGGTAAATGTAAGGCTTAGAATACTTGGAGATGGGGACATCATGAGTGAATTTCTTACTCGCCTAGCCTACAAGTATGCAATGCTAAAAGTAACGATAAGTCAGTTATTGAAATATATTTGCTACAATGGACAAGTTCCCCCCTCCTCTACTCTTCCTCGTGAGATGTACGGCTGCAGGCTATCCACAGAGATCTCTTATTGCTCTACAGATGGGCTACACCAAGTTATGGTTTGAACAGACTAACGTTTCCTTCATTCAAGATTAAGTTAAACCGTCGCGGCAGTGTATTCTCCTTCCCCAAGACATTAAGAGAGTCAATGGAAAGATTTTTTGCAAGTATAGGGATGCAAACTGTTGTGCTGATTTTTTAGTATAATTTCTCAAGACTAAGGTATTTCCCAATACTAAGAGATTTAGCTTCTCTTTTTGTTTTTCTGTTATTCACCCTAGCAGATTGCCATCCCACCTGCGTGTCATGATTGAAGACAATGCTAAGGGAAGGAAATATCTTCGGCTGTAACTCCGTACATTTTCATTAAAACATCCTGGTTCAGGGGCTCCTTGCCTTAGACTGTACCTCGAGACAAACCTCATTCCCATCCTTTGAAATCCCAAAAATGCCAATAATCACTGTCAACCATTCCCCTAACTTGACAGTCTTTTTACTGCAATTTTAACGTGGAAAACTTCCCTACCAAAATGATCATAGACCTAAGAGCCAGTGACACAAATAACGTACACTCAGTAAATAGCTGCAGCACTGTATCCCGATAGCTAGACAAAATGGCTTTATGCCATATTATTCAATGATTTGAGAAGAATCTCAAGGTAGGTGCCTCAGGAAAACCATATAACGGCCTGATGATCTAGACCTAACAGGGCTTATATGTAATGACCTTTTTTAAGCACTGTTTGCTTTACTGTATATCGGTGAAGAACTCTAAGAAAGAGGTGATGCCCTTACCGACATGCCAGAGGATACAAAGACAGTCAAATAACACACGGACCACAAGCGGATTCTTGATAAAATTTCAGCTTAAAATTTATAAGATGAGACCGGACATGGTATCCACTGTGAGATATTGCTTTACTGAATGTCATGGGAAAACTCAACTTGATCTCACACAATGCATACAATACTAGTAGAACTATCAGTCAAAACAAAACTGAAAACCTTTATATTTGATGAGCTACTCAGAACTGTATACCAGTAAATATGGATTTACAACCGAGTGGCGATCAACTCATAATTAAAGATTTATTAACAACTACCTAATAGTCAAATACCCAACAAAGGCTATACATAATCAATGTTACAAAAATTTAGCATTTCTATTCGTTATTTTAGAAGCATAAATGCAACAATTATTAAATACGAATTTAATTTTGCACCTGCTACTCCATTTCTCTGTTAAATATTTGCTTTGCTAGAGTACTTTTTCAACGACCTGAAGAAATGCAATAAGATCATGTTGAGTTTCTATCCAACTTAAATAATAAAGTAAATCCCATTTCTGTCTACTGTAAATAAAACTATATTTCGAAAATTATAAGCATTACAGAAATTATACATATGGTGTATCAAAAATGAAACAATTGAAACATTTACTAATTTCCATCTAAAATGAAATTCATTATCAACACATTAATATTCAGTAAAAGAGAAGCTTTATAGGTTAGGCTTTGGTTGCAAGTCCGACTTTGAACAGTGGCAACGTCGGTCTTGAAAGACTTTGCTAAGACGGTGTCATCAATGCCTGTTGTAAACATAGTGCTGGGGAGAGATACAGTTCCAGTACTTGCACTACCAAAGACAGAGGCTGCAACTGCAAAGTTTTGTGCATCCGTGTTGTACTGATAATGAACAAGTCCTTTGGGGAACACAAACACATCTCCAGCTTGAAGTTTTTGTGTGTAAAACTTTTTGTCCACGTCGACGAATCCTACGTCAAGTGTGTCGAACAGGAGATACAAGAGATTGGCGGATCGAGGATGGGTGTGAAGTGGGCTAAGAGTGCCAGCTGGGTATTGTACACAGCATAGGATTCACTTTGCCCATTGAGACCTGAGAATTCAGCCATGCTAACTTTTAAGACTTTAAAAGCCGGGGGTATGTCTACTCCAACAAGGGCACGTAAGCCGGTGTAAGCGAAATGGTTGACATCAACTTGGGTGACGTTTGATGGAACTACAAAGTCAGTGACTATGTTGGGGTCACCTGCAGTTACCATATGGACAACGGCAAAGACAACTACTACAAGTACCAATATTCCATGCTTGAAAGCCATCACAGATTAATATAAATGACACAAGTTTAAGGATGGTTGAACCTTTATCAAGGTGTCATCTATATAGAGATAGCAAAGGGACTTCATTAGGTTTGTATTCTTTCTGCAGACCTGTTGAAAGAACAGCTACTGCAGATGGAAATTACAATGTCCAACATTGAACATGTCATTCTTCAAGCTGTCATCCCTCTTGAGAGCTACAGATCATCATACACTTCCGCATACACTATAACTAAAGAACATGGACGCTCTTCAGGTCATATTTTTCAAGTTGTCATCCCATCGTGTGATCTATATGAAATTCCTAGACGCTTGAGACTAACCAATTTCGATTGTTTTAGGTCTAAATCGATAGGTCCTAAATCCTCTAAACTAATGGTCAAAACTTAACCTAGTTCAAATTGGTCATATTATCTAGTGTCAAGCAAACAGTTGGAAATTAAACACAAGGACAAACAATTTTAACTCTGTGGGAAACCTTTCTCAGGAGAAAAACTCATAGGTCGCTGCCGAATCACCCGACAGCTAAACAATCCACTATTGAAATCAAATTACAAGTATTCAGTTATTTACAGACTCGATAAGCACATCCCGTGGTTACCTATCTTCTAATTGAACTCTTCGCAGTCAATTCCACGTTCTCGCAACGCCTCGCTCTAATCTCTCGTCGAAGCTTCCAATCTTGAATCCCACAAGTTCTTCAATTCATAAATCTAGGTTTCTTGATCAATGATGATTGATTCAAGATTTGAGTGATTTAAATCTTTCTTGAATCTCTCAAGAATAATCTTTCCTCACTCTAAAAAACAGTCCCTAAAATAATAGATTTTTCAAGAAGTGAGTTTTGAAAAAACGAAAGTTATCTTTTATTAGAAAACAAAAATTACGGTTTCTATTCGAATAGATTTAAAATCTATTAGAATAAAATCAGACTGAGCCAATCTATTCGAATAAATAGAAATCTATTCGAATAAAAATAAACAGGCTAAACCAATATATTCGAATAAATTTTATTCTATTCGAATAAAAAACTACCTAAATCATTTTATTCAAACAGAATAAATTCTATTCGAACAGAAATGAACCCAGTTCATTCGAATAGAAGTTCTGTTGTCTTAAAAAACATACTTATTACCTTTTTAGATATATGTAAAAATACCTAGGGCTTGATATTATAGAACAAGGAGTTAAAAACTCACTTACCTTGATAGGTCGTGGGGTCGTCTACAAATGGCTGTTCTCCACATCGCAGAGTCTTTCTCTAAATTAGGAGTTATTTTATGTTTAGTTATTTTAATTAGAGGATAATATCTAATAGCTTGATTTTAGGAGAGAATAAAAGATTCTCATCCTTTATACAGGGGTGGAGAGTAAGGGTTATGGGGGGTGAGTTTTGTGAGAAAAAGGCTTTGGCCTTCTAGAGAGAATTAGTAAATAATTAAGAAGAGAGTGTCAATAAAGGTTTTAGTTTATGCATTTGTGTGCGATTTAGCTTTCGCAAAATATAGTTTCTATCAATTGGTGTCAGAGCCACAAGATTCTTGAATTTTTTTTTAAAGCGATTTATAATGGGAAAAGCTTTAGGGAGGAAAGCCGCAAAGAAACCAATGCAAAGCGAGTGACTAGCAAGTTTCAAGGATGTTAACACTCTAATGGTGAACAAGATGGACGCTATGATGGAGGTGATTCTTACTCTCTCCACAAAGAACCCTAGTATTGAGGAAGAACACAGCGAGGGAGTTCATGACAATGTGGAAAACGTAACAAGGGGTAGAGGACGTGGTCTACCAATGGGTGCGTTTATGCACGATAGTAGAAATGTAGGAATCAATCCATCTAGTCCATCGCCGTTGCGTGTTGTTGGACGCGGAAAGGAAACAATTTTCCCTCAAATCCGTTCTGAAATTTTAGATTCGGATAACGAACAATGCGGTACTCGACAATCCAATACTTTTGCCGTATTGGAAACCGACGTTGAAAGTAGCGACAAATTTGCCGACTTCCACGATAACGAGGGCTTCGTCGAGATCGAAGGAAATCGCGTAAGAGATTACCGCCAAATACCATCAACCCATAGCGTTACCACCGGCGCCGCCCAAGGAATCTCGATTATTCTTGGACGATTGGATGGAAGGCCGGCAGATCATATTATTCTGGATCACGAGGAGATAGGTCACAATCGTCAGAATCGTGGAAAGAGGGAGGATAATTTTCTTTGTGTGCAAGACATGTTGTTTACTAACATGCAGGGCACAGGGGCAGGCACAGATGGCATTGGGCATGACACACTTTTAAATGGAGCGCAAGGCACAAGTGTGGGTACTTAAGGCAAGCCCATGTGGGTCATGTTGGGAGTTCAGATTCTGTAGCCCAAGCCCATATGCATAACTTAAACCCAAACTTACATCTAGGCCGGGCTAACACTACTCACTTAAACCCAAATGAAGAGAACCCATCATCATTACTTCTCCCTTCATCATACCAAGGAGATACTGCGATTGGGGGAGAAGGAGAAATGGGTTCCTCTACAACTTCGTCTACCACGACAGTGAATACCTTACCGATGATAACTTCGTCCCCGCTCATAGACCCAACGACGAGGGCACCTCTACTTACAGTTGCGATAACACAACCGATAACAGAAACGGTATCCACGACAGCGCCGACAACGACACCAATCGTGGCATCAGGTAATGGGGATGTTTTGGTACTGCCAAGGACAACACAACCAGTAGCAGCGTTCAATACAATGATCCCAAGACCACTGCCTGCGGAAACTAGGGGAGATAAATATACCTCAAATGGCACCGCTTTGCTACGGGTCAAATTTTCCTCATACTCTATATAATATTTTGGCTGCAGCAACCAGGTTCGTATCACAGAGGGGGTTTGTCCCACAGAATCAGCGACAATCTGGATTTGGGTTTGTAAGAATGGATAGAGAAGAACACGGGTATTGGGGTGACAACGGAGAAAATAATCAGGGTTTTGCAGATCGATATATACCTGTTCATGAGCGACGTGGGCGTGGGCGCGGAATCAACACTAACAACTATGTTACACATATCCGCAGTGATGGGTTTTACAGTGATTCGGGTATTGGGGGTCGACGTTCACAGGATGCTAATCAGGGCGACCAGATTGCTTCAGCTATCATTACTACTATACAAACCGTTGGACAAGATGTTAAATTGAATATACCTGAGCTCGATAGGAAAGTTGATGCAGATGGGTTTATGGAGTGGCTTAGTCGAGTTGATCGGATATTAACGTACAAACAATACGAAGACCCCAAATCACTAATGCTGCTAGAGATAAAGCTAACAGAGTATGCGCTTAACTGGTGGGACAGTATTCAGAAAATGAGGTGGGATTCGGGTCAAGAGTACATTACAGATTGGGCTTCAATGTGAAGAGAGCTGGTTAATTAATCGTTTTGTTCCGCGTTCTTACGAGGAAGACAACTTTACTCGTTTACAGGGACTGCGATAGAAACTGAAAAATGTTTACGAATATGCGAATGAATTTTACTTATTTTCCTCTCGGATAGCTACTGCGGAGACAGAGGCACAAAAGGTTAGCCGCCTCAAATTTGGGCTCACTAGGAAGATACAAGATGAGTTGACAATGGTCAGCATTTACTCAGCAGCTGAGGTGGTAGAAATGGAAAAACATGCAGAGACTAAATTCAGGACATCAATCTCATCTACGACGTCAGTTTTCATGACTCTGACACCTGCTACGACAGTAGGGGCACGTTAAATGGAGAACAATAGTAAAATCCAGTGTTTTAGGTACGGTAAGACTGGTCACATGAGGCGTGAGTGTTCTAACACTAAAAAGCACGTTGCGCTGCTTACAGAGAAGTTTTGAGATCATATGACAAACATAGTACAACAAATGTGGGTTGAGGACGACGTAGAGATTGTGATGACAGAACCGGAGGAAGGCTATCCTTCACCCTAAATTCGTGGTCGAATTTTTCACAGCAGGGGAGAGTTGATAGGTCGTGGGGTCGTCTACAAACGGCTGTTCTCCATATCCCACAGTCTTTCTCTAAATTAGGAGGTATTTTATGTTTAGTTATTTTAATTAGAGGATAATCTCTAATAGCTTTATTTTAGTAGAGAATAAAGGATTCTCATCCTTTATACATGGGTGGAGAGTTAGGGTTCTGGGGGGGGGGGGGGGGGGGGGGTGGGGTGTGAGTTTTGTGAGAAAAAGGCTTTGGCCTTCTAGAGAAAATTAGTGAAGAATTAAGAAGAGAGTGTCAATAAAGGTTTTAGTTTATGCATTTGTATGTGATTTAGCTTCTGCAAAATATAGCTTCTATCATACCTGTTCAGTGTCACTCCAGCTGCAATCGCTCAAGGTGCAATCTCTGACGATGAGTAGCCACGAGATAATGCTGATATCTAAACTAGATCCGAAATGAAACAAACTCCAACTATGTATGTTTCAATCTCCCCCTTTGGTTCATTTCGTGTTAAAACCAGAACTAACTATATAAAATAAAAATACAACTCGATAGACTGACTCAATCACTGAACATCCATACTCAAAGCTCCGCTTTCATCTTATATAACATATATTATGGAATCCCTACACACTAAACAAGATACATCACGTAACTATTCATTTAAAATAAAGAATCCAGAAAAAGAACATAACTTGCCTGACTTTCATGTTAGGGTCATCTCTCCCCCTTTTTGGCACAGATAAACAAAGGGTAAATAGCCCATAAGAGAAGAAGCAAACCATGAGTTGAACACATAATAAATGACAAAATATATACTTATAATTGGTAGAACAATTATTTTGAATAGATAAACTATTGAGATACTAAAAAAGTCAAAACCAATACCCCAAAATCATATGCATCTCCCCCTCAAAATAATATGCATCTCTTCCTCAAAATTAGAATAACCCCCTTAAAATAAAATAAAAAGAAAACACACACGGAGAGAGTCTCTGAAATAAGTAAACAAAAGAAAACAACACTCCCCCTAAACACAAGACATAATAGAAAGATAATGAATCTAAAATATCCTATAAAGACCAAGACATTGCCAACGTGTTATTAAACAATCACTAAATGAATTATTTGGTGTGTGTGTGTGCATAGTTAATTAGATACCCATATTTCAACGTATTACTCAGCCGCAGTTAGAATACTATACTGGAAAGTTGTTTCAACTTAGGCCTCTCATGGTGGTCACTCAAAATCACTGAGAATTGACTATCAAACACTCTATGTAAAATATGAATATTAATATAAAGCAACAGAAAAATTATATTTTATTAAAAATGGCGCACTATGAGCTGGAAGATCTCATGGGAAAGAACCCCATTTGTCATATATGGTGTAAAGTTAAAACTATTAAAGACTCCCTATATCTATTCTCCACTAAAAGTGACTGCGCCGAATTCAAGATCAAATAGGTCTTTGAATAGGTTATAATGTAGGCATGGGTAGGCTTATGATGGAGTAGGTATTTTGTTGGCATTCTGAGACTACAGTTACACTAACTTCTCTTGTCACTTGAAACCAAATTCAACTTTTGTCATTCTCTTTCTTATTGAGTATACATAAAATAAAATACCACTTCTCCTCCCCATTATTTTATTTTTATATATATATATATATATATATATATATATATTTTATGACTCTGATTTGAGATAATAAAAACGTCATTTGGGGACTCATTATATTCTTCTATTCATCTTTCTCCCAAAAATCACATATACTTTTCTCTTTCTTTTTTTCACTGAAAAAGTCTCATAACAAATGGGTAAAATAATAAAGGATTTGGGTAGAAAAATGAATGACATATTTTAAGGCACAAGGGGCTGCAGGCAGATAAAATTTTTAGTAAGCACAGACGGAGACCAAAAATGGGAAGAAAAAAATACCTATTATCACATCTTCGGTTGGACACCGTCACCTTTTTCACCTCGAGTAAAAGTAGGAAAGTATCACTAGTATAACTTGACTTTGATGTTACCATTTGCCAATTAAGTAAGAAAACGAAATGAGAACACTAACAACGAGATCAAAAATGAAGAGTAAATTTCATAACACTCGAAGCTCAAAAATAAGGTCAGATCCTTACATAACATTATGTACAAAGTCTCTATAGTTATCCTCACATGGTTCTAGTCACGATGAGCTTTTAGTTTAAACATGAGAATCAATGACTATTGTGAAATGTCGTTTTACCAAATAATTTTCCCATAAATGAATATAACACACAAGCAAAATCCAAGTCTAGCAAAAATATTCTACATACACAAGCTCATAAAGTGCAAAGTGCATAGTACAAAATAAAAACAAAACAATACCCTCATGTCTAAAAAGATAAAAATAAAAACAAAACTTAAAAACAAACTGAGACAGGTTAAGAAACGTACCTAATCAATGAAGCATACTTATAATCCTTCTCAGTTTTGATTCATTACCTTATTTGTGGCGACAAGTCATTCTTTTGCATCTAAACTGCATGAATCACCTTTTGAGGTAATGTTTCTGGAGAAAACCTCTTACTCAAATTCTCACTTTTCACATTAGAAACATTCACATATGATTTATATCTATATCCATTGAAAGGGCGAGCATATGGTTGATAGGGTCCAACAAATCTACAATAAGATGCAATATGACCTTTTCGACCACATATACTACAATAATAAATATGAGAGTAAGATACCTGTTTGGAGTGATTATGAGTAGTGGATATCATGTTATGTTTGGGCACCGAAGTTGATGCAGTTGTTTTCACAAACTTTGTGATTTGAGGAGTCCTGGATTTATGAAGAGGTTCCTCATATCCTAGACCCCTTTTATCACTATCCGTCTTTCCCATACATAACATTGTATCAATGTTCTTGGCCCCATGACAGAACTTCTCAAGTTTCTGCTGAGATAGAACTACATCAAGCTTGGCCAAACAAAGTTCGTCCAAAGTTAATTTCATTTTCTCCTTTGTATTATTAACTTCTTTTTCTAAAAACACAACTTAGTCATGAAGGCTAGTTTCTCATTCTCAAGAACCTCTATCTCTTGACTTGTACTCTAAGTTTTACCTTGAAGTTTACACGTAAGTGTATTAACTTGGTCTTTCAAGACATTGCTAAGTTTACTGTGTTTCATACACTTGGCAAGAGTCTGAGCATACAAGTCCTCAAGATGAGGGTCCTCAAACTCCTCAAACTCATTTTGTCTTGATTACTCTGATTTTCATCAGAATTTTTAAGTTCAAAAGCATCAAAATTATTATTACCACAATTAACAATCACAGGATATGCACAATATGGTCCATTACCAACTACTTGAGGATTACTCTCATTGTTATCATTCTCATTATCACTGTCATCCCAAGTAAGGCAAATATTCATAACTTTGTGATTGGTCCCAAATTTCTTATTGGGACAGCTGTGAGCATAATGACCAAGCTTATGACACTTGTAACATTTAATTTGAGTTAGGTTAGTGTCAAGGTTGGTCTGCTGGTTATTCACTCTATGTTGATCATAAGTTCGCGACTTATGATTCACCGATTGCCTTTATTTTTGAAATTTGCGTTGCTTCACAAGGTTTTTAAGCTGGTGGCTTATAGAGGCAATCTGTGAATCCAGATCAGACCCATCATCATTATCAAAATCAGAATCAGATGAGTTATCAGCTCCTATGGAACCCTTAGAAGAAGAAGAGTAAGATGAAGACTTGAAAGAAACACTCTTGTTCTTCTCGGGGTTTTCCATTTTCATCTCGAGTTCAAATGTTTACAATTTTCTAGCCAATGTATCAGGTTTCATTTTCTTAAGATCTTGTGCTTCCTCAATAGCATCACATCTGGATTTAAAGTTCTTAGGAAGAGATCTTAGAACTTTGCGAACTATTTGAATATTAGAGTACGCTGCTTCTAATGCGGTACTAGTATTTACAATATTACTTAGTCTCGTATAGAACTCGTCAAAGGGTTCGTTTTAATTCATTATGATATTCTCAAATTGCGAAGTAAGCATTTGAAGCTTTCTTTCTTTGACTGTATCATCGCCTTCATGAGTTCAAACTAGGATGTCCCAAGTTTCTTTAGAAGTGGTACATGCAGAGATATGTCGAAACTCACTTTGACTCACAGCCATAAAGATAACATTGAGGCCTTTAAAATTATAGCCAACAGTATCCTTTTCTTCTTTTGACTATTGGTTCCTAGGTTTAAGGACCACAATAACACTCCCTGGTGGACTTTGCATCACAGTAAGGGGTGTCCATCCATCCTCAATAGCAATCCATACATCTTCTCCGATTGATTATAAGTATGCAATCATTCGGACTTTCCAGTATGGGTATTCTTTTCCATTAAAGAGTGAAGGGTGATTTATAAGACCTCCAAACTTCTCAGAACTCATTATTCTCAAGCAAACTATCCAGGATTCACGCTTAGGTTGTTAAACCTTGAAACGTGACCGCTCTGATACTAATTGAAATTCCTAGACGCTTGAGACTAACCAATTTTGATTATTTTAGGTATAAATCGATAGGTCTTAAATCCTCTAAATTAATGGTCAAAGCTTAACCTAGTTCAAATTGGTTAAATTATCTAGTGTCAAGTAAGCAGTTGGAAATTAAACACAAGGCCAAGTAATTTTAACCTTGTGGGAAACCTTTCTCAGGAGAAAAACCCATAGGTCACTGTCGAATCACCCAACAGCTAAATAATCTACTATTGAAATCAAATAACAAGTATTCAATTACTTACAGACTCGATAAGCACATCCCGTGGTTACCTCTCTTCTAATTGAACTCCTCGCAATCAATTTTACGTTCTCACAACGCCACACTCCAATCTCTCGTCGAAGCTTCCAATCTTGAATCCCACAAGTTCTTCAATTCATAAATCTAGGTTTCTTGATCAATGATGTTTGATTCAAGATTTGAGTGATTTAAATCTCTCTTGAATCTTTCAAGAATAATCTCCTCTCACTCTAAAAAATAAGCCCTAGAAAAATAGGTTTTTCAAGAAATGAGTTTTGAAAAAATAAAAGTTATTTTTTATTAGAAAACAGAAATCACGGTCTCTATTCGAATAGATTTAAAATCTATTCGAATAAAACTAGACTGAGCCAATCTATTCGAATAAAAATAAACATGAAGAAACAGGCTGAGCTAATCTATTCGAATAAAAAATTGCCTGAGAAATTTTATTCGAACAGAAATGTTCCCAGTTTTATTCGAATAGAAAATGAAATCTATTCGAATAGAAGTTCTGTTGTCTTAAAAAACATACTTACACTACCTTTTCAAAACTCAGCAAAAATACCTAGAGCTTGATATTATAGAACAAGTAGTTAGAAACCTACTTACATGTTCAGTGTCAGTCCAGCTGTAGTTGCTCAAGGTGCAATCTCTGATGACGAGTTACTACGAGATAACGCTGACATTTAAACTAGACACGGAATGAGAGAAAATCCAACTATGGATGTTTCACTATATAGTCCATACACACCCACATATATCGTATGACAAGAACATACTAAAAAGTATTGTTTCTATCAATTACAGTCTTTGAAGAATTTTTTCTTCTTCTTCTTTGAGATAACGACAATGACTGAGGCAGACAAAGCAGCCTTGTAAGCTTCAACAACTGCTGGCTGACACCTTTTCTACAGGGCTATGTGATAAGAATCGTGGTAGTATTCACGACTACGCATAACACGTTTCATACATCGTGTGCGCACCTTTTTTATTTAGTTATTGTTATCTACTTTGACTCATTGAATAATAAGACTAGTTTCCTAATTAGATTAATATTAGGGTTTCTATTTATGCTAGGTCTCTTCTCCTATAAAAGAGAGCCTAAGCTTAGTTTATTTCTTATGTTGGTTTGAGTGAGAGAGAAGCTAATGATGTATGGATTCTGAATCGCCATGGATCACAAATGTTTTTATGTTTAAAAAAAGATCTGACAAGGGAGGTATTTCATATGCTTGAGAACTCTAATGTCAAAAAATATGGGTTTCGGACGAGTGTAGCTGTTGAAATCGATATAAACGGCTTGAAGATTAATCACCACGAGGTACCGATGGAGAAAGAGGTTCCCTGTGCAACTGATTTTTTGGGTAGGTTAGGCAAAGACGCGTGAGAGATTGAGGCGGGAGTTATAAAGGAGGAATCGAAGAAATTTGATAGAGATGGCTTGAAGATGAAACACTACAAAAAAGCGATGGAGGCAGAGAGGTTCATCGTGCGATTGATCTAGTAGGTGGGAATGACATAGACGTATTGGAGAGTTCATAATCAAAGTCTCACGAAGAGGTTGCAACATTGATGTGAGAGGTTCACACGATCAACGATTCTAATTATTAGGAAGCCCAATCGAAGGAGACCAAACGCAATCCAAAACCCTTGCCTGGAATTCGAAGAATGATCAAAGAAGGATTAACTGCAACACCAGCGACGGAGAGAGAATCATCGACGAGAGAGAGAGGGAAGAGTCGACGGTAACAACGCCGAAAAGTTCCGAGGAACTGACTATCATCGGGGCTGCCACTGCACCTAAATTAGTTTTAGCAAAAGGGAGAGACCCTGCGGCGACTTAGAACGCAACACGAGGTAATCACAGGAGCATACGAAGTTTAGGGTATTGTGAAACTGAGGGAAAAACAGGGGGAGCTTATTCATAAAATGATTGAGGAAAGGGCATTTAGTTTTGGCAATATGCAATGACATATTTAGGAAGTAGACGGGAGTATCGAAAATAGTTATGTATGTTAACCCTTATTGGATAAAATTTTTAGTTCGTTCTTTCGACTTTGTGGGTTTGACGTTTTGGCGACTTCAAGCTCAACACATAGTGTCCGCAGTTGGTAATACAATGAAGCAACATGAGCTTCGAGATGATGTGGTACAATATCTAAAGGGTATACTAGCAAGTTATGGTAAAATTCGTGGCCGTATTCCCGAGTTGTTAAACGTACACTTTTGGTTTCATATTGATGCTTTACAGATTTTCTCACCAGAGTTCGAGATGGGGAGAGTTGATAGGAATCGTGGTAGTATCCACGACTACGAATAACACTTTTCATACGTCGTGTGCACACCTTTTTTATTTAGTTATTTTTATTTACTTTAACTCCTTGAATAATAGGACTAGTTTCCTAATTAGATTAGTATTAGGGTTTCTATTTTTGCTAGGTCTCTTCTCATATAAAAGAGTGCCTAAGCTTAGTTTATTTTTTATGTTGGTTTGAGTGAGAGAGAAAAGCTTAGCCTCAGAGAGATAGAGATATGCAGAGTTAGGGGTAAATCTCATAAACCCTAGGTCTTTTGACATTTTATTTTATGCAATTGAGAGATCTTAGTTTTAAATTGAGATTAATTTAGCTTCTACAAATGTAGTTTTTAACACTATGCAACATCTTTGACAATATAAATAGATGAGCAGTAATCGAATTACAGAACCAACTCATTCCAAAGATCAATTGCTTCAGATACTTCTCCAAATCTGATATCATATTAAACATGGCTTTAAACTTCCCAAAACCAACCTTGTTCCTTTTAGTTGTGGCCTTCACAATCTCACAAATGGTCTATGCAAGCGATCCAGACATCACCTCGGACTTTGTCATCCTAGTAAATGCTAGTAGTTTTATTGATGGGGCATTTTTCACTTACCTTGGATTACGTGGAGTGGGTAGGTGCAACCACACCAGCTTTTTAGGTCATGAAAGCTAGTTTGGCAGAGTTTCCAGCTTTAAATGGTTAGCGTGTCTCACTTGCCGTACTTCAGTTTCCCGACGGCAGACTTAATCCCCCTCATACCCACCCTCGCTCTGCTGAACTACTAATTGTTATCTCAAACCCGACGGCAGTCTTGAGGTTGGGTTTGTTGATATCTCAAACCCTTTAACTCGGGGACATGTTTATTTTTCCAAAGGAACTTGTACACTACCAATACAACCCTAATTAGGGGCGGAACTAGGATTCTAAGTTTTGAGGGTATATTACTAATTTTAGAGGGATATTTATTAATATTTTTTTTGTAGAGGTGAGAAATTCATATCAAGGGAGTGCCATGGAAACAACTATTATACTAAAGACTAGAAGAATTTCCACAACAAACTTTAACCTAACCGGAAATTAATTTTGTTGGCACTTAAGAAACCATTTAATCCCAAAAGCCCATATTCAAAAAATACGAGCAAATGAAGCACTTCCCATCAAATGTCCACATTGTTTTAGTACTATAACAATGACAAAAAAATTCTCTAATAAAGCACACTTGAAACATAGATATTAAAAAACTAAATTCGCGAAACAAAAACACAAACCTGCAACCCAATATTCCTGAACCTTTCCTGAGAATTACTCATACTAAAAGCCCGAGACTTCTTCGAACATATCTCGCTCCTCATAAGCTTCTTCACGCTATTCACAAACCCATCACCTCGAGGCCGCTTTTCCGCGGTAGCAACGACAACTCTACGACCAGAACAAGGGCGAGAACTGACTGAAATTCTTCTCCCCTCCATCTCAAAAACCCTAATACTAAGTTGATGATGATCCAAAGAAATCAAATTACTAATCAGACTCTAATTAGTCAAAGGGAATGGACCATTGTTGCAAACATGGAGGTTTTGGTCACTCCTAGAACCCTAATTTTTTTCCCTAATTTCAGAAAAAATGAAATTAGGGTTTAGGGGAGAAATCGAATGGGAACCCTAAAACGACAAAATCTCTCTATCTCTCTCTCTCTTAAACAACTTGGATTCTACTAGTTGAGAAATTGAAGAGGAAGAGAGGTGGGCTTGTGTGAGAGAAGAAGAGCGTTAGAGCCCTTGTGTCGTGTGAGAGAGGAAGAAAGGTTTGTTCAAACTTCAAATGAAACTTTTTTTTTTTTTTTTTTAATTTTACCCTGGGCTATAGCCCGGGTGAGTCTTCTACTAGTTCCGCCCCTGACCCCAATGCAAAGGATCCAGCCGCCACTGTTATCTCTGGCTTTGGTAGTGCAAGTGCTGGAACAGTCTCAGTGCCTGCCACAATCTTTGTCACCAGCATTGACAACGGAATCCTCACCAAGTCTTTCAAAACAGATGTTGCCAACATTCAGAAGATCAGGGCTGGTCTAACAGTCAAGACTTAGCTATTTCACCATTGTTTTGGTTTGCATTAATCTATTTGAATAAATTCATTTTTTCAATCTAAAGTCCATTTATAATGCAGTAGTGTGAGGTAAGCACAATGGTGCGAAGGAGAAATAACTGTTTGTAACAATGTGCACAACCATATTTTCATAATTATTTACTACTTAACTAATTCTCTCTTTTAGAAAATCTATAGTAAAAATGGTTCAACTATCTCGTGTCATTGTAAGAATCAATACTAGTATCAGCGTTTGAGCTCAAAGACCTTTCGTATCTTCAAAAGTTCCCTAAAGTCACTAAAGAGAAAGAAAAAATCCCGAGCACCAAACAAACTAAGACTGTGTGGGCCGGGAAACTTCTATTTGAACTGAAATTCTGAAAAGAAAAACAAATGGATGCAGAAGGAAATACATAGGAAAAAAAAAATCTTGAAAAAGTCTAGAAAAACAATTGAGAGAAGAAACTTGGATTGGCAGAGCCTAGAGATAAATAAATGAACTGGGAGAATCTCTGGATTAAAAAGTGGACTTAGAGAATCTACCAAGAGCACATAAATTGAGAAGTATGGATTTAGAGGGTCTATAGAAAGGAAATAAAAAGTGAAAAAAGTGGCCCCAGAAAATCTTGAGAGAAAATTTTGGTCCGAGAGAATTTACAGAGAGGATATGCCAAATAACCAGATTACCTCCCAGGCTCCTACAAGTGTGGATCAAGCCACAGATGTGAGTTACAACAACACCCCGAATAACAATATACTCAAAGTGAACTTCAAGAACCTAACACCCACTATGCTGCTCCCATGTATGGACTCCTCAAGGCATGTTTACAGGACGGTGAACTCTAACAACATATTGTCTAACAGCTTAGTAGTTGATAAAGAAACTTCCCAACTAGCATCTAAAGCTTTTCCTCATTAATCATCAATTACACCTCTTGATCATTAAGTCCATGACCTGGCTAAGTTGGTCCATTACCTGGCCTTGAACCGACATCCTTGTGTCACTTCGAAGATCTAGGATGCACTTCCACTGACTGATTAACATCCCTGACCGTGATCAATGCCACTTATTACTGGAGCAATTACCCCTTACTATGTATTCTTTAGTCATATCCTGACCAATGCTTGTATCAGTTTATTTTGAAGAAAAGTGCTGAACATTGCCCTACCCTAAACCTAGCTGTGTTTGCTGCAACAATGTACTACACCTTACTAAGGTCCCTCAATAAGCTAATCTCCAATCTACTAGTTGCATTTCAAATATTTGTCCATGTTAGAAGTATGAATCAAAGACCATGCTCCTTTCAACTTAATGTTGGTAATGGCATGTCTTATTAGAAGATTGGGTCTACGTTTTTTGGTTTTGGTAGTTAGTTCTTACTTCTTTTTTCTAGGAAAATTACCAAATATATCCTGACATGGCTGCATACCATAGCATTTATGTTGCACTTGGTCAAGTTGGTCTCGTGAAAGAACTGATGAATGTTGTGGAGTGCATGAGACAGAAACCTTCCAAAAGAATTAAAAATACACGCCGTAAGAACTGGAATCCATGCCTTGAGCCTAATATTGTTGTGTTCAATGCTGTAAGAAGTCATCATCATAGTTATATTGTCTAAGAGTTATTACAGTTCACATTTGCACTCAAGTAATTTGCCTGCTATTTCCAGGTAGTGACTGCATGTGATTCCTCGCATCAGTGGAAAGGTGTAGCTTGGGTGTTGGATGAGATAAGAAAGAGCGGTCTAAAGCCTAATGGAGCAACTTACGGACAAGCAATGGAGGTATTGTGGATCCTAGATTTGGCTATCGACATGTCCAAGACCTTTAGATAGTCCCAAGTCATATTCACATATATTCTAAATCATCTCCTCAAAAGAATATCAAATTCTCTTCCTTATGGAAAATTTTATATTTCATATTGGCATGTCTTAGTCTCTTAGATAATTACCTCATACCACTTCGCTCTTCCAAATATCTTAAATTACATGCAATTATACTAGTCCGAGCATGGAATGGGGTAACGAGTATACTTAATTTTTCATAGTATGATCAATACAAATGTATAGAATGAAATTTGTTGAGCTGAGAACAACTGTTCTAGCTGTTGAAGTTATGTGGTCCTATTACTTTAAAATTTATACTAGAGTATAATTAATGAAGTCATCCTTTTATTATACAGATGAATCCATCTGTATCATCCTGTAAGAATTTGATTATGAATAGCATTTGTATGATTCACTAACAGCTGCATAATACATTAGGGTGCATGTCTTTGACTATACCGATGAATCCATCTGTATGATCCCGTAAGAATTTGATTATGAATAGCATCTGTATGATTCAAACGGATGAATCCATCTGTTGATTATACAAGGCAGTACTTCTCTTTCAAACAGATGGATGAATAGTAGTTGACACAATATTGTTTATTCTCGATATTTTCATGTCTTTTATGTGAACTTCAGGGTCAAAGCACGGAAAATTTACAGTCTTCACATACACCTCATTCACTCTCCCTAGGAAATTATAATGTGAGAACAAAGTGATCTCTTGTAAATACTATTATTAGTTTTTTCTACATATTTCTCATTTTACATGGACAAAGTGTATCGGAGGTACGAAGTATAGCGGACGATGAAGTATTACAGACATAAACGTTTACTCCCTAAGTAAATCCTTTTCTTTTTGGGCTTGCTTTTTTATTGATTCAGGTATAATAAACTCTTATAACTTAACTATTTATTCTTTGTCACTACATCCTTATATAATCCAATTCTTAAACATTAGTAGACATATCGCCGATCTTTATATAGGAAAATTTAAAGTAAGATTCATGATTGATGTTCATTTTCGGATTAGATATCGTATAATTGTTTTAATATTTATAATTTAATTTGCTTATACTCTTTTTCGTATCTTTTATGCAGTTTATGATGGAGTCACAGTTGAAAATGACTTCCTACAGTGTTTTGGCTATTGTACATAGATAAGAAGGGATTCACATTTATCTTTTTTTTTGTTGAAGACCTAAATATGATGATTTTAAGATCAATTTTTATTATATCAGAGTCCGTTTTGCAGTAAAACTGTGACTTTTATTTATTTGATAAAATGTTAATTTTATTTTTGTAATTTGGAAAGTTTTAATGATAGCGTTTATTGAGCATTGTAATTGTTTTCTACTACTAATTTGTTGAATAAATATTCCATTTGAAGATATTATGTTACAGGCAATCGATAACATTAGACAAATGCTATGGTATAAATAATAGATAGCATTAGACAAATGCTATGGTACAAATAATAGATAGCATAAGACAAATGTTATGGAAAAGATAATAGATGACATTAGACAAATGCTATGGAAAAAATAATATATAGCATTAGATAAATGCTAGATAATATATAACATTAGACAAAAGCTATGGAAAAGACAATAAATAGTATTGTAGTAGCCTACTTGCAGCCTCCTACCCCAGTCGAACACTTGAAGGCTACATCGAAGCCTAATTATATGAAAATCTCGAAGCCCATTCAATCCATAAACAAGCTTTCCAAGAATACACGAAGATGATGCTTCGAAGACGAAGCCTCGACTCTGAACAAACCATGAAGGCGAACTCCACATCAGCATCAAAGGTTTCGAAGGCGGAGCCTCGACTCCACATCAACATCAGAAATACTTCGCCGACGCGTTAGACAGCTAGCTCACCAGACAAGAACAATGATGTTGTTGGTCCTTGCAGCTATAGTGACAGAACAAACAACAACTATAGTGTCAGAGCACAGTTTCAGACCCGACATTTCTGGCGTCAACACCAACTTCGGGATACCCGTCCAATACTCAGAGGGTACACTTGTAATGTGACCTACCTTGATGTCTCAACCCTTCCTATGTTCTATAAATAAGATGGAAGGGGAATCAAGGAGGCGTTATGAAATCTGACCCCAGAGCCTTTGCAGTTTACCTTTCGACTTTCCTGTAAAGTACACAGTACCCGAACCTTCGACTACTAGACAGTAATATACAAACTCTTAAAAATCCTCATCAGATATCGGGAAGAGACCCATTCTAGGCCTCTACGCAAATATATTGTCAATACGTCATTCGTACTATTGATTATATGCTTGAATCCTTTTATATTAGATAAACCCGTGGTGTAAGAGCCAACTTCCCCTCCATACGAGGTTAGGCTCCTACATTTGGCGCCGTCTATGCCTGCCCACCCTACCAATCTCCCTTGCCTCATTTTCTCCCTTTTCCAACACCTATAGATAATTCTCAATGACACCCACCCTCCGTTCTACTTCCACCCACATGGCAACTTTGTCGATGGAGTGGCCGCCCAGCTCGCCCTACTTTCCCAACAATTTGCTCAAGCCGAGGAGCGACACCAAGCATAACTGTACCAGGAACGCTAAAAACACCAACAAGAGTTTGAAGCCGAACGACATTGCCATTTGGATGATGCCGACAGAAAAAATTGCGTCATCGATGAATTGCATAACACAGTCCGAGAGCTACAATGACTACAGCCTCTAGATGCTCCTCTACCATCTCGAGCACCAGCCTCACCGTGCATATCTGCCCGCGCTTGATTGGGGCCCCTACCATATCAAGAAATACCTCCGGTCCATAACAACGCCGAGGGTACTTCCCCTACTGTTCCCCCCATGGGATCCATCCATCTTGGCATCCACCCCAGAAAGGATTCCTCTGACTCCCCCCTTTGCTTCTCCAGACACCCTAAATGCTGCCCTACCCGAAAACGTCTCGAGGAGTGCAGCGCCGAACACATACCGAACCCTCGGCCCCATCATCCTCGAATCCCTCGATCCCCCCCTCATCCTTCCTATTGTGCACAACAAGACTTTGACTACAAAATCCAACCTGTCATCCGCGTCAGCGTGAGCCCAACTTCAAACTCATAGAGTCGGATAAATAACCCCCTCTGTCCCAAGCTCCTCGTTATCGAGATCCCTCCTAATTTCCGAGTCTCAAAAATTAGTAAATGCCGCAACACCGATCCCCAATCCCACATCCTCAAATTTTAAAATGCTCTAAGCCTTTACTCCACAGCTGACCACCTGATGTATTGCCTTTTTCCTACAAGCCTCACAGATAGCCCTCTTCGATGGTACCATAACCTTTCCAGTGGCTCTATTCAAAGTTTCAAGCAACTATCCCATCTTTTCATCACCCAATTTGCCTTCAACAAAGACAAGAGGTCAGAGTCGATGGCCTTTTCAATTTTAGAAAATCCCCTAGTGAAATACTTGAGGCCTTCACTCAGAAGTTTCTCAATGAGTCACGCATAGTTGAAAACCTCGACTGCGCGAACGCCGTACTCGCGTACTGGAACGCCTTGCTAGATAGCAGCCATGTCAAAAAGTACATGGTCCTCTACAAACTTGAACCCTCGAGGAGATTCTATCAAAGGTCAATGGCTATATCGACCTTGAACGCCTTCAAGAATCACATAAACAGGGGTAACCCTCGACCACCAACACAAATAAACCTCGACAAGGCCCACCCCTCTACCTCTACACCTCTGATCGCTTCTGTCTCATAGGAGACTGAGAGCTGCAAACGCCCTCACTCTGATAACACTGTAGAAGGTCGCAAGAAACGACCAAAACCGGTCTTACCTAGACTCACTGCCCCCATCAGCGCCCTTCTACCACAAATTTAGGTAGACCCCATATGGCGTATCCCTTTCCCCATCGAGGTCAAACCAGGCAAACCTTACTGCGACAACCACAATTGTAACTGTCACCACACCAATAAATGTTTCACCTTGCAGCACTCTCTCAAAATAATACTCAAGGCGGGTCGTCTATATCAGTATGTTGCCGACCTTCCCAGCTACCTCGATGGGTCGTACCTCAAACCTCAACCCGCCCCTTCGGCCGATCCTACCGAGGTCCACATCTACCAGCTTCATTTTATTGAAGTAAATAATATCGACAGCGGGCGTTCCAAGAGTAAACGCAAGCGTGTCGAAGAATGTTACAAACTCACTTACCATGAAAAGCTGCCCTCCCTCCTGCCAGAATGGAGCCTTTGCCCTCGACCCGAAGGCATCTCTTTCATCGACTACAATACATCACATGTTTGTTTTCCCCACTTCGACCCTTTAGTCATCACGATTAAGGTCGAGCACATCGTCCTCTACACCATGCTTATCGATACAGAAAGTGCAGACGATGTACTCTTCCTGCAAACCGTCCAAGACACGAACAAAATAGACCTCATCACTGCCGCCAATGTCAAACTGAAAGGCTTTAACGGGGCAACCGAAGTTGTCGTTGGTCGAATCAGCCTTCCAGTCACCACCGGCCCAGTCACACTTCAAACCATATTTCTTGTCATCGATAAGAAGTTTGAATACCTTGGTATCCTCGGGTGCGACTGGCTCTATGACATGCGTGTCATACCTTCGACCTATCATCAGACCCTTCGTTTTACTGCCCCCTATGGTACATGAAATTTAAAGGGCTCTCAACGCCTCGCCCATTCATGTGAGCATCTAGAGATCGATCAGACCTGGAAACTTGTTACACTCCCATAGCAATCACTGTCTCCTTTTGTTACCTTACCTTTAACACCCGCCATCTCACCCATCGAACCCACTGCTTATATTGAACTCGTCGGTCCTGGTCAAGGTACATTCATTGGAACCTTTTTGGATGAGGCAGATAGCCTCGAACTTACAGACTTCCTTCGAGCAAACAAAGATGTCTTCACATGGACATTTCAGGAAATGTATGGTGTCGACTCTAATTTGGCATGTTATCGCCTCGACCTTATCCCCCATTCCATAGCAGTAAACAGAAGAAGCGTATCTTGGCACCACGACTTCGAGAAGCAGTAAACCTTGAAGTAGACAAACTCATAGCTGCGGATTTGATCAGAGAAGTCAAGTATGCTGACTGGATATCCAACATAGTTGCAATTCCCCAAAAGAACGGCAAGATCAGAATCTACGTCGACTTCACAGATCTCTACAAGCACACACCGAAGGACAGCTTCCCCCTCCCGATCATTTTAGTACTCCTTGATGCCATTGCGGGTCATGAGCGCCTATCAATGATGGACGTAGCTTCAGGTTACAATCAGGTACCCCTCCTCCCTGATGATCAACTTAAAACTTCTTGTATCACTGAACAAGGCCTTTACTATTTTAATGTCATGCCTTTCAACCTTAAAAATATCGGTGCCACCTACCAACGCCTCGTAACAACCATGTTTAAACCCTTGATTGGGAAGCCGGTCGAAGTTTACATCGATAATATGTTATACAAGGGCCTCTAAAAATAGACCCACATCTAGGAGTTAACTGAAGTCTTTTCGATACTTCTAACATACAACATAAAACTTAACCCAGAGAAAAGCCAGCTTGGTATTTCATCTGGCAAATTTTGAGGCCATCTTATCAGCAAACGAGGTATCGAGATCGACCCTACCCATATCCGAGCCCTTATCGACATGTCTTCACCCCAAACCAAAAAAGATGTCCAAAAAGTATCTGGTAAAATAGTGGCTCTCAACCATTTCATTTCCAAATCATCAGACTGCTGTACTTGGTTTTTTTCTCTCTTACGCGACCAAGGCGTCCACAAAGAAAAAAAGAAAAACAAACTTGAGATTAACTGGACACCCGACTGTGAACAAGCCTTCCTCGAACTCAAAACATACCTTGGTCGTCTGCCTATTATCAGTACCCCTATCGAAGGCAAAAAACTTTCCTTATACCTCACGGTCACCGATACCTCTATCAGTTCAGTCCTTATTCGACTCAAATCAAACATCGAGAAACCTGTATATTTTATCAGTAAAATCCTGACGCCTGCATAAACTTGATATACAAAACTTGAGCATTTTCTCCTCACTCTCATCTATTCGGCCCGCAAACTTAAGCCATATTTCCAAGATCACCCCATCCGTGTTATAACAAGTTATCACCTTCGAGAGGTACTCAGCAAGAAAAAAAAATCTAGACGAGTACAATAGTGGTCTGTTTATCTTGGCGAACATGGCATCACATTTGAAAAGTAGATATCCCAGAAAGGCCAAGCAGTCGCTGATTTTGTGGCTGACTTCCAGATCGAAGATATCGACTGGGAGGAACATGAAGACGACCTACCTGAGGACCAGCCAGAACCTACAGACCCATGGAACCCTAATACAGGCTGGCAACTTTTCACCGATGGATCTGCTGGACCTAGTGGTTCGGGGATAGGTATCGTCATGGTTACACCTACCAATGATCGAATAGAGAAGGCAATTAAGTTAAATTTCGAATGCTCCAACAACGAGGCTGAGTATGAAGCTTTGATCCATGACCTCGACCTCGCACTCAACCTCGGTATCCTAAAACTTGCAGTTTTTATAAATTCCCAACTCATTCAAAGACAATAGTACTCCGGTAAAAATCAAACCAGCGATCGCATGGCCGAATATTTTATCCTCGCCCGCCAGCGCATGGACCATTTCCCTGAAAAATCTTCTATCACCCACTAACCTCAAGGTAAAAGCAGACATACCGATGCCCTTGTCTACATAACAGCCATGTTAGGCCAATCCGAGTTCTGAACCCTCCATATCGAAGTACTCGAACGCCCAAGTATCAACCAGATGGAAGTCAATGCCATCAATACTGAGGGCAAGAGTCTCGAACCAGATGACTGACATACACCATTCCTCGATTACTTCAACAATGCTACCCTCCCAGATGATCCCAAAGCCAAACTATCATTATTAGAGAACTGTTGCAGATATACTATTCACAAACGCGAGTTATATCGCAAATCCCCAAATGGCATCCTCCTTCGGTGCATCTCTCAAAACAAGGCCTCTACAGTCCTATCCGAACTCCATGAAGGAACTTGCGGTGCTCATACTGCTGGTAGATCTATGGCCCTTCGAGCTGTCTCCCAAGGTTTATTCTGGTCCAACATGAAAAAGCAAGCCAAAGAGTACGCCAAACATTATGATAAATGCCAGCGCCATGCCCATGATATACATAGCCCTTCAGAAGACCTCCATTTCAGTCAAGTCTCTTGGCCATTCAAACGCTAGGCCATCGATCTCATTGGTCTTTTTCCCAAGGCTTCGGGCAACCGAGAAAATATCCATGTTGTAACATATTATTTTACCAAATGGTTCAAAACCGTACCTTTGTGTCGAACCAGAGAGGGAGAAGTCATCAAATTCTTATGGAAAAACATCATTACATGCTTTGGATGCCCTCATATGATTTGATGCGAAAATGGTCCACAGTTTGTCAGGAACAAAGTTAAAAATTTCCTCAAGAAGTACAACATCATCCTCTCCCCCTCAACACCTTACTACCCCCAAGGGAACGGTCAGGTCAAAACAATCAATAAAACAATAATCGACAGTCTCAAGAAATGTGTCAATGTTAAGAAAGGACGACGGGTTCAGGAATTACAGCATGTCTTATGGGCCTATCAAACAACACTAAGGAAAGCTACAGGCTGTACCCCTTTCCTTCTAGCCTATGGTACTGAAGTAGTGTTCCCTACTCAATTCAAAGTGCCTACATGAGACCCCAGCTTCCCGGACGAAGACAATAAGTTTGAACTCGGATGCAACATGTTATGGATCGACAAAACCAAAGACTGAGCCATCGCAAACCTCGGCCGTTACCATCTATCACTGCAGAAGTCATACAACAAAAGAGTTCGACCTCAAAGTTTCAACATCGGAGATCTTGTACTTTGACGGGTCACACAATCCTCGAAGCCTCGGAATGCCAGTAAGCTAGCCGAGTCCTGGGAATGACCTTATGTTGTATATGATAAAATTGACAAGGGTTTGTATTACCTCATGACAGAAGACGAAGAGCCTCTACCAAATCTATGGAATACAATATAGCTAGTCTCGTACAATCGGTTACGGCCTCAACCTTGTTCACCTTATCTAAACACAAACTAATCAATGAACAGTTTTTTCCTTATGAACTTCGTCTTCTGTTTTCCAGTAAATTTTATGGTTAAGCCTAAGTATCGTGTCATCCCTCGACCCGACTGATACTTGGGGGCGACCTTGAAAATTTTCAAGTCTCGAATATTCGTGCAAACTCGAGGGGTACGAATGGTCGAGAGACCGGACCCTCGGGAATGCATTGGGGGCGAACACGTTCTACTTCGAACAGGTTCAGGCCTTCGAAGTCCAGTAAATTTCCTAGTTTACTCCAAGTATCATGTCAACCCTTGACCTGATTGATACTTGGGGGCGACCTTAAAAATTTTCAAGTCCAATATTCGAGCAAATTTGAGGGGCACGAATGGTCGAGAGACTGGACCCTCAGGAATGCATTGGGAGTGAGCCCATTTTACTTTGAACAGGCTCAGGCCTTCGAAGTCTAGTAAATTTCCTGGTTTACTCTAAGTATCATGTAAACCCTCGACCCGATTGATACTTGGGGGCGACCGTGAAATTTTTCAAGTCTCCAATATTTGAACAAACTTGAAGGGCATGAATGGTCGAGAGACCGGACCCTCGGGAATGCATTGGGGGTGAACACGTTCTACTCCGAGCAGGCTCAGGCCTTCAAAGTCCAGTGAATTTTTTGGTTTACTCTAACTATCATGCCAACCTTCGACCCGAATGATACTTGGGGGAAACCTTGAAATTTTTTAAGTCTCTGATATTCAAGTAAACTCGAGGAGCACGAATGGTCAAGGGACCGGACCTTCGAGAATACATTGAGAACAACCACATTCCACTTCGATCTAGATCTAATGTTCGAAGTCCAGTTAATTCTTTGAACTCTCGGGATTCCATCTCGAAGCCCTTCAAGGTTCGATCACTTTACAATCATTCTACACTTACAACATATGCAGATACAAGCATACAAAAATTTCAACAAGATGTTTCAGTACGATATATATCAGAGAATCAGATTCAACAAAAATCAATTCAAATCAAGTTCAGAGCATATATCCGGAATCAAGCACAACAATTCAGTACAAATTAAATGCAATACAAACCAGTTTCAATACAGCCTACATCAGCAATTCAAAGAATTCATAAGTTCAAAGATCAAGTGCAAAGCAAGCTCAACAGTGTTTACATATTACAACCCAACAGAAAAATTAGAAGAAATACTCATATCGGAGTGGCTACACCATCTCCTCCTACAAGCTCCTCACCAACACGTCCAGAACCCCCAGCCGAAAGATTTGACCCAGCAGCATCCACAACCACATTTATCGCATTCCCAGCAGCAGTTTCTTCAATCGCTGGAGTCTCCAGGATACCTCCCAAACCCACAGCAGCGACATCTCCTTCTACCTCATCGGCCTAGGTAGCATCGTCAGCAACAGGATCTTGGGTAGTGAGGAAACATTACAAAGTTTTAGGATCATAACCTAAATCCTCTATGAACTCCTTCAGCCTGACATTATCAGTACATTCATTATCATACTGCCCTTGGAAGATTTTCTTCTGTTATGCAATAATCTTATCCTTCTCAGCCACTTTCGCCTCCAACACACGCGTATGATTGTAACGTTGAGCTTCAAGTCTCCTCTCATAATCATCCTTGATAGTCCCTAGATCTCAACTCAAAATGCCAATTTATAAAACTAGCGATGCTTCGGTACCTCGAACAAGCTCCAGATTGTCAACAACCTCTTTTAACTTCCTTATTGCCACCTTCTGCGCCTAGCTGAAAGCCTGCGCCTAAGCATCGATCTGCTAGAATATTTGAGCCGTCAGTATCTCTCAAAGCATGGTGAACTTCAGAAAATCTCAGAAATTCACAAAAAATATAAATAGTTACTTGATACATACTTTTCTTCATCTGCCTTGAAGCCTCGTCCGGATCAGTGCCACAGAGTTCTGCCATCGAAGCAGCCTTAGCTCGAGCCTACTCCTCCCGTTCGGACATGGTCAATTCTTGGTCCATATCCTCCCTATCATCTTCCTGCAGTGCCCTTTTGCGGCGGGTTACCTTCGGCTGCAGTGTCCTCGGAGATTCGGGAAAGACCTTGTCCTTCCCTTTCTCAGCCTGTGTTGATGCCTATTTCGGCCTTTGTCTCGAACCATCATAAGCTACTTCGGGCACTATGGCTGCCTGCTTCGGTGCCCGTTGCCTCTTTGGAACATACTTTACTTGCCTTGTCAATCTCTCTCCCTCCATTCCTTCGACCACTTTTGAAGTACCTTCGCCTCCCCTTTTCTTCTTCTTTGTTAGCTTTGGTGTAACGGGTGCATTTCAAAGCAGAGAATAAGTCCTTTTCTGCCTCTTTCTCTTGATACCAAGCTTCTTGAATACAAAATTCACCCACTCCCCGCCCGAGTCGATTAAGGCATCAATATAATCCCTCGGATTTGCCCAAGTTTGGACGTTGGGACCTGCAGAACAATCAGAGACACGTTTATCAGCCAATTCGATCAGTACGTCAAAAGAAATCTTCGACAGGCAACTTACTTGGATTATAGACTTTATGTTGTAACCTATAAGGGTCCTCCCCTTCGACATTCTCATAACTACCTCGTACTACAACTAAGTCTTTATTCCACCCTCGACCCATCGAGCACTGATCAAACAACCAAGGCTTATCTGCGTGATATTGGATGCGGTATGTGCTTACATTCTGGTTCGCCTTCCTCGAGTAGAATGATACAACATCGTACCATTCGATTAAACTCCTTCCCTCACTCCCCAATTTTACATTCATGCCCTCAATTACCTTCATCATTTCGTAAAAGTTCCTATTCATCTGAGCTGGGGAAACCTCCCAAAAATTCAGCACCTCCTTCACTAGCCTTCAGAGAGTTAGTTGCATGCCTAGCCGGATTTGGCCCCTATATGCCATAATACCCTCTCGAGGTTTCGACTGCGTGACACTGGATGTGGTACGTGCCCATATTCTGGTTTGCCTTCCTTGAGTAGAATGATACAACATCGTACCATTCGATTAAAATCCTTCCCTCACTCCCCAATTTTACATTCATTCCCTCGATTACCTTCATCATTTCGTAGAAGTTCTCATTCATCTGAACCGGGGCAACCTCCCTAAAATTCAGCACCTCCTTCACTAGCCTTTGGAGAGGTAGTTGCATGCCTCTATATGCCATAATGCCCTCATGAGGTTTAGAATGGAAGGTATACCCTGACCTCTTCTGACTCTGTCGACTCCTCACTATGATCGCTCTGATTCCTTTCTTCCCTTTCATCACCCGAGGGCTCAACGCTACCATCGCCTCTTTCTCTCTATCCTTCCTCCATTTCTTCCTCATTACTATCCTCAGTCACCACTGTCTTACGACATCTACTACTCGAAACCCCACCAGCTGGCACTACCATAGCTAAAGGGGCATCGGTTGTAAGATCAAATACCTCTATGTTGCTACCCTCATCCATGGGAGAATAACCAGACATACTCGCCTCATCCTCTTCGATCTCTTCATCTATCAGCCTCATTCTCAAAGATCGACGGGTACACATCTTACCCTATAGATGGAGAGGCACGCAATTAGATCAATGCATTCGACTATTACGTGTCAATAAATCATTTTCATCTACCCTCTCCAACTGATACAAACACAGTCGAACACTCAACCCCAATCCCGGTCATACCATCAATACCCTTAGAATCTCAAATAGGCTAGACCCCCAAACACATGGTTTCCCCTGTCCTCGACCATATCCTCACAACTATAAACCCTAGCAGCCTTTACACTACTATGTACTCAACATACAGAAATAAAGGGTGAAGCAAAAAGATAGAAGTAAGAAGGACGCACCTGTTTGTGCAAAGTATCTCTCTATCCTTTCAGTAATTCAGATGATCCCACAACAACTACTGAGCTCTATGGAACAATGGAGTATGTTTTCCCTTTCCCTCACTCTCTGGTTTTTCTATAAGTGTTTAAATGGGAACAGTAACCATGCTCTTACAACTATATATACCTCTTTGGAATACCAGAAAATCGCCCCGATTCCCCAAACCGCTATCATTATTACCACCCCACTACCCCTGTTTTTTAGTTGAGATACGTTTTGTCCATTTTACCCTTCATTACCCGCATGTGCGTGTCCCACGCCAACATCTAGATAAATCTTTATATCATCCAGGTCGAACCTTCTGGTCCTTATTCGAAGTTATCAAATAAGACTCTTACATCAAATCAACCTTTTTCCCTAAATCAAGGAAACATCATGATGACCTATATGATACTCTGTCTCATGAACAGTACCATTCTGACAGGCCAGCTGTTTGGCTGTCAGTTCATCCAGCTGAAACTAACAGACCTTTGACATTCCTTCTTCTTGTACACTAGTAATCGTCTATATCGTGTCTCGAACACTCGTCCGTAGACAACCTGATATTCGACTTCAAAATATGCCAATCATTCGATCGCTTTCATCTTCGATGTTTGGCAAGATGTTTTCGCGCTTGAATTACCTTCGAGTACTATATTTGTCCTACTCACAAAAAAATTGGAATTTTACTTCGATAGTTATCTTATAAACTTCCAATTTCATTCGGGAAGACGCCCTTTCACAAAACACTTAACAAAACAGTCACGATCAACAGAAAAATACATACACCCTTGCATACCATCCTATACAAATACTTTTACCACGTTAAAAAAAACCTTATTTATTGACGGGACACTTCTTCTCGTACCCAGCCTCAGCATCTTCCCTGTATACCGCCCCCTCGGCCAAATCCTTCAACAGAGCTAACCGGTTGCTAGGTATGAGGCCCATCATTTGTAGCACCCCCACCAGTATATATAGGGAATCCCACTAACGAGTTCCCCTGGCTCTACTTCAAACAAGTCCGACATCTCCCAATCCAAGCCTCGATCACCGAAAAACCTCTGTATCAACTCCAGGGTCTTCTCCCGCATACGAAGGACCCTTGTCGCCACCCGGTTCTGGTACTTGGTGTCAGGGGCATTTTTGTTGCTTTGGGACAAAGACGCAGACATTGTGCTTGGAGAAGAAGGAAAATATGTGTGAAGTTCTCCCCAAAACAACCTATTTATACTGAAACGCATGTACATTTACCCCTCATTAATCAGAACCGCATTAATAATAGTCTTCAAACATTTCCCTCAGAAACTCAACAGTCAAACCTTTCCAAATTCCCAGACTCAACAGTCAACACCTATTTCTCAAATTTTACAGTCGACACATCCCCAGTTTCGAACCATCGACCCCTTTTATACATCGTCTCACAACTTTTTCATCAAATTTCGATAATACAGAGTCAATTATTCTGTTAAGGCCGAATATTGACCATCGCCTTCGACCATCTTACTATACTTTGAAGTCAATTTCCCCCCGAAGGTAACAGTTTCTACATATTAACATTCAAAGAGATATATTCAATATCGCACCAGCAAATCTATTCGCCTACCATGTCTACCAGATACAAAAACACATAATTGTAGAAAAAGTGTTATTCTCATTCGATTTCACAAATTACAACAAGAGTCCAGTCATGCAAAAGTCAACAGACATACATTAAAACAAAAATAACAGAAACCTTCATAGACACTCCCACAAAAAAAAACTTATCACCACCACCTTGCCACCACTTTAAGAAGAGCCCGCCCTATTTTCTGATGGGCCAGATCCTCCTGCAGAATCCTACTCCTCCATCAACTGATCCTCTGCCTGCACAAAATGCTCGGCCAAACCTGACAAGAAAAGATAACGTTCCTCCGGTGCATAAAATTTCTATTGCAGCATTCCCCACAGGTATGCATAAGAGTGCCCGTAGATTGGCTCCCCAGGTTCCACCTCTACTAGGTCCGACATATCCCAGTCCAGTTCTCTATCACAGAAGAACTTTGACTTAAACTCAACAGTTTTTCACCCTATGCGACGATCCCTAGCAAACCCCATTCTTTGCTGATAATGAGTATTCAAAGTAGTATCCATGGATTTTTCACAGAAAATAGAAGAAGAGAATGAAGATGAAGAGTGTACAATGTTTCTCCCCTCTTAACCCATATTTATACCCTGATTAACCTCCTTTATTACTCTGAAATCACCACAACTCTTTAACTACCTTCGTTTATTACCTCCCTCGGAATTCTAACAAGTCACAATCTACCTTCCAACTTCTAATAACCAACAGTCTTTCTCAGCAAATGCCTCTACACCTGTTTTTAAGGCCCCTGCTGAGAGGGAGCGAATGCAGTATCCTTCTCACAGCCTCTTACCCCAGTCGACTAGAAGGCTACATCGAAGCCTACATGAAAACCTCAAAGCCCATTCAATCCATAAACAAACTTTCAAAGAATTCACGAAGATGATGCTTTGAAGACGAAGCCTCGACTCTGAACAAACCTTGAAGACGAACTCCACATAAGTATCAAAGGCTTCGAAGACAAAGCCTCGACTCCACATCAGCATCAGAAATACTTTGCTGACGTGTCAGACAACCATCTCATGAGACAAGAATGGCGCTGTTGTTGGTCCTTGCAGCTACAGTGACAGAACCAACAACAACTACAGTGTTAGAATACAGTTCCAAACCTGACATTTCCGGTGTCAACACCAACTCCGGGATACCCACCCGATACCCAGAGGGTACATTTATAATGTGACCTTCCTGATGACTCAACCCTTCTTATGTTCTATAAATCGGAGGGAAGGGAAATCAAGGAGGGGTTACAAAATTTGACCCCAGAGCCCTTGTAGTTTACCTTCAACCTTCCTGTAAAACACACAGTACTCGAACCTTCGACTGCTCGATAGTAATATACAATCTCTTAAAAATCCTCATCAGAGATTGTGGAGAGACCCATTCTAGGCCTCCACGCAAGTATATTGTCAATAGGTCCTTCGTACTATAAATTATATACTTGAATCCTTTGATATTAGATAAACCCGTGGTATAAGAGTCTACATGAGGTTAGGCCCCTACAAGTATTAGACGAATGCTATAGAAAAGAAAATATATAGCATTAGACAAATTCTATAGAAAAGATAATAGATATCATAATAAAAAACATTATAGAAAGTTAACTATGGTGTTCTTTAAATGCCATTTAAAATAAATTGATAGCGTTTCTAAAATGCTATTATTTAATGGCGTTCAAAAAAATGCTATTGCAAAAAGGATAGCATGGAAGATTAAAGTGGACGAAAAACGCTATCATAGCTTTTCATAGTGGTTTTCCAACGCTATTATATGTGTTTTTTCTTATAGTGACTTCATAACAGCCTTCACTACTTGTCTGTAGCTACGGCTTGACACCCGGGCACGTCTTCCGGGGACCAAATTCCTATTGTACTATTTACTTTGGGCATCATACGGTTTGCCCTTCATCTTCTCCACCCAATATTCTTGTTCTTACCATCAGCTGCGTATGGATAGTTGTCGAATGCATCTACATTCTAATCTGGCTTAGATACTACAAGAATGATTGGGGGTATGACCTTTTATCTAAATTCCTTATATCTTTTGTTAATTTCTTTCTGCTTTTGAATTATATTTATATCAATTTTTTTAATAAACATGAGTTAACTTGTAGGATCTATTGTAGTTAAATGGTATGATATGAATTTGTAATATAAAAAATGAGTTAAATCAACAAATAAATTAAAAATTACCATAATATATTTATCGAATTATCCGAATAAAAAATCAAGTTCGGATTCAACTTTTAACTTAATTATTGATAAGTTTTTATAAATGTCACTTCACTTTGATTTTTGATTTTCAACCATATTAGGTACTTGTTTTTTTATCTACTTCGGTATCATTATTGCAATTCAAGTAGTGTTGGTTGCTTCAAACCAGTTGGAACTTCTATTATTGTCTATATCATATAAGCGTATACATCGTCACTAGTTGCAATGGTAGGTCATAACATCCATACTAGGATGAACTATTAGAATATTGTGCAACGCTTTTTCTTTTCTTACTACCTTGCATTAGTAGGCTAATTGCATTATTTGATTTGTTGCAGTATCTGTTTATGGATTTGAACTTCATACGGAGTTCATCACTTTCAATTGTCAGCTTCTGCAATGCATTCATTTGGTTGACGTATGGGCTTATTCGTTTCAACCATTGCATCAGTAAAGATCTAGATAGTTCTAGGTCATAGTAAAGTTATTTTGTATGTTAAATATCGTGAACCCTTCTCACTAGACGCACAAACCAAACTGCATCTTCTCATTAGGTGTACAACCAGGGTAAAGCCAAGAATCTACTTCAGTGGAGTCAAAATTTAGGGGTTCGGAGGCAGAATCCCAGGATTTTTATATAGTATTAAAATGATATTTTAGTAAAAAAATGCTTTCAAACACTTTCGACTACCGAATTTTTAATTGAGAAATTTTAAATATACCCCAAACTTTATATGCTCACCTTACCCAATTAGTTTTATGTTACATAAAAATTCTTCGTAAGTAAAGAAAAATATATCCCCAAAATGATACATAAAAGCTAGCTTTTTAACCTCAAAATCACATCAAGTGATGTAATGCATCCTGTAGTACACAACTCCATGATCATGACCGTTAATAAAAAAAAAATCCATACACTCATCAAAGCAAATACTCCTTTTCATTGATTTTTAAAGAGCTGTACACTAGAAAAGAAAACACGACTTTTCCCCCAAATATTTAAATTTTAGACTGAGTAGAAATGATAAAGAGAGATATACTTGGTGATTTAAAACTTTAGAATAGAAGGGGAGAAGCTAAAATACGCGGGAGTGGGGTAAGCTACCTACTTAATTTTTTCTCATAAATTTAGTATGTGTAGAAATGATAAAGAGAGATATACTTGATGATTCGAAACTTAAGAATGGAAGGGGGAGAAGCTAAAATACGTGGGAGTGGGGTGAGCTACCTACTTAACTTTTTTTCTCATCTTAATTTGGTATTTCTTAAAATGATGGGGTGAGCTCATTAATCTAAAAAAAATGAAAGTGGGGTGAGCTTCTTAAGAATGGGGTGTATTTAAAATTCTCTTTTTAATTATACTCATTATAATCTTAGAAAAATGACATAATTATTTTTTAAATTTAAAAATTAACAAAATTAGATATACACGTGATCTATTAAGTCGAGCTCACGTCTAAATTATTAAACGACAAACTTGCTACCTTATATTTACAAGAGCATTTTAGCGACATTTGCTAAGAGCCGTTAAATTTGTACACTAGTACTTAATAATAAATATTGAACCCTTATAAAGTAAATTTTGACATAAGGAATTAGCAAAATGCATATCAATAGACCTAAATGACGCATAGGAAATGAACCCAATGTGTAAATACCATCTGTATTTGTTTTACCAAATTTTGTTAGCCAAACAATATTTGCATTGCTCTTAAAGTCCAATTTATGGGTTTGTTGCATTAGAATAGCCATAATCGAATAAGGCTTCCTATATTGTAGGTCTCCACTTGAGTTTTGGCTTTGACTAACAATCAAGGTCAGTAAATATGACATCTTAAGATGACTTTAAGCATATTTGATTTTTAAATGGAGAGTCTAATAAGGCAAAATTTGTTATGCTTTGCATACTTTGAATAATCATAATTATAACAAAATTAAAATCTCATAGATTAATACTGAGTGTGCGTCACGAGTACTTTATTAAACATAAATGATATGTTCCTAACATAATAAAAAAGAATACTAGAAAAGTAAATCAAATCTTTTTAACTAAAGAAAATAAACTACTAGTGCGGTATCACACATCTACTAAGATATCGCTACTGATTACTCTGTACGTTAATCCATGCCGGCATTAGTATTACTGAAGAAGTCAGGCACTGCAAACTCCATAGTCATGGAAGTTATGTTAGTGGTTAGGCTGGACTTTATTAACTTTATGCACCTTCAGTGTCCTGCAGTCTTGCACCCAGTGTCCAGCTGCCCCACATCTCAAGCAAAGAGATTCATGATATGGCTTCTTGATATTTTTTATTTTTTGTGGTTTACTAACCTTTTTAAACTTATTACTCTTTTGAGGTCCCAGGAATCCTTGATTCCTGCCTTCAGTCGTATTTCTACTTCCAAAACCCCGTTCTTGATTATCTTTGTCATTAGATAAGATTTTTCGTGTAACAGATGTCCTCCTCTTAGAGGGATACCTTTCATTTTTCCTTAAAAAAATTACCATCTTGCTCAGCAGTGGCAAGAGTTGCATCTGATCTGCATGACTCCTGAATTTCAATTTCGCATACTAGTCCCTAAGAATAGCTTGTGGATATGGAAATGTAGAGAGAGTCTTGTGCAATATCCTTCCTTCGAAGACATAATCATTATTGAGCCTCATCGTCGACACAAATTTTTGTATTACTGAGTTATAGTCAGCCACAGTCTTAAAGTAACATAACCACAAGTTGTTTTAGCTGTTACGGTTCTTAGGCTTCCTCAAGATCTGTTTGAGACCAAAGCGTTGCTTTAAACATCTCCATAGCTCATATGCATCTCTGCAACATAGGTGCTCAAGCTTCAGCTTCGGCTGAAGGTGGGTGTGCATAACAAACATGGCTAATGCCTTGAGTAGTTCAGAGACGGTATTATCAGCAACAATCGATTGTGAGATGTTAATTATTTTCAGATGAAGTTTTATGTTCGTACACCAAGAAAGGTAGTTGGAACTATCTATCCGCAATGGTTCATAATCAACGTAACGTGGTATCACAGATATCTTCTATGCAAAATGTAGATCGTAATTAGTAAAATTCTTGATAAATATTTTAAATGTATATAGGCAGATCATAGTACTTAGAATAACAGAAAATAAATTATTCATAATCATGTTATAATTGAACCTTGTTCATATTCTAATACTCATGAAATTCTTTTCTAATGATTAAATCCCAACTTTACCCTGTAAAATAATGATCTTAATCTTAGATGTGCATTTTAATAGAATCTTAGCGAAGATCACTATTCAAAACCACTTTATGTGTGCATTCCTTATTCTAACAACTAAGGTGTTCTAATCCCTAAAGTTTTATAAGGTCTGTATATTCTATTCTAGCCAAATGACCCTATTTTCTATAAATATGAGGGGTATTAGATATTTAGCTGACAAGTGGTCTCATCTCGAAGTTTGATGAGTTTACAAGATAGGTAGAGTATGTCAGTCTTTGAATTGACATTCGAGGGTACTATATGTTGCTATTAGTGCATATATACCTCTAAATGGTATCAAGTAACATCTAATTGCACCTACATACATAAAATTGGTTTCTCAAACACCAAATTTTTAAAAAATAAGACTAAGTCAATTCCCAATTGATCTCTAATTATTGTTCTTGACATTTAATTGTGATTTAGATCTGACTCTCAGTTAAATTCTAAATTAGTCTTGGTTTTCATATTATCTCTGATCCCTGGTCAGGATAATTAGTATTTTAAGAGAATATCATTGATATCTTATAAGCTATCGTAAAATACTTAAGTCAGTATTAATATATTTTTTTATATCACATATAAGTTGGTAAGTTTTTCTATAAAAGGCACCCATTCCCAAAAATATTTTCATAAAAAAAATAAAAATGGGTCCCCCCTCAGGGTGTAGGGGTAAGTCCAGTCAATAGGAAATTTTTTTAAAAAATTGACTAAATTTAACCAAAAAATAGGATTTAAAAGGCATTTTTAGTATCTAAACCAGTTTGGGTCAAGGCTTGCACCGGGTTGACTTGTTAGGACAAGTTTGGCTTGGTCAAGCTGGCTTGACAAGGGTCACTACTACAGGACGATACATATCACTACCACAAAAAGACATATGCTACTGCTACAGTATATGTATGGGTCCCACTCCACGTCACCTGTCAGTGTCTACTACGGGGTAGGCCCCACCTGCTACGTGTCCATGACACGTGTCTGCCACGTCAGCATGGGGTAGGCCCCACCTACCACGCATCCATGGTATGTGTCTGCCACATCAATATGGAGTGGGCCCCACCTGTCACGCGTCCATACACGTGCTTGCCATGTCAGCAAATAAATTTGGTCTGATCCAAGTCTAACTTTCCTAAAATGGGTCTAGATCAGGTTAACCTAGGTAACGCCAAGATGATTTAAAAAAAAACCCTAAAAGGGTAGGTGACGTCATCATGACCTAAGTGCCGCCAAAAATTGGGTTTGATATATGGACGTGGTCATTATAGAGAAGGCTATCCAATTACCAGAACGATTCTTATTTTAGTTTGAAAATTACCCTTTACAAGGGTAAAAAATACTAAAAATAGGTTTAAAATTTTTGAAAAAAATAGGTATTAATCTACAGACTACATATTCTATATGTTCGATTATACAAATTAATACATAAAAATGAAATTTAAAAAAACTTCCACCTTTCCGCAACACAAAAATTCAAAAAATGATTTCTTGGAGAGCCTTATTATCCTTTTGATCCACTAGCTCTTCGCAGTGATGATAACATATTGGATAATAGATTATTCTACTACTAGACAATCATATACACAATAGGAGAGAAGAATAGAGAGTTATTATTGATAGGTTGTTCTGTGTTACAAATACTGAACCCTTAAAAGGGTTAAATAATCTCTCTAAAACTCTCCTCATAAGCCCTAGTTTATATGGGCTCTGTTAGTAGTCCTGCCCAACCCAGTTCGGTTCCCACCTTGGGCTGGACCCAACTCCTAACACACCTCACATTCAAATAATAGTACTCGCCTGATCAAAAAATAAAAATAAAACAAAGTTTTGAAAATCAACAAGTGCTATGCTCGCGATTTATTTTTCTCTCAACTTTTGTTTACTGCAAAAATGGCCCCAATAACAGGGACTGCAACTCCAAAAATAATGATCGCTGATTTGATTCTTTGTGTTGGATCTTTTCTTTCCTTTTCCGTAGTTTTCTCCTTCACGTCATCCTCTGCTGCAACTAATTCCTTTAATGAAAGAACTTATGACTTCAAGAACAAATATTAAGGGGGAAAACATTGTGCAACATAAAACACACATAACAAAAAATAGCGTAGTTTTTACATAAAACACCATTCCAAATGTTGTCCTCCTAAATAAAAAAATTATGATGCCAAGCTAAATTTATGTGCCAACGTATCACAAAACATAAAAAGTACAAAATACATAAACCCAATCAACTAAGGGATAATTAAAAGAATATACCTTGTGCTCATTTGCTTTAGCTACTTCAGACGACATGGGACCGGCCATGAAGTCCTTAGTGATACCGGGATGTAATTCTTCAGTTATATCATCGATCGTCGGAAACGTCTCTTTGGACGTTGTGGTATTAACATCTAAAACAATTGAAGTAGATGTATCACAGTTGAGCACTAATTAGGTAACCCACACTAGCTAACACGTGACTTGTGATTGCTCAACATTTTTTGGTTTATTGGGGGACTTTCTCTTCCGATTCCTCCATCGCCTATGAGAAATGAATAGCTAACCCATGGGTTAGCCAGATGGCTGACCCGCCAATAGATGATCTCCACCTCATTACAAGTGAAAAGGGCTACTTAGGTAGTAGTAGGTTACCATCTCTCCCCTCTATTTTGGTAAAATATAAAATAAATTAATTTCCCTATTATTTTTCTTCTTTTTTCTCTCTTCTCTCCTCTTCAACAAGTAATAATCTCATTCTCAGCATACACACAAAAGAGTTCTCTATGCAAAAATATTACAAATATAGCTACGACATACATACAAATAATAACTAGAGTATAGGGTCTTAAGTAACTTAAAAATTACATTTAGTACCTCATACTCTTAAAAACTACAACAAGACCCTATTTTTAAAGTTTTGTTATATTTAGTACCCTATTCTTTTATAATGCCCGGACCGGACTACCCCTATTTTGATTTTTTTAAACACTAAATTCAATACTTCACCGGTTGTAACAGGTCTCCAAAAATAGATATTATCCACAATGTTTCTTCTTCCCCGGCTTATCTCTTTTCTAGGGTTTCTACAAAACCAAAAATCTGGAATTAATTCATTATGATCCAAAAGAAAATTTTAAAAAGATTATAATCTTGGTAGGTCTTAACCTAATATTCAATACATATAGATCTCAAAGAGCATTGTGCATTTACTCAAAATTTGAGTTTAATGAATTGGTGATACTTTAATACCCTTAATTGTTTGTGAAAGGTATTATTCATGATCTTCTCTTTTCTATTCCTTGTAAATCATATATATTATCAATACTTGATTTGATCAAAAACTAAATGATACCATACATCCCTTTAATACCATGATCTTTATATGACATTTGGAAATTACATAAAGTTGTTTCGTATTCTTCTAAAACCATATTCCCCCTTATTTCTTTATTTAATTAAACTTTTACAGTGCTTCTTACTCGTTAATATAAGAGATGGAGGGTCCGAGCAGCTTATATGATCTTCTTATGGGAAATGATGAGCAAATCCGATTAGAAATGTTAGTTGCTAGTATTTTTGAGGTTATAGGGTAACTAGTTTTTATTTATTATTATTTTTAATAACAAAGAAAATAAATAGTAATTTCAGTGATGATGATGACCATATGAGTTCGAGTTCTGAATATACAAGTGGTAGTGGAGAAAGTGAAAATGAGGAATTAATGCCGATTGAAGGTCTTTTTGCCTTTTCCGATTGCATAAGGCCACGAGTTCAAAGATGCACACGAGTTTCGTAATGTTTTGATTGACACTGTTATCAAAGCTTGATTTGAGATAAAATTTCGTAACTCTACAAGGAATTGTGTAAGGGTTGTATGTAAAGGAGATGATTGTAAATCCACATGGCTAATTTATGTGGCTAGTATGCAAGTTACTAATAAGGTTCGATTCAGGACGCTTAGAGATAAACATACATGTCCAAGACTTGATTCAAGAGGCAATAAAATGGCGGCTTCGGAGTGGGCTAGCAATATGGTGATTGGGATGTTTCGTGAGCATCCTGACTTTAAGCCTAAAAAAATTGTTACTTTCATCAAAACTCAATTTAACATCTAGATAAAATATATGACGAGTTTGAGTGCGAAGGATAGATGTTTAACCCGTATTCACGGGTCTTGGGCTGGTGCATATCAAAAACTTGAAGTTTATATTAGGTGCTTGGCAAGGACAAACATGGGCAGTGTTGCAATGATACAATTTCAAGAGTGTAATCCTAGTGGCAATGTTGATAACACTACCAGTTAATTGTAGAAGGTTTCATAAATTATTCATTACTTATAGGGCATCTATATTAGGTTTTATTCATGGATGTCGACAGCTTATTTTTATTGATGGTATATATTAAGTAAGGGTATAAGGGAGTAATTGTTGCAACAATAGGAGTGGATGCAAACAATAGGAGTGGATGCAAATAATGGCATGTTTCCGATTGTATTTGCCGTTGTTGAAGTAGAGTCGAAAACAACTTAGGAGTGATTTTTTCAACAGTTTTGGCATGTAGTACTTCAACATCTAAATTATAATCATATGACTATAATCTCATATAGGCTATGCGGGTTAGACGGTGCAGTGAGTGATTATTTTCCAGAGGCTAAACATGGGAGATGTACGTGGCATCTTGCACAAAATATGCAAAAAAAAGGCAGTAAAATCATAAAGTTTCTCTTTTGGCCGATTGCTAAAGCATTTACAAATTTTAAGTATAACGTACTTCTCGCTAAATTAGAAATTTTTAATAAGTCTGCTGCTGATTGGATTAGAGCTAGTAATCCAGAAACTTGGGCTACATCTCAGTTTATTGGAGAGACGTACGGGCATGTAACTTCTAACATGGTTGAGATTTTTAATAATTCGATTTTGGCTGCAAGGTATTTGTTAAAAGTACAACCTTTATTTTTTCATTGTTTTAAGTTAAAATGACATTTGTGACATATAATATTTTTGTAGGTTTCTACCCATTTTTACTATGTTAGAGTCAATACAGTTTTCATTGATGAAACTATTTTGTGTTAGACGAGATGAGGCAATTGAAATTAGGAAAAACTTTACCCCGTATGTAGAGGCTAAACTTGCAGAGGCTGCATAAGAGTCAAACGATTCTATCATTCATTCGAGTAGTGACATTTTATATGAGATTCGAGACATAAATAACTGGGGTTTCGAAGTGGACTTATCGAACAAAACTTGTACATGCTTGGGTTGGCAAAGATTGTGTCTACCATGCTCTCATGCTTCTACTGCCATTCACACTGCAAAAGGAAGGTTACTTTCTAAATTTTGTCATCCGTACTATTCTGCAGAGCTTTATCGTTTAGCTTATCGTGACCAAATTGATCCTGTCTTGTCAAATTCACCAGAAGGATTTATTTTATCTGAAGATGTTATACCACAAAAGGAAAAACGAAGAGTTGGTCGTCAAAAAATTAAGAGAAGAATGTCTGAAGCTGGAAAGGAAAAAATAAAGTAATACATTGCTCAATTTGTAAGGAATCCGGACATACGAAAAGACGATGTGGTGATAATCCATCATTATGCACAAGGCTTGTTGTACCCTTCTGTACATGTTTCCCATTTTTACTAAATCAAAAGAGGAAGAGAGTCATTGGTGATAATCCATCATTATTTTAATTTAGTTTCATTAAAGATACCAGTGACTCTCTTCCTCTTTTGATTCTATTATTAAGTTAAATAAAAACATAAGTGATGATTGATTCTCTTTTGGTTTTGTTATTATGTTCTTTCGGCTTCGTCATTTTGACCGTTTAAAGTGCAAGTATTGTTGTGTATATGGTTTCTTCTCTCTACAATGCTTGCGAGATTACTCAACCGTGTTCAAGCACAATCAATTGAGCATTGTATTTAGGCTTGAATACGGAACTATGAGAAAAATGAAGAGAATAAAATGCATGACTATTTTTTCCTAACCTTCTGAACAGGTTTCAAGTAAAAGAATTGAATTTTGAATTAATAGACATGGGAAAATTTGGTATTATAGAATTTTGAGGTATTAAATGTAACAAAATTTCAAAATTAGGGTCCTCTCGTAGTTTTTAGAAGTATGAGGTAATAATGTAAGTTTTAAGGTACTTAAGACAGTATACAAAAATTCCCTCTAATAACTATGGAACCAACTCAAAAAATAACATTCTTTTTAACCGGTTCGATGCACCCGAAAAATGTTGTAAACTATCCCACAAAATGATTGTAAATTGCCCCACAAAAAATTTCGGCACAAATAAAATTTTATTGGTGTAATCCCACAAAAATTTATTCGCTCTTTCATATCTATGACTTCACGGGTCCTATGACTTCACCGTCCTTGATTTTGCCTATCATAAACAAATTTATAACAAATGAAGTAAATATCCTCCTAAAATATAAGGCTTACACATACATTGTGTTGAAGCATCTTCTAAAGGACCTTGTTTGTCATCAATTTTGGAGGGCAAAATTTTACCCTACATTACATGAAAATTTGTAATAAGAAAAAGTGTAGGTGAGAAATTGGCAGGCAGGGCAAAATTTTCATGTATTGTAGGGTAAAAATTTGCAGAGAGACAGTAACACAAAAAAAAATTGATACTTGGTTTCCTGCGTGTTGATGATCCGTCAATCTCCGTGGTTCCTCTCTTATAAATGGGTGCGCAAGAGAAATAGCAAAATCTTCAAGCCCAAACTGATCCTGACCCCAACTCATAACATGCCGCACCGCACTTTTGAAAAGTACTGTCGAAGACAATCTTTCTTTCTTCCTAGTTTGAGTGGGACTACGACACTCTCTATCCTCTATAAAAAAAAAAAAAGCTCTCAAAATTCTCAATTTTTTCTTCATCTCCTCTTCAAACCCTAAATTCTCAGATTATCTCTCTAGAAATCGTTGAAGATGATAGTGAACGCTGACCTGATTCGCACTGGTGTTGGCATCATAGGTCCGTTCGATTCTTGTGATTTTAGTTTTGGTTTGTTTGTTTGATCTTTGTGCTCTCTGTTTTACATGCAACATCGTCTCCTTCTGCCTCCTCGCATCCTCGGCGTAAGTCCCTTTCTATCTTGATTTATTTTGCAGAAATTAAGTTACACGACTCACTATTTTTCGGTTCTAACAGATTCTTACAAGTTGTTAATCATAAATTTAAATTTGTAGCACTGCTATAAAAACCCTATATAAACAAAAGGTTGTATATAAAATAGTATAATCCTAGTTAAATTACACCTTTAAACTATTTGATTGCTAGACTTGAGCTTCGTAGAAGGGTGATTATTTTGCCAGTAGGGTTAGCTAGGGGCAGTTAACAAAGCTTGACTGATAATACATCTGTACCAAGAACACATGAACTTACAACATGATACATATAAAAAGGAAAACCAAAAAGGGAACAAAACGTCTTCTATCTGTATACAACATAAAGTTCACTGTGAAATTTGTGCATTGTTTGCTAAAAACGTATAC
Source organism: Kingdonia uniflora (assembly GCA_014058105.1). Lineage (NCBI taxonomy): Eukaryota > Viridiplantae > Streptophyta > Magnoliopsida > Ranunculales > Circaeasteraceae > Kingdonia > Kingdonia uniflora. The sequence continues at coordinate 200,853 of JACGCM010002331.1, read as the reverse complement.
AACTTATTAGCATATATTTCACCACATAGCCCCACACATTAGAGTTGTGTACAGTAACTAACTTTATCATTGCATATGAAAGAAAAAAATTTATACCTTGCAAACAACTGTAAGTTTAACCAATTGAAATTTGGGGTAGTGTGATACTGACAACTCCCTAAATAAGCCGAATATTGAAGTTTTAGTATCCCAGCATTAGCATACCTAGAGGTAATTTAGGCACAAACAATCTTCGTAGAGGAATGCCTAAACCAAAGCCGCAAAGCTCGTTGTTAAAAACTTAAGAACCATTTTCTGACTAAAACCAAAACCACAATCTTCGTGGAAGTCTTTTTAGAAGCTATGAGAGAGGGAATTATAGAGCAACAATGGAGAGTTAGATGTCGGAAAGTTACATGTTTTTGTTAATATGTATTTTATACTAATATATCATGCATTAGATGATCAAATCGTTAATTTGATTTTACCATGTTGTTATTGTTATAATGCAATTTTCTTACCTTAACAAAATTTGTTATGTTTCAGGCCCACATTTTACTTTGCTATTAAGAAAGACGCGGTTGATGAAATCTCACCCAGTCCTACCTTCATGGTTTATTGTGCTATCTACTTTGGGCGTTATTCAGTTTACCATTCGTCTATCCACATAACATTCTTGTTCTTACCGTCAGCTCTTTAGGGATTGTTTTCGAATGCATATACATTCTAATTTGGCTTAGATACTCCAAGAATAAAGATAAGGATAATCGGGTATGTGCTTTTATGTAAACTAGCATTATTTACCCGTCTTTGTAAATAAAACGTATCTGAAACCTGTCAGAGACAAAAAGGAAGAAGTTGATAAGTAAAACGACAAATGTTTTTCAATTCAAATGCAAAGTAAAGAAGTTAACCCATAGGTGCTCCCAATTCTAACTATGGTCATTATTTGATTGTATCAAGTACGTTAGATATTAGAAACATGAAACAAAGCAACAATGAAAGCAGATTAAATTTTGAAATACCATGAACCTTGTGTTAGCAGTTTTTTGAAATGTGTTAAAGACCATCAAATATGGTTTGACATAATGGGCCGCTCATAATCTATCAAATTTTGTAATTTATATTCGTATGTGTATGAAGAATTAGAAAGACTTGATTTTTGATGAGGATGACCTTGCTTATCCTCACACAAAAAATCAAGTCTTTCAACCTGTAAATGTGTTTTTGAAAAAAAGTTGTCCCTCAATCCTTACCAATAATGTATCTATATACAGTTTTGTGTCGATATACCTGTGTGTATATGCGTATATTTACGTTCTTGAATCATCCTATTCACGATTAATAATATTCACTATTCTGGAGCTAGTCCTCTCATTCTCATTTGGTTTTGAGATGGAACCTACAGTTTTAACAAATGTCACTTCACTTTTATTTTTGATTTTCAGATGTTCGGATTTGTCGTTCTTGGTGCGAAATTGTTCGCCTTCAGTTTTGGTGCTATGTCAACTCTTTTACCACATGGCACAGAAAAAGCATCTGCTGGAATTGCATGTGTTATCATTACTATTTTCATGTATACATGGCCACTAGCTGCGATGGTATGTCATATATCAGCTATACTATTTTGTTGTTGCTAAGTGAACATTTATTGATATTATTAATAATATATCATCTATACTAGAATGAGCTAATAGATTTTTGTGCAGCTGTTTTTCTTTTCCTATGTCCGTCCTTCCGTTGGTATTTAGCAAGTTTTTTTTTTTCAGAGTTAGGTTACGAAAATGAAGATTGTCGGGAGTTTGTCGATTTCAGTTACCAACTTCTGCAATACATGCCTTTGGTTGACTTATGGGCTCATTCGTTTCGACATCTTCATCGTTGTAAGTAATGATCTAGATATAGTTTTGGGCATTGGGCTCAGTAGATTTTATTGTTTATGTTAAATATTGTGAACCCTTAACATTAAGAGGATATTGGGTATAATTAGTTAATCGATAGTTTTTATTTAGGTAATCCTATGATCCGATTATATTATATCTAGGACCAATGACTAAAGTTTAGTCAAGAGTACTGAGTGGTCTGCCAAAATTTAATCTTGTTGTTCTCTTTATTTAACCTCTCAATTTTTTCCCTTAGAGACTTTTTCTCATACATAATTGGTTTGGTCGAATCCAGTTACGTAACTGTACCAATTTTTTCTCCAAGTGATTTTTTTTTTTTTTCTTTCTTTCAAAACTGCCCATTAGCAGTATTAAATCGGAATTTTGAGCACGGGCAGATTTGTCATTAAATGTCTTTTGACCATTGCTACATCTGCTCTACCTATACCTTTTTTTTTGAAAGTTTAGTTGGGGTTTAGGCAGACCCTAACCAGGTATATTAAATATAAAAAAAAGGTTATAACCTTGAGTATATCCTTCCTTCAATATCATCCTTTATAGGAGCAGTTAAGCCATCAGGGTAAGTGTGAAAGACCATGTGCTCTTCCACCTTCATTAGTTCTACCGAGGTAGTTTCAAACATTACGATTCCCTGGTACAACCTTTTCTTCTTTCCAAAACATTTAATTTCCCAAACCATTGTTTCTCTTCCACAATAATGCCTTCTACTCTTTTTAGAACAGTCAATTCCGGGCTATCTCCAAACCAAACCCAAACAATGTATCAATGCTCATCTTCTAGCATAAAACCTAATGTGGTTAAAACTGTCACATGTGCAACATATACTGGGCAGACTAGTATATTTGTGTTGAGATATATAAATATTGTATGATTAAGGATCAAACAATTTAGTTTTGAATAACACTCATGTAACAATCTCTCAAATATATACATTAATAAATTTTTGTCCACATTGCAGATTAGCTACGGTGCTGGAGCATTTCTTGTTTTAGTTGAGCTCATATTAAATGCAATGTGTCTCAAGCCGACTCCGGAAAGAAGTGAGAAGCAGCGGTACGAAGTTCAGCCTCCATCAGACATGAGAAAAATCAGTCCTGTTTGATCACAATGCCATTTTTAAGGTGGTTAGCTAGTTTTTAGTGTTGGTTGAGGCTTTAAGGGGACATCTAGCTTTGAATTGTTTTGACTTTAGTTGTTGGTTATGATAAGATATTACAATGATTATTTAGGTCTTCAAGGAATTCCATATATAGCTAACTTTGGTTTACATGTTTTTATTGGGATATGATGAATCTAGAGCAGAATAATACTAAAGCATGAACAAGAGAGAGAAAAAAAAAGATTTATTGATTATCATAACTGCATTTTTTGTATATAGTACAGTTATATATATAGACAACCCAGAAGGATTCCCTATTCTACTCTAACTCTCCCCATAACTCTATTGGGTCTATGGGTTTGCTAGGAGTCTATATAGGACACCCCAATCCTGTTGGGTTCCTAGTTTGGGCTTATACCCAACTCCAAACACTCCCCCTTGGGGTGTTCCATCATTGTGTGATGATGATTTCCCCCTCTTCATTGTTGGTCCTTCTACTTTTGCTTCATCATTGTGTTATACTGCATTAGTGTGAATGTGATCTATCTTTTCATGGGGTTAGATGGCTTTAAACATGGTATTGTTATGCAATCTACGTTTGTGAAATTCTAAATAAATATCTAGGTTTCAGTTGCTTTGACGAAAAGTTTTACATCATAGCTCCAGAAATTAGGCGGGTATCAGGCGAACTTGCCTCATTAAAACCTCTGCCTAGCAAAATTCTTTGGGCAAAAAGTTGTGCAGGGAAATAGTACAATTATATGCCCTGTATAGGTTGTGGACGCGTATACGTTGCCTCATCAAAACTTTCAGCTAGTAAAACCTCCTAGGATAAAAACTGCGCTATCAGGAAAAAGAGTACAACACGCATGTGTCCACATCAGGCTGAGACTACTCCCCCTGACGTCGATCTCTTTGAGATCTATCTCCTTGAGAAAATAAATCTTGTAAACTTCGCATGCCGATTCCATGAACCAATCTCTTGAACGTAAGATTTACAAGAGCCTTCGTGAATAGATCAGCCAGGTTGCCTTATGAATGGACTTGAACAACGTTGATCTCATTCATCTTCTGCAACTCGTGTATGTGGAAAATTTTTGGTAAAATATGCTTCGTCTTGTCACCTTTAATAAATCCGCCTTTGACTTGAACGATACGAGCTCCATTGTCTTCATAAAGTATCGTCGGTTTATCTTGGATTGAATTCAGACCGCAACTCCCGTTGATGTGGTTGATCATAGACCGCAACCAAAAGCATTCTTTGCCGACTTCATGTAGTACAAGAATCTTCACGTGGTTCGAGGATATAGTAACCATCGTCTGCTTCACTGATCTTCATGAAATTACAGTATCTCCATACAAAAATACATAACCTGATTGTGATCGGCCTTTATGTGGATCTGACAAATATCCTGCATCGGCGTATCTTATAATTTCCCATTTGCCAAGTTATGGATAGAACAGACCCCAGTCTTTCGTGCCGATGAGATATCTCAGAATGTGCTTGATCTCAATCCAGTGCCTTTGGGTAGAAACAGAACTATGGCAAGCCAAACAGTTCACTGAGAGTGAGTCATTGGGTCTAGTATACCCAGCTAACTATAACAAAGCACCTCCTAGCTAGCACCATGGCCCTAGGAGCTTCTCCCCCCATTAAGATGGTGAAAGGTGTCGTTGTCCATACCCAAGTGTTGGACGCGCAATAAAAGAGTTAGCACCGTGTGCTACATCCATATCAAAGTGTTAGATAACTCTTTCGATATATATTGTTTGGTGTACGAGTGCCACTATCAAGATGTTTAATCTGTAAATCGAGATACTTTTGATTTCCCAAGGTTTTGTATTTTGAATTCCTTCCCAAAGTATTTGGCAGCTCTCGCGATCTCCCCTGGAGGTCTAATAATATTCAAATCATTTGGTACACTGTTATGATGATACCGAAGCTAATTTATGTATAAGAATACATGGACAAATAAAGATATTTGTAAAGTCCTTGATCTTTAAATACTCAGTCAACTATGTCACATGGGCCCATTGCTTGAAGTCAACAATAACTTTTCTAGTTTTATTACGTACACACCTCACGTGTCGGGCTTAGTTTATTCAAAAAGCTTATACCTTCCCAGGTAGCTTCATGTATATATCCGTATTTAGTTTCCTATATAGATATGCGGTATTTACATCAGACGCATGTCTAGCTTATCCCCGACACCTTGACAGACCGATAAGTACTGAAACATTATAGCGTCCATAACCGGATAATAGGTCATACTGCAATCGATACCAGATGTCTTACAGATTTCTTGGGAAACTAGTCTTGCTTTGACCATATTATCTCTCTGAGTTAATTATGTTTCCGTACCTTTCCCATTTATAACCGATAGGCTCAATGGTATTAGTTCGTATTATGTGCAAGTTGAGCTCCTCTTCGATTCCAGACACCTACTTTTGTTAATGTACAACAACGTTTTCAATAAGTGGTTCTGAATCCTCATCCTTGATGGCGAGCACAACAACGAATATGAATATATTGTAAATGGGTGGTTCCATCCTCGATGAACCGACTACACCATTAGTCATATATGTCCCTTATTCTGCTACTCCCCAGCTCAGAATACTTTCTTCCAACGGTGCTTCGCACTAAGTGGGAGCCTCAGATTCGTTTGCGGTACTAATTCCCCTAGAACGTTCTGCTGCAGTACTAGTTCTCCTGGAATGTTTTGCTGCGTAGGTATATTACTTACAGATACATATATTTATGGTACTTTAATAGTGTTTATGAATACGTCTAGCAAATCATTTGCGATCTATTGGAGGTTAGTAATCCGTTGAACCTTTTTGTCACCTAACTTATGTATAGGGATCTAGATGAGACAACGATGGTGTTTTCCAAGATCTCTTGGAAACATCCTCAGCATTGACTGTCAATTCTCCCCCCAATGTTGGGAATATCGTCTCATCAAAGTGATAATTATATGCCCTGCAGGATATACGTCACCAGTGGGTCCAAATATCCAGTGATAAATGTGAATCATAACCCACATAATATCAGGTCGAGGTGGAGGGTCCCATCTTTATACATTGTGGTGCGATTTGCACTTGTACGGAACATCCAAATGTTCGTTGATGGGCGACACCGGGCGCCGACCCAAATACTAGTCGCTTTTGGGAAAAAATAATTTAATGATTTACTAAGGGACGAACCCTAATCAGTGTTGCGGGAGTAAAAATGCATTTCCCACACACTAGTTGGAAGCTGTGATCATAATAACAGTGGCCTAGCAATTATCCAAAATTGCTGGATTAGGTTCTCCGCCAATCCCGAGTTGGGTATGGTATGGTGAACTCACGATGCTCAATCATCTATCCTATTTAGCGGTAAAATAATCATCAAAAGCCTGTGGGTCCAACTCTCAAGTCTCCATCAAGTCGCATCGATCGACTTGGATCGGTTAATCCTGGAACTGAGCCTGCGATCGAATGATCTAAGTGAGAAGTCGTGCTAACGTTGCATTCTTAGAACCATCTCCTAGATGCATATTTTATGACCATAAATATTTAAGTGTGCCACTATGTGGATGGAAAGGTCCACATGGGTTTCCATGGATGTGGTTGGAGCAAAGGCCAGAGATCCTACTCCACCTTGGTCATAATAGACATTCCTTGAAAGCAATTGTTACACATATACTATCTGGATCTTTTCTCCTTTTAAAGAAAGTTGAGATGTAATCCCGATAATCCTCCTCGTTATCCTAGCCCTGAGGAGTGTAATGGAAACTGTTCCAATAACGTGTTCTAACCTTGAGACATGGAGTGAATACACAGAACCTTGTCTGTCATTTTCTCCGATAGTCATGACGTGATAAGTATTATCATGTATCTCCCTAAACGCAGCAAAATCCGGTTGAATTTACTAGTTTATAAAATGGCTTAGATACCCTGTATCGTATTGTTAGAGAGTAATAGCATAACGCACTCAGTGCGTTCTATTGTGTTGGTCGTGCCAATAATATTCGTGCCATCCCCGATGCACAAGGTTAGACAAAAGATATATGCATAGTGCAAAAGGATCGAGTGCGTGGTACTAAATATTTCTTAGACATATGCCGACATTCATCCGATTATCGGTCATGCTCAATGAGCAGATAGATCCATAGGTAGGTGGTATGTAGTAGATCAACTATCATACATAGAATTTAACTACTTCCCAAGCAATAAATTTGAGTAATCATAATTTAGAGCAAATGGAGAATCCATGTATGTCACGAGCACTTTATTGAAATATAAATGATATGTTCCCAGCAAAATCAAAAATACTGACAACAAAAAGTAAATCAAGTTTGGACTAAAAAAGAAACTACTAGTGCTCCCTCTAATGTGACATCACATGACTACTAGAGAATCGTTATGGATTACTTCGTATGTTGATCCATGACGGCATCAGTGTCGTCAAAAAAGTCTGACGCTACGAACTCCAGAGGGGCGGAGTTAGTATCAACAACTGCCTGGTGGGTTTGGACACTGTCATCGGTAGCCATCTGTGGTGTATGGCATTCCCTTGCCCGGTGTTCTATGTCACCGTAGTTAAATCATGTAGATCCTTGATCAGTCTAATTTTCCTTCTTCGCATTGCCTAGTATCTAGAATTTCTTAAATCCTTTACCTCTCATAGAGCCAAAGGGTTTCTACTTCCCACCCTTCCTGTATCCCTGGTATCCTCCCCTGCCCCTTCCATATCTTCGTCCCTGACGTGCAAAATTGTTTCCCCCAAATTAAACATTGTGTGATGCAGGCAATGATGCCTTCCCAGAGGGCCACATAACATGATTCTTCATCAGAAGTTCATCGTTCGGCTCAGAGAGGAGCAGTGCATAAATCATGACTGTACGAGTCTTCATGTTCTCTCACCGATATTAATGCTGAATCGCAATATTGCTAGCATGGAAGGTTGATAGAGTCTTCTCTATCATTTCAGCATCAGTGACTTTCTTCTCACACAGCTCAAGTGTAGAAGTAATTTTAGGGACTGCTGAGTTGTAATCAGCGACCGTTCAAAAATCTTGGAACGTAAGGGTGTTCCATTGGTGCATCACTTTTGGGAGCATAATGGTCTTATGAGGACCATAAAGCCCCGACAAGCTTGCCCATAAGTCAGCTGGCTCAACCTTGTTGAGGTATTCAGTCTTCAGGTCATCCTAAATATGATGATGGAGGATAAACAAAGCCCTTGCTTTGTCCATGGGATCTTCCTTGTTGCCAATGACGATGGTCTTCTGTAGATCAAATGACTTCAAGAATAAGTCAGCGTCAATGCAGCAAGTGAGGTAATTGGCTCCAGTGAGCAGCAATGGTGGAAATTCAACATTTTTGACTTTCGCAGACATCGGTAATGTAAGATATAGATATCGTAACGAGAGACAATACTCGATAAACATATCAATTGCATGAAAGGCATATCATAGTACTTAGAATAAAGCTAAAAAAAATGATTCCCAATCATATTATAGGTGAACCCTGTTCATATTCTAAAAGACAAGAAATTCTTCTATTATAATTAAATCCCAAATTTTGCCATGTAAAAATGATGATCTTAATCTTTGGTATGCATTTTAATAGAATCTTAGCCAAGATTGCTATTCAAAACCACCAGATGTGTACATTCCTTATGAAATCCTTTTGAAGTACATGATCTCTAATCATTACTAAAGGCAATTCACAGTATTCAAGTTAGTGATTCTCAATCATGACTTATAGGTGAACTGTGTTCATAACCTAATTAGCGTTAAATCCTAAATATACCCCCTAAAATGGTGATCTTAACCTTTAAAGTGCATTTTAATATAGTCTTAGCTAAGACAACTATTCAAAAATACTAAATATGTGTTTTCCGTATTCTGAGAACTAGGGTGTTCTAAGCCTTCAAGTTCTAGAAAGGTATGTATATTCTAGCCAAATGATTAATTTGTTACGAATATGAGGGGTATTAGATGTTTAACTGACAAGTAGTTCTATCTCGAAGTCAGTTGGGTTCACAAGATAAGTTGATTAGGCATGTCTATGAACTAACAATCTAGGGTACTATAGGTTGCTATTAATGTCTATATACATCTAAATGTTATGCATGTAACATCTAATTGCACCTAGATGCAAAAAATTGGTTTCTCAGACACTAAGTTTTTAGAAATAAGACTAAGTCAATTCCTAATTGAGCTCGAGTTATTTTTCCTTGACAATTAACTGCGATTTAGATATGACTCACAGTCATATGCTAAATTAGTCTTGGTTTCGTATTATCTATGATCCCCGATCATGATAATTAGTATACTAGGGGCATACCAGTAATATCATATTTGCTATCGTAAAGATACTTAAAATAGGTATTACACCATGTACTTATATCACATATTAGTAAGCCAATGCTCCTATACGAGGCATCTATTCCCAAAAAAAATTTAAAAATTTTTTTTGCATAAAAAAAATCAAAATGGGTCCCCCACGGGATAGGTCCAGTCAATAGAAATTTTTCAAAAAAAATTGGGCTATCTAAAGCCGTTATAGTGTCTGGACCGGTTCTGGACCGGTCCAACTCGGTTTGGGTAAAGGCCTGGACCGGGTTGACATGGTCTGAACTGGTCTGACTCGGTCACACGTGCCCCGCACGTGTCACACACGTCACAGCCACGTGCCATACACGTACACTGATCCGATGACGGGAAGGAATATTCTGGTGACCGGTGTCGTACATTTTTGATGAAAAATCCGGTGAGATTTCGGCAATTGGATGGCGGTCGGTCTCCGATGACAGTCCGGCGACTGCTACGTATCACCTCCGGTAACTGTCACGTGCTAGGGCATGCCACATGTTCTAGGGCATGCCAGACGTGCCGTGCACGTGCCATGCCACGTGTCCTCGACATGTGTCACTGCTGACGTCACTATGGATAAGGATGACGTCATAAATTAAAAAAAGTTGAATTTTTTTTAATATAAAAATTGATGACGTTAGCGACCAAAAAAATGCCGTTCTTGGCCGTATTTTCAACGAGCTATTTCCGGCGATTGGAGCATCTCCCAGAGACATGCCATATATCTTTGGATAGCTCTTGGAGTAGTCTATCCAGCCGAAATGGTCTTGCCTCCATCCGATCTCTACAGTGATAGATATACATGTTTGAAAAAAGGCCTTTAACAAGGGTAAAAAAACACTAAAAATCCTAATTTTTAATCTGAAAATAATAGGGAAAAATAGGTTTTCAAAACATGATGATATCTAGCATAGATCTAAATATAGGTATACAAAAATCATATAATACCTCTTCTCCTAATCGATTGGTTTCTGTGAAATCACGGATTAGAAGGAAAGATATGCTCTCCTCGTTCCTAGAGCTTGCGTGCTGATAACGTGTTGGGATATGATGAATCTAGAGTAGAATAATAGTAAAACATGAACAAAAGAGAAAGAAAGAAAGGGAGAAAGAGATTTATTGATTATCATAACCGTGTTCTCTGTACATAGTACAATGATATATATAAATAACCCAGAAGGATTCCCTATTCTACTCTAACTCTCCCCATAACCCTATTGGGCCTATGGGTTTCCTAGGAGTTTGTATAGGACACCCCAACCCTGTTGGGTTCCTAGCTTGGACCCAACTCCTAACAGTCTTCAATATTTAAGTACATGAGTACAACCTGAGCTTTTAATGGATACCATATCTATAATTTATGCGAGTAAACTAATATCCAAATTGATACAAACACTGGATGATTATATTATGTATGAGTCCAATTTTGTTATCATAAATTTGGTGTCTTGCTATCCTAAAAGGACACCTCTACCATTTATAAAACTTGTGGTACCTATTATTAATAAATATAATTCTACATCAGACTATTCTCTCTCGTTCATCTCATATTCTCTCTCTTCCTAATATATCATTCCATTTTTCTCTCCCAAAAATATATACTTAATGCAAATGTTAAACATAAAGCAAAATTCTAAAATGCAAACCTACATTCACTTAAATCACGAACAATGAAATTTTTAATTAGTAATATTAAAAAAAATATTTGCTTAAGAAAGTTTTTCAACAAATATTACTTAGGCATAAAATCTATTCTCTTCAATCTAAAAGCATTGGAAGGAAGAGTCTTAAGAAAGAAAGGGGCAATTTCTCTAAGGAAAATATTTGAGTTAAACATATAGGAAGAATATTTACACTTATTGAATAATGGAGGGAGAAATATTGGGTAAGAAGAAATACTAAGGAGAAAATAAGAGAGAAAAGTAATGGTAGGAGAAAGAACGTGAGATGGAGAGAGAATAGTAAGATGCGGAAATGTTTTTCATTTTAAGACCCCTTAAGGTTTGCAAATTATAGAGGAGTCCTTTTAGGATAGCTAGACACCAAATTTAGGATAGCAAAATTGGATTCGTCTGTACATCTAGGAAGCTTAGTAGAATTTAGTCTTCCTGCTGGATTCAGTTCTGATGGTGACTCACTTGGTAACCCAGGAATGAGTCAAGATGGAGTTGTGTCCAAGGTCAATCTTGAAGTATTCGGTAACATTTTTTTTTGTTTGAAGTAAATTATTTTATTGATCTTTCAAAATTAGGGGCTAATGTGTGTGATGAAGTATTAAAAAAAGAAAGTACAACCATATGTTATATTTTGTATTAGGTTTACTATCTTTAGTCTCGGATTGCCAAATATCTATTAGCTCATCCAAGTATAGATGATATTATTGCATAATAATGGATACTCTTATCAGTAATCAAGAATAAGATGATTGAGAGAAGAGAAGGGATATTTTATTGATTTAATAATATCCCTCTGTACGTACTACCAAAAGGATAACCCAATATGAGGTTATCTATCTCTACTTAAACTCTCCCCATAAACCCTAAAGGCTTATGGGCTTATTAGGAGTCTAGAAAGACACTCCAACCCAGTTGGGTTCCAACCTTGGGCTGGACCCAACTCCTAACACTCCCCCCTGGGGTGTTCTATACCAGGATGACTTGCCTCATCAAAACCTCTGTCTAGAAAAACCCCTTAGGAAAAAAGCTTTGCAAGGAAAAAGTAGAATCATATTCCCCGTATGGGTTGTGGACGCGTATATGTTGCCTTAGCAAAACCTCTAGTTAGTAAAACCTCCTTGGATAAAAACTGTACTATCAGGAAAAATAGTACAACACGCATGTGTCTATGTCATGTTGGGACTACTCCCCTTGACGTTTCCAACCTGACGTCGATCTCCCCAAAAATCTATCTCCCTGAGATATTTATAAATAAAACTTCTGCATGCCGATTCTGTGTACCAGCTTCTTGAACGTAAGTGGTGCAAAAGTTTTTATGAATAGGTTTGTAATATTACCTTCTAAAATATCTTGAATAATGCCATTCTCATTCGCCTTTTATAATTCATAAGTATGGAATGGCTTTTGTGCAAAATATGCTTCGTTATGTTGCCATTGATAAAATTGCCATTGACTTGAATGATGCAAGCCGAGTTATCTTCATACATAGTCGATGCTTTATCTTGGATAAAACATGCCATAATTTCTTGTTGATGTGATGTATTTTAGAGCGCAAGCATCATTCTCTGCCAGCTTCATGAAGTACAAGAATCTCCTCGTGGTTTAAGGATGTAGCTACCGCCGTCTGCTTCATTGATCTCTAAGAATCTTTATGTATCCCCGTACATAAACACATAATCCATCTGACAATGGCATCTATGTGGGTTTGAGATGTATTATGTATCGGCGTACTCTATACTTTTACGTTTACCATTTCGAGTAGAATAGACCTTAGTTTTTCATACCGATAAGATACTTTAGAATGTGTTTGATCTCAATCTAATGCTTTTGGGTAGGAGCAAAACTATGGCAAACCAAACAGTTCACTGTAAATGAGTCATCAGGTCTAGTATACCCAGCTACTTATAGTAAAGCACTTCCTAGCTATGGCGTCACAGTCCTAGGAGTTTCTCCCCCAATTAGGATGGTAGAAGATGTCGTTGTCCGCATCCAAGTATTGGATGCACAATAAACGACTTGGCACCATGTGTTATATCCCTACCGAAGTGTTAGATAACTCTTTCGATATATATTGCTTGGTGTACGAGTATGCCACTACCAAGATGTTCAATCTACAAATCGAGATACTACTTAATTTCCCAAGGTCTTTTATTTTGAATTACTTCCCAAGGTATTCGGCAGCTTTCGCGATCTCCCCCGGAGGTCTAATGATATCCAAATCATTTAGTACACTGTTATGATAACACTGAAGCTAATTTTTGTGTTCTAAATAAGAACGCATGGACAGATAAAGATATTTGCAAAGTCCCCAACCTTTAAATACACAGTAAACTTACTATGTCTCATGGTCCCTGATTACTTCAAGTTAACAATAACTTTTTTAGTTTTATTACGTATACACCTCGTGTATTGGGCTTAATTGCTTCCAGAAGCTTTTGCCTCCCTAGGAGGCTTTATGTGGATATCCGTATCTAGTTTCCCATATAGATATGTGATTTCTGATAAATAAAAAAAGATTTTCTATGTTCTTTTGTCCATATCATGTTCATTCAGATTTTTTTTCCTTCTCTATGGCGAGTACAATCTCAATGGAGAGACCACCTAGTCTTGAAGCACGTGTTGAGCGTATCGAAGAGTCGGTTAAAAGAATTAAAGGAACTTTCCAAAAATTGGAAGTGACGGTCAATAAATTTTTTTTTTTTTAGTTACGAGGTAAAATTTTTCTCTTCGATATTTGATGTTGTTTGTGACGCTCACCAACCATGTTTTGATGATGGAGGATTACCCCCCGTATATGATGATCACTCGGATGACTACAAGTACTTGGATCTTTAACTGATAAAAGACGGGATTACAACAACTTTTTAGAAGAAGAAAAATTCCAATTTATAGATGTATCGGCGTTTATAGATCCAACTTGGGAGAACTTTAAAGCTCGTTATGCATGTCAAGCGATAGGAAAACTACATCAATTACAAATAATTTTTAGAGCGCGCCGTTTGCTAGGTTTTGGTTTAAGAAGAAGTTGTGAAAACACTGTTGCAACATCAATTGGTACATCGGCTGGATATGGCAAGTTTCGAGGTAGGATCCGTGGGTCAAAGCTTAAGGCGTATGAAATTGTTGAATTTGACATACAAGACGAGTTTGATGATTTTGAATGTGTTACCAAGGTAGCACGAGCTTCGTCAGGAGCACGCCCCGTTTAAATTCGTGGTCAAAATTTTCCGAAGATGGAGGGTTTGATATGAATCATATATCATGGTTGTTTCTCACATGTCAACAGACTATTTATATTTATGTTCTTTTGATTCAAGCTTCTCTGCTAGAGATGGTTAATAGGTTTTTGGGAGTTCCTAATTAACCAACACAAGGTTAATATGGTACTTTTTCAGTTTTTAGAATATTCCTAGTTAGGGTTTCCACCCCCTTATGTTCTATAAAAGAGAGGCTAGGCTCTCTATTTTATTTAGTTGTTAAAGTTGTGATTGAATAAAGTTCAAGGTTTTTCCATAATTTAATTTTAGGTTGATTTTAGCGTAAAAGACTTCTCGATTTAGCTTCCGGTATTACAGTTAAATTGAATCGCCGGTATTGGGTTCTAAGTATCGAATGATAGATGGTGAATTTTAACCCACATAGATACCAAGTCGTCGTTGGGGTTCCTTCTTTGTAGGTTTTGGTGTTGCAATTTGTACCTGTACAGAACATTGAAATGTTTGTAGATGGGCGACCTCGGGCTCCAAGCCAGTTACTAGTTACAATGGGGAATATTGATTATTTGCTGTTAGGTAAATTCTAATCATGGTAGTAGCATGCAAAATTGCATCGCCCCACGCAGTGGCCAGAAGCTGAGATCATCATAACAGTGGCCTAGGTATTAACTGTAATCGCTGGATTAGAATCTCCGCAATCCTATTTTGGGTATCGACCTGGGGTACTGGATGCTCGACATCATCCCATTAACCGTATAATAATCAATAAAAGCCTTTGAGGTAAACTCGCCAGTACCGTCAAATCTTTTAGATTTGATCGTGTGATCAGGGAAATGAGCCTGCAATCGAATAATCTGGGTAAACAACCATGGAAACGCCATATTCCTAGATGATAATTGGTAAACGCCTGACCATCTCATAGATGTGTCAATTAACACCATATAGTATTTGAATGGACCACTATGTGGATGGATAGGTCTGCATATGTCTTTATGGATATGTTAGAGAAAGGCTGAAGACTCCAACCCTACCTTGGTCTTACTAGGTTGGACTATAAGCTTTCCCTGAAAGTAGGCGTTACCTAGGCAATCTCGTAAAATTTGGTTTTTCTCTCCCGCGAGTGAATGTCCATAGGAACTATTGATAATTTTCCTCATCATTCGTTGTCCAAGATGGCCAAAATGGTGTCATGCCAAATCTTAAATATTTCTCTTGTAACAGAGATAAATTAATGATTGCATATGTTTTGACATGCCTGAAGGCAGTGGAATAAAGCTTTGAGGAATACATTGGACATCGTTCTAATATAAGTTCTTGGCCGTTAGGCGAATAGGTGATGCATAAAATTTGTTTCTCATCATCATTTTCACTTGATAACCACTATCATGTATGCCCCTAAAACTTAGTAAATTCTCAGGAGATTTATTAGCAAACAACACGGTCTTGATACTAAATATCGTACCATTAGGAAGTAATAGCGTAGCGCTTTCCGAGCCCTTTATGATACTGGCTGACCCAGTAATAGTTTGAATGTCCTCAATATATGTGGTCAAGTTTGAGAAATAACGTTTATCTTAAACGATCGAGTACGTGGTACCACTGTCAACTAGACATGTGTCACGACTCGTTCTATTATAAATTTGTGCTCTATGAGCAGAAAGATCCACGAGCTACCTGTATATATAGAAAATTAAGAATTTTATATATAATATAATAAATAAACTACTATCTCAAGCAATAATTTGGATAATCACAATTTAAAACAAAATGAAAATCTCATAGATTAAAATTGAGTGAGTGTCACGAGCACTTTATTTAAACATAAATGATCTGCTCCTAACATAATAAAAAGTAATGCGAACAAAAAGTAAATTAAGTCTTTGCAAGAAAAAAAACTACTAGTTCTTTCTGTTATGACATCACACATCTACTGAGATATTATTGCTGATTACTCCGTATGTTAATCCATACTGGCCTCAATATCGCTGAAGAAGTCAGCCATTGCAAACTTCATAGTCATAGAAGTTATGTCAGTGGTGATGTGGTTAGCATAAACTTTGTTGACTTTAGGAACCCTCGGTGCCTTGCTGATTCGTACCCACTGTCTGGCTGCCCCACATCTCACGGAAGGAGATTCGTAATCCGTCTTCTTAATTTTCTTCGGTTTATGTGGTTTACTAACCTTTTTAAATCCTTTACTCTTCTAAGGGCCCAGGAATCCCCGATTTCCACCTTTATTCACATTTCCACTTCCAAAACCCTGTTTTTAGTTATCTTTGTCATTAGATATGATTTTCCGTGCAATGGATGTCTTCCTCCAAGGGGGATACCTCTTATTTTACTTTAAAAAAAATTACCCTCTTATTCAGCAGTGAGCAAGAGTTGGATCAGATTTGCATGCGCGAGTACTGAATTCCAAATCGCATACTGGTCCTTGAAAGCAGCTTGTGAATATGGAAATATGGAGATAGTCTTTTGAATACCTCTCCCTCGAAGACATAATTTTCTGTAGTACTGAGTAATTATCAGTTACAGTCTTGAAGTCACATAACCTGAAGTTGTTCTAGCAGTTGCGGTTCTTAGACATCCTTAGGATCTGCTGGAGACCAAAACATTTCTCTAAGCTTCTCCATAACTCATATGGATCTCTGTAACATAGATGCTCAAACTTCAGCTCTATCTGAAGGTAGGTACATATAACCAACATGGCCAGTGCCTTGAGTGGTTCAGAGACGGTGTTATCTGCAACTATCGACTTTGAGATGTTTATTGTTTTTAGATGGAGTTTTCTTTCTGTACACCAAGAAAGATTATTGGAACCATCTAGCTGTAATGGCTCGTAATCAATGTAGCGTGGTCTCGCAGGCATCTATTATGCAAAATATAGATCGCAATTAGTAACAATTCTTGATAAACATTTCAAATACATTATAGACAAATCATACTACATAGAATAACAGAAAATAAATGATTCTTAATCATATTATAGCTGAACAGTGTTCATATTCTAATATTTATGAAGTTATTTTATAATAATTAAATCCTAACTTTACCCCGTAAAATTATAATCTTAATCTTAAATATATGTTTTTATAGAATCTTAGCCAAAATTGTTATTTAAAACCACTAGATGTGAGCGTTCTTTATTCTGACAACTTGGATATTTGAATCCCTAAAGTTCTATAAGGTTTGTATGTTTTAGCCAAATGACCATATTTTCTACGAATATGATGGGTATTAGATGTTTAGCTGACATGTGGACCCACCCCAAAGTCTGCTGAGTTCATAAAATATGTAAATTACTCATGTCTTTGAACTAATATGCTAGGGTGCAATAAGTTGTTATTAGTGCCTATATACCTCTAAATGTTATCAAGTAACATCTTATTGTACTTAGATACGTTAAATTTGTTCCTCAGACACCAAGTTTTAAGAAAATAAGACTAAGTCAATTCCCAGTCTGACTCAGTCAAACTGGTACCACGTTTCACTATATGGTACTACCACGTTGTAATAACATATTTTCCCTGATGGTAAAATTTGCCAATACTTCAGTAAGGAGATTACAATTCTAAGCTTGGACGCAATAGATTTTACATAGAAACTTAGGGAAATCAAAAAAAAAAAAAAAAAAAAACCACGACCTCGAGTAGGATTTTTGAGGATAAATCTAATATGTGTTAGGTTATTACAATCGTAGAGAGATTTAACAAGTAAAGTTTAAGAATGATAGTGAAATAATATGTGTCAGTGTTTGTAAGCTCTGCATATATTTATAATGGATACATACAGTTACAAATAATTGCTCTCCGGATTTCTTGGGTGGTGGGCAAACTTCGCGGATCGTGTACAATGGCTTTATTTGACCAAACATAATGGTTACTGCAGAGGGTCGAGATCCGTAGGCGTACAGTTGACATCTTCTCGACCTTCGACATGATTTTAGTTTCTTTTCCTTATTGAATCTGGAGAATATGCTACTATAATGGCCCCATTTCGATACAATTACTTGTGTGTCGAGAAGAAATTCTAAATTGGTTAAATTTTTTGAACTGCTGTATATGAACGTTGTGACAGGTTTAAGGCAGCTGTCATTTCTAACGTCTTGTTATATCAGAGTATTTTGACCAGGTCATTGCATGGTTCCAATGCTTATTAATGGCAGTCTGTGTGACTGTGGAGAATGTGAAATCGAGGATGGAAAGCTGTAAATAGCCTTATAGAAAGATAAGAAGGTATTTTGTTCTCTCTTGCAGCATGGTGAAGACGCGAGCTCATATTCTTTATTATAAATATGTAAGGCGTGTGAACGCCAAGTATTGGGAGTTGAAAGAGTGATATTTTGGTCGGCCGTCGCTGTCATCGTGGATGCCCCAACCTACTGAGCCATCATATAATGGAATGGCAGAGCTAGAAGTGGAGCATGCTGAATTGTATTTCATCTTCCGGTGCTAGTATCACTAGGTGCTTCTGAGGGCGGCAAAGCATATTAATATTGTGTCTTCACGAGTTAGCATACGCGACGATGGAAGATGAAGATGCTATGGTAGGCAGGGCTAGCTGGGGAAGCTATTCCAGTCGTTGTCGTAGTTGCAATCCACGTGGTGTGTAACTATTTATTCAATGGTATAAAGGTGTTTTTATCGATTTCTTATTTAGTTCTTCGACCCTGTTGTTGTACTTGGTCTACTTAAATTTTCATGAAAACAATTATAGAAAAATGATGCGACCTTGCAAGTATCGAAAAAATTCTTGAACATTGTGTGGAAGGTCTCAAAGGTGATGAGAATATTGAATGCAATGTTTATCGATGTTCGAGTAGTGATGATAGGTTATCGAATAAATGGAAAATTTAAAATTTAAATTATGGTTATAAGTATTCCTGAAAAATGGGGGGTGGATAAAAAAGGAAATATATGGTGGTATTTGGTCAAATCTATTGAAAATGGCTAGATGTGTTCCTGTAGGTGATGTATTAAGGTACAAGGAATTGAATGTGCATGCTCTTCTTATGAATGTAAAACCTGCACTGGGGAAGATAGATACAATAGAGGATGTAGTGATGTATTTAGATGATTTAAAACGATAGTATGACAGTTTGTTGGCTATTAGAAGACAGAGGGTTCAAGACTTCGAGAAGAGATGTACCATACATTATGTTAGGCGAGAAGCCAAAGGGGCTCGAAGGGGTGCGATGAACAGTCGTGTGGGGCCTATAAATATCCTCATAAGTGGCGATTGCTTATAATCTATTTTTTCTTAAAATTTGTTTGTGTTTTCTTATTCTCTCTGCTCATCTTTTGTTCCTGTTTCTAACATTGGTACGGAGGAGATTAGTGTTCTCGTTGAAAGAGCCAAAATCGCAAAGGGGAGAGATATCCAAGCAACATGTCGTCAAGGTTGGTATGACGTCTATATTTTTCTTGTATGCAAAGCTTTGGTTTGTTTGCGTAATCATTGATTAAAACCCATTGTTGATAGTAGTTGTATGTTTGTGATGGAAGAAGGAATTTGAGTATGGAAATGTATTTGGGGAGGAATTTTAGAAAACTGTGTTTAGGGTTTTCCTTTGTTTTCCTTTTGGTGGGTTAAAATTGAGATGTTCTTGCTGTGGATAGGGTGTCGTATGTGGTATGGGAATAGAGGGGTTTAAGGGTTTGTGGTGATTTGGTAGGATGTAGAAAGAGAATGACTTTTGGGTACCGTAAGTGTTACGGTGCGGTTTAGGGGATTACTAAGACAATGGAGGTATTTGGAAGTTGTGGAATTATTGGCAAAGGATTTTGTTAAATGTACGCCGTATATTGCCGGATTGGGCGCCGGAGATAACGAAAAATGTAAAAATTTGTATGTGATCTCCTTTTTAGTGGGAAACCAAAGCGTCTTCGAGAAGCTTTGTCTCTGTTGAAAAACTTCAAGAGAAAGTGTGATGGTAAAAAAGTAACTCTCGAAATAAAAAGATGTCGACGTTAGATTTTTATAACAGATAGAAGAAAAGATGTCGAAGATAGTATTATATCTTGCTGATGTCGAAGATAGTATTATATTTTGAACTAGTTTAAAATGCTAAATGCCCAGATATTGATGTAGAGGGAATTTTTGATAATCTTGCTGATGCAGAACCATTAGTAATTGATGTCACTACCTGGGTACAAGAATTTGGTGGGAAGTACAGGGTGGGGTTGAATAGTGTAAAGATTGTTGACTTAAATCGGCTTAAGTTGAAGGATAGGCTTATTGTGGTATCAGATGGGTCGAGGACATACACCGATGTGGATCATGAATGTCAGGCGATTGATAGGGAAGATTGTGTTGGTGGGAGTGGTGAAGGAGGTAAGGAAGATATGGAGTATGATGGGGAGGTTCCAGAGACCAATGAAATATTGAATTTCAAGTTGAAGTATGGTATTCCGGAAGATATTAGGCTGGAGGAGTATCATTGGGAAATGACTGATCAAAACCTCCTAATGGATGGTATTCTCGTCCATCTAGAACAGATAGAAGGGGCTGAGTTGCCTCTTCGAGCTGACCAAAAGAAAATTTTAAACTTCTTTGATGTTGCCACTGGTCAGTTCAATCCAAATGCATATGTCCTTTTAAGGATTGTGGTAGTGATAAATAGTCGGCTAGAAGAGAAGGAGGAGTAGCTAATTTCTGTAGATGATTTGTGTGCTTACCACACACTCAAACAGAATCCTCATAAAGTTGGCTATAAGTACTTGGCTAGATTTCTGAAGAGACCCTTATTTTATGAGATGGTGGGGGGGGGGGGAGTACTTTGCCGATCTTCACCTTGTCTCGTGGAACTATTAGTTCGACCCTAAAGAGCTAGGGGAGGCTCTGAAAAGGAAGAGTTTCCATCTTGGTTTGTACTTCTCAAAATATTATATGCTGTCGAACGTTTGTATTGCTTGTTCAAGTTGACTATGTGCTAACTGTCCTCTTTCTTTGTGCAGTGCTAAAGGAGATTGATAGAGATTCGAAGGTTCAAGAGAGGTTGTATAACTTAAGGAGCAATTATTACATCCGACTCGATATTCTAGTTACAGACCAAGAGAAGGTTGAAGGATTGTTCCAAGAATTTGGGATTAAAAAAGCTCAAACTAAAGGTTCAAAAATCCTTCTGATCGACTGTAAAATGTGGGCCAAAAAGAAGAGAGCTGCGAAGACAAGTATCCCACTCGAGAATCCTACACTGAGTGGGTACACGATGGACTCTACAGCTGCTGAGGCAGAGGCATTGCTCAGTGGGGGTTTCAGGGGGAACAAAAGAAAAAATGGCCGCCATCCCTCCCCCTTCCCCTTTTCACCCGCCAAAGAGGTTGTCTCGACACTCTCCAATGAAGAAGGGGGTAATGTTAAAGCTGCGGGGTCTGGGAATGCAACTGTCCTAGAAGGCCGACCACCGAAGTCGGCCATTATTAAGTAATAGAAAGCTGCAGTGGGGAAGAAGAATTCCCTCAACTTAACCAAGTCGAAATATGGTGGGAAGTTTGGTGGTTCCTACGAGTAGACCCAGTGAACTATTAAGCTTTTTTATTATGGGGAAAGGCTCTCTTGAGGAATTTTTTTTTGACTTTTTAGTTGGAACTGAGAGCTTGTCGACCTTCTTCATCGAAGGGAACTGCACGATAAATCTGGTTAGAAACTTTCATGCCTTGACTCGTATGATGTATTTGGTGCCTTTATCGAGGTTTTATTGTTGTGCTCTGATGTAGATCAAGAAACTCCTTCCCGATGCGAAGACGCAGATGCCTAGTGAGCAGAGCCTTGCTTATGAGCTCCTTAATTCCAAGAACATCGAAAAGGAACTGGAGGCTAAGAAGGAAGAACTTGAGATTAAGCTGGAGAAGATGAAGGTTGGGGTGGCCAAGTCAAAGGAGGCCGCCATTAGAGACACCAAGAAGATGTGTCTGGGAGAGAAGAGGAAGGAGATCATGCAGATTAGAGTCGAAGGAGGCCCTGGCTTTTCAAAAGTCCAATTTTGAAAATGATGTTCGCGAATAGATTTTGTCTATTCATAAATCTATGTTGGAAGAAAAGGTCAAAGCTCTTGTTGAAGCTGATCGTCATCTTATTGACTCGCTGAAATGGATGAAGGCAAACTTTAATAAGGAGTTCAATGCCATGGAGGAGAGGAAAGACGTTTTCAAATGTCTTACCGCTGCTGCTGGTCAGAACTTTGGCAATTTGGATGCTGAAGATGAGGTTGTCGAGGTAACTGATCCTGCTCTGACCCTTTTTGAAGCTGCAGTGCAAGGAGAAGTACTGGATGATCAAACGCCTGGGCCTCCGGTTAAAGATGTGATCCCAATCCCTCCTCTAGAGAAGTATATTGTTGGAACTGAAAAACTATTTTTTATTTAAGTTAATTTTATTGTACAAGTGGTTGATGGGACCTGACAATCATTTAGATATGTTGATAAATAACTCTTTGGAATTTTTACCAAATGATATACATATATTTTTGAAGTATTGATTTTTGATAACTAAGTAGTCGATGCATGATATTTCTGAATAAATACCAAGTGCTTGATTCGAGATCATTGATAGTATGACATACTAAATGTTAGATGTTTGCAAAATGTACCATTGGTATGTATATGACTTGATTTGTGTAGGATGGCCATACGATGGTGTTTTCGACTGAGAAATGTTTACCATATGATTTTCCTCTATGGAATATCTGGTTTATGAAGAGACAACCATGTTATGTGTTGTCGAGTTAGTAATAATGTTAAATAGTTTTCCCTTGAATTGGATATTTGTTTGTCGAATTAAGAAATGAAAACTTAGTTTTGACAAATACTTGTTTAAGTTGTGTCAAAAGAAAGAATGTAGAATTTGATGTCGTAATGAGGGGAAAGAAAAAAATCCTTTATTGAAGATAAATGAAATATATTATAGCTTTTATCTGTAGGACATCTTCAGATGGGCTGTGATCCATGGGAACTCGAGTTGTACTTCATTTTTAGTTATCAACTAGTATGTATAGCTGTCGTTCTTGCCACTGATAATGTAAGGCTCTTCCCAATTTTCAGATAACTTGCCAGAGTTCTTAGTTTGAGTACTATCTTGAATTCGTCAAAGTACAAGATTATCGATGTCGAATGTATGCTTTCTCACCTTCTTGTTGTATGTTTTTCTAAGAGTGTCATGGTATTTCCCCAAGTTTGCAATTGCTTGATCTAAAGTTTCTTCAATCCAATTGAGATTACAGAGAAGTCCAAGATCATTTTCTTCATCCATGACTTTTCTTCTAGCAGTTGGGAAGTCGAGGTCTGAGGGGATCCCAACATCATTGCTAAAGGCCATTATAAATGGTGTGCAGCCTGTGGATGTTTGAGGTATGGTTTTATAAGCCCATAAAACACTAAGTAGTTCTTCAGTCCATCTGCCCTTCTTTTATTGATAGCTTCGACTTGGTTATTTTCCTGGGGATAATAAGGTATCAAAGTAGTCAACTGGTCTTGCATTTATTGAAGAAGTTGAGGAGTTTGTTACTGATAAACTGTTTCCCATTATCTGATCTTATTATCTGCAGACAACCAAATCTTGTGTTGATGTGCTCCTAGAGGAATTTGATAACTTCATTTTCATCAGTGTGACATAGTGGTACAGCTTCGACCCACTTTGTGAAGTTGTCTGTAGCTACAAGAACAAACTTTATGTTGTTTGATGCTGGGTAAAAGGGACAAATAATGTTAACTGCCCATCTTTTGAATGGCCAAAGGATATTACTGACATGTAAGTCAAGGGATGGACTTTTAATATCTTAATCATAGATCTGGCATTTGATGTATTTTATGACGAAATCTTCATAGTCATGTTGCATCTTCGGCCAGTATAAAACCTGTGTGAATGCTGGATGTGCTAACGACCGTCATGAAATGTGTGCGGCACAAATTCCTTCGTGAAGTTCTTGAATTTTTACTTGAGCTTGTTTTTACGAGATACATTTGACTAGTAGGCCTTCACTAGTAATGCGGTATAAGACTCCTCGCTAGGCTGTGAACCGGGAACATTTTACCAACAAGGATCGAGCTTCTTCTTTGTTTTCAGGGAGGGTGCTGGAATTGAAGTATATGGGGAATGATCTTCTCCAATTTTTAGGGTTTTCATCTTCGGCAACTTGAATTTGCATGGTACGACTTGTATCGAGACTAGAATATTTGATAACTTCAATCTCCAATGTCCCCTTCTCACCGTCCTCGAGTATGGCGGCGATGTATGTTATTGCATCGGCATGGCGGTTTTCGGCTCTAGGTAGATATGAAATTGTTACTGTCTTAAGTGTTTCATTTTTTCTTCGACCAGTGCGACCTAATCAACCATTTTTCATGATGTTTTGAATGTTTTGTTGTAATGGTTGGCCACTAACAATGAATCCACGTAGACTGCTATTTCTTCTGCTCCAAGTGTCAAGGTGTAATCTAAACCATGTACGATAGCTTCATTCTCTGTTTTATTATTTGTTGCATAGAACTTGAGTTTGATTGCTTTTTCAATTCTATGGTTGGAGGGTATTACTAGAACAATGCCAATTCCGGACCCTCGTGGTTCAGTAGAGCCATCTGTAAAGGGTCTTCATCCTCTACTCTTTAGCCATACGTCTAGTTTTGTAATTGAATCATTTGTCAGCATTTCTTTGGGCTCCTCCCATTCTGGATCTTTGACAGGAAAGTTGGTTAAAAAATTAGCGACTGCTTGTACTTTGATCGATATTTGAGGCTCGAAGGAGATGTCATACTCTCTGAGGTAAACTGACCACTGCTGGGCACTTCTGGACTTCTCTTTTGTGGAAAATACTAGTTTAAGGGGGAATTTAGTGATCACCTTGATGGGGGTGTGTTTGGAAATAAGGTCAAAGTCATTGGGAACTGTAGACTAGGGCTAGCAGCTGCTTTTTAGTTGTTGTGTATCTTTTTTCAGCAGGCATGAGTGTTTTGCTGATGAATTAGATAGATTTCTCAACTTCGTCATCTTCTTGAATAAGAACAGAACTGACGAAATCTTATGTTGTAGATAAATACATTGTTAAAATTTTTCCATCAACAGGAGTATTCATTATGGGAGGATGCCCCAAGTATCTTTTAAGATCTTCGAAGGCCAACTCACATTCAGAGTTCCAAATAATTTCTTTAGGCTATTTCTTTGTCATTGGGGATGGGTTCCCATGAAGAAGGAGGTAAATAATTTTGCATCGATCAGATGACTTAGAGATGAATCGGTGGAGTGCTGCAACCTTGCCGGCATGTTTTTGGTCTTTCTTGGTACGTGATGATGGTATGGCCATGAGGGATTTGATTTATGCAGGATCGATTTTGATTTCCCTCTTACTGACTAGATGCCCTAAGAATTTTCCAGAGGCAACTCTGAATTGGCATTTTTCTGGGGTTAATTTTAGTCGGTAAGTTTGAAGGATGTCGAAGATTGTTTGGAGATTGCTGCAATGATCTTTTTGTTTCAGGCTTTTACAGATCATGTCGTTGATTTATACCCCCATGATTTTTCCCAAGTGATCTTTAAACATTTTTGTAACGAGCTTTTGGTATGTTGCTCCCGTATTTTTTAATCTAAAAGCCATGACCGTGTAACAGTAGAAGCCTCATTTCATTACGATTGCTATCTTTTCTTGATCTTCTTTGGTGAGATGAACTTGATTATACCTGGATGTTGTATCCATCATTGAAAGAAGTTCATGTCCTGCTAGGAAGGTGGTGAGGATTTAACGGAAGGGGAAAGTTATCCTTCGGTGTGAACTTATTTGGCTCAGTGAAATCTACACTGACTCTGATTTTTCTGTTCTTCTTCGGGACAACGAGGATGTTTGAGACCCACTTTGGATATTTATCTTATCGAATGAACCCAACACGAAGTAATTTGAATTTCTTCATTAACTACCTCTCAGAGCCTGGGGGCTAAGTTGCGACGCTTCTGTACTACTACCTTGCTGTCTAATACAAGGTTTAACTTATAGCATGCAATGGAAAGATCAATTCCTGGCATCTCTTGAAAAGATCATGCAAAGACATCGACATTTTTCTTTAAAAGCTGAAGTATGGTTTCTCATTCTTCTGATGATAGTTGAGTTCCAATAAAAGTGTTTATCCCCGAACTATCTAGCTCTACGGATTCAACAACCTCAGTATCATGCTACTCGAATTAACGATGGGGGTGGTTCATTCTGTAATAGCTATGCTTTTAGATGTTTTGATGCATAAGAATTATTGGTAATGTTTTCGCACATTTGTGCCACGGCTTGACTCCTTTTGATTTCATTGACTCCATGATCTGTTGGAAAATTTAATGCCATATGATATATCGAAGGTACTGCTTTAATGGAGTGGAGCTAACTTCTTCCTAAGATCCCCAAATATTTTGATTCAATATTAATAATAATGAATTTGATGAATGTAGCCTCTGGTCCAGCTTTAACAGGCAGTGTGATCTCTCCCAAGGTTGATTCCTTGGAACCATTAAAGCCTATAATGGATGTGGTTGAAGCTTTGATTGAATATTTGCTCTTTTGAATAGTACATCAGTTGTATTTCCCGTGTCAACAAGAAGTGTGTGTAAATAATCCTGCTCAACTTTGAGCATTATCACCAAGGGGATGTCATGGGTGGGGTGGGGGTATTTGACTTGGCTAGTGTTGTAATCTTCAAAGGAAATGTGATATGGACATTTGGCTTTGCTAAAGCTGGGTTAAAGTTTAGCAGATTTTTCTAAAGATGTCATCTTGCAACAGGACGTGATTCTGTAATCCTTCTTTCATTTCTTGCTTTTCTCAATCTCGATCAAGTAAAGATGTCGAGATTAACCTTGGCCTTGTTCTTATTCGATTTCTTTTCTTTTTGTTTCTTCCTCGAGAAACTTATGGACATCAATCACGTACTCTTGGTGCCTCCTTGCCAGTA
Source organism: Kingdonia uniflora (assembly GCA_014058105.1). Lineage (NCBI taxonomy): Eukaryota > Viridiplantae > Streptophyta > Magnoliopsida > Ranunculales > Circaeasteraceae > Kingdonia > Kingdonia uniflora. The sequence continues at coordinate 173,695 of JACGCM010002331.1, read as the reverse complement.
CAATACGTTGAAAATTCATATCAGGGAATAAAAGTTGTCAATCTCATGGCTATGAGCATTATGATACTGGCATAAAGGTTTATTTGAGATGTCTGGAATCTTTTGTGCTTCTCGAAAGAGTTCATCTCCTCTTAATATCGGTAAGATTGCTGGCAGGGTGGTCGTCATAGGAGGCAAGACTGGGACGGGTCGATCTTTTTTCTTGTCTTTTTTTTTGACGTTGTCGTTGAAACTCTCACGCTGCTTGGCAGGAACATTGGCTGCTAGTTTTGAGTGTGGGGGTGAGAGCACGTCATTGGAATGTATAATAGAAGCACTTTTCATCTTATCTTTCTTGGATCATTCGAGTTCAATGTAGTTATTCCCTACATCGATAATTTCTGTGACTATTTTGGGTTTGTGAAGTGTAAGTTCTTTTCAAACTTTTGAATTGATGTGAAGTGCAGAGGTAAACGCTGGTACAATAATCTTGGGATCTGAATTTATAATTTTCCTTATTTCTTGCAGGAAATGCTTGTAAAAATTTGCTAAAGTTTCCTTCGCCCCTTGTTCGAAAAGAAAAGAGAGTTCACTATTATCTCGTGTTCTTTGGCATAAGCATAGTTTGACTCAAAAATTCGTTGTAACTGGGCGAAGCTGGTTATCGAACCTTCATGAATGGTGTGGCCGAAATGTCGGGATGCTCTATCTAGATTCCTCAATCGGGATCTTGAGGTTCAATTTCATTCTTCCCTTAGTATGTTATCCCTTAGGGAAGCTCTGGATCGATGATCACTTCGGGCTTGAGGAGGTGATCCTTGGGGATTAGTGAATCGATCTTGGTGTCTTCACAGATTTTCTATTTCTTTATTGTGAGTTCGACTTTGTTATTCCAGGGCCTTCCTTCTCTCGTCCTTATCAACTTGGATGGCCTAAGCATAAATCCTCTGATCCTGGAGTCGTTGATTCCTGTCAGATTCCATCTGCTTCTGAAGCTCGATAACAGTATTGTGCAAATCAACGGTCTCTGGCAAGACGGTGACGGGAATGTCTTCATTATTTTGCTGATTACTGGAAGAACTTCTTAAGTTCATGTTGGTAATAGAAATGATGGTGTAAAATGTGATTTGGTAAAGAAAAAGTGGATTTCCCAGAGATGGTGCCAATTGTAATGACGTATTTTCCCTGATGGTAAACTTCGCCAATACTTTACTAAGGAGATTGCAATTCTAAGCTATAACACAATAAATTTTACGTAGAAACTCAGGGAAATCAGAGAAAAACAACGACCTCGAGGAGGATTTTTGAGAATAAATCCAATATGTGCTAGGTTATTACAATCGTAGAGAGGTTTAACAAGTAAAGTTAAAGAATGACAGTGAAAAAATATCTGTCCATGTGGTTCTAAGCTCTGGCTGTATTTATAATGGATACAAACACCTACAAATAATTTCCCTCCTAATTTCCTGGGTGGTGGGCGAACTTCGCGGATCGTGTGGAACGACTCTATTTGGCCAAGTGTAACTGTTACTGTAAAGGGTCGAGATACGTAGGCGCGCCTTTGACATCTTCTCGAATGATCACATACCTTCGACATGATTGTACTTGCTTCTCCTTATCGAATATGGAGAATATACTACTACACACGTGTCACTGAATAGTGATGACACGTGTCAGTGAACAATACTACCACATGTCAGTGAATAATGCTGCCACCTGTCATCATCCTGTTGTGACAAGTGTCACTATTATAGTGCATGTGTGGGCCCTATTGCCACATATCCTTGACATGTTAGCATGTGTAGGTCCCACTACCATATGCCATTGACACGTCAGCACTTGTGGGTCCACATGCCACGTGCCCTTGGAACATTTTACTATAGGCCCAGTCCCTGCCACGTCAGTAAATCAAATATGATATAATTTTACAGATCAGGTCCGATCCAGGTCTAGTTTCCATGAAATGGATCTGGATCTGATGACGTCATCATGATTTAATAATTATTTTAAAAAATAAAATATAAATAAATAAACCCTAGCTGACGTCATGACCTAATACGCCGTTTAAAAATTAGTTTTTGGCTGTAAACTACCTAGTTTCCACGCTATTTTTCCATAAACAGGGACATCTCCCGGAGACGTTTAATATATGGATATGATCGTTATGAAGTAGGCTACATAACAAAATTAATAGTGCGTCAATCCGATAACCACAACTATCTTTATTTTAGTTTAAAATTTCCCTTTGGGAAAGGGTAATAGAAATACTAAAATAGCTTTAATAATTTTGAAAAAAAAAAAATATTAATTCTTAAACACATATCTACATATCTTATGTGATTGATCAAGTAATTAATACATTAAAAACGAAATTGGGTAAAAAATACCTCTCTGCAATGCTAAAAAATTAAAAAAACGTTTGTTGGAAAGCCTTTTTTATCCCTTCTGATCCACTAGCTCTTCGCAGTGATGATAACGTGTTGGATAATACTATATTCTACTAGATAATCATAACATAGACATTAGAGGAGTAAAGATATTATTGATTAATGATTTCTCTTTATAGGTTACAAGACTTAACCTTTATTAGGTTATACTAGCAGGCACGCGTTTGCCAACAATAGTTTTTCATTATTTTTTTGTTGGGAAAACGGTGTTTAGAATTGGTAATTCTTACATGTTATTTACAATATATTGGCATTGTTAAAAAACCAATAGAAATAAAAAAGATCGAGTTTATATGCGTTTGTTTTCTTTAGCATAAACAAAGTACACTGTTAAAAAAAATAAAATAAAAATTGTTGCGCTGTCCAGAGATCACAGCATAGCACATCGAGTTTATATGCTGTCCAGAGACAGATGAACGCAATGCCATCTATTTGTTTCTTAGACCTCTTTCGAAGATTTTTGCATAGTACTCGAGCTAATCTCATCCATTGAAATGCATCAATTAGCTGAATTCTAGGTACTAATACAAATTGTAAGTAGTTTATGTAGGTAGACATGGATCTTCACTATAATAAAAACTTTTTTACAACTTCAATACGTTTGAGAAAGATAAACCAAATTATCTATGCGTACAATTAATTGTCTAGTGTTCATAGTTTCTCAAATTGCTAATTTTTCAATGGTGGAGAGAAATAGAGATCTAATCAAATACATATACGTGCCCAAATCATTACAATGGTAATAGATCATAACAATGTAGTCTTTTAACTCGAACAAAACTTTTTACAAGGCTTTATTACATCCTAAAGTTATTATTTACAAAATATTAGCTGGATCTGCTGAGGCGTCACACTGGAGGTGATCGAAGTGACATGTAAAAAGTAGAAAAGATAAAACTAAATTTGTCCTTGCAGACGAATGCATTCGTTTTCCTTCAAAGCAACCTGAGTGTTTTTTCCAAGGAACTCGCGAGTGAAAGATATTGTTGAAGATCTCATACGCCATAAATAGATCAAGATTTTAGGGTTGGGCCTGCGTATTGAAGGTTTCAGTCAGGGCAACCATGTTTGCCTCCAAAATAAACGATAAGCAGCCATGTTCACCACATGTCAACCTTTCCCTCTGTATTTTTAGAAACCATTGTAAACCTTCCTCTTCGTCACCAGGTCCTAAATGTTGCTGGTCTGAAATGATAAATTTCTACATATAAAGGAATAGATATATTATTTAGTAGTTCATGCAATTCAAAAATCCTTTGCAAGCCTTATAAAAATCCATACCATTGGACTACCACAGTCTGCACAGTATTTTGTAGTCTTTGCCATATGAGGTTCACCACAAACAAAACAGTCATTGGAAAAAACTTTCTTTGAATCCTTAATTTGCTGGTTGTAAACTTTCTTCTTATCCTTATAGTACCGGTTACGATGTCAAACTAATGCAAAGCAAACATAACTTAAACCATGTTAAAGAAGCAAATTGAACAACACAAGAAAAAAAGGGCAAAGAGAATAACTTACCAATCCTGTCAGCATCGGTCTCTAAATTAAGTAATTTCAAGACCCTGGGTGCATTATTTGGTATAAACACTGCAGCTTCTACTTCCTCTAAGAAAAGAGATTAACTTGTGCGACAGGGGACCTAGACTTGAAACCGTTTAGATAAAAATATCACAACACTTTAATCTCAAATATTTCTTTCTCCTGCAACTTCCTCCACAGGTGGCAGGAGAAAGAAAAGCAACCTCCCCTGTCTTTCTCTCACAATCCTGAGATGATATTGCTTTCAAAAGGAGAACTGACCCCTGAAATTCTAACCCCGGAGAGGGTAAAATGTACAGAAGCTTTATATAGCTCGAAATCTCACGTGTCACGCTGTTTAATTATAAACAAATTCAAATATTAAACCTACAGTAATTTTGACCTCAAAACTATTAGAAGTCTAAACTCCAAATTGAAAACCAAATCTTTCCAGTACATGATTATATCTGAAGGAAGATGCAACAACATGGGAATAACACAATAAGATCATAAGAAAAAGGACCAAAAAGACTCACTTGAACTTGAATCTGAAGCTGTTTAAGGTACTCGATCGTTTTGTCCAACATCGGCGCCTTATCCGTCTATCATTAAAAAGATAACAGAATACCAAATCCCCCATTTCTCATGAACTCTAACTGAACAATCAGAAAATCAAAAACTTAAAGTAATAAAGCGAAATACCTTATTTAAATTGAGAATAAGATTCTGCAAAGCCTTCATTTTCTCGCTAATCCGACTTTTCCTATTGCAAAGTCTTCATGTTAAACCTTTCTACATTCACAGAGAGATAAAATCAGAGTCCCATAGAGAGAGCTAGAGAGAAACATAGAGATGGACTGTAATGGAAAACTACAAACCTCGCTTTCACAATCGAAATCGCCGAGTAGATGTGACTTGCGGACAATATATCAGTTGTTATAGTAGTAGTTCGACTTGACTTGAGGATAGATAGACTGTGGAAGGGATGAAGCAACTGAAATTGATAAGTGTACAAATAACTCCAATATGAGTATACTTTATGAGTATAGTATTCAATGAGAAGACAAAATATCAAGTTATCAACTACATATACTTTCACAACAAAGATCTATACTTTATGATAATAGTATTCAATGAGAAGAAAAAATATCAAGTTATCAACTGCATATACTTTCACAACAAAGATCTATACTTTATGATAATAGTATTCAATGAGAAGAAAAAATATTAAGTTATCAACTACATATACTTTCACAACAAAGATCTCAATTAAAGACGACCAAGCACCCGTGACTCCAAATACCAATCCAAGAACCATAATCACCACATCCAAGACCACTGTCTTCTATTCCATCTCATCTTTAAGCACCATAAAATAAAACATAGCTAGTAACACAAATCCTATAATACAGCACACACTGCTGCCCACCAAAGACAAGAGCTTACAGTGCTTAGAAGGATAAAAAATAGCATAGAAAGGCAATTTACACATGCTAAATTACTCCAAGCCCATAAGAGAGAACGTCCTCTAAACACTCAAATACTTCACTTTAGTATAAAACTATCAAACCCATTTCTTATTTGACCTAAATTCATCAAAATACCAAAACCCTACTTCACATTCAACTCATACAACACAACTAACTACTGAGATCAAACAATCCCACACTCTGATAAATCATATCCATAATCCACTAAGCTAAGCTATCGTGCCTTTGTTCTTTACTGTCAAGAAAAAATAATTCATTAGATTCTTATTATATGAATAAACGACATAAAACGGGTACTTTACAATCTCTTTTGATTCCACGTATCCCAAGGATTTAGGTACAAATGAACGTCACTTTGTATGAAGAGTTTTCTTGTATGAATCTGAATATGCCAGACTTTTAAAAAAGTGGGTTTTGTTAACCTTCTTTATTAGGAGAAAGTTTGATCTAGACTGGGTTGGGCTTGATCAAAAGTGGTCAACCCAAGTCAATTAGGGTTATCATGAGACTACGGATGAGAGTTGATTACGATCTTGAAGAAATGTATATATGAAGAAACGCATTCACGTTTTCTCTTTCGTATGATGTTGATAATTAATCTTCCACTTAGAAGCTATTTCCTAATCCTTACAAACATGAATAAGTAATTTTCAACAGCAAAGAACAACTGTCCATGCAAAGATGGCTATCATAACTGGATTATATATGACCTTTTGAACTACCAAGTCTTTTAGCCCTATTGCCAAGTTCTTTATCTTCACGCATGGTAGCTATCTCCTTTTCCATTGCAGTTACTTCTGTAGTAGCCTACTCGCAGCCTTCTAGTTTCAGTCGAACACTCAAAGGCTATATCGAACCCTACATGAATACCTCGAAGCCCAATTAATCCGTAAACAAGCCTTCCGAGACTGTACGAACTTCGACTATGAACAAGCCTCGAAGATGAAGGCAGATCCGTCAGCACATGAACTCCACATCAGCATCAAAAATACTTAGACCATAGTCGTACATGGTTAAAGGCAGACATATTAGACAGCCAGCTCACCAGACAAGAACGGCGGCGTTGTTGGTCCTAACAACTGCAGTGACAGAACCAACAATGGCTATAGTGTCAGAGCACAGTGCCAGAACCGATATTTACGACCTCAACACCAACTCTGGGATACTCGCCTGATACCCAGAGGATACACTTGTAATTTGACCTTCCTTGGTGACTTAGCCCTTCCTACGTTCTATAAATAGGAGGGAGGGGGAACCAATGAGGGGCTACGAAATCTCTCCCCTGATCCCTTAAAGTTTACCTTTAATTACCCTGTAAATCACCCTGTACTCGAAACTTCGACTACTCGACAGTTATATTAATACTCTTAAAAATTCTCATTAAAGGTCGTGAAGTGTCCCATTCTAGGCCTCCAAGCAAGTATGTTGTCATTAATCTATTCATATTATTGATTATATGCTTGAACCCTTTGATAGAAGATAAATCACGAGGTGTAAGAGCCAACTTCCCCTCCTTGCGATGTTAGGCCCCTATATTTGGCACCGTCCGTGCTTTCTCCTAGTCACCCCCTGCCTTGTACTTTCCTTTTCTAATTCCTACAAGCCACTTCTAATAGCCCCCACCCTACGCTCCACTTCCACCCATGCCGACAACTCCGTCGACGGAGTCACTGCCAGTTAGCCCCTCTTACTCAGCAATTCGCTCATGCCAAGGAACGACACAGAGCGCAATTGCGTGAGGTGCGCGAAGAACACTGACAAGAGTTTGAGGCCAAACGACAATGCCATTTGGATGACGCAGATAGACAATACCGTTCCATCTACGACCTACGCAACACAGTTCGGGAGTTGTAACGACTACAGCCTCTAGACGCCCCTCTTCCATCTCGAGCATCTGCCCCGTCGCGCGTGTTTTTTCTCGCTTGACTGGGGGCCCTACCACATCTGGAAGTACCCCCGGTCCATCTTTGTACCGAGGGTGTTCCCCCCACTATACCCCCTACTGGCTCCATGCATGTTGGCATCTACCCTACGGAGGACTCCTCTGATTCCACCCTTCGCTTTAACAGACACCCCAAACGCCTCCCTACTCAAGAATGTCTCGGGCAGCGCAGCGCCGATCCCCCCCTCATCCTGCCTATTGTGCACAACAGGACTTCGACTACAAAATCCACCCTGCCATCCGCATCAGTGCGAGCCCAACACCAAACTCGAAGTGTCGGTTAAACAACCCCCTCTGTCCCAAACTCCTCGCTATCGAGGTGCCTCCAAATTTTCAAGCCCCCAAAATTAGTAAATATCGCAACACCAATCCTCAATCCCACATTCTCGAATTCTAAAATGCTCTAAGCCTTTACTCCATGGCTGACCACTTGATGTGTCAACTTTTTCCCACCAGCCTCACAGATAGCCCTCTTCGTTGGTATCATAACCTTCCGAATGGCTCGATACGAAGCTTCGAGCAATTATCCAGCCTTTTCATCGCCCAATTCGACTTCGACAATACTTTGAAGTCCGAGTCAATACCCTCTTCAATTTTAGAAAATCCGTTAATGAAACCTTTGGGGCCTTCACCAAGAGGTTCCTCGACGAGTCGCGCAAAGTTAAAAATCTCGACTGCGCGAACGCCGTACACGCGTAGTCGAATACTTTGCTGGATAACAACCGTGTCTTAGAGTACCTGGTCCTCTACAAATCGCAAACCCTTGAGGAGATGCTTTCAAAATTCAATGGGTATATCGACCTTGAGCGCCTCTGCGAATTAAATAAACAGGGGCAGCCTTCGACCACCAATCCAAATAAACCTCGACAAGGCTCACCCTTTACTCTTACACCCCTGATCGCTCCCATCTCACAGGAGACAGAGAGATGCCAACGTCCCCACACTGACAACACTATCAAAGCCCGCAAAAAAATACCAAAGCCAGTCCTCCCCAAACTTGCTACCCTTATCAGTACCCTTCTACCACAGATCCAGGCAGACCTCATATGGTGTATCCCTTTCCCCAACGAGGTTAAACCAGGTGAACCTTATTGTGCAACCCACAAGTCTAACTGCCACCGCACCAACAAATGCTTTCCCCTGCAGTACTTTCTCAAAATAATTCTGAAGGTGGGTCATCTACATCAGTACGTTGCCGACCTCCCTAGCTACCTCTACGGGTCGTACCTTAAACCTCAGCCCACCCCTTCTACTGACCCAGCCGAAGTACATAACTACCAGGTTTATTTTATCAAGGTAAATAATATCGACAACGGTCGTTCCAAGAGCAAGCGTGTCGAAGAATGCTACAAACTCACTTACCAGGAGAAGCTACCCGTCCTCTTGCCAGAGTCAAGTCAATATCCTCGACCCAAGGGTATCTCATTTATTGACTACGGCACATCGCATGTTCGTTTCCCTCATTCTGACCCTTTAGTCATAATGATTAAAGTCGAACACCTCACCTCCACACCATGCTTATCGATACAGGAAGTGCAGCCAATGTACTTTTCCTCCAAACTATCCAAGCCATGAACAAAATAGACCTCATCACTGCCGTCAATATCGAACTGAAAGGTTTTAATGGGGATACCAAAGTTGTCGTTGGTAGAATCAACCTTCTAGTTACTACTAGTTACTACTGGCCCAGTTACACTTTAAACCAGCTTTCTTGTTATCGATAAGAAATCTGAGTACCTCAGAATCCTTGGGCGCGACTGGCTCCATGCCATGCACGCCATACCTTCAACTTATCATCAGACCCTTTATTTCAATACCCCGTATGGAACGTAGAACTTAAAAGATTTTTAACGTCTCGCCCGTTCTTGTGAGCATCCGGAGATCGATCAGACCCAAAAACTTATCAAACTACCATAACAATCACTGTCTCCCTCATTCCCTATACCTTTGACACCTGCCATCTCACCCATTAAACCTATTGCTTATATCAAACTTGACGGTCCTGGCCGAGGTACGTTCATTGGTACCTTTCTAGATGAGGTTGAGCGCCTCGAACTCACGGACTTCCTTCGAGCAAACAAAAACGTCTTCGCATGGACGTTTCAGGAGATGCCCGGTGTCGACCCTAGTTTAGTATGTCACCCGCCTTGACTTCATCCCCCATTCTATAGTAGTAAAACAGAAGAAGCGTACCCTGGCACCACGACTTTGAGAAGCTGTAAACCTCGAAGTCGACAAACTCATAGCTGTGGGTTTCATCAGAGAAGTCAAGTATGCTGATTGAATATCCAATATTGTTGCAGTTCCTAGAAAGAATGACAAGATCAGAATTGTGTCGACTTCACAGACCTTAACAAATACACAACGAAGGACAGCTTCCCCTCCCGATTATTTCAGTACTCCTCAATGCCACTGCTGGACATAAACGCCTATCGATGATGGATGCGGTTTCGGGTAACAATAAGGTACTCCTCCCAGGGGATCAACTTAAAATTTATTTTATCACTGAACAAGGCCTTTACTATTTTAACGTCATGCCCTTCGACCTCAAAAATGCGGGTGCCACCTACCAACGCCTGGTTGCAACCATGTTTAAACCCTTGCTTGACAAGTCGGTCGAAGTTTATATCGACGACATGTTATGCACGAGCCTCCAAAAGCAGACCGACATCCAAGACCTAACTGAAGTCTTTTCGATACTTTAAACATATAACATAAAACTTAACCCAGACAAATGCCAGTTTGGTGTTTCGTCTGGCAAATTTTTAGGCCACATTATCAATAAACGTGGTATTGAGATCAACCTTACTCTTATTCGAGCCCTCATCAATATGCCTTCTCCCGAACCAAAAAAGATGTCCAAAAGGTGGCTGGTAAGATAGCGGCCCTCAACCGTTTCATTTCCAAATCCTCAGACCGCTGTGCTCGGCTCTTCTTTCTCTTATGCGAGCAAGACATCCACAAGGCTAAAATGAGCAAGAGTGTGAGCAGACCCTCCTCGAACTTAAAACATACCTTGGCCAACCACCCATCATCAGCACCCCAGTCGAAGGTGAAACACTTTCTTTATACCTCGTGGTCACTAACACTTCTATCAGCTCAGTCCTCATTCGACTCGACTCAAACATAAAGAAACCTGTATATTTTATCAACAAAACTCTTACACCTGCAGAAACTCGATACACGAAACTTAAGCATTTGCTCCTCACCCTCGTCTATACTTCCCGAAAACTCAAACCATATTTTCATTCCCACCTTATCCGTGTTATAACAAGTTATCCCCTTCAAGAAGTACTCAGCACGAAAGAAAAATCCAAACGAGTACAGCAATGGTTCATTTATATTGGGGAACACAATATCACATTTAAGAAGCAAGTATCCCAAAAAGGCCAAGCAGTCGTCGATTTCCTTGCTAACTTCCCGGATGAAGATATGGATTGGGAGGAACACGAAGATGACATTCCAGAAGACCAGCCCAAACCAACAGACCCATGGAACCCCAACACAGGCTGACATCTCTTTACAGACGGATCTGTCGGACCTAACAGTTCGGGGATCGGTATCGTCCTTGTCATGCCCACCAATGATCGAATTAAAAAGGTAGTTAAGTTAAACTTTGAATGCTCCAACAACGAGGCTGAGTATGAAGCCTTGATCCATGGCCTCGACCTCGCACTCAGCCTCGGTGTCCCTAAACTTACAGTTTTCACAGATTCCCAACTCGTCCAGAGATAATACACCGGTAAAAATCAAGCCAACGGTCGCATGGCTGAATATGCTGCTCTCGTCTGCCAGCGCATGGACTGTTTCCCTGAAAAATCTTCTATTACTCACTATCCCTGAGGAAAAAAATAGACATGCAGATGCCTTTGCTTACATAGCAACTATGTTAGGCCAGTCCGAATACCGAACTCTACATAAGTATCGACCAGATGAAAGTCAATGTCATCAATAATGGGGGCGAGAGTCTCGATCCAGACGACTGGCGAATACCATTCCTCGATTACTTCAACAATGCTATCCTCCCAGACGATCCCAAAGCTAAGCGGTTATTATTAGAAAACTGCCGCAGATACATCATCCTCAAATGCGAGTTACATCGCAAATCTCTAAATGGCGTCCTCCTTCGATGCATTTTTCAAAATGAAGCCTCTTCAATTCTTGCTGAACTCCACAAAGGTTCTAGCGCTGTTCATACCGCTGGTCGATCTATGGCCCTCCGAGCCGTCTCCCAAGGATTATTCTGGCCCAATATGAAGAAGTAAGCCAAAAAGTATGCCAAACACTGTGACAAATGCCAGTGCCATGCCCACGACATCCATATCCCCTCACAAGACCTCCACTTTAGCCAAGTCTCTTGACCATTCTAAAGATGGTCCATTGATCCTGTGGGACCTTTTCCCAAAGCTTCGGGTAGCCGAGAGAATTTCCTTGTTGCAACAGATAACTTTACCAAATGGGTCAAAGCCGTACCGTTGTGTCGAACCAGAGAAGAAGTCATCAAATTTTTATGGGAAAACATCATTACACGCTTCGGCTGCCCTCATATGATTCGATGTGACAATGGTCCGCAGTTCGGGGTGAACAAAGTCATAAATTTCCTCAAAAAGTACATCATCATCCTCTCCTCTTCAACACCTTACTACCCCCAAGGGAATGGTGAGGTTGAAGCAATCAATAAAATAATTATCGACGGTATTATGAAGCGTGTCGATCCATAGATAGGACGACAGGTTCAGGAATTATAGCACGCTCTGGGCCTTTCTAACAGCACCAAGAAAAACAACGGGATTCACCCCTTTCCTTCTAGCCTATGGTACTAAAGCAATGCTACCTACCCAATTTGCATTACCAACACGCGACCCCAGCATTCCTGACGAAGATAATAGATCGACGAAACAAGAAACATAGCCATTGCCAACCTCGGTCGTTACCATCTATCACTCCAAAAATCATATAATAAAGGAGTTTGACCGCAAATTTTTAATATTGGAGATCTTGTACTTCGACATGTCACACAGTCTTCGAAGCCTCGCAATGTCAGCAAGTTAGCCGAATCCTGGGAAGGACCTTATGTCGTGTATGACAAAACCAATAAAGGTTCCTATTATCTGATAATAGAAGCAGAAGATCCTCTACCTAACCCATGGAACACCATGCAGTTAGTATCATACAACAGGCCACGACCTCCATCTTGTTCAACTGATGTAAATATATTATAATCAATGAACATCTTTTTCCTCCGAACTTCGTCTTCTGTTCTTCAGTAAATTTCTTGGTTTACCCTAAGTATCATGTCAGCCCTTAGACACGACTAATACTTGGGGGCGACCTTGGAATTTTTCAAGTCTCCAAAATTTGAGCAAACTCGAGGGGCACAAATGGTCGAGTGACCGGACCCTCAAGAATGTATTGGGGGCGATCACGTTCTACTTTGATCAGGCTTAGGCCTTCAAAGTCTAATGAATTTCTTAGTTTACCCTAAGTATCATGTCAACCCTTCGACCCGACTGCTACTTGGGGGTGACCTTGAAAATTTTAAAGTCTCCAAAATTTGACCGAACTCGAGGGGCACGAATGGTCGAGAGACTAGACCCTCGAGAATGCATTGGGGGCGACCACGTTCTACTTCGATCAGGCTCAGGCCTTCGAAGTCCAGTAAATTTCTTGGTTTATGCTAAGTATCATGTCAACCCTTCGACCAGACTGATACTTGGGGGCGACCTTGGAATTTTTCAAGTCTCTAAAAATTGAGCAAACTCGAGGGGTACGAATGGTCGAGAGACCGGACTCTCGAGAATGCATTGGGGGTGACCACGATCTACTTCAATCAGGCTTAGGCCTTCAAAGTCAAGTGAATTTTTTGGTTTACCCTAAGTATCATGTCAACCCTTCTTTGACTCGACTGATACTTGGGGGCGACCTTGGGATTTTTTAAGTCTCCAAAATTTGGGCAAACTCGAGGGGTACGAATGGTCGAGAGACCGGACCCTCGAGAATACATTGTGGGCGACCACGTTCTACTTCGACCAGGTCCAGGCCTTCAAAGTCCAGTAAATTTCTTGGTGTCACCCAAGTGTCATGTCTCGACTGATACTCAGGGAACCATATTGAAGCTCTTCATGGTTTGATAATTCTACAAACATTCTACACCTGCAACATATACAGATACAAGTATACAAGAATATCAACAACTCTACTACATGTAAAACATTTCAGTACAACATATATCAGGGAATCAAGTTCCAACACAAATCAATTCAAATCAAGTTCAGAACATACATCAGGAACCCATTACAGCAAGTTCGTACAAATCAAGTTCAACACAAATCAGTTTCAGTACAACCTACATTAGCAATTTAAAGCAATCACAAGTTCACATCTAAAGTCCACAGCAAGTTAATCATTGTTCAAATACCATCACTTTAAATATTACAACACAACAAAAAGATAAAAAAAAATTGTTTGGCACCCTAGAATAATACCTCATGGCAGAGTAGCCGCATCATCTCCTCTGTTCGGTTCTTAACACCAAAACCTTCAATCTCATCTGTCGCGACCGCATCAGTTACAGTATCAGTAGCAGACTCTTAAACTATAGGAGCCTCCATGCCACCTCCCAGAGCTACACCAGTAGCGTCTACCTCTATCCCCTCGGTCTGAACAACATCTTCAACAGCAGGATCATTGGCTATGGGAAAGTGTTTCAAAGTTTCAGGATCATACCCCAAATCTGCTATGAACATCTTCAGCCAGACTGTAACTTCACAGTCACCATCGAACTACCCTTGGAATGTCTCCCTCTGTTATTTTATAACCATATCCTTCTCAGCCAGCTTCAAACCCAGCACCCACGAATGATTGTAATGCTGTGCTTCAAGTCTCCTCTCACATTCATCTCTGATAGTCCCTTGATAGTTCCCTGATCTCGCTTTAAAATTTTAATTTCATAAACCAGTGATGCTTTGGTCCCTTGAGCAAGCTCTAGATTGTCAACCGCCTGCCTTAACTACTTTATTGCTACCTTCTACATTTTAGTGAAAGCCTGCACCCAAGCATCTGTTTGCTAGAATATTCGAACCATTAGTATCTCTCGAAGCATGGTGCACTTAAGAAAAATTTCAGAATTTCAAAATATAGTTACCTGATGCATAAACTTCTTTATCTGCCTCCCAACTTCATATCGGTCAGTGCCACAGAGTGTCACCATCGAAGTAGCCGTAGCTCGAGCATGCTCCTCCAGTTCGGACGCTATTAGTTCTTCGTCCATATCCTCTGCATCATCCTCCCCCAGGGCTCTACGCCTCTCTGCTAAGGTCCCTTTGGTTGTTGTACCTTTGGAGATTCGGGAAAGACCTTTCCCTTCCCTTTATCAACATGCGTCAACGTCTGCTTCGATGCCTACCTCGAAGTATCACGAGCTACTTCGTGTACTGGTCCTGCCTGCTTCGGCACCTGCTGCCCCTTGGGAAGATAACTTACATTCCTCGCCAACTTTACCTTCTCCATTCCTTCGACCCCTTTTGATGAACCTTCGCCCCCCTCTTCTTTGATGGCTTCGACGTAACGGGTAAGTTTCAAAGGAGAAAATCTATCTTTCTTCTTTCTGCCTCTACCTCTTAATACCCAGTTTCTTAAAAATATGGTTTATCCACTCCTCGTCCACGTTGATCAGCTCACCAATATAATCCCCCAGGTTTGTCAGAGCTCGGTTACTTGGTACTGCAGAACAAACAAAACATGGTTATCAGTTAATTCGATCAATATGTCAAAGAAATCTTCGACCATCAATTTACTTGGATTATAAAGCCTATATTGTAACTGATAAGGGTCTTCCTCTTCGGCATTCTCATAATTACCCCGTACAACTACCAGGTCTTTGTCCCACCCTCGACCCGTTGAGCACAAATCAAACAACCAGGGCTTATCTGTGTGACATTGGATATGGTACGTGCCCACCTTTTGGTTTGCATTTCTCGAATAGAACGATGCAATATTGTACCACTCGATCAAGCCCCTCCCTTCACTTCTCAGCTCTACATTCATACCCTCTACCACCCTTATCATTTCATAGAAATTCTCATTCATCTGACATGGGGCCACTTCCTAGAAGTTTAACATCTCCTTCACTAGCCTTCGAATGAGTAGTTACATCCCTAGCCGAATTTGGCCCCTAAATGCCATGAAACCCTCTCGAGGTCGAGACTTGAAAGTATATCCAAATCCCATTGTATACAATTCCACCCCAACCTTCGACAACTCTAGTTAAGCCGCAAATCGATCCAATCTCAGCTTCTCTTTAGTTGAGACCAACCCCGCAGCTTTCCCCGAATTAGTCGAACTCTCACTATCACCACTTTGCTCCCCCTTTTCCCTTTCATCCCCTGAAGGCTCGACACTACCTTCATGTCTTCTTCTCTCTCCTCCCTCCATCTCCCCATCCATCTCCTAGGTCACTCGAGCCTTTTTACGGCTCTTACTCGAAGCTGCCATTTCAGGTACCACCAAAGTTAATGGGGCATATGTTTCTATTTCTAACTCCTCCAAGTCGCTGCTCTTATCCACGAGAGCACAGTCAAACATACTCGGTTCATTTTTTTTGATCACCTCGTCTATTAGCCTTAGCTTTGAAGATCGACGGGTACACATCTTACCCTTCGGAAGAAGAGGCACGCAATCAGATCGATATATTCGACTATCACGTGTCAATAACTTATTTTTACCTACCCTCTCCAACCCACACTATCATAGTCGAATGTTCGATTTCAATCCCTGTCACACCGTCAATACCTTCAGAAACCTAAAAGGCTTGACCCATAGATATAAGGTTTCCCCCCGTCCTCGATCATATCATCACAACTATAAACCCTAGAAGCCTCTACCCTAATATGTACTCCACATACAGAAATAATAGACGAAGCAGCATGACAGAAATCAGATGACATACCTGTTTGAGTAAATTATTCTTATTTCCTCGCTGTAAATCAGATGATCCCACAACAACGACCAAGCTCTATGGAACAATGGCGTATGTTCCCCTTGTCTTACTCTCTGGTTTTTTCTATAAGTAGGTAATCGGTAATAGTAACTTTGCTCTTACCACTATATATAACTCTTCAAAATAACAAAAAACTACCTCGATTTCCAAAACCGCTATCATTACCACTACCCCTACTTTTTTGCTGAGATGTGTTTTATCGACTTTACCCTCCATTATCCCCATGTGCGTGCTTCACGCTTGTATTTACATAATTTTATATGTAAACCAAGTTGAACCTTCTGATCCGCACTCAAAGCTGTCAAATCAAATCCTTACATTATATCAACCTTTTCAGTAATCCAAGAAAATATCTTGATGCCTGCAAGGCACTCTGCCCTAGGCTCAGCACAGTTTCTGACATGCCAGCTATTTGGACTGTCAGTTCTGACAGTCGAAGCCCACCTACCTTTGAAGCCTCTTCTTCCCGTCTGCAAATAATCATCTACATCATGTCTTGAACATTCATCCATAGATAACCTAATATTCGATTTCAAAATGTGCCAGTCATTTGATTTCTTTCATATTTGGCATTTGACAAGTTGTTTTCGAGCCTAAATTTCCTTCGGGTATTATGATGGTCATACTTACACACAGACAATTCAGTATTTCACTTCGACAATTGTCCTATAGATTTTTAATTTCAATTTCATTTGGGCAGACACCCTTACACCGAAACACAGAAGAAAACAATCAACATTAGCAAAAGAACTACAAACATTCCCACCTACCATCCTACACCAGTATTTTTACCTCATTGAAGAACCCAGCCTCAACATCTTCCTTGTCCACCACCTCCTCAGCTATCGACTCTAGGAGAGCGAATCGGTCGCTGAGGAGCGGGCAAATCATTTGTAATACCCTCTACCAATACGCATATGGCCTCCCACTAATTGGTTCCCCTAGCTCCAGTTCAGGCATATCCGGCATAACCCAATCCAGGCCACGCTTACCAAAAAACTTTTGCATCAGCTCGAGCGTCTTCTCCTGTATACGAAGGTCCCTTGCCGCCACTTGTTTCTGGTACCTGTTGTTAGGAGTATCTCCGCTGCTTTGGGGTGACGATGAAGACATGATTACCCAGAGAAAGTGCAAATGTCTGAAGTTCCCATAAAACACCCTACTTATACTTGAAGGCAGGTACATTTAAACCCTCCTTAATCAGAACCCGTACTTATCACAATCTTAAAAGTTTCCCTTGAAATCTCAACAATCAAACCTTTTCAACTTCCCAGGCTCAACCGTTTTATCAGCATGCGCACTCAACACCTATTTCCGAGGTTTTACAGTCAACACACCCCTAGTCTCAAACCCTCGAGCCCTCTATGCCTTCTCCCACAACTCTTTCAATATATACATCAAGCTTCGAGAATTCAGAGTTAATTATTCATTCCAGGTTGAATATGAACCAATGTCTTCGATAGCTGCATGACAATTCAAAGCACTGTTCCCCTCACAGATTACTGTCTCTACTATTTACCATTCATTCGAAAGTGGATGTTTGATATTGCGCTAATAGTCTATTCGCCTACCATACTTATTAATTGTAAAATACATTATTCCATTAAAATACCTTTTTCATATTATTACTTCATTCATACATAAGCAGAGAGAAAGGCAAAAGAGAAAAATACACAGACTTTAACAAAAACAAAACAAAAAAACTTTGAATACCGCATAAAAAACCCATCACCACCTTAAGAAGAACTCGCCCTATTTTCAGACCGACCAACTTTTCCCACCGAGCCCTGCTCATCCACCAATAACTTATCATCTTCCTGCACAATACCCTCGGCCAAACCCGATAGGAGGTAATGTTTTTCGGTAGCTGTAAACCTCCATTGCATCATCCCCCGCAAGTACGCATAGGATTGCCCATCGATCGGCTCCCCAGGTTCCACCTCCATCAGGTCTGGCATGTTATAGTCGAGCTCCTTGTCACCAAAGAACTTCAGCTTCAGATCAGCCATTTTATGTTCTATTCGACGGTCTCTGAAAAATCCCATCCTTCTCTAATAACGCATGTTGGGAGTGTTGTCCATGTTGCTTTAACGAAATACAGAGGAAGAGAGCGAAGACGAAAAGTATACAGTGTTACCCCCTCACAAACCATATTTATATCTTCATTAACATCATTTATTACTCCGTAATCACCATAACTTCGTAATTACCCTCCTTTATTACCTTCCTCGGAAACCCAATATACATCAGTCAACCGTTCAACTTCCAATAATCAATAGTTTTTCTCAGCAAATGCCTATACACCTATTTCCGAGACCCTTGCTGAGAAGGGACAAATGTAGTAGCCTACTCGCAGCCTTCCAACTCCAATTGAATACTCGAAGGCCTCATCAAAGCCTACATGAATACCTCGAAGCCCAATCAATCTGTAAAAAAGTATTCCGAGACTACACGAACTTCGACTATGAATAAGCCTCGAAGATGATGGCAGATCCATTAGCATACAAACTCCACATCAGCATCAGAAATACTTTGACCATAGTCGTACATGGTCGAAGGAAGACATGTTTGACAGCCAGCCCACTAGACAAGAACGGTGTCGTTGTTGGTCCTGACAACTACAATGATATAACCAACAATGGCTACAGTGTCAGAGAAGAGTGCCAGACCCGACATTTACGGTGTCAGCACCAATTCTGGGATACCTGCCTGATTCCCGAAGGATACCCGGAGGATACAATTGTAATTTGACCTTCCTTGGTGACTCAGCCCTTCCAATGTTCTATAAATAGGAGTGAGGGGGAACCAAGGAGAGGTAACAAAATCTCTCCCCTGATCCTTTGAAGTTTGCTTTTGATCACCCTGTACTCGAAACTTTGACTACTCGACAGTTATATCATTACTCTTAAAAATCCTCATCAGAGGTCGTTGAGTGTCCCATTCTAGGCCTCCACGCATGTATGTTGTCTATAGTCTATTCATATTATTGATTATATGCTTGAACCCTTTTATAGAAGATAAATCTCGAGGTCTAAGAGCCAACTTCCCCTCCTTGCCCCCTACAACTTCCCTTCTCACCTTCTTAGCCTCCACCTTCATTGCTATGTTCAGTGTATCAACCTTCTTTGATAATATCTGATTTTCCATAGTTACAAAAAGGTTCAATTTTATCTATATTCACTCAGATAATTCATATAAATTGTAATCAAATTGCACACCAATACTAACCTCAATAGTGTCGTCCTTTTCATACCCAGATTTTCTCAATGCGATTACCTCTTTTTGCAACATGTCATATAGCACTCGTGAGACACAATCCTCCATACTAGGTTTTCCATTTGGACTTTCCTTGTGATAATCATTTACCTCACAATCCGTAGTCAAGTTAGAATATTTATTTAGTCCTTACTTTCGTATTGCTCCATTTAGTATGACTTTACTCCTGTCCATTGACCTTGTATCTCCATCGAACGACTTTGAAATTGCTCATATTCCACAGGAGATTTTTTTTCCAGTCATCTCTTTTAATTCACTTCTTCCAAATACACTCAATCTCAATTAATCTTTCCCTGTAGAATATTCCACTTGAAATTTTCTCTATAGGTTTCTTAATTTTTTTTATTTCTTTTAGGTTCTTTCAATATTTTTTAAATATAATTAGTCTCTCTCTCTCTAATTTCACCAAACCTATTGCACTGGTTTGATCTTAT
This sequence comes from Kingdonia uniflora, assembly GCA_014058105.1. NCBI lineage: Eukaryota > Viridiplantae > Streptophyta > Magnoliopsida > Ranunculales > Circaeasteraceae > Kingdonia > Kingdonia uniflora. The sequence goes on along the minus strand of JACGCM010002331.1, from coordinate 153,608 downwards.
TTCTTGATTATTTTAGTTCAAAACCTCTCTTAATTTTCATATGTCCAAATTCTCTCTTTATATTTTATTACTAATTTTTTTTACTCATGTTACAGCCTCTCTCTACGCACCGATGTCCCCACTTAACCACTTCCCAAGGAGTGAGGTTTTTCTCATAAGGTCTCATTGTCAAGTAGAGTTAGTTTCCAACTTACGTAACTTACTCTAGACATGATATTTACTGATATGGGACTATACCACTGTTATGCGCATGTCCAGTACGCACTCGTGTCACAACTCCACCTTTAAAATTAAAGGCATCGATGTCAAGTAGAGCGAAATCCAATGTAAAGACCTTACGTTGAACACGGACATGATTTCAATCAATGTGGGACCATACCTAAGTCCAACCATCACCTTTATTGGCTTGGACGCCTCTCCAGTACACCCTCTCACAGAATCACAACCTCGATTGATTCTATTAGAAAGAATATTTCTCGTAGGAAATACATTATTATAGGAAAATGAAAATATATGCTTACTTTTTGTCTTTAGAGAATTATGGTTTTGCATTAGTAATTTTCCTAGGGAAGGAGTTTTGAAAAGGAAGTTCTCTCCCAGATTTTCTTCACACAAGGAAATGTTTTTTTTGGTCTTTTCCTCTCTTTTTCACTTCAGAACTATTCCTATGTCTGTCTAAGGTCTTTGGGATCCCAAACCCAGTTCACTGATTATAACCGTTCTCACTTCTTTAAACTCTTAAAAAAATTCAGCTTTTTTCGAAATCGGAATAAAGAATGCATGATTTCACATGCCCGATACCTCAAGATCGGTCTCTCCACAAACCCAATCATAGTAACCCAACTCCTCAACAACTACATTATCACTTCCCCACAATCTCCAACGTCACTAACATATGCCCACCAACTGTTCGACCAAGTGCTCCTAAAAGATATAACACTATGGACCTCACTAATCTCAGCCTACACTCGTTTAGGGGACCCCCACAAGGCCTTCCAACTCTTTTGTCAAATGGGTACTCAACCCAAACCCAACCACTTTGTTTACGCAACCGTGGCTCGAGCCATTGGTTTGATGAGAACCGAAGTTGGGTTTGGGAGAATAGTGCACGGGTGTGTTATTAAGAGTGGGTTTTTTCCCAATGTGGTTGCAGAGACTTCCTTGTTGGATATGTATGGGAAATGTGGGGTTGTTGAGTGGTTGAGGGTTTTGTTTGATGAAATGCTTGAGAAAAATTCCATTGTGTCATTCTTTCTGACCAATTGCCCTTAATCTTTAGCTAAAAACCCTAGTTGTATTGAGCTAAAACATACAAATAATAAAATAAATTTCTTCAAATGTGATCTTTAGGTCCCCCTCTTCCCACAATTATCCACAAATACTCAATTCTAGCAGAATTAACAAACTACAGTAAAACTTCAGCACAAACTACAAACCCAAGCTCAAATTTGAAACTAAGAAAAACACTAGAAAAAAAGGGGACAATCGATATTGGAGTTTAAAGCTGTTTTCAACTGAACCAAGATTCGGTCTGAAAAAGCGCAAAAACCTAGTTTTCCCCTCTTTAGCTCAAAGGTCAAATCGATTTGGGATAATGGAGGAATTCGTAACCCTAATTTGGAGATTTTAACTTGTAGTGCGACTGTGCTGGAGAAGTTTATTAGTAGTTCGAGTTAGAATTACTGAAATACCCCTAAAATTCGTCATTAGGCTTCCTAAAATATCCCTGACGAAAAGTTGTGGTTTGGACTTCCATTTTTAGAGCATCTCCAGCAGAGCGATATGCTATTCCGGCTTACCATACCGGTATTCTTGAATAGCATACTGTTTTGATCCAACAACAAATTACATTTTTCTTCTTGGGCGCTTAATGGTTCAGCGCCTAACACTAAAAAGCCAAATTATATGTTTTTTCCTTGGGCGCTCAACGGTTCAGCGCCTAGAGTCTGGTTTACGTTTCATTCGAACTTCACTTCCCTTTCTCCTTTCTTTCATTCATACTTCACTTCCCTTTCCCCTTTCTTTCATTAACACTTCTCTTATCATTTCATATAACCCATAATCAAGCAAATAAAACGAGTCTTACATGATTATAATCACACCGACGTAAAAATAAATTGAGGATTTTAACCACACCGTCTGATGCCTAAATCGCAAGGCGGTAATGGAGAGAGGTATGTAAGATTTCGGACCCGCACACCCACCTCTACCCCTTGATATTCCTCTTGATAGCATGTGGAGCATGGTTGTGTTGTCGAAGGGTAAAAGTCACATATCGAAGAAAGTTGCGACAATCACAGTGAGAAAAAAACTAAAATTTCATAATTTTTTTTACCTTTAGCCATATGTGTTTGATGAAATGTCTCAAAGAAATGTGTTTAATGAAATGTCATGTTGGTGATGATATAGGGGGATGCTCTTAATTTTTGTGGTGGGATGCTTATGATTGTGAAGACCTACGACAAGTTACATAAAAAGCAAAAGGTTTGGCTATCGAATTCCCCATTTAATAATTTTTTCAAATGTTGTATAGGAAAAATCGGCAGATAATGGGCACTCGGAAAAAGTGATAGAACTTTAGTTCAAGGTCTCTCAGAGAGGTGGTGGCCACTGTAGTAGCCAACTCGCAACCTTTTAACACTTGCCGAATACTCGAAGGCTACATCGAGGCCTACCTAATGACTCAAAGCCTAGTAAGTCAATAATCAAGCCTACGAAACCTTTCGAGGCCATTCGAACACTCGAAGGAACCGTCGAACCAAAAATACTTTGACCATGGGCATACATGGTCGAAGGGAAACATGTCAGGTGGCAAGCTCCCCAGACATAAAAGTGGAGCACGCCGCTCGACAATTGTGGCGCCAGATCTAATAACTATAGTATCAGAACCAACAACCACAGTATCAAGGACAACAACTACACTATCAGACTCGATAATTACAACGTTAGAACCAACTCCAGGTACAAGTCAGTTGTCCTCGGAGGATACACATGTAACTTAACCTCCCATGGTGACTTTGCCATTCCTATGTTCTATAAATAGGAGGGAGGAAGAACTATGAAGGGGTCAGAAAATCCCTCCCAGCAGACCTTGCAAGTTTACCTTCGAATACCCTGTAATTGCTCAGTTCTCGATACTTCAAATACTCGACATTTATAGCATAACTCTTAAAAATCCTCGCCAGAGGTCGTGGAGTGACTCATTCTAGGCCTCTACGCAAGCGTATTATCGGTATAGTAGTTCTTACGATTATTGATTATATGCTTAAAACCCCTGGTCGAAGATAAAACTCATAGTGTAAGAGTCAACTTCCCCTCACGTGAAGTCAGACCCCTACAACAACCACCCACACGTTCCACTTAGTAGACACAGAGATTGGTTTTACTCCGTTAGATTTTTACATGATAACGGGGATAGCTATCAGGGATCACAAAAAGCGGCTATTTCCGTTTAGTTTTGAGTATGAAAAGGCAAGAATGTTCGGCCAATTTTTCCCACTTTAGGGGAAAATGATGTCCATTCGGGGGCTGTAAAAATAAGTTGGATAAAGAGGTTTATTGAGGTGAATAAAAATGATCCCATAACACGACCTTTATCAACCCGGACTTTCATATTTTTTGTAATGGCCGAACTCTTCTTCCCCAATAGTAAAAGTACGATTAGGTTGGGTTATTTGGCCGCGATTGCCGACCTAGATAGGTTAGATGATTATGATTGGGGCTTCACCATTTTGGGGGATTTATACACGACCCTTGATACTTATTCTTTAGGCGTGAAGAGTTTTTGTGGTTGGTGGAGTTTGCTTGAATATTGGTACTATGAATATTCAGCAAATTTCTACCCAATACTTCAAGATGAGGCAGCCAATGACGCATACCTCTATTTCCCACGATTAAATTGACGGACGAGGGTGAATTTGATGGAGAAACTTGATAGGGGAATGTACAACAACATGAGGATTGGTAGGGTTCAGATTGAGATGTAGAGGTTAGACAATCTCATGTGTCCATGGGACTCAAATTTAGAGATACAACAAGGTTTAGAGGGTTACAAGGACACGCCCCTAGCAATTATACGATAATTTTCACAAAAAAGGGTACCTCTCCATGTTCTTAGCCTTTCGCATACCTGGTATTTGCGGGAGCGGTGTTCTCTTCAGGTATTTGGGGTTGCACGTGTTCCAGCGGACCTTTTACCCGCTTATGATATGTTTTGGGATCGTCGGTTACTTAGGAATCGTTATCTAGACCAGCTTAGAGGTCAGGGATGGGTAGATAGTGAGCAGTTTCTCATAGATCACATCAGCTACGATCTATACTGGGCTAGGGTTTCTACACCATACATTTTACCAGACTACTCACGAACGATCAACGCTGATATGATCGGTCCAAGAGCGGTTAGAGGGCAAATTATTCCTTCGAGGTTTGCACATTCCATTCCACAGTAGGCACAGTTCACACAGAAGGACATGGATACCAGTCTTGATCCCGGATGGCAGTTTAGAGTTGCTGATATTAATGGCACTGATAGGTTGCCTGACGTACGTTGCCTTAGTAACGTCTTTGGGGTACAATCTGCTAGTTTATATCATGATATAGAGGTAAATGATTAATTTGATATTGTAACATTTTGATATCATTTTATTTAGATGTATAAATTTTGCTCATGATACCTTTTATTATTGTAGTACACGCAGTATCTAGATGAGTCTAGACGTATATATGTCGATGGTCAGTAGATTGCATATGATTGGATGGCTTCGATGTGCGACCATTATACTAGTGTGATCACTGAAAGAGATAAGACGATCAGAGAGAGAGATATTCACATACAGGAGCTTTATGATCAAAATCAGGAGCTAGAACAATCCATTGCAGAGTTGCAGGAGTAGCTTGATCGATACCAGTTATGATAATTTGTTATTTATCGTTATGTTCATCTTTTAGACTACTTATTTTAGACTATGTCGTTATGTTTTAATTTGGACTTCGGGATTTATACATTTGAACTATGTTGTTATGTTTTTATTAAGACTTATGTCGTTATATTTTAATGTTTGACTTCTTAGTTTTATATATAAATTATGTCGCTATGCTTTTATTTTGGATTATACCGTCATGTTGTTAATTTGGAATACTATGAATTCCGTTTTTATTTCCCTTAAATATTCCACCTTGGTATTTTATGCTCAAATATCTCGCATTTATTTCCCGCTCAAAATTCCCGCCTTTATTTATCTTATCAAACACATATATTTTTACACATTCAAGAAACTATCTCTATCTCTATTTCCAAGTTCTCAAGCAACATGTTCCCAACTAATAGCCCCTTCGCAAATTATTTGGCCAGTTCCTTCGACGAAGATGATGAGTTATTGGAAGTGTACGCGTTGTGTCAAAGCTCTCATTTAAATTTATTGTTATCATATGAAGCTTTCAATTCTGGGTTACTCGGAAAGGTTGGGGGATCGATGATGGGTCGAAAATATGTCAATCGCAAGCACACAATTTTTAGCCAACTTTTGTTAGATAATTACTTTGACGAGGTAAATCTGACTTTCGATGCTATTTTTTTTCGGCGAAGATTTCAAATGTAGCGTAATCTAGTTTTACGTATTATTCAAGGTATTTCTGAGTACGACTTTAATTTCGTATACACGCGTAATGCGTCAAGCACACAATGTTGTGGATTTGGCATACAATTTTGGCATGCCGGGGTCGAACAAGTACTTCAATGTTGTTGAACGTAGTAAATTGTTCAACAACCTAGCAATGGGAAATACCTCTCCTATAAATTACAAATTTGAAGGTTATGACTACGATATTGGTTACTATCTTGCGGACGGTATTTACCCGAAGTGGAGAACATTTGTAAAGACATTTCCAATGCAAATCACGGTAATAGATTTTTTTAATGTCTATGCAAGAAGGGGTTAGGAAGGATGTGGAGCGTGTTTTGGAGTCTTACAAGCTCGTTTTGCAATTGTTCAGAATCCCGCGTGGTTTTGGAAGCCTGAAACATTGAATTTGATTATGTATACATACATTATTTTGCATAATATGATTATCGACGATGAGCATGATTGGGCGACACGTGATTACAGGTATAATAAAGCGAAATACCCATTCAAGTATGCACCAGAGATTTTCTGAGGTATTTCTACGGACGACAACTTCGATAAATATCTTGGGGGACATTTGAAGTACCGAAATAAAAATAAACATTTCGAACTCCAAGCTGATCTCGTAGAGCATTATTGAAAATTTATCGGACGTGATGTTTGAGTTGTAATTTCAATTTCAATTATTTATACTTACAATTTTTTTTCATGTCTACATACGTTATTTCAATTTAACTAATGTTTTAAACTTTATAAGTTGCAATTCATTCTAAAATAAAAATATTGCAATGCATTTCAAAATAATTGAAATATTTATTGAAAAATACCATTATTATTTTAACTAAACTACATCTTTTGATGAGTCATATTATCACTACCACCGCTAGTATTCGATGTAACCATGACATTATGTTTTGCCATCATCTTTTTGATCACTTTATTCTTTAATATTTGCCAACACATGGCGGTATCTCTATCCATTCCACTCAAATCCTTTTCCATAATCTTCATGTCTCGAATTTGTTATTCTCTTTATTGCTTTTTCCGGTATAGCTCGAGATGTTTCGCCGCCATGGCCTTCTTTGTTTCCCTATCTTCTTGCCTTAGCTTGACATTCCGTTATACCTTCATGGGCCTTGATCGCTTTTTCAAACTTCGTCAAAAGGTTATTTTACTTTTCTTTTTTTTTTTCCTTTTTTCCCCTTGTTAGCCTATTCATTAGCCCCGAAGATGAACAAACCGGGTCCATCACTTCTTCATCATCATCAACTAATCTATTGGCGTTCGAACCCATTGAGACCCTCGAACTTGTATTTGAAGATGTTTTTTGTGCCTTAAAGCCAAATTTAGAGCCGCCGCCAACTTGTATTTCATAGACGCTTCTATGGACGATCTCTGGATTCTATTTTTGATGCTTATTCATAATATGCCAAATATGTTTAAAACCAAACTTGTGTGGTTTTCGATTATTCTCGGTTTTAAACGTTTTCTCAAACATAGTATCCGCACCGTCATATTACGTAAAAAGAAAAAAAAAATAAACACTTAAAGAAATAAATTAATATACTAAATTGAAACGTACCTCGTGGTGTTCATTTTCAATCCCGCTATAGTTCGCCTCGCGAACATTGATAATGCAAAACACAAAAAAAGTTATTTGCCATTGGATTTTCCCCCAACGTTGTTCAAGTCCTGCTCTTGTACAGGTTTTCACACCACGTGTTCATTCATAGTTGTTTACTATTTTCCCCAAAACTTGGATTCATCTTGTTGGTTGTCGTTTTGAGAATCTTGCGAGTGTGTTACCAAATATTTTGTAAGTGTTTGATCCTCAAGGTTGGTTCAACAGCTATTATCACTTTTCTTTTTGTTGACAAGCACATTGGGTGGCTCAGAAAAGGAATGTGGGGGCATGGAGTAGTTTGGTGATTCCGGAAGTTGCGTTGATGGAACGAATTGAGAGCATGGATTTTGGGAAAATTTATTATCCATTTGAAGTTAAAAAAGCTTGAGATGGTAGACAGTTGATAGAGCTTGATATGGTAGAGAATTTAATAAACTACCCTTATTTGAAGAGATTTAGATGAAATTTAAAAATTAGCCATTTGGATAGGGGAGTTGGGATTACAGAGGGTAGGCGCTTAACGGTTCTGCGCCTAGAGTTTAGAAGAAAAAAACTTACGCACACTGAACGATTCAACGCCTAGATAGCTCTATTAAAAAAGTTTTTGGGTGCTAAACAGTTCAGCGCCTAGGCGGTATGCACATACTTCTCGCTAAGTTCAGGTTTCGCATACTTTGGTGGGGCATGTGGGTAAGTATGTTGAACACCATACCCCTATTGGATGGGTTTTGGCAAGAGTATAGGATAACCTTAACAGTACACCACTCATTTGGAGATGCTCTCATACCCACTATTTCATCAAGTAATTACGATTGAGATGCTAAAAGGATTTGGTATAAACAAAATAGAGGTATTTTAGGATTAGATAAATTATGAGAATAAACGAAATAACCCTTATGATCTAACAGTTGTTACGATTCCATATATTTATTGTTATAACCTAAACCCTCAATTTTTCTCAACATGTGTAGGGTATTGTGATTAACAGCCGTGATTGATTCTAATGGCATCGCTACCTACTATTTCATCAAGTAATTACGATTGAGATGCTTAAAGGATTTGGTATAGACAAAATATGGGTATTTACGGATTAAATAAATTGTGAGAATAGATGAAATAACCCTTATGATCTAACAGTTGTTGCGATTTTATATATTTATTGTTATAACCTAAACCCTCAATTTTCCTCAACATGTGTAGGGTATTGTGAGTAACAGCCGAGATTAATTTTAATGACATCGTTATTCCTTTAGTAGTATAGATAATATTACTTAAACTTTCCCCAAAAACCCAAATGATATATGGGCTTATTAGGAGTCAAGTAGGACATCCCAATCCAGTTGGGTTCCCACCTTGGGCCAGACCCAACTCCTTACTTAAGAATATCATTTTGATTAGTGTTTTTTGTAGGAAATATATACAATATCTATGATCAATAACTGAATATGTAAATGAGATTATACTAACCCCTTCCCTTGGATTGGCTGTAGACCTTAATGGGATAGTGTTCTATATTATAGCCTCCAAGAGGGACTTTTCCTATATTTAACATGATAGGGTTTGAGTAGTCTTACCATTATACCCTTAAATCCTAATAAAAAGTAATACTAGGTCCCACCAACCTTAACTTGGTGTAACAATTGGGCATAACCAATAACAAATATACGACCTATTAACATGTGTGCTCGTGAACCGGAAAATAAAACATTAAGTAGTACCGGTATAGATGGAAAATCCAACAATCTCCCACCTGACGCTAACTCATTTTTAAGAAAAATATTTTTTGCCAGATTCCCGGTTTTATGAAAAGCGGATGACAATCCTTTATTTTTAAAACCACACATGATAATTTATCGAAGGCAATATTACATCGAACTTGACTGTCACTCTACGACTACAAAAATGGCTAATACGGTTCACGGATAAATTTTGGTCAGGCCTTTGAGCACATGCCTAATTCATAGTGTGGACATCAGGCTAACAACCTCAATAGCTTTCAAGTATAATTTCTTTATTGGTAAAGTTTAGCATGTGAATGGCAAATGTACACCTTAATTATGTACTGGTACATTTCCATTAGTGTCCTTCAACATCTGTTTACCAGACCCATGTCATTTTAATAGTTAAACAAACCGTCATGCAAAAACCATCGCTCGTAATGAAATGAAGGCCGAAGTATGTGGAGCCTATCCATATCCAGCCCAAGCAAACTTGTGAAACCTTTCAGTATTCTCTATAGGCACTTGATACTTAGACACCGTCATGGGATAAAATCACTCATATCTAAAACTTTATTGCAATTGCATAATTTAAACTGAATATATACATATAATAACAGATCCTGTAGTAGCCTACTCGCAACCTTCTAATACTGATCGAACACTCCAGGGCTACACGAAGCCTACATGAAGACTCGAAGCCCAATAAGACAATAATCAAGCTCACGAAACCTTTCGAGACTATTCGAACACTCGAAGGAAACGTGAACCAAAAATACTTTGACCATGAGTGCACATGGTCGAAGGGAAACACGTCAGGCAGCCAGTTTACCAGACAGAACAGTGGAGTACACCGCTCGACAATTGTAGTGCCAGATCAGATAACTACAGTGTTAGGACCAACAACTATAGTATCAGAACCAACAGCTACAGTGTCAGACTAGACAAATTAAAGTGTCAGAACCGACTCTGGGTACAAGTCAGTTGATCCTGGTAGATACAGATATAAGTAGGCCTCCCATTGTGACTTAGCCCATCCTATGTTCTATAAATAGGAGGGAAGATAAACTATGGAGGGGTTAGAAAATCTCCCCAATAAGCCTTGCAAGTTTTTCCTTCGAATACCCTGTAAATCACCCTATACTCGATACTTCGACTACTCGATATTTATATCTCTCTCTTAAAAATCCTCATCAGAGGTCGTGGAGTAACCCATTCAAGGCCACCACGCAAGTGTATTGCCATTATGATAGCTCTTATTATTATTGATTATACGTTTAAACCCCCTGGTAGAGGATAAAATTCATAGTATAATAGTAAATTTCCCCTCTCGCGAAGTTAAGCTCCTATATTTGGCACTGTCCGTGCTATCCCACCCTACCAGTCTCCCCCAGCTTTTTCCCTTTTTCTAATCCTACCAGCCACCTCCAATAGCCCCCACCCTCCGCTCTACTTCCACCCATGCCGGTAACTTCGCCGACGGAGTGGCCGCCCAGCTCGTCCTTCTTACCCAACAATTTTCTCAAGCCGATGAGCGTCATCGAAGCCAATTACATCAGGAGTGCGAAGAGCTTAGATAAGAGGTCAAAGCCAAGCGGCAATGCCATTTAGACGACGTAGATAGGCAATATCATGCCTTCAATGATCTGCGTAATACAGTTCATGAGTTGCAATGGTGTCAGCCTCAAGACGCCCCTCTACCATTTTGAGCACCCGCCCCATCGTGCATTTCTGCCCGCGCTTGACTGAGGCCCCAACCTCATCTCAAAGTACCCCCAGTTCATCTTGGCACCGAGGGTGCTCCCCCTACAATCCTCTCTACTGGCTCAATCCACCTTGGCATACACTCTATTGAGGATTTGTCCGATTCGACAGTGGTCGCTCTAAAAGCAAGCACAAGCGTGTCGAAGAATACTGCAAACTTATCTACCAGGAGAAGCTACCCACCCTTCTGCCATAATCAAGCTAATACCCTCGACCCGAGGGTATCTAATTAATCAATTGTAACACATCACATGTTTGTTTCCCCTATTCCGACCCTCTAGTCATTATGATTAAGCTCAAGGACCTCGTCCTCCATACAATATTCATCGACACGGAAAGTATACTTGATGTTCTATTCCTTTAGACTGTCCAAGCCATGAAGAAGGCAAACCTCATCACCCTGGCTAATGTTGAACTCAAGGGCTTCAATGACTCTACTGAAGTCACTGTGGGTCGCATTAGTCTCCCTGTCACCACAGGGCCAGTCATACTTTAAACCAAATTTCTTATCATCGACAAGAAATTCGAATACCTCAGCATCTTTGGCCGCAACTGACTCCATGCCATGCGAGCCATACCTTCAACTTACCACCTAACCCTTTGTTTCACTACCCCCTATGGTACGTATAACTTCAAAGGCTCCCAACGTCTTGCCCGCTCATGAGAGCATCCGGAGATCGATCAGACCAGAAAACTTGTCAAATAACCATAGCAATCAATGCCTCTCTTCACCCCTATAGCCTCGACACCAGCTACCGCATCCATAAAACCTACTATTTATATCAAACTCGACGGTCAAGGTAAAGGGACATTCATTGGTACTTTTCTGGATGAGGCCGAAAGCCTCAAACTCACCAGCTTCCTTCAAGCAAATAAAGATGTCTTCGCCTAAAATTTCCATGAGATGCTTGGTGTCGGCCCCTCCTTAGCCTGTCATCGCCTCGACCACATCCCTAAATATATAGTAGTAAAACAGAAGAAACATACATTGGGCCCACGACTCCGCAAAGCCGTCAACCACAAAGTTGATAAACTCCTAGTCACGGGGTTCATCAGAGAGGTCAAGTATGTTGACTGGATATCCAATATTGTCGTGGTCCCAAAGAAGAATGGCAAAATCCAAATCTGTGTTGACTTCACCGACCTCAACAAACACACCCCAAATGACATATTCCCCTTCCCAATCATATCGGTACTCCTGGATGCCACAGCTGGATATGAACGACTCTCAATGATGGACGCGGCTTCGGGTTACAATCAGGTACCCCTCCTCCCTGAGGATCAACTTAAAACTTCTTTTATCACTAAATATGGCTTTTAGTATTTTAACGTTATGCCCTACGACCTCAAAAATGCAGGTGCCACTTGCCAGTGGCTTGTCACAGCCATGTTCAAACTTTTGCTTGGCAAGTCGGTCAAAGTTTACATCGACGACCTGTTATGCAAAAATATTCAAAAATACAAACATATTCAAGACCTAACCAAAGTCTTCTCGATACTTCGAACATATAATATGAAACTTAACCTAGGCAAATGCTAGTTCGGTGCTTCATCTGGAAAATTCTTAGGCTACCTCATTAGCAAAAAGCGGTATCGAGATTGACCCCACTCATATCCGAGGCCCCATCGATACGCCTTCTTCCCAAACCAAAAAAGATGTCCAAAAGGTAGCTGGCAAGATAGTGGCCCTTAACTACTTTATTTTAAAATCCTCAGACCGGTGTGCTTGGCTTTTCTCCCTCTTACGCGACCAAGGTGCCAATAAGGCCAAAAAGAAAAACAACCCTGATATCAATTAGATACACGAATGTGAACAAGTCTTCCTCGAACTTAAAACATACCTTGGTTGACCACCCATCATCAATACACCCATCGAAGGTTAAATGCTTTCCTTATACCTCGCTGTCACTGACACTTCCATCAGTTTAGTCCTCATTTGACTCAAATCTAGTATCGAGAAACCTGTATACTTTATCAGCAAAACTCTGACACCTACAGAGACTTGATACACAAAACTTGAGTGTTTGCTCCTCACCTTCGTCTACACCTCTCGAAAACTCAAACCATATTTTTAAGTACACCCTATCCGTATTATCTCAAGTTACCCCCTTTGAAAAGTACTCAGTAAGAAGGACAAATCTAGATGGGTATAACAATGGTCTGTTTATCTTAGTGAACATGGCATCAAATTTGAGAAGCAGATATCCCATAAAGGCTAAGCAGTCACCGATTTCCTTGCTGACTTCTCGGTTGAAGATATCGGCTGAGAGGAACACGAAGATGATCTACTCGAAGACCAACCCAAACAGAATGACCCTTAGAACCCTAACACAGGTTGGCACCTCTTCACAGATGGATCTGCTGGACCTAATGGTTTGGGGATCGGTATTGTCTTGGTTACCCCTACCAATAATCGAATCAAAAAAGCCATCAAGTTAAATTTCGAATGCTCCAATAACGAGGCTGAGTATGAAACCTTGATCCATGGCCTCGGCCTCGGCCTCGCACTCGAACTAGGTGTCCCTAAGCTTGCAGTATTTACTGAATCCCAACTTGTGTAAAGACAATATTCTGGTGAAAATCAGGCTAGCAGTCGCATGGCTGAGTATGCTACTCTCGTCCGCCAGAACATGGATTGTTTTCCAAAAAAATATTCTATTACTCATTACCCTCGAGGATAAAATAGACATGCCGATGCCCTAGCCTACATAGCAGTCATGTCAGGCCAGGCCCAATCTCGAATACTCCATATCGAAGTACTCAAACGCCCAAATAATGGCCAGATGGAAGTCAATACCATTAATACTGGGGGTGAGAGTCTCGATCCAGACGACTGGCGAACACCGTTTCTTGCTTACTTCAATTGTTCAACCCTGCCAGAGGACCCCAAAGCCAAATGTTTGTTACTAGAGAACTATCGCAGATATACCATCCTCAAAGGCGAGTTACGTCACAAATTCCCAAATGGCGTCCACCTTCGGTGCATCTCTCAAGAAGAAGCCACTAAAATTCTTGCCGAACTTCATGAAGGCACCTGTGGTGCTTATACTGCTGGTCGATCTATGGCCCTTCGAGCCATATCCCAAGGATTGTTCTGGCCTAATATGAAGAAGCAAGCTGAAGAGTACGCCAAACATTGTGACAAATACTAACGCTACACCCTCGACATCCATAGCCCTTCGTAAGACCTCCATTACAGTCAAGTTTCTTGGCCATTCAAACGATGGGCCATCTTGTGGGTCCCTTTCCCAAAGCCTCGGGTAGTCGAGAAAATATTCTTGCTGCAACAGATTACTTTACTAAATGGGTTGAAGCTGTACCTCTATGTCGAACCAGAGTGGAAGAAGTGATCAATTTTTTATGGGAAAATATAATTACACTCTTCGGCTATCCTCACATGATTCGATGCGACAATGGTCCACAGTTCGTTGGGAACGAAGTCCATAATTTCCTCAAAAAATACAATATCATCTTCTCCCCCTCAATACCTTACTACTCTCAGGGGAATGGTCAGGTCAAAGCAATCAACAAGACTATAGTTGACGGTCTTAAGAAGCGGGCCAATGAGAAGAAAGGACGATGGGTATAGGAACTACAACATGTACTCTGGGCTTATCGAACTACTCTCTGATTGACGATGGGATGCACACAGTTCCTTCTAGCCTATGGTACCAAAGCGGTTCTACCTACTCAATTTGAAGTGACAACACGCGACCCCAACCTCCCAGGCGAAGATAATGAGTTCAAACTTGGATGCAATATGCTATGGATCGACGAGACTAGAGATCGAGCCATCGCAAACCTCGGCCGTTATCATCTCTCTCTTTAGAACTCATACAACAAAAGAGTTTGACCGCGCAATTTTAATATCAAAGATTTGGTACTTTAACGTGTCACACCCTCTTTGAAGCCTCGCAATGTCAGCAAGTTAGCTGAATCCTGGGAAGGACCTTATGTCGTGTATGAAAAAACTGATAAAGGTTCCTATTATCTGATGACAGAAGTAGAAGAGCCTCTACCCAACCCATGACACACCATGCAGTTAGTATCATACAACAGGCCACAACCTCCATCTTGTTCAATTGATATAAATACAGTATAATCAATAAACATATTTTCCTCTGAACTTTGTATCCTATCATCTAGTGAATTTCTTGGTCTAACTTATGTATCATGTTAGCCCTTTGACCAGACTGATACTTGGGGGCGACCTCGAAGCTTTTCAAGTCTCCAAATTTGAATAAGCTAGAGGGGTACGAATGATCGATAGACCAGACCCTCGGGAATGCATTAGGGGCGACCATGTTATGCTTCGTTTAGGCTCAGGCCTTCAAAGTCTAGTAAATTTCTTGGTCTAACCTAAGTATTATGTCATCCCTTCGACCAAACTGATACTTGGGGGCGACCTCGAAGTTTTTCACGTCTCCAAATTCGAGCAAACTTAAGGGGCACGAATGGTCGATAGACCGGAACCTTAGGAATACATTGGGGGTGACCACATTATGCTTCATTTAGGCTCAGGTCTTCCAAGTCCAGTGAATATCTTGGTCTAACCTAAGTATGATGTCAACCTTTCGACCAGACTGATACTTGGGGGGAGACCTTAAAGTTTTTCAAGTCTCCAAAATCGAGCAAACTCGAGGGGCACGAATGGTTGATATACCAGACCCTCAGGAATGTATTAGGGGTGACCACGCTATACTTCGTTTAGGCTCAGGCCTTCAAAGTCCAGTGAATTTCTTGGTTTAACCTAAGTATCATGTCAACCTTTTGACCAGACTGATACTTGGGAGCGACCTCAAAGGTTTTCAAGTCTCCAAATTCGAGTAAACTCGAGGGGCATGAATGGTCGATAGACCGGACCCTCGAGAATGCATTGGTGGTGACCCTGTTAAACTTCATTTAGGTTCAGGCCTTCAAAGTCTATTGAACTTCTTGGTCTTACCTAAGTACCATGCCAGTCCTTCGATCTGACCGATTCATGGTGGCGACGTCGAAGCTCCTCAAGGTTCTTGTTCAAACCCTGTTACAAACATTCTACATTTCCAACACCCACAAATACAAGTATACAAGAATATCAGCAACTCAACCAAAAACATCTTAAGTCCATTACATTTGACCATTCAATTCAAATACAGGCAGACAGTTCAAATTCAAAAAAGTTACAACTACAAACCATTACTCAAAGTTAGCATAACGAGATCAAAGAAAAGAGTCTTGTAGCAACTACAGTACTTTAAACAGAGGTATCCCCATCACCCCTTCCTACAACCACTCTAGCACTTACACATTCGGTGCCCTCAGTAGAAGGGTTCGACCCCGCAGCATGCGCGACCCCTTTGGCCACAGCCCCAACAGTAGCATCTTCGACTGTAGGAGTCTCCACACTCACACCAGCAGGATCTACCTCCATCTCCTCCGTCTGAGTAGCATCTTCGATTGTAGGTTCATTAGTTGTGGGAAGGCACTTGAAAGTTATGGGATCATACCGCAAATCTTCTATGAACATCTTCAGCTTGATATTCGTCTCGCACTCATCATCGAATTGCTCCTGAAAGATTTCCCTCTATTCCTTCTTTTCCCTTTCCTTCTCAGTTACCTTTGACTCTAGTACCTTTAGCATTTGAGTATGGTTGTCACGATGAGCTTCGAGCTTCCTCTTACATTCAGCTCTGATATTCAACTGCTCTTGCTTTAAAACTTTAACCTCAGATACCAGTGATAACTTGGTCCCTCGAGCTAGATCCAAATTCTCAAATGTTTGTTTCAGCTGCTTATTTCTTACCTTTTGGGCCTTTATAAAAGCTTGAGACTAAACATGTGACTGCTAGAATATTCAAACCATAAGTACTTAACAAGACATGGTGAACATTAGCAATATATCAGAATTTCAGAAAATAGTTACCAGATGAAGAGACTTATTCATCAGCCTCCCAGCCTCTTCTGGGTCATTCGCGCAGAGAGTGGCCATCGAAGCAGCTATGGCTCGAGCCTGATCTTCTAGTTCAGCATCTGCCCACGCTTCCTCCACACCGACCATATCATTATCCCCCAGCTCCCTATGCCTCTTACGCTAAATTACCTTCGACTGTTGGACCTTCGAAGATTCGGAAGCGGCCTTGGCCTTCCCCTTCTAAGCCTGCTTCGATGCCTCAGACACTACTTCGGGCACCGACACAGTTTATTGCCTCCTTGGAACCTAATTTACCTTCCGTGTCAATCTTACTTTCTCCATCTCCTCGACCCCTCTAGAATCACCTTCTCCTTCCTTCTTCTTTGATGGCTTAGGAGCGACAGGAACGATTTGGAGCAATGAATGTGCCCTCTTCTGCCTCTTCCTTTTTATACCTAGCTTCCCGAATACCCAATTTATCCACTCCTCGTCAGAGTCAATAAGATTATCAATGTACCTCTGCGGGTTCTGCAATGTTCTCGTTCCAGGTTCTGCAAAACCATAAATAATCGTGGTTAACAGTATATTCAGCGACCACTTTTTAACTATCTTCGACTACGAACTTGCTTGGATTATAGACCTTATGTTGCAGCTTATAAGGGTCCTCCCCTTTGGCATTCTCATATTTACCTCGCACTACAACCAGGTCTTTATCCTACCCCGGACAAGTCGAGCACAAATCCAATAGCCATGGCTTCTCTGCATGATATTGTTAGTGGCATGCGTCCACCTTCTTGTTGGCCTTCTTCGAGTAGAACGATAAAATATCGTACCACTCGATCAGACCTCTCTTTTCTCGTCTCAGTTCTACATTCATACCCTCGACTACCCTCATCACCTCACAAAAGTTGCCATTCATCTGGCATGGGGCAACTTCCCAGAAGTTTAGCACCTCCTTCACCAGCCTTCAAAGGGGTAGCTGCATCCTTAGCCGAATCTGGCCTCTAAAAGCCATGAAACCATCCCGAGGGATAGATTTGATGGTATGATCTGACCCTACTGGATATAATACCATCCCTACCTTCGATAACTCAAACTTAGCCATAAATTGATCCAGTCTCTGCTTCTCTTAAGCTGAGACTGACCCTGTAGCTCCCCCCGAACCCGTCGAACTCTCACCACCATCACTCTCTTCTCTTTCATCCCCCAAAGGATCGATAATTTCGTGTCCCCTTTTCTCTCTTCCCTCCATCTCCTCTCTACCCATCTCCTCAGTCCCTTGAACCTTTCAGCGTTTAGTACTCAATGCCCCATATTCGGGTACTGCCACAACAAAAGGGACATTTGTTACAATAGATAACTCCTCTACATCGCTCTTATCCCTTGAGCTACGACCAAATACACTCGTCTCATTTACCTCAATTTCCTTATATATTAGCCTCAGCCTTGAAGATTAACTGGTACGTATTATACCCTACAGAAGAAGAGGCACGCAATTAGATCGATATATTTGATTATCACGCTTTCTATGCTATTTTGTTCTATCACTTCAAATATACTCAGCCTACAGTCGAATGCTCAAACTCCGCCTATACCCAATCCCAGCTACACCCTCAATACCCCAAATTTCCAATGGGCCAGACCTCCAGCCATTTGGGCTACCCTCTTGAACTCTTACAAATCACCACAAATATCTACTTTAGTAGTATCTACCCTTCCATGTAAATCATTTACTGAAACAAAAGAAGAAGTAGCACAACAGAAGTCACACGACATACCTATTTGAATGGAGTACGTTTTCCTCCTCTCAGCAAGTTAGACAATCCCTCAACAAAGACCAAGTGTCCTTCTCCCTCAGTAATAACCTAGCTCTTTAGAATAATGTCATATGTTCTCCTTCTCTATCTCTCTTTTTTCTCTATGATTGGGTAACTCGGAACACTAGTGTTGTTCTTGCCTCTATTTATATCTCCTCAATACAATATAAAACTGCCTCAATTTCCAAAACCACCATCATTGCCACTCTACCACTTCCCCTATTTTTTGGCTGAGTAAGGTTTTTACATTTTAACCCTCAACTACTCCCACGTGCACCGCCCACATACACATTTAACCAATTCTATAATACTGAGTCGAACCTTTGGGTACCCTGCCCGAAGTTGTTTAGTCATACTCATACGTCATGTCAACCTTTTTCACACAACCTAAGAAAGTGTTATGTTGACCTGCAGGGCACTCTTCGGCTGTCAATTTTTGCAGTCGAAGCATCTAATTTGAATTTTCTTTTCCTGCTCAATTTTGTTGAAACCGATGACGCATATGCTTTTGAACCATCTTGTACATTATCTTCGATCACTACATTTTGTCAGAGACACTTATTTGAAGAGTGTTGCTACAGTTATCCTTTATTTTTATTGGAGAGTAGAGTTTCAATCCTGGGCCTACAGTCTATTCGTCTATCCTACTTCTCAGATACAATACACATAATTTATTTGAACCATTCTTTCATTACAATGCTTCGACAATACCAAATAGAAAGAGAAATAAACACAAAACACCACCAAAAAAAAAAAATTTACTCGCCACCACCATACTGCCACCACCTTACGAAGAACCCTCTATTTTCAGACGGGCCAGTTCTTCTCACCAAGCCTTACTTGTTCTCCAACGACTGGCCCTCTTCTTACACAATACACTCGGCCAAACTCTGCAGAAAGTAGTACCGGTTCTCACCCGTTGGAATCATCCTTTGCAACGTCATCCACCAGTGTGCATATGGTGGCCCATTGATCGGACTCTAGCTCTACCAGGTCTGGCATGTCCCAGTCGAGCTCCCTATCGCCAAAAAACTTTAACTTCAGTTTCGCCGCTTTCCATCCTATTCAACGGTCTTTGGCATGTCCCATTCTTCTCGGATAACGAGTATTGGGTGTGGTCTCCATGATATTTTCACGTAATACAGAGGAAGAAATTGAAGAAAAAGAATCTACAGAATTAGCTCATAATAACCCATATTTATATCTTCATTAAGCTCATTTATTATACCGTAATCACAACTACCTCTTAATTACCTTCCTTCATTTCCTCCCTCGGAACTGTAAACATTTTACAGTTAGCCTTTCAGCTTCCAATGTCAAACCTTTCAGTCGACCTCTTGTAACCTTGTTCGTAAACCATCGCCTATACACTAAAGTATTTGATACTCCAGTTCATATTTTTTGATACTTTGATCTAGATTACAATTCGACATTTGAGGAACTGCTATCGCGCCTAAGTTATCGTCATCTACCGTGCTTATTTTACTTATACACAAACAATTCAATATCTCACTTCTATAGTTATTTCATAAATTTTCAATTTCATTCGGGTAGATACCCTTACACCAAATCACAGAGAAAAATAATCAACATCAACAAAAAGCTACAAAAATTCCTAGCTACCATCCCACGCCAATACTTTTACCACACTCAGAAGCCTCTATTTGCTGACGAGGAATTTCTTCCAGAACCCATCCTCAGCATCCTCAACATGATCTTTTTTGTCTACTAGATCTTCGGCTATAGATTGTAGGAAGCCAAACCGGTTGCTGGGGAGCGGGCTCATCTATTGCAGCACCCTCCACCAGTGCGCATACGACATCCCAGCGATTGGGTCCTCTGGCTCTAGTTTAACCAAGTCTGGCATAACCCAATCTAGGCCTCAATCATCAAAGAACCTCTACTTTATCTCAAGGGTCTTCTCTTGTATGCGAAGGTATCTTGCCGCTATTCTTCTCTGGTACCTGGTATTAGGAGTATTTTTGCTGCATCGGGAAGAAGGCGCATAAATTTTACTCGGGGAAGAAGGTGCAGATGTTTGAAGTTCTCTCAAAAGAACCTACTCATACTTGAAGGTAGATACAGTAACTCCCTCGTTAATCACAACCCATAATAATCACAGTCTTTAATTAGCCTTCTCAAAATTATAACAATCACCCAGTCAAACTTTCCTCCTTCCCAAGCTCAACTGATTTTCTCAACACTCACCTTCTACACCAATTTCTAACGCCCCTGCTTAGAGGGGACGAATTTAATTGCCAACTCATAACCTTTTAACACTGATCGAACACTTGAAGGCTACATCGAAGCCTACCTAGAGACTCGAAGCCTAGCAAGACAATAATTAAGCCCACAAAACCTTTCGAGACTATTTGAGACAATAATTAATCCCTGCAAGTTTTACCTTCGAATACCCAGTAAATCACCCTGTACTCGATACTTTGACTACTCGATATTTATATTATCACTCTTAAAAATTCTCATCAAAGGTTGTGAAGTAACCCATTCAAGGCCTCCACGCAAGTATATTTTCATTAATATGGCTCTTATTATTATTGATTATATGCTTGAACCCCCTGGTAGAGGATAAACTTCATAGTATAAGAGTAAACTTCCCCTCTCGTGAAGTTAGTCCCCTATAGATCTAAATAAAATAGCAGCTAAATAATCAAAATCAAATCTGAATGTTGACCAAAATAATAATCTGGAATAACTCCCACATGGATAAAGAATCATAGTACAGTAATAGTAAATAAAATAAAATAATAACTACTCCTACATAAAATAGCGATCCTCAATGGGACTCCAGCAAAATTTGAGTAAGAGTAGCCTAAAGCCATTAGTTCATCCGATCTCCTATAAACCAATTTGTTATCTTTAGTCTTCTTTAAATTGTGAAGAATCTTCTTGGCTGCCTGCCAATAAATAATAGAAGGGTTATGTTGGTACCTTTTTAATATCCCAACAACAAAACTGATGTCAGGTCTCATACATATCATGCCATACATGAGGCTACCAACTACTAAAGTATAATCCTAAGCGATGTTTGAAGAAACTGTCTCGTGCGGCATTGTCTTCCTAAAAATATCTTCCTTAACAACAGGGACTTCACCTGCTTTACAATCTTGCATGCCATACTTTATTACTTTAACGATATACACACTCTGAGATATAACAAGTATCCCTTTGGTCCTATCTCGCTCAATCTTGATACCAACAACATAACTGGCATCTCCCATATCCTCCATATCAAAATGTTGAGATAAGAAGGCTTTCATCTTCTGAAGAAACAGGACGTCACTGCTAGCGAGTAAAATATCGTCAAAGTACAAAACCATAAATGTAAAATGTCTCCAACTCTGTTTGACGTATATACAACGATCCATTTGCATTCAACTGCCTTATATCCTTTAGGTAAAGGTGTCAACTCCCATACAGAGTTATGAGATTTATAATCCATCTCCTCCGTCATTGCATTACGCCACTAATATGTAAAATAGTTAGCCATAGCCAAATTAAAAGATACTGGATCCTTAAAATCAAATAAATCCCCTTTAACTAAATAAAGGTGGTAATCTGAAGAAATAGTTGAACGTCTCTCTCTAGAGGATCTTTGAATAGAAGCAGATGGCCGAGCTGGAGGTGGAATGACAGGAAACTGGACGGGAGTGGGTGGAGCAAAAATCTAAGGGAGAAATGGTGTTATGCAGGGTCTGGAATAGGGTCTAAAATAATAGATGTGTCTAGAATTGTACTCGTCATAGTGTCAATATCAGATAAACGCGGAAGCATAGCTGTAATGGAGTATTTTATGGAAGGTAAACTTCGCCAATATTTATGTAAGGAAATTATAACTATAAACTTGAACGCACTGGATTTTTCATGGAAACTCAGTAAAACCTGAGAAAAACTACGTCCTCGAAGAGGATTTAGGTTTAGAAATCCAATAGGTGCTAGTTTATTATAATTGATAAATAGTAAGGATGTGAAAATGTGGAAAAATAATAAAGTTTTGGATCTGATTAACATATATTT
Source organism: Kingdonia uniflora (assembly GCA_014058105.1). Taxonomy (NCBI): domain Eukaryota; kingdom Viridiplantae; phylum Streptophyta; class Magnoliopsida; order Ranunculales; family Circaeasteraceae; genus Kingdonia; species Kingdonia uniflora. The sequence continues at coordinate 131,136 of JACGCM010002331.1, read as the reverse complement.
TGCCTCTATTTTTAGTATATACAGGCAGTTACAAAAAAAATATGGTCTCCTATTTCGGTGGGCAGTGGGCAAACTTTACGGTAACAGCTCGATTTGACCAAGCATAACAGTTACTGTAGTGGGTTGAGCTCTATAGTCGTATATGTAACATCTTCTCGAATGACAAAATATATTTGACTAAGTTCAGCTAGCTTCTCCTTGTCGAATCTGGGGAATATGTTACTACAATCTCTCCATTCTTGATACAATTACTTATTGTGTCGAGAAGAAAACGTTGAACTCTACTGATACAAATTGGATTAGGATCTTGAAGTGATATGTGCAGAATGTGTAGGGCTCTTGAACGATTTCTTAGGAGGGATGCTGGGATAGTAATTGTTATCTTTGACTCTTGGTTGTTGTGATTCATTGGGGTTAAATGTATAAATACTCTTTGCTTGGGTTGGAGGAGGTCATTTGCTTCGTTTGGCAAGATGGTGAAGATAAGGGCTCAGCTCCGTGAAGAGGCATTTTGCCATCGTGTCGATTTCAAGTAGTAAGAGCTGATAAGATGGTATTTTGGAAAATTATGTATTAATGGTTAGACGTTGGCACCGGTGGACCCAAACTATGAGGAGATGAACGAGGATGAGGTGAAGGTGGCTGAAGAGGATTGCCTGTACCATTGTCAATTACAATCTAACATTTTGAGCCCTCCAGAGTGCGTTGGGAGTCTAAGGAACCATGCCAAGGCGTTGGTGAGGGAGGAAGACACTCTTGCTGCCCAGGACAACTTTAAAGGTTGTCCTATTCGCTGTCGTGGTTATAAAAAATGAATGATCTTGTACTCTGGTATTTTTGAAATAAATTGCTTTATACATTTGTCAAATTTTGTTATCGAAGTACTGTTTTGTTACACTTCCTTTGTCTTCTCGAACATTATAGTTCTCAAATTACCCATTTGCTGTAGGAAAGAAATTTGCAGGATGAGTTGTCCCCGAATATTGAGAGGGTAAAATCCCTTAATTTGCGGTGTAAGTATAGCTATATGATATATTCTTAGTAGGTATCTTTATAGATGAAGTTCGGGAAGCTGATGACCGTTGTGATCTCTTGAGGCTTATGGCGGAGAACAAAATTAGAAATTAGGCAGGAGGACATTTCTATTGCTGGAGGAGTATTTATCCCATGTGGGCAATTTAATCATACTCTTTTATTTTCAATGTAACTACCAAGGAATATGTAAAGTAATGTTTCTCAATAAAAAGAAAGTTATCTTTCAAAGTTAGAATTTGATATAATGAATTGGAGGTACAATCACTTTTTATCGACATAAGAGCTGTCTTGGTGATGATAGATATAACAGAGGAGATAGAGGGGTATATGGACGGCCTAGAGCAACAATACATAGGCTTGTTGGCATTCAGAGGGTGAAAGGTTAAAACATTTGAGAAGAGACATGCGAGGCGTTATGCTCGGGTACTCAAACGATCACAAAGGGGTGCGATGAACAATCACGTGGGGCCTATAAATAGCCCCATGGTCGGCGACTATTCATACTCCACTGATTATAGAAATTTGTCTTTAAGCTACAATTTGTTGCATTCCTCTCTTCTATCTTTGTCCAACATTGGTAACGAGGAGATTGGCGTGTTGATCAAGAATGCCAAACTTATAGAAGGGAGGGATTTGGAAGCGTCACGAATTCAAGGTCAGTTTTCTACTTTGAGATTTTTTTGGGGATTTAATGCTTGTTTTTATGTATCGTGATTATGTGTAAACCCATTGTAAATATTAACTGTTGGAATGGTATGTATGAAGGAATTTGAGTAATGGCTAAGATTTATGGATGAAATCGATAAAAATACCTCTATGTTTTTTTTGTAATTATGTTGATCTGTAATGACATGGGGATGTGCTTGATGTGTGGAAGGTGTCGAAAATGACGATAGAGTGTTGGGATGGAAGGTTTTAAAGTAATTGATGAAGTGGGAAGAGAGTTAGGTTTGGTCACCGTCTGTATTACGGTGGGATTTAGGGATCTCTATGGTAATATCTGGTATTATAGGATATGTACAGTTGTGGTACTGGATTTCTTGTTAATTTTGGCCAGATTTTGCGCCGGAGAGAACGCAAAATCAATTTTTTTACATTCGGGTCCTTTTTGGCGAGAAACCGTGTGGCAGATGAAGCATCTTTGAGAAGTTTCATAGTTCCTGTTCACTCGAGCAAAAGATGTTGGGGACATAAAATAGTTCTCGATGTTAGGACTTGAGTAAAATTTTGATATGAAACTTGTATCGACAACTAATATAATAATTTCGAACTAGATAGTAATAGAAATAATGACGGGTTAGAGAATAATACTCGACAACAGTATCGAGACTAACATATGAGCATATATAATGTATAAGATATGATATTAAACTAACTTAAAAAAGGAGATTTGATTTTTAGGTTAAAAAATTGTTGAACCAGTCCAAAATGCTAACTGTCATGATGCTGATAGAGAAGGGATCTTCGAGAATCTTGTTGACATTGAACTACTATTATTCGATGTGACCACTTATGTCCAGGAACTGGGAGGTAGATATATGGTGGGGCAAAGCTGTGTGGAGGTTACTAATAGGAATCGTGTTAATTTTGAGGCTAGGGTTATCAAAGTCTCGGATAGGGAGAAAATAGATAAAGATGCTGATCATGAGCCGCAAGCAAGTGATCGAGAAGGGTGCGATGGTGGGGGTTGTGAAGGAGAGGAGGCGGAAGTGGAGGAGGAGGAAGAGGTGTAGTTATATGGAGAGGCTCTAAAAACCAGTGAAATTCTAAATTTTAAGGCTGAGTATGGTATTCCCGACGACTTTAGGTTGGAGGTATACCATTATTAAATGACGGATCAGGAGGTCCCCTTGGACGATATTCTCGTCCATTGAGAACAGATAAGGAAGGGGTTAAAGTTTTCTTTGCGAGCTGACTTGAAGAAGTTTCTAGACTTCATCGATGTTGCCCCCGGTCAGTTCAATCCGAACGTCTATAACCTCTTTAGGGTGGTGGGAATGATAAACGGTCGATTAAAAATGAAGGGGGAGGAGCAGATTACTGTGTATGACTATGTGTATTATAGACTCAAACATAATCCACAGAAGCTGGGGTACAAGTACTTAGCGAGGTTATTGAGGAGGCCTTTATTTTATAAGATGGTGTCCACAGGGGGTAATATTTTGCCGATTATCTCCTTGTGTTCGGTAATTACGAATTTGATCGGAAATATCCATGGGAGCCTCTAAAAAGGAAGTTCTTTTACCTAGGTGTATTTCTAGGTAACATATTTGTCAAATTTTTTAACTTGCGTGTTTATTTGAAATTGGTGTGTAACTGTCTTTTATTTTGTCTTCGTATAGCGTTGATGGAGGTCGATAGAAAGTCCACGGTATAGGAAAAGTTATACAACATCAAGACAAATTACTTCGGTCTGATCGACTTTCTGGTTGCCGATCAAGAGAAGGTCGAAGGTCTATTCTAAGAGGCTAGAATAAAGCGATCTTGAACAAAAGGATTAGACATCCCCCTCATCGGCGACAAAATGTTTATAAAAAATAAGAGGGCGGCTGATGCTAGTATTTCCCTTGAGAACCCTGCGCTGAGTGGATACACAATAAATACTGTGACAGATAAAGAATCCCTACTGAGTGGATTCTTTGCCATGAATAAGAAAAAAAGGGCTGCCAATCCACCTGGTGCCTTTGCTCCCTTGGCGAAGAGGTCATCTCGACGATCTCCTATCAAGGAGGAAGAAAAAGCTGATGCTGCTGGCATGCAAGGTTTGGCACCCAAGTCGGCAAAGGCGAAGGCTACCTTAGTAATAAAAAAGGACTTCCAAAAGTCGACCAAGGCGAAGGTTAGTGGGGGGTTGGGTTGGTCTCATAAGAAAACTCAGCAGACCATCGAGGCCTTCGCTGCTAGGAAGGGCTCTTTGGAGGAGGACATTTCCAACTGCATTGTTAGGGCTGAGAGCTTGTCAACCTTCTTCATAGAAGGTCACTGCACGATGAACTAGGTTAGAAACTTTTATGCTCTGTCTCGTTTAATAACTTTGGTGCCTTCATCGAGGTCTCACTTTTGTATTCTGATGCAGATTAAGAAACTTCTTCTCGATGCTAAGCCTCAGATGCTTGGTGGGTAGAGTCTTGCCAAAGAGCTCTTGGTCTAGAAGACCATTGAGAAGAAGCTCCCAGCTGAGAAAGAGGAGCTGAAGGAAAATATCGAGAAGACGATGTGGGGGGCGGCCAAGTCGAAGGAGGCGGCTATTGTTGAAACGAAAAAGATATGTCTTAGAGAAAAGAAGAAAGAGATCGCCCAGCTCAGGGCTGATTTGGCGAAGGAGTGGGAAGAGGCTCTGGCTTTGCAAAAGGCCAACTTTAAGAATGATGTCTGAGAACAGGTTTTGGCTGAGCAGAAGTCGATAGAGATGGAGCATGCCAAGATGCTTGATGAACCAAGAACAGAAGCTGAGCGAGTCAATATGGACGATCTTAGGCATATGAAGGCCCATTTTGGAGAAGAATTCAGTGAGATGGATGAGAGGAAATATTTTTTTAAGGGATTGGCTATTACTCCTGGGACATCTTCTCTGATTCAGATCTGGAAGATAATGTACCTGAAGTACCTGTACTTGTGCTGCCCAAAGGTACTGTTCCTGAAGAAGTGCTGGATGACCTTACTCCTAGTCTTCCAATGAAGGATGCTAGCGTAACTCCTCTCTAGATTTTTTGTACAAGTTGTCGATGGGATCATGATAATTTGTTTTTTGAATATCTGATCATTTAATTTTTTGTTTATGCTTAAAGTAACGTTATCAAGTGATGTGTTTGAAGTATAGATCTTTACAACGAAGTAATCAATAGTAACGCATAATATTTTTTATAAAAAATATATTAAGTGTTTGATTCGATATGAGTGATAGTATGAAATACTATCTTGTAGATATGTGCTAGATCGTTGTTTTTTCAATTTGATATGTATAGATAGATAGATAGCCATGTAATGGCTTTATTATATGAGAAATGAGGCCAGATGTGTTTCCTCAATGGGATATCTGGTTTGATGGAATTGACAAGCAGGTTATGCTATTGTCGAAGTAGTAATGATTAGTAAACAGTGTGTCCAATAATTGGATACCTGTTTGTTAAAAAAATGAGATCTCATTTGAACAAATACTTATAAGTTGTGTTGATTGAGAGTATGTAGAATAGAAGATGTAATAATAGTAAAGATGCCTTTATTTGAAGTAATTGAAAGAGATTACAGCTGTTATCTGTATAACATCTTTAGATGGGATATATTCCATGGATGCTCAAGTTGTACTTCATTTTTAGTCATTAACCAATATGTTTCACTATCATTCTTTGGCGCTGATAATATAAGATACTTTCCAGTTTTTAGACAACTTGCCAGAGTTTTTGGGTCGAGTACTGTTTTGGATTCATCGAAGGATAAGGTCACCAATGTCGAATGTTTACTTCCTCACCTTCTTGTTGTATACCTTTCTTAGAGTGTCATGGTATCGCCCTAAGTTTATAATGGTGTGGTTTTGAGTTTCATCGATCCAATTGAGGTTGCAGAGAAGTCCAAGTTTGTTTTCTTTATCTATGACTTTTTATTCGGTACATGGGAAATCAAGGTCTGAGGGGACTACTTTGGTACCAAATGCCATCATGAATGGTGTGCAGCCAGTAGACGTTCGATGAGCTATTTTATATGCCCATAATATACTAAGTAGTTCGTCAACCCATCTGCCTTTTCTCTCCTCAAGGTGCTTGCGTTATCCTAACTTGTTGATAGCTTCAGCATGGACATTTCCCTGACGATAGTATGGTGTCGAAGTAGATTATTAAATCTTGTATTTGTGGAGGAAATTAAGGATTTTGTTACTGATGAATTATTTACCGTTATCAGATCGTATTATTTGTGGACTGCCAAATCTGGTTATGATGTGTTCCCAAAAAAAGATAATTACTTCGTTCTCGTTGGTGTAACATGTGGTAGTGCTTCGATCTACTTGTTGAAGTAGTCTGTTGCACAAGAATAAACTTTTTGTTACCCGATACTGGGTGGAATTGATCAATAATGTCAATTGACCATTTTTTGAATGGCCAGAGGACATTAGTAATGTGTAAGCTGAGGGTTGGACTTCTGAAGTCTTGCGCATGGATTTGGCTCTTGTAGCATTTTCTGACAAACTTTTCACAGTTGTGTGTCATTTTTGGCCAGTATAATCATTGTGTAAATGCCCTTTGTGCCAGTGATTTTCCTGAGATGTGTGCAGCGCAGATTCTTTCGTAAAGTTCTTTAATTTTGACTTGTGCCTATTTCTGTTAGATTCATTAGATAAGCGGACCTCCCCCAGTAATTCATTATAGGATCCCATCTTGGATTTTGAACCGTGGACATTTGGCTAAGAGGGATCGAGCTTCTTCTTTATTGTCCGGGAGGGTATTAGAACTAAGGTATGCAAAAAAAAATATCTCCAATCGTTAGGATCTTCATCTTCGATAACTTTAATCTGCATGGTGTTGCTTGTATCGAGACTGGAATGTTTAATTACCTCTATGTCTAAAGTTCTTTTTTCACTGTCTTCGAGTATTGCAGTGATGTATGCTAGTACGTTGGCGTGGTAGTTTTCATCTCTAGGTAGATAAGAGATTGTTGCTATTTTGAATTTCTTCACTTTTTCTTTTGCCAGAGTTGCGTAATCAACTATTTTGCCTAATATTTTGAATGTCTTGTTACAATGGTTAGCTACTAGTAGGGAATCTATGTACGCAACTATTTCTTCAGCTCTAAGTGCTTTGGCGATATCCAGTCCATACAGTATAACTTCATGCTCTATTTTATTATTGGTGGCATAGAACTTGAGTTTAAGAGCTTTTTTAATTCTATGATTGGATGGTGTAATGAAGACGATACCGATCCCTAATCATCATGGCCCAACAGATCCATTTGTAAAGAGTCTTCATTCTATGCTTAGCGACCATGCATCTGGTTCTGCTATTAAATCATCTACCAGTACTTTTTCAAGTTCCTCCCATTCGGAGTCTTCAACTAGAAAATCTGCCAAAAAATCGGCTACTACTTGTCCTTTGACTGATATTTATGGCTCAAAGGAGATATCATTTTTTCCTAGGAATACAGACCATTATTGAACCCTCTGGTATTTTTATTTTTAGAGAGCACGTGTTCGAGGGGGAACTTGGTGATGACCTTGATGGGGTGGGCTTAGAAATAAGGTTGAAGCTTTTAAGAACTATATACCAAGGTGTGTAGCTGTTTTTCCGTTATTGCATATATGTTTTTAGCAGGCATGAGAGTTTTGCTGATGGAGTCATCCATTTTTGATAAGTACATCATTAATACTTTGCCATCAACAGGGGTGCTCATTATGGGAGGATGCCCCAAGTATCTTTTGAGATCTTGGAAAACCAATTCACAGTCTGGGGTTCAGATGATTTCTTTAGGATATTTCTAGGACACTGGGGCTGGGTTACCGCGAAGAAGAAGGTAAAGAAGTTTGCATTGATCAGGGGATTTGGAGATGAATCTGTAAAGAACCGTAATATTGTTAGCAAGCTTTTGTATATCTTTTGTGGTTCATGGTGATGGCATAGCCAGGAGTGCTTTGATTTGTGCTGGACCTATTTCTATGCCCATCTTACTAACCAAATGTCTCAGAAACTTCCCCGACGTAATACCAAATTTGCATTTTTCTGGGTTTAGTTTCATTCGGTAAGTACGAAGGATGTCGAAGATCGTTTGTAGATTGCTGCAATGATCATTCCATTTTAAGCTTTTACAGATCATATCGTCGATGCATACCTCCATGATTTTGCCTAAGTGATCTTTAAACATTTGAGTAACAAGTCACTGATAAGTGGCTCCTACATTTTTTAATTTAAAGGGCATCACTATTTGATAGTAGAGACCTTGTTCTGTAATAAAAATGTCTTTTCGTGGTCTTCTTCGGCAAAAGGAACCTAATTGTAACCGAAAGCTACATCCATCACCGAAAGAAGTTCGTGCCCTACTACGGAGTCGAGGAGATGAGGAATCAAAGGGAGGGGAAAGTTATCTTTTGGTATAAATTTGTTTGGGTCAGTAAAATCTACACATACCCTAATTTTTTCATTCCTCTTTGGGACAACCACGATATTTGAGACCCATTTTGGATATTTGGCTTCTCGAATGAATTTGACGCAAAAGAGTTTATCTATTTCTTCATTAACTACTTCTTGAAGACGGGGGGCTATATTGCAACGCTTCTACATAATAACTTTACTGCCTGGAAGGAGGTTGAGCTTATGGCATACAAACGATGGATCGATGCTGGGTATCTCTTCAAAAGACCATGCAAAGATGTCGACATTTTTCTTTCAAAGTTATAACAGGGTTTCTCTTTCTTTGGATGATAATTTTGAGGCAATAAATGTATTTCTTCCTTGTATATTGATTTTTATGGATTCAACCTCCTCAGTGTCGTGTTGATCGAACATTGGAGGTGGTTCAAACTGTAATTGTTATGTCTTCAAAGTTTTGCTTTATGAGAGTTTTTGGTGGTATTTTTGCACATTCGTGGTACAACATGACTCCCTTTGATTTCATAAACTCAGTGATCTATTGGAAATTGCAAAGCCTGATGATATGTCGATGGTACTGCCTTAATAGATTGGAGCCAACTTCTTCTTAAGATCCCCTAATATTTTGATTTAACATCAATGACAATGAATTAAGTGAAGGTAGTTTCTGGCCCTACTTGAACTTGTAGTGTGATTTTACCCAAGGAAAATTCTTTGGAACCATTAAACCCTGTAATAGTTGTTATCGAAGCTTTGACCCAATCCTTGAGGTCTAGAATATCAATTGCTCTTTTAAATAATACGTCTGCTGCACTTCCCGTATCTACAAGAAGTGTGCATAAGTAGTCATGTCCTACTTTGAGCATTATGACCAGTGGGTCATCATGAAGGTATTTAACATGGCTGGTGTCACAGTTTTTGAAGAAAATGTGATATGGACGTTTGGCATTGCTAAAACTGGGTAACAGTTTTGTAAATTTTGTTGATGATGTTATTTTGCAGCAGGATGTGATTATGTCGTCTTTCTTTCTCTTCTTTCCCTTCTCAATTTCAATTATATAAAGATGGTGAGCTTGACCTTATCCTTTCTCTTGCACGACCTCTTCTCTTTTTGTCTCCTCTTTGAGAAATTTTGGGACATCGACTATGTTCTCGTGGAGTCTTCTTACGATTAAAATGCGATGAAAGATCTGTATCAGAGAGTAACAGTTGTCAGCTTCATAGTTATGTACATTATGATACTGGCATAAGGGTTTGTTTAGTACATCAGGAATTGCTTGTATTTCTCAGAACAAGTCATCACCCTTTATTGTTGGCAAAATGGTGGAGAGTGTGGTTGTCATAGGACGCAGGAGTGGGATGGGTCTATCTATTTTTCTATCTCTCTTCTTGACATTGTCGGTGGTTTGCTCACACTGTTTTGGAGCAACATTTCTCGTTAGCTTTGGATGTGGCGATGAGAATGTATCATTAACATGAATGACTGAGGAGTTTTTCATTTTATCTGTCTTGGACCGCTCGAATTCGATGTTGTTATTAACAACATCGATCATTTCTGTGACTGTCTTAGATTTGTTTAGGGTAAGCTCTTCTCAAACTTAGAATTGATGTGGAGTGCAGAGGCAAATGTTTGAATGACAATTTTGGAATCTAAATTTCCAATTTTCCTTGTTTCTTATAGGAAGCATTTATAAAATCTAACTAAGCTCTCTTTCATGCCTTGCTCAAAAAAGAATAATGAATTGACTGTTATTTCCCGCTCATTAGCATGCGCATAGTTTGACTCGAAAAGCCATTAGAATTGGCTAAAAATGGTGATCGAACCTTTGGGAATAGTATGAAACAACTTGAGAGGTTCTTCCTTAAGGCTCATGTTAAACAACCGGCATAACACGTGATCAATTTTGAGGTATAATCCAACTACTGCTTTGAAGTGACAGACGTAGGTAAGGGGATCAATAAGTCCCGCATATTGATGAAACTTCGGCATGTGAAAATTATATGGAATCGGCATGACTTCGAGAGAAGGGGAAATATGGTTTGTTTTGATCCTATTGAGAACTGACCTTCGGCAAGGATTGTCTGAATGTATAGCTTGAATCCTATTATTCAGATCATCCAAGGTGATAAATTGCTGAAGAGTATTTGGTACGACTGTAACTTGAGGATCAAAATTGCCTTGTCCTTCGGGTCCCAACCTATCTCTCACTGGTTGCCTCACAGGAGGTGGTGGGGTTCGGTGATATGTGGCTTGAATTATTTGGGTGCTTAATGCTGATGAAGTAAGACCAAAATATTGAGAAGCTCTATTTGGGTTCCTTGATCGAGATCTAGAAGTTAAAATTCATTCTTCTCATGATAAGTTCTCTCTCTGGGTAGCTCTGGATCGATGATCACTTTGGGCTTGTGGAGGTGATGCTTGATGGATAGTGAATCTGAGTACTGGAAGCACTTCTGAGGTTCATATTTGTCATGAGACTACTTAGAATCACAGTTGGTAAAAAAATGTAATTTTCCCACAGACGGCGCCAATTGTAATGGCATAGTTTCTAGAAGGTAAACTTCGCCAATACTTCTGTAAGGAAATTGTAACTATAAACTTGAACATGCTAGATTTTACATAGAAACTAGGTTAAACCTAAGAAAAACCACGACCTCGAGGAGGATTTAGGTTTAGAAATCCAATAGGTGATAGTTTATTACAATTGATGAATAGTAAGAACATGAAAATGTGGAAAAATAATAGTGTTGCGGATCCAATTAACATATATTCTGCCTGTATTTATAGTACATATAGGCAGTTAAGAAATTAAATGGTTTCCTATTTTGGTTGGCAGTGGGCGAACTTTGTAGATCTTTCTGTAGCAACTCTATTTGGACAATCGTAACGGCTACTGTAGTGGGTCAAGCTCTGTAGTCGCAGATGTGATATTTTCTCGAATGACATAATATATTTGACTAAGTTCTGCTAGCTTCTCTTTGTCGAATCTGGGGAATATGCTACTACAATAACAACACTAATCGGAATAACAGTTGGACTCCAAGTTTCAGAACCCTCCTCAATGATATGTTATGATAAGTTCGATTACGGTGTTCACAAACACCGTTCTGCTCTAGTGTTCCAGGGGTAGTGTACTAGGCTACAATACCCTGATCCATTAAATACTGATAGAATGCTCCTGAATGCCATAATACTCGCCTACTAATTCTTAACCTCTAATTGGAAAGTCTTCAATACATCAAGTGATTTAGACTTTTGATGGATAAGAAAAACATAGGTATAACGAGAGACATCGCCAATGAAAGTGATAAAATATCTATGACCATATCAATGACCACCGTGGGATGCGATAGGATAAAGTCAACATATGTATGTATGAATCAGCTGTAAAAGATCTGTGACGAGTAGATTCAAATTTCCTGATCTTGGTCAATTTTCTACGAATGCAATCGACGCAAGTCTAAAAATCAGAGAAGTCTAAAACCCTGATAACCCCATCTCGAACCATAATCTCTAACCTCTTTCTAGAAATATGTCCTAGCCGTTTGTACCATAACATTGAAGATTTCTCAAAAACTTAAGAACGTTTAGAAGTAGATGAAATACAAACATCAGCGCAGATAAACATAATAAAGAAGTCTCCATTGAATGATCAAGAGATAGATGATATAACCCATCAAATAGTAAACCAGAACCGATAATAGAATCAAAATAAAAAAATTCCTAAATCACCATGTCTAAAATAAAAAAATAAAAGAAAACTGAAATAGTGCAACTGAGAAACTAAAACTAGAGATTGTCTCATCGAAGGTACATAAAAGATGTTTGTCAAATATAATGTAACACCTGTGTCTAAAACCAAGCAAAAATACCAACAAAGTCAATTGGAAAGCTTCAAGCATCTCCCAAGAAAACCTATTCCTTAGGCCTTGTCGACCGCCTGCTGATGAACCCCTCCTTTCTTAGTTAGTCAGTTTTTGCAAGAATGGCAGTCCTGCTTTTCATGGCCTTTCTTCTTGTAAAACAAACACTCTATAACTGATGAAGTAGTTGCTAACGGAGTCGCATTCAGCTTCCCATTCCCATTTCCTGAATGAAAACTCTGCCCTGGATATGACTTGAAAGTTTTCTTCTTCGCAGAACCTTGATTTTTGAACTTCTTTTTCCCTTAAGAATTGAATGACAACCTCTTCATGGAAGTAGTCAGATGAGCCGATTCTGTTTTACCTTTCTTCTGCCATTCTTTCTCATAGACCAATGCTACAATCAATTCATTCATTTTCCAAGTCTTCTCCTGATTCTGATAGTTAACTAGGAACATCTTGAAACTTTTTGGAATAGACCAAACTGCTAAGTGATCCATTAATGTATCATTAATGGCATGGCAGAGTTCTTTTAAGGTAAGAACTAATTTGGAGATCTTAAGAATGTACGAGCGCACATTTCCACTACCATCATACTTCAGCGATAAAAGCTTAGATAAGTTACTGTATTGTCTTCCCTTGATGGAACCCTCGAACTCCTTTTTAATGACATCTAACAGTTCCTTTGCGGTACCTTTCTCAGTGATGTCACCCCGCATAATAGGATCGATGGAAGAACGAATGATGAGATTTGCCATTTTATTAGCTTTGACCCATTCAACATAGGCCACTTTCTCAGTATCAGAGGAGGTATCTGTGAGATCCGCGGGCTTGACTTCTGTGAGAACAACATCAAAATTAAGGTAGCCTTGGACAATCTGGATTTTGAGCTTCCAGTTGGAGTGCAGTTAGAGTCCGTCAAGGTCTTAATATTAGTTAGTTTGCTCTGGATCATGGGATCCATAGCTACATGAACCAAAGATTTATCATTTTAGGACGTACAAAAATTAAAAAAAATTATGCACGTTAAACTTGATTTGTAAAAAGATCTATAGCCTGATGTCTTTAATCTCGATCCTACCTTGGGTTAGGATGGTCGAATCAGATTGTATAACATATTTTAAGGTATTGACTTTTTACTCTGCGGGTACAACAATGTATCATCGAATCCCTCCTTTGGGTAGTGATTTGACATACATTGCCCCCTAGTTGGTGATCACTCACGCTCAAGACTAGACTGGCCACTTACAGTTTGACTCGAGACACTTCTTTACCTTTGGCCAAGGGTTATCCTCATCTTCCCATACTGTGTAGCCTATCTAGACCCATTAATTAATTAGAAGTTTCTTAGCCTCTTTTGGGTGGTCTAATTATTTCAAGTTTAATTAGTGCAAAATAGTCTTAATGAGACTGTACAAGAGAGTCTACAAAATTAGAAAAAACTTTTAACTCCATGGACAAAACTCTTTTGGGATTATTTACCCATGTTATATCCCACCTTCATAACGACTACTTGATCTCACTTTAACCCCATTGGAGATCCTTGGGAATGAAAACCTTTTATCATGAATGATATGTATAGCTGATACTGGATATTATTATCCAATTAATAATAAATATTAATGATTCATTTCTAAATTAACTACTAGTTATTTATTGTAATCCCTTAACAATAGATATTCTTATACTTGAGTTTCTTTTGATAACTTTTACTCATGATAGTTTCCAGCTAGCCAACATATTAATATTACAACTTCAGATCAAATATAAAAATCTTAAGACATAATTTCAAACAAGTAGCCAAGTCCAAGACGCATATATAATATCTACATTCTGCAACAATTGTAGAATCCGCCTTTTATAAACAAGAAGCATATCCCCAACACTACTCGCCGATAAAACTGATAGCATAACCGAATGAACTGGCATCTCAATCACAACAGCATGGTAAACTAAACCCCTTCACCCCCAAAACATCAATCCCATAGCATGGGTTTTACCTCTTTCGAGTAACTTTGGATCTCTACTCAAAAGAAGGTAAAGATTTTTAATCACTCTGCGAACTTGGTCGCCTTAAACCCTACCGCAGATAACTGTAACCCCAATAGAATATACAGCGACGGGCATAAGCACCTTAAGCATGTGAATAAATCACAGAGAGACCAACCCAATAATAAGAACCTCAATAAATTACACAGATATATAAGCAGTGTTAGAGAACAACAATGAGAGTGAGTAATCTCCTCTAAAATAGCAATCGTAAAGCTCAAATTCTCAGGGGTTTGGCTGAAGAAGAGTGACAAACTGAAAGAGATAACATAATCTACAAGAGATAAGCTGATTAATCGGAACTAATCAAAACCATACCAGAGTGACAAACTTATAGTTGAAAACCCATACTCCAATGTCGAAAATAAGTCTCCAAGCCTCGTACTTGCTCATCGATGATGAATGAACCCAATTAAAAATATATATATTATGGAGAGAACTGGTACGATTTTGTGGGAAGAGAGTGCTAATCTAGGAACAGGGATATGATTGATCGGTACTGTAGGTACCTATCCCGCTATCTAACCTAATTTGAACTACCTCCATATCAGACTCATGCATTTTACACGTGACATGAACAGTCAACAATGTCTCCTAGCTCACGAACTGATAAAGAATATGGATCGAGCACAAAGTAAAAAGTATAAACAAGTCAAAGACACCTGTCTCTCATGAACTCAATAGTTACTCAGTCAACCACCACATCCTACATTGTTCAGAGAATGTGCTTCAACACGTTAATGAACTACGGGCAAGGCCAATATAAAAAAAAAGTTCTAAAGAGACAAATACTAGAAAAATACACGAGAAATCACCAAGAAAACCATATTTTCTAGATTCTCAAACACTAAATTTCTTATTTGCAAGATCAAGTATTTCTAGTTCGAGAGATCACTTGTAATAAGATATCAGCTTCAAGCAATAAAAGTTACTATTACCAAAACCCTCAACCCGAGGTCGTGGTTTTTTACCTATTCAGAGGTTTTCCATGCTAAATTACCTGTGTCATTTGTTACTTTACATTAGTTTTTGTCACAAGAACATTAGTGTAAGAGCTAATTCCGAGCCATCTTGAGCTTACGGAATTAGGCCATTACATTTGGCGCCATCTATGGGAAAAAAGACATTTCCACGATATCCTGAGGCATACATTCACTCTACTATCAATCTCCAATCATGGTCACTTCCAGACAACAAGCAACTGGAATCCAGCTCGATCTTTCAGCTGAGCCGGAGGAACTTATAGAACTACGGGCGAATTTCCTCACCAAAATAGAGAAACATAATGAGCTCGAACGTCAGTTAACTCTTGACCGAGAGCTCCGTAAGAAGGAACTTGAAGCCGAGCGAAAAACTTATTTGACAGCGTTTAAACGACATGAAAATCAGATGATAGCTATGTAAACTGCGTTACATGCTCTGCAGGATACTTAACAAGCTCCCCAAACTAGAGATCGTGATCACATGTCAGAGACCTCCTGGGTTTTGTGCGGGAAAGATTAGGACCTTGAGGGGCCACCAACAAAGCTATTTCTTGGAATGTTTAGTACAAGCCTGAACCTTCCATTTATTTGGGCGGTAAAGTTCAATCTGATATCAGCAGAGGTCCCCGACTTTCCAAACGTCAAGATAAAGAAAAATGACCTCAACCTTGAATTCCAGCACGTAACCATTTGAGTGAAGGCACCGATACTCATAATCCTCATCCACCTCGTCAAGCTACTTAGCCGAAATATTAATATGTCACATAAGAGCATTTGGATCAGCGTATTCTATGCACTATAGATGATCTTACCAAATTACAAGGAAGTCTGATTGCCAAAGAACTATTTGATATGGAAGTACCGAAAGGTTTCCATACTCTGAAAATTTGTAAATACAAGGGCACCGATCCAAATGAGCTCATTCAATAATACTGTGATTCATTAGGATTGTACTCCAATCTCAATCACATCCTTTGCCATCTGTTTGCAAAAAATTTATAGGAAGAACCGCTATGGTGGTTCCACTCTTTACCTGAAGATTCTAAACTCACATTCGATCTGCTGTAGAAATTGTTCATCAAGTCGTATGCTTACAACAAAGACAAAGAGGAGTATTTATATTCCATTATTAGTCTTATATAATTACACGGAGAGAACAAAGAGGTGTATTTATATTCTCTTTTTTAGCTGTTCGAAGGACATCGTGATGCGTACTTCGATGATAACCTAATAGAGAGTCTATAAAGCTTGGGCTTTGTTAGACTATGAGGTAATATTAAGTTCAAAGTCTCTCAGAGAGAAAAGACCTAGAGAGAGAAAAATGAGAAATTAAGGGTTTTACTCTTGAGATATTTATTGGGTTTTCATTTTATGATTTCTTGCTAAGGATTATTTATAAGGGTAGAGGTAAGGTTGAGAGATCTCAGGAACTTCTTATAACCCTAATTGATAATAGATTTTCCATGCTTGTCTGGGGTAGTTTTGATCCTTTTGGGTTTCTACCTAAATTAAAATATTGTTTATGTGTTTATTGCTTTGATTGAATTCTCTGTGGTTAGGTTAGATCTTCAGTTCTTGCTTAATCATATTGTACTTCCGCATTATGATTTGGCCCTTGTTACCTAACAATTGGTGTCAGAGTGAGGTTTGGGGCAAGTAGAGAAGAAAAATGGGAGGATTTAAGTACTCTAATGCAATCAAATTTAATGTGGAGGAGTTTGATGGGAAGATTAATTTGAGATTGTGGCAAATACAAGTCCAAGATATTTTGATTCAAGGTGGGTTATGCAAGGCACAGAAAGGGAAGCCTATACCTAAAATCCTGGTTAAAAAAAACAGACGACGATGAAAAAGACTGAGAAGATCTGGATTCAAGAGCTATGAGCGAGATTTGCATTTGTCTCGCTAAAAACGTTTTGGAAAATGTAGCTGGAGAGATGACTGCAAAGTGTCTTTGGGAAAAGCTTGAAAGTTTGTACCAAATGATGAGTCTTTTGAATCGCTTGTACCTCAAGGAATGACTTTATACGCTTCAGATGGATAAGGGTATGAGCGTTGGTGATTACCTAGGTTATTTGAACGGGATCATTTTGGAATTAGAATCGATCAGAGTTAAAGCTGAGGATGAAGATAAGGCATTTCAACTCATAGTGTCTCTTCCTTCTACCATCAAGCATCATCAACATACGTTAATGTATGGAAAGGAAACCTTGAGTTTGAGGAGGTTACAAGTACACTTCTTTCTGAGGAGAGAAGGCTTAAGGGTAGCAAATCCTCTGCAGCAAACTCGACGATGGTGGCAAGTGGGAAGAGAAACTTTAATAAGTTCAGAAAAGGAACCTGTTGGGGTTGTGGTCAATCGGGTCATTATAGATTAAATTATAAACTTGGAAAAGGTAAATAAGCAAGTTCGGCAAAGAGTTCTGAAGGTGATACTAATAGACTGGCTATGGTTACTGGTAATGATGGTGATAAGTCGCTGCTTGTGGTGGCCGCTGATGGTTACCGCCATAATAGAGTATGGGTTTTGATAGTGGGGCTATATTGCATGTATGCGCACACAAGTCATAGTTTGATAAATATGTAAGGTGTGAGGGTAACAAGTTTACATCGATGGACGATGGCTCTTGATGGACGATTTTAGGAGTTGGTGATATTTGCGTGAGGATGCTTGATGGATGCATCGTAGTTCTTCATGATGTTCAACATGTGCAGAGTATGACTCATAATCTAATTTCACTTTCCAAATTAGATAATGAGGGTTACAGTTATTACAGACGAGGTGGAGTAATGAAAGCTAATTGGAAGTCTTCTTTTTTATCATGAAAGAAGTTCTTAACAGGAACTTATATGCAATGGTTTATAAATCAGAGGGCAGAGATGTGAAGGTTGCATGTACCGATAGAGCTATGGAGAATTCTTTAAAGGGGAATTTAGTTCAAGTTAGAGCATTGCCATAGTCTACAAAGATGATCAGAAAGTGGGTTTCAATTGGCAGGTCTGAGAAAAACTTAGACTCGTGTAATTCTCTCAATTGAGAAGTTGCCTATAGAGGCAACGTGACAAGGTTACACGACGAATGCAGTGGAAGAAACAGGTTTTTCACCGAGGTAAAGATTGTTGGGTTACGGCTGAAAAAAATAGTTTTTAGGTTTTTGTTCTAATAGACTTGTAGTTTATTCAGATAGAAGAGGCAATCACTAGTATATTCGGATAAACATATAGTCTATTCTAACAGAGTGGTCAGTAATAGGTGTATTCAAACAAACTATAAGTCCATTCGAACAGACACAACAAGTAATGTTTTTATAGTCATTCAAAGTACATCGTGGTGCGTACTTTGCTGATAACCTAATAGAGAGTCTATAAAGTTAGGGCTTTGTCAGACTATGAGGTAACATTATGTTTAAAGCCTCTGAGAGAGAAAAGACCTAGAGAGAGAAAAAGTGAAATTAAGGGTTTTACACTTGAGAGATTTCTAGGGTTTTCTTTCTAGGGTTTCTTGCTGGGGATTATTTGTAAGAGTAGAGGTGAGGTTGAAAGATCTCAGGAACTTCTTGTAACCCTAATTGATAATAGATTCATCGTGTTTATCGGGGGTGGTTTTGGTCTTTTTGGGTTTCAACCTAAATTGAAATCTTGTGTATGTGTTTATTGCTTTGATTGAATTCTCTGTGGATAGAGTTAGATCATCAGTTCTTCCTTAATCATATTGTGCTTCCGCGTTGTGATTTGTCCCCGATTACCTAACAGTATTTTGGGGAGTATTTTGCATGAGGTTTGACGAACGGTGAATTTCTTTTGGGCAGAAGCGTGTGCACGAATGAGTTACCCATAATTTAAAGATACAATCAGTTTTGATACCACTTATAGTATAAACAAATATGAGATGCCTTTTATGTGAGACTGCTCTATTTTCTATTCGAATAGACTTTGGGTATGCTCGAACAGAAAAAAGTCTGCTTGAACAGACTCAATATATGTTCGAATAAAGTCATACCGAAGTTTGATTCTTTGAATGGATCTTGTTTTTGTTCGAATAAAACGGGGTCTGTTCGAACAGATAATTTGTCTGTTCGAACAGGCATCGGTAAAACTTAATTTTTAGTTTTGTTTAAGCCATTGGATCATCTCGAGATAGGATTCATTTGTAATAGGTCTCCTAAATATGTAAGGGAGACCAAGGGATTTTGGGAGCCATCCTTGGGGAGATCTATTAAAGAGGAAAACCTCTAATTGTTTTGAGAGATCTTGAATAAACCTTCCCTCTCTCTTGTACGGTGGATGTAGGTAATTGCCGAACCACCTAAAACCTTATGTGTGATTGTTATTGTATATTCTTTTAGATTGTTACTTATTTCTTCCAAGCCAAATTGAGTTAGAGTTTCAGCTTCTGCGGCTTGCGACTCAACAATTGGTGTCAGAGCGAGGTTAGTTCCTTGGTGGTACACGGAATTAAGGTAACGTCGACTTATCTTGGTTTAATTTGGCTTTTTGATTTCATTTAGTGTATAAAAATTGGGAGAACAATGGCAAAGGATTTTTCTGTTGGAGAACTTAAATGACTTTACCAAGTTATTAGCCAACATGGTGCACCTAGCGGAGATTGTTGGCGATAAAGACAAGGCACTTTTGTTCTTGAACTCGCTTCACGAAGAATTTGAGCATTTTTTTTGTGATGATAACGTACGGGAATAGTTCCTTGTAATTCTCGGTTGTGACTACGGTGGCTATAAACCATAAGTACCAGAGGAAAGAAAAGTGTGTGTTCGAAAAGTCAATGTATGAGGTATTGATGGTTCGATGAAAGTCTTTGGACAGGAGGAAGCCAGTTGATAACAACACTCGGTTGAAATTAAGAGGTCGTGGTGGAAATTGAAACCTTGGAAAAGGACCAATGTACGTTTTATAAGGAAACGGTTATTAGAAAAATGAATGTCCCGGATTTTTTAAGAAGAAGAAAGGGAGAAAATCAGGCTCTTCGGTAAATGTGGCTCAGGACACGGCAAATGGAGGTAATGATTATGATTTATCTTTGACTATATTATCTAGTGCATGCGTTATTGATTCAAAAGAATATATTTTGGATTCGGGTACTGCTTATCACATTTGTCTCGGAAGGGGTTGTTTTTCTAGTTTGAAAATACTAGAAGGTAGAGCGGTGTTAATGGGAAATGATTATCCTTGTCGCATCATGGGGATATGTACCATTCATCTAAAGTTACACAATGGGTTGGTTGAAGAGATTTATGAGGTTCGATATATTCTAATGATGAGAAAAAACATTATCTCAACGGGTTTACTTGAAGTGAAAGGCTGCAAGGTTGTGATTGAGAGTGGGGTGAAGAAGGTCTTTAGGGGAGCCATGGTTGTATTGAAGGGCCAAAAAAGAAGTAACAACTTGTACTATCTAGATGGTAAAGCTATTCTTGGTAAGGTTGCTACTGCAGGAAGTGAGAATACCATTTCCAGATATACCCCACTGCTATGGCAGATGCGTTTAACGCATATAGGGGAAAAGTCCCTGAGATTTATCGCGAACTAAGGGCTATTGAAAGGTGTCAAGATATGCAAATTGGACTTTTGTGAATATTGTGTTCTGGGCAAACATACAAGGGTAAAGTTCGGTACCGCTATCCATAATACTCATGGAACCCTTCATTATGTTTACTCTGATATTTGGGGACCTCCAAGATTGCATCACTAGGGGGGAAACAATACTTTGTATCTTTTGTGGATGACTTTTCTAGGCGTGAATGGGTATACACCATGATGAGGATGGATGAAGTCCTAAAATTTTTTATCAGGTGGAATAAGTTGATATAGACTAAGACTGGCAGAAAGATCAAGTTACTCCATTCGGATAATGGTGGGGAATATACTAGTGATTCATTCTTACAAGTATATCAGAATGATCCAATGATCTACTTGGGAGCTCCCATAAGCTATGGTCGGGTACTGCTGATCCACTTCGAACAACTGCTCTCAAAAATCTAGCGTTTAATAGAAGGGTGGCACGGAAAGCTCCTACCACAGGGAGGGAAATTGGTGATGATTACTCATGTCCTAAACTCGATACCTATACATCTCCTATCATGCATTTCAGTTCCTAATGGAGTGATAGATAAGATTGAGTCGATGTTTGCAAACTTCTTTTGGGGTAGTTTTCACGGGAAAAACAAGAGGCATTGGGTTGCTTGGGATGATATATGTTGTCCAAAAAAAGAAGGTGGACTCGGTATACGGTGGCTCACGGACATCAAGGTCAGCCTCTTACTCAAAGTGCTGGAATTTTTGGCACAACAACTCGACATGGGCATCCTTCTTCAGGAATAAATACATCATTAATGGCGAACCTTCCAACTTTAGAAGTAGAGAATCAGTCCTATGGAAGAAGATTAAAGGTCTCTTACCAACTGTGGATGCTAGCACGAGTTGGTGTCTTGGAAAGGATAGCAAAATTTTTTGGTTTGACGACTGGACCGGAGCTGACAGTTTAACGGATATTCTGGAAATTGATTGTTCACAAGATATCTTGGTAAGAGGCATCATTATGAGCGATAATACCTGGAAATGGGAGTTGCTTGATCATGAAATACCACTCCATTGAAAGCAGATACTTTCACAGAAATTCTTCCTCAACGACGACAATGACATTCCACTTTGGAGTCCGTCCAACAAAGGAGATTTCACCGTCAAATCAGCTTGGGAATTTCGGCGCAGCGAGGAGGATATACAAAGCCGAATGAAATGGATATGGCATACTTCCATTCCAACAAAAATTCAGATCTTTAGCTGGAAAGTTTAGAAAAAATTTGTAACTGTTGATGCATTCATTCAGCTCCAAATTCTTTTGGTTTCAAAGTTTGCTGTTGCGAAGTGGGCAAAACAGAAACATTGAATCATCTGCTTGTTCAGGGTGACGTTGCTGCTAGGGTTTGGGCGTACTATGCTAACGCTTGTGGCGTCCATCAAGGTTTAAACGATAGTTGTTGGACTCGACAGGGTATATGGCCTCAGGCAGCTAATTTGGGGTCTCAAATGGGTATAATTAGAGGTATACTTCCTATTTTCATTGTATGGGAAATCTGGAAATCACGGTGTATTGCTCGGTATGAAGAAGGGCATTTCTCGGCAATCGACATTATCAAAAGAATTACCAAAGCTCTAGAAGAGAGCATGCCCAAACTCAAGCAAATCCGTAGCTGTAATTTTGGTGACTCTATCTCTCTTCAGGTTCTGCAAATTGTCAAGAAACCAGTGCATATCAAAAGACCAATTATCGTTAGATGGATACAGCCGCCTATAGGTCACTTTAAACTAAACAGCGATTGTTCAGCACTTACTTTAGGATTGAGTGGTGCAGGAGGTATTATTTGAAACAATCTTGGTGAACTTCAGCTTGGTTATAGTATAGCACTAGGTAATGGCACCAATACTTCTACAGAAATGTTTGCTTTACTTCATGGTTTAATGCATTGCAAAAGACAAGGCTGGCTTCCTCTCATTGTTGAGGTGGATGCTGAACTTCTGTTAAACTGGTATCGGTACAAGCATACGTGTTCTATAAAGTACAGTGCAACTTGGAAGATTATCACTCAACTCGGAAGGGAGCTACAAATTATCATGACACACACTTATAGAGAAGGCAACAGAACAGCTGATGGACTATCAAAACTTGGTAGTTCCCAACATTCACAACTATTTTAGAATGCGTCTATGCTTCCAAGGCAGATTCGGGCAACGTATTTCTTAGATAAAATAGGGACAGCTACTATTAGACAGTAAACTCGTGGCCAGGCTTTATGTCCTCCACATGTATTATTGTTTTGCTAAATAAATAAAGTCATAAATTTGATAAAAAATAGAAAGAAAAGAAAAGTATATCAGAATGAGGGGATCTTTTAACATTACACTATTAGAGATACACCGCAACAAAATGGGGTAGTTGAGTGCATGAACCGTACTTTGTTAGAGAAGGTATGATGTATGTTGTCCAATTCTGGGTTGGGCAAGCCATTTTAGGCTGAGGCTCTGACATATACATGCTACCTCACTAATAGGTTACCTTTCTAGACATACCATTCCCTTCTCTCTATCTCTATGAATCCCCATACCAAGAATCTTTTTGGCATCTCCAGCATCCTTCATTTTAAATTCTTCATACTAAATGATTAGATTTTGGGAACTACAGGCGACATGATCTGCGGTACGTAGGCAACCATTGATTTGGTACCGTCGATTTTAGTCCTTTTGGGACGCTTGGTTCGATTTGGTCCTTTGGGACATTTGGTTTGATTGGGTCCTTTGGGATGTTTGGTTTTGATTTTGGTCCTTTGGAATGCTGGGTTTGGATTTGGTCCTTTGGGACGCTTGGTTTGGTTGGCTTCCTTGGGCCATTTGTGTGCTTGGGTTCTTGGGGACATTTGATGGCGGAGAGGGTTTGTTTTGAGCTCATTTGGATGGAGGCTATGTTCAGCTCAAATTTTGGTTCGTTTGGTTGGGGAAATCTTTACCGAGGTAGAGAATTGTGAGGCTGCTCTGTTTTCTATTCGAATAGACTTTGGGTCTGTTCAAATAAAGTTACCCCAAAGTTTGATTTTTCAAATAGACCTTGCTTTTGTTAGAAAAAAAAGGGGTCTGTTCGAACAGACATCGGTAGAACTTAATTTTGATTTTTGTTTGGGCCATTGGATCGTCTCGAGATAGGAGTCATTTGTCAAGTATATAAGGGAGACCAAGGGATTTTGTGAGCCATCCTTGGTGAGATCTATTGGAAAGGATTCCTTGAGAGAAAAAACCTTTAATTGTTTTGAGAGATTGTTACAAACATTTAAACTGTTATTGTGTGTTTGGTCTATTGTCCAAGGTACTCTAGGATTCACACCTTGGAACATAAGAAATTGTTGAAAGTTATTCGTAGAAGGGATAAATGGAAACATATGTATAAACAATAGAGTAAACAAACAAAGCAATTTCGCTAATAAATTGGTTCCGTGACTAATCATTTTTCTCTGACTATTTGTAAGCTAGATCTCCACTTAGAAACTAGCAAACCTATTAATTCCAATATCGATATTTGCAGAAGAAATATTTGGAAACATTTATAAGCACAATAGACCAAACAAACAGAGAAAACTTCATCATCAAATGGTTCCATGACTACGCGCATCCTTTCTAAACTAAACATAAACAAAGACTTAACATAGAAACCATGGAGGTCCCATTGATTAAAATATAGCCTAACCCTTAGAAGATGATCACGAGTTGTTATCATCAATTAACATTATTATCATCATCACACGAATTGTTCCCAAATCTCCTTCAACTATAATGTTTTGGTTCCTCAATATCTTAGAAGATGATCACGAGTAGAACTTGTAGGTCTTAGCTTGTATAATGATCAACTTTAGTCCACCGATAGGTGAAAAATCATTAACAAGTCTTCAAGAATAATACAAACCTAAATTTCACGAAAACATAACCGATTATGAGTTAATGTTTGGGATTTTAAGCTTATACCCCAAATTTGGTTTCTGATAATAGTGTCTAACCCCCATATTTTCCACTTATGAGTGGCGACCCCTGATTTTTGCCTTGACTATTAGTCAACAGTGGGGGACTGACGCTAACTTGGGTTAAAAACACATTAAGACAGTTTTGCCCCTTAGATCTCAGATGCCATTCTCTCCACCGAGCCTTTCTTACTTTTCTAATAGTCAGCTTCATTTGATAGCAAAGTAATTCTTCTTTGACATGCAGAAAGAAAGATGATATTTTTTAAAGATTATTTCACTTGCCAGAATACCTTACCCTAATATAAATTCCTCGGGGTTGATGCACTGTAAGTGAAGGACGACGGGACCTTCTATTGAGACTTTAGGATTGTTGTATTACTGCTTACAGTCTGATAGCCATATCATGACAACTACATTCAACTCATTCCTTGTGCTTATGATGGGTCTTCCCATTTTTTTTGGGACAAATTAGCTTTAGACCTGAAATAATGACCACAAATTAGGATAACCCCCTATGATTGTCATTTTTAGCTTTTGGACCCTAAAATACCCTAAAATTTGCTCTCCGAGATGAAATTAATATGAAGTACCATATATACCCCTAGCTCTGCCACGTATGATTTAATCTTAATGCCCACTATAATTATGAGTCCCACGTATGATTATATTATAATGACACGTTGTAAATCAAGTTCCACGTATAATTTTTCATCAAACAGATCTAACGGCTACGACAAATCCGACCGTTACAACCCTAGTTACGGCTATAAAATAAGCCTAGATCTTCATCTTCATTTCTTCTCTCACATTAACTACTTCTTCTTCTTTTAGAAGTAACTTCATCTTCAGAACTCAAAATGGGTGGTGGAAAACATGAAGCTGGTATACAATCTAAGGTCAGAAGTTTGCTTCACATCTACTCAAAATATGGTCTAAAATCTAATTATTTAAGACACAGGGGGTCTAAAAACTAGAATTAAAACATTGGTTTTCATAAAAAATTTATAGGTTATTTGTAAAATGTGCAATCTTGATGGTCACATTACATCAAAATGTCTTTGGGTTTACACAAAATGCAAGAAAGCTACGTGCAATGGCATAATGAAGGTGATGATATCTCTCACTAAAAATGACTATGAAATAAAGTTCTTAAAGTGTCAGCACTCAATTTGTGGATCCTTTCAATGGTTATCAGATGCTATTAATCAAGCCAAGAGAGTAGAAGGAGGTTTATCAAGTTCAAATGGTTGTTTTGGGTGTGGTCAAACTAACCATTGGGTGAGAGACTATCTTTGGGTTAGATTTCCCTACACTGCACATGGGTACAATTACCTTATGAAAATGTTTACTTCTAAGACATAATAGTCATTTGGGCAGAAGTTTTTGAAATGTTAAAATCCAATCTGTATAATTTTATTTGGTTAACTAATACAATAAGAGAAGAATTTGTAAAGAATGTGAAAATGACAGTGGAGATGCCATTAGATGAATTTGTAGTTCAATTTACTACAAAAGTGATAGTGGAGAAGAAGGAGAAAATGCAATGATATAAAATGATAGTTAAACATCTGAAAATGTTGTATTTAACAAGAAAAGACATTGCAATTTATCTTACAAATGACAGTTAAGCATCACCATTGTTAAACTCAAATACAACATTGAAATGGCTGCAAAATGATCAAATTCTCCAAGGGGCCCTAACTGGTGTAGCTTTGTTAGTCACTCTATTAGATGGTTCTCCTTTCCCTAAAGCATCAAACCAATATGTAAACCCTCTGGATGTCTGAGTGGCTCTATATCCACTATGTTCTCTTTTAGTATTAGGATCTTGCATAGGTACTTTAAAATGCTGACCAGTTGAATGAGATGGCTAAGATTGTTGTTTTAATTGTTGTGATTGATGTGATGGTTGAGTTAAAATAGGAGTTGAAGGTTGAGGTGGCTGTAATGGTTCTTCAGCTCTCCCTTTTCCTCTACCAGTCCTTCTCCCCCTTGTTGAAGGTGTTCTAAATTCAGTGTCTAATCTGTATGTCTTTACTCATCTTCTCCCCATGCCTGGATTTTATACGAGTTAATCTGTACATCTTTTGCCGTTGTGCCCAAATTCTTGACACTTACTGCATCTTCTTGGTTGTCTCACCACACCATTTACCTTATATGCTTTTTTTCTCTTTAGAGTTCTAGGTCTCCTTGTTGGTCTCTACAATGGTGGTGGTATGATATCTCTTATAGGCTATTTCATAAGAGTAAATGTATACTATGAAAATCAAGATAAATCAATAATTCAGTAATCTAAGGGCAAAAGTAACATACTTCTCCCCAGTCTGATACGTTTGCAATTAGATTTACAGCTTGGTTGTATGTTGCTATATAGGCTGCCACCCAATGGTAATGACTACAATATCTGTACAGAAGCCGTGATAAAGTTGTGAAATAGTAATAGGCACAAAGAAATTATAATTAGGATATATTAGCTAAAAAAGAGAGCACTTACCCAACCCATTGATATTTTAGTTGATTAATCACTTTGACTACCTGTACACATGGAAATCCAGTGATCTGCCGAACATTGCAAGTGCATGCATGCTCTTCCAAGTTTAATATCCACCTTGTGCCACTATAATTAAGGGCCAGCCACCGATCCATTTCAAATCCCTTTAATATGTAGTGGTAACTGTATGTTTTCAATAACTCAATCCTCTTCACTATTCTAGGTACCAATCTATTCTGATCCCACTCTCTTGCCTTCAATTTCCTTTCATACATGAGTGCCATTTGCATCAAATTCAGCCTTTCTGCCATCTTATTTAAAGGCTTATTTCTAATCTTAATAATCCAATTGTAAAATAATTATGAGAAATTATTGGTCACGTGCTCACACTTTGTAGAAGCATTAAAATAAGAACTACACCAAGATTCCTATAGCTTCCTTTCTAACCATGTTTTTGCATCTGGTTCTGCAGCTTCCAACTTGTCCAAATTTGCTTTCATTACAGATTTTTTTATATGGCTTTGATGCATTCCAAGCCAATGTCATCAAATAAGTACCTGTACAGTTGCTTGAAGTTTTTGTACATGTGCCTGAAACAAAATCTATGATTGGAATGAGAGAATACTTGTGAAATTGCCTCAACAAGACCCTTTTGTCTATCAGATATGAATGTCGGGTATAAGGTGAGTTGGCCATGCACCAAACTTAAGAACTTTATCCATGTAGCTTGGCACTCACTTCTACAAAGAAACATTACTATAGGGAAATGACCATTATTTGCATCAGGAGATATGATGCTCAAACATTGGCCTCCATACTTACCTTTCAAGAAACATCCAACTAGACCAAGAATTGGCCTACAACACTTGGTAAACCCATCTAAAGCTACCTTAAAACTAATGCATATGTCTGTAAACTTAAGATTACCATATTCCTTATTCCAAGTAGCAATACTACTAGGGTTTGATTTATGAATCTGAGCACATAGTTCTGGATAGAAAACATGACCTTTATCATATGACCCCACTATCTTCTTCATCACCATGTTCCTTGCATTCCCTACAGTATAATATGAAACTCTTACTCCAAATTTTTTATACACAATATCAGATATTTGGATTGGCTTTGTTGTACTTGTATCTCTGATTAGATTCTCAATCTCCTTTGTAGCTCAAATAGCATTTGCATTTCTATTCAATGTGGCATTCTTATCACTACACTTATATATAAAATACCCATTTTTAAATGTCATGGTATGGCCATCATTTAACCTTGTTATGAACACCCACCAAAGACAACTTGGTCTCTCTTTACAAACATATTTAATCATCTTACTTTTATTCTTCTTTTGCCTAAATGTGAGCCTCTGAGTAATTGTAAATTCCTCATAAATGACCTACACTCAGATATATTTGGCCACTACATCCTAATTGTCAGCATAAACTCTAGTGCTTGAGGTAGCAGAAAGGGTTCCTCATCTTCATGATCTTTTTTCTCATACAAGTTTGAAGAACCTATCACAAAATCTCTATTATCAGTGAAACGTCCATGATCTTCTATGTGATCCATTGTAAGAACATCATCACTGTAGAGACCTATCCCTTGATCTTACCTAAAGTAGAGTTATCGCCAGTTTGAATCACCTCCATCGCAGACTCACATATTTTTAACATAACTTCCCCAATCAACATTCCAAACTACCCTACAAAATGTTTAAGAATGTGAGTCTGGCTCAAACTGAAAAGTCTTATCCAGTCAAAGACACCTGTCTTTCACAAACTCGTTAGTTACGTAGTCAACCGCCACTAACCACATTGTTTAGAAAATGTGCTCCAGCACGATGAAGAGCTACGGGGAAGGCCTATATAAAGGAAAAGTTCTAGAAAAGACAGGGACCAAAAAAATTATAGAAAAGATCATCAAGAAACAACTTATATTTTATTCTCAGCAATAGTGAAACTTCTTAATTACAAGGTTTAAGTTTTTCTATATCTAAAGATCACTTGTAATAAGATATCTGCCTCAAGCAATAAAGATACTTTTATAAAAATCCTTTACTCGAGGTCGTGGTTTTTTACCTATTCAAAGGTTTTCCATGCAAAAATCACCTGTGTCATTTCTTACTTTCCATTAGAATATTATTACAGGTTTATTGGTGTGATAGTGAATTCTGGGCCATTTCGAGCTTACGGATTTTGGCCATTACATTTGAAGCCGTCTCTGAGAAAGATTGCATTTTCGTGATATCCTAAGGCATTCTTTTACTACAACTTTCAATCATGGTTACTTCCAGATGACCAGCTACAGGGACCCAGCTCGATATTTCAATGGAGTCGGGGCAACTTACAGAGTTACAAGCGAATCTCAATGCCAAAACAGAGAAATGCATCGAGTTCAAACTTCAGTTAACAAAGGGATCGGGAGCTTCGCGAGAAAGAGCTCGACACATAACGACAAGCTCGTTTAACAATGCTCAAACGACATGAAGGCCAGATGTCTACACTACAGACTGTTCTAGAGGCCCTGCAAAATACTCTGCAGTCTCCTCCAGCCAGAGGTCACGATCATTTGCCAGAGACCTCCCGTGTTTCTGCAAGGGAGAGATTAGGACCTCAAGGAGTCGCTAGTAAAGCAATTTCCAGGAATCTACAACACGAACCACAACCCTCCATATATTTAGGGGGTAAAGGTCAGTCTAGAGTCAGTCGAGGTCACCGAATTTCTATTTGCCAGGAGGAAGAATAGCAACCTCAACACCAAGTTCCCGCATGAGATCGCCTGAGTAAAGGTATAGGCACTCATCATCCACAACCTGCTCTCCCAGCGATTCAACCAACATGTCATTATGTCACGAAAAAGCATATGGACCAACGAATTAAAGAGTTGATCGAAGTACAAGTTCTGGGTACTACCAACGACGTCACAAAATTATAAGGAAGTCCGATTGCCAGAAATCTATTCGATATAGAAATACTGAAAGGTTTCCATACCCCCCAAATTTACTAGTACAAAGGTACTAACCCGAAGGAGCATATTTAGCAATATCGTGATTCATTGGGGTTATACTCCAATCTCAACCACATTTTCTGCCGCCTATTCACCACAATTTTATAGGAGGAGCCACTCTGATGGTTCCATTCCCTTCCTGAGGAATCTATCTATAAGTTTGATCAGCTGCAGAAGCAGTTCATCGAGACATATGCTCAAAATGGAGACAAAGAGGAGAACTTGTGTTCTCTTATCATTCTTAAGCAGTCACAGGAAGAAAATCTTGAAGACTTCTCAAAGAAATTCCTAGAGCTCGCGAGAAAGATGGATGACCTCGACCAGAAAATAGTTGTGACTGCTTTCACCAATGCTCTTCAGCTCGATTACAAGGTCAAAGAATACCTCTTCCTTAACAAGCCTGATATGTTAGAGGAGATGATCACCAAAGTCAATGGTTACATCGACTTGGAGAGGATGATGTCTGAGCAACAAAAGTCTACAAAATCTGTCCTCTCCAACAAAGCCCCACCTGCAGATCGAACCAGCAAGCCCAAAGAGGAACAGGGAGATCAAAAACGCACCAAGGGAAACACTAGATACCCTCAGAGAAGCGGTCCATAAAACAAACCCGTCCTCCCAAAGATGAACGTTCGAATCTCAATAATTTTTCCACTACTCTTGAAAGACACACTCTACCGCGTCTTCTAACTACTGGGGCCCATCGAGAATCGATCATTTTGCCTACAACATAAGGTAAATTGCCATTCTACTGACAATTCCTATGCTCTACAGCGGATGCTCGAGCTCATTTTCAAGGAAGGACAGATGCTCAAATATATTGTTGACCTGAAGTCATACCAAGATGGCAACTATAAGAAGCAACTCAAAGTTGTTCAGGTCAGCGACAGAGCTGAGGAGAAACATCTCTTCCATATGCACCTCAGCAACATGATCAAAATCAACCAGGTCACCAATTCTAACCGATCATAGCGCCAAAGGCTCTTAGAATGTTGTGATCTTACACCTCAAGACAAAGAAGCCTAACTTCTTCCCGAGTCGAGTAGCCACCGACTTGGGATCTCCTTCAAGGATTACGATACAAGCCATGTCAAATTTCTACATCATGATGTTTTAGTCATAATGCTCAAGATGAAATAGTTTGTCACGCACACAATGATGATCGACACTAGAAACGGTATTGAAATTCTTTTTCAGAGTACGATCGACCAGATAGGTTTGGCCGACCAAGTCATTCAGAGCGATAGAGATATCAGTGGGTTTAATGGCTCCAGGGAGGAACGAGTAGGCAAGATTATCTTACCTATTATCGTAGGACCAGCCACTATCGACGTCATTTTCTACGTCATGAATGCCAAGTCTCGCTATCTGGGGATTATGGGCCGCTGCTGGATACACAATATGGAAGCAATCGATTCCACCTATCATAAAGCACTCAGATTCAAACACGACAACGATATTTATGAGATTAGGGGTAGTCAGAAACTCTATCGAGCTTGTGAAAATACTGTCTTTGCTATCCTAGATACTTCAGACAGATTGATCGCATAGTAATTACATAAAATTGATCATCTCGACGATCAATCTCTTACAGAGGAACCCACGGAATATATCAACATTGACGGACCTAGCAGAGGTACTTTCATCGGAACCAAGCAGGTTTAGCATGAGAAAGATGCTCTCATCAAATTCTTGCAACTCAATCGAGACATTTTTGCATGGTCTTTCAAAGAAATACCCAGAGTCAATCCAGCTATGGCTTCCCACAAGTTAGCCATCAATGTCAACGCCCCAGCGGTCAAACAGAAATATCAATGACTTTCACCTCATCTTTGAGATGAATTTAACACTGAGATCGAGAAATTGATCAAAGTGGTATTCATTCGAGAAGTCAAGTATCTGAACTGGATATCCAACATTGTCGTTGCCCTAAAGAAGAACGGAAAAGTCCGTGTTTGCGTAGATTTTACATATCTGAACAAACATATTCTAAATGACAGTTTCCCTCTTCCCGACATTCATCAGATCTTCAATTCCACAGTAGTCCATGATCTCCTATCTATGATGGACGCTGCTTCAGGGTATAAGCAAATCCCACTTCTGGAAGAAGATCAAGAAAAGATAGCTTTCATCACAAAAAGTAGCCTTTATTGTTACAAAGTCATGCCCTTCGGGCTCAAGAACGCAGGTGCTACATATCAGCGATTGATGACTACTATGTTCAAAGCACACCTGGGAAATATCGCTGAAGTCTACATCGACGATCTCTTATGCAAAAGCGTACAGTCAGATAATTATATCTCAGATCTCAACAAAATATTCAAAATCCTTTGATCTTACAGAATGCGTCTCAACCCTGATAAATGTCAATTTGGGGTACATTTTGGCCGCTTCCTAGGCCACCTCATCAGCAAGAAAGGGATTGAGGCCGATCGGATCAAATCTGTACTCTCCTTGACATGCCTTCTCCAAAGACAACAAAAGACATTCAAAAAATTACCGGCAAGATTGTCGCTATTAACCGTTTCGTCTCTAAATCTTTAGACCGTTGCCGATGGCTATTCCTATTACTTCGTGGATGCACTAAACGAGGAAAGGTTCAGCCAGCTGCTAAAGTCACATGGACATTAGAATGCGAAGCAGCTTTTCATGATCTCAAAATCAATTTGGGGAGGCCTCCCATAATGAGCACCTCAGTAGGTAATGAGGAACTGATAATCTACCTAGCAGTCACAGATACTTCTCTTAGCTCAGTTCTCATTCGCCTGGAGGGGAAGATATAGAAACCAGTTTTCTTTATCAGCAAAATACTCACACCAGCGGAAACACAGTACTCTAAAATTAAAAAAACATCATCTCACCCTTGTTTACACTTCGCAGAAGCTCAAGCACTACTTCCAAGCACATTTTGTCAAAGTTATGACAAACTACCCACTACGGGAAGTTCTGTCCAAAAAAGAGAAGTCGTGAAGAGTGCAACAATGGTCAGTCAGTTTGGGAGAACATGATATCAAGTTCGAACAACGACATTATGAAAAAGTCAGCCGTTGCCAATTTTCTCGCAGATTTTCCAGTGGAAGATCCCGAATGGGAGGAGCACGACCCGGAGCTTACTAAAAATATGCCAGAGACTCCAACTCCCAATCCATTCAACAAACGAGCTGAATGGATCACTACGTCTGGATGGAAACTTCTCACAGATGGATCAACAAGACCCGCAGGGTCAGGGATAGGGATCGTTTTGATTACCTTTTTAATGACAGAATTTAGAAATCAATCCGCTTAGATTTTGAGGCCTCAAATAATGTCACAGAGTATGAAGCTCTCATTCACGGACTCGACCTCGCTCTTGAATTCGATGTCCCCAAACTCTCAGTTTACATAGATTTATTACTCATCATTCATCATTATTCTGAGCAGTATAAGAAGAATGGGAAGATGATCGAATACGCTGCCCACGTTGCAGATAGGATGAGTAAGTTCATGAAAGTAACTATAGAATATCTTCCTCGAGGTAAAAATAGACACGCCGATTAATTGGCATATCTAGCCGAGGTCTTGGAAGCAGAATCTCGATATCTCCAGATATAAATCATTTTAACCCCTAGCATTGATCACATATCTGTATGCACGATCAACACTGGGGGCGATAAAGGGGGAAACAACAATTGGCGAAAGCCTTTCTTAGCCTACCTCGGTGCTGACAACAAGTACAACAGACCACTTCTAGCAGATCCAAAAGAATGCCGACTGATGATCAACAACTCGAAGCGTTACATTCTCAAAATGGAATGCCTTACGGCCTTTCCGTTATAGGACCTTACCTAAAGTGCCTCTCGAAGCCAAAAGTAGATGAACTGCTCTACGAATTACACGCAGGAACTTATGGCTCCCACACCACAGGAAGATCATTAGCAAACCGATCTATAACTCAAGTAGTATTCTGGTCCAGCATGCGCAAGCAAGCATAAGAGTATTCCAGCAGGTTTGGCACCTGCAGAGACATGGAAATATGATATGCCCCCTTGCGCTCGAACTCCATACAAACAAGGTTTTCTGGCCATTCAAAAGATGGGCACTAGACCTCATCGGCGAATTCCCAAACTCTCCAGGTAATCGCCGTCACCAACTAGTAGCTACCGATTACTTTACAAAATGGGTAGAAGCAATTCCACTATGTCGAACCAGAGAAGAAGAGGTCATCTCTTATATCTGGAACACATAATCACTTGATTCGGGTGCCCCCACCTAATTCGTATCGATAACGGGCCCCAATATGCGGGAGATAAGGTTGTAACCTTCTAAAATCACCACAATATCATCTACTCACCATCAAATCCATACAATCCTCAAGGCAATGGACAAGCCAAAATCACTAACAAAACTATCGTGGATGGACTCAAAAAATGGCTTCACTCACAAAAAAAGGAAAATTGGGTTCGCAAACTACCTCAAGTCCTGTGGGCGTATCGAACCACTCCCCAAAAATCCACTGGGTGTACCCCATTCCTCCTTGCTTATGGCACTGAGGCAGTCATTCCTTCTGGATATCATCATCCAGTTCATGATAATGAGCTAACTGACGAGGAAAATGAGTTCGAATTGGCTTGCAACCTCAATATGATAGATAAGACCAGGGAACACGCCATCGCTAACCTAGGTCGATATCATCATATGATTGCCAGGTCGTACAATAGCCAAGTCAGGAGCCATACTTTCCAAATAAGAGATCTCGTCCTTAGAGAAATTCATTAACATCGCGAAGAGCCTCACGCTGGAAAATTAGCCGACAATTGGGAGAGTCCATTCATTATCACAGGTCTCTCAGGCCGGAGATCATACTATCTGATGACAGAAGTGGGAAGCCCCATTTCAAATCCTTGGAACATTAGATGACTGAAACAATACTATCGGTAGGCGTCTTACTACTCCATTTCCATTGCTCGCTGTTTGTTTTTGAATTCCAAAAGTGAGATTCTTATCTCCATCCAATGCAAATTATGAACTTATCAATGAAAGTTTTTTTTTGAACAATGTCATTCTCTTCACGAACATTCATCCACATTCTACAGATTCAAGCATAGATAATACTAGCTTATAATTAATCTTTTCCAAGTTTAATCAAGGATATCACTTGATTGGCTTCTGTTACTACATCTCTGCGATTTTAGTAAGTATAAAAACTTGTTTCACATAAAAGACTCAGCCAAACAAGAGATAAGGCAAAGGTAATACTAGTCTTTATTTTTTACAACTTGTTTGGATCATTTCAGTAGGATGGTTCAAGGATAACACTTGGTTCAGCTGAATCTTTATACTCTGCGATTGTAGCAAGTGTAAAAACTTCTTTCACATCAAAGACTTGGCCCAAACAAGAGATAAGGAAAAGGTAATACTAGTCTTCATCTTTTATAATTTGTTTGGATCATTTCAGTAGGCTGGATCAAGGATAACACTTGGTTCAGCTGAATCTATACATCTCTGGGATTGTAGCAAGTGTAAAAACTTGTTTCACATTAAAGACTCAGCCAAACAAGAGATAAGGCAAAGGTAATACTAGTCTTCATCTTTTACAACTGGTTTGGATCATTTCAGTAGGCTGGATCAAGGATAACACTTGGTTCAACTGAATCTTTACATCTCTTCGATTGTATCAAGTGTAAGAACTTGTTTCATATCAAAGACTCAGCCAGGCATAAGATAAGGTAAAGGTCATACTAGCTTCATCTCTTTCAATATGTTTATAACATTTCTATAGTTCAAATCAAGTTTTAACTTGGTTCAACTCAATCCATTTTTGCGATTAAAACAAATGTAAAAAGTTTGTTTTATATCAATGACCCTACCAGACACAAGATAAGGCAATGGTCATACTAGTTTTCATCTATTTTATTGTGTCTTCTATAGATACTATATTTTCAGGTCTAATTTATATTACAAAGGATTCTTTTCTACTGAGGGAGTATCAACAGGGACTCCCCATACATCATAAGGTATCTCTTTCAATTTGCGGGCCACAGCAGCTCTACCTTGTTCTATTGATTCAACAGTTCGAGGGCCCAGTTGGGTCTCCATTACGCCCAGACAGTTCCCATGATCTATCTTAGCTCCACAGATGCATCTCTTATCCAACAGAGTTTTGAACAAGGTATCTTATTCTGACTCAAGACTTTTTACTTCCTCTACAAAATATGTAACGATGACACTTAGCAGGTCAGATCAAGACGCATCAGGTACTACCATTATTGTAAATCTAGCCTTCAACCTCTCAAGGTGCGACTTTAGCCTAGCGTAATCATTCTTCCATTCAATTATTTCCGTATCAACCTTATCATGATAGATTACATCTTCTTCCAACTTGGCAATATACTTTGCTTACTCAGCTAGGTTCATGGCTTCTAAGTCTACTACCCGAGCACGGAGTCTCCCAATTTCTGTGTTCAACTCTTCCCTAGCCGATAGATCTTTCAATAATTCTTCCTTCCTCTTTACCAGTAATTCATTTACTTTGATCTCCCCTTCCAGAACTTTTTGCCTGATAAGAGTAGTATCCAACTTATGTTGGCATTTCCTCAAATTTGTATTTCCCTCCTGAACTTTCCCCTGAATTTGAGATACGTCACTTTCTAGCTCTCTAATGCGACCAGAGAAACTAATTACATCCCCTCAAAGTAAAGGAGCCTTAACCTCAGTTTTATTTCCCCCTGAACGCTCTCGAGCCTCGGCTTTCTTGGCACGCACAAGGGCATGCGCCAGTTTAGCTTTAAGTCATGCAACTCTCTCGTTTAAGTCGTTGTACCATCATTGCATTTCTCAAAATTCTATATCCTTGACGGGGAGAACCGTTTGCAAATGTTCAACTGCGGCTTCCGAAGCCGATAAATTTTCTCGAGCTACCATCAGCTTGTCATCCTTTTCAACGAATTTTTATCTCATTCACTCCAGCTCGTTCCTACTATTCTGAAGATCAGATTGAAATCGTTCCTCTGATTATTCCAGCTCTTGAATACGGTATTGAGCCATGTTGGCCTGCTTACCCTTCAAAGCCAACGCTTCAACCTGACGTTGAAGCTTCTCGACATGTCTTGTTGCCTCGAATAGCTGTTTTAATCCCTCTTTTACCTCAGAATCTTTTACTTTGACATGAAGAGTCAGGTCAGAAACGGCCTGGTTCAACTTCACAAGTTTAAAATACACTTTTATGTATTGATCCTCTCTATTCTTGTTCACCTCCTTCATCTTATCGAACTGCTCCGTAAATTCTCGATTGTACATGAGAACGTTGTCCTCACATGCACGTGATGAATCCAATTCGACCAGGGAAATATAACAAGTTTCAGTATAGTTTGATTCAGGAAAGCCTTTGAATATATACATACTACATTTCTATGAGGCTATGTGATTTCTAAATATCTGCTTCCAAATACTTTTAGACTAAGAGTTTGGAGTTTAATCTTAGATGAACACTTCATGAATCTTCTTTCGGCATACAAGGTACATACTTTCGATATATTATTCTGTATTAATAACGTTAGATTTTTGCCATGCATTTCTATCCTAGTGACTTGATAACTTAACATTGGTGTAACATGCAAGTCGAAAAACCAATTCCGATCTAACCTACAGCTTCGCTTGCGCAAAAAACAAGGTTTTAGAGGTCTCTATTTCCTTGGAAAGTCTAGACTCTAGGTCATTTATTATAAGACTCATCTCCCTAACTACCTACAAAAGGTTTGTAAAGCAAAGTCAATCTACAAAAGTTTCTTCCCCACATCCAATTCAGCAACTTACAAAATATTCAAACAAATACACGTTTCTATCCTACCTTCTCGCTACCACCCTCTTGGAGTTTAACATCATCCCCTTGGTTGTCAACCACTGTCTTGTGGGAGACACTATCCAGACTGCCCACGACCCCCACCGCTTCTGTTTCCTCCTCTTCTTCCTCAACATAGGTGTCTGCCTTAATGGCGTCCACCTCCTCCTCATAATAGCCTTTCAACACCAAATGATACCCTAGCCTGTCACGCTCCTAACTATCTCATCCAGATTGTCCTTTGCCTCGACCTGTAGCTGGCCGATCACCACGACGTGAGTGGCCTTCAGCTGCCTAATTTCCTTCATGGCTTCAGTATTAATTCGAGCTAGGTCTTTTTCCAGCTCGCTCTTTGCCTTCTTCAACTCAGATTTTTCTTTTTCAATACCGAGCCAGATCCCCTTCATGAGATGAGCGACTTACATAAAAAGAATCAATCTTAGTGATTAGCTCGAAGCACATAAAGCAACTCTTTCCCGATTAATAAAACTTACCATTTTGCTCATATTTTCTTCTCTATAGAGAGCAGCCAACCAGGCCCTTTCCTCGACCCCCCTAAGGTCATCCACCACAGCAGGTCGCACCTCAGTGAACTTCTCCCCAGAAGATTCGACCCTCCTCCTCTTCTCTTTTATGACCACACCACTTTCTGTGGCGCCCATGGCAGGCAAAGACTTTAACATCAATTTTTTCAGATATTTTTGAGCTATCTTGCTCGTCGTGAGATTAGGTTGAGCCGAACTGCCAGATCCAAGAGTCTTGGAAAAATTAGTTCGAACCTCCTCTCAACTTATTATCTTTTTTCCTTCATCAACCCCCGCCATCGACCTGGTAGACTGAGCCTTCCTAACCTTGTTCGACCTACTATTAACCCTCTTTTTTATACTCAGGCCGAGTCCCTCCAACACAAGTTCAAGTTCAGTCTCCTCCTCTACAACTTCATCCAACAGGGATTCTTTCATTTCCACTGTAGACTTCACACCTGCAATAACATATTTTTACTATCAACTACAGTTGTCAACAAAATGTAATAATAATTATATCTATGCATGTTTATACTAACTTTGTTTTACAGTTCTAAATCAAAGATCCAAAGGTTCTTCGTCATCTCTCAGAAGGCAATTACCCTTCACCCATATGACGTTATCATTCCAGGTTCGACCTGCCGAATTCAGATCAAAAAAATGAGGCCGAGTTGCACTCGCACAAAATATGATCCCCCACTGGCTTTAAAAGTCTTCACCCCGTAAAACTGCAAAACGCCCTCAAGGGTTATCTTCCTCACATTTTCCTCCCTTTCCCATCTTTCATTCAGATGGTCACACACGGTTATTACCTCCCACATGTTCCCGTTCAATTGAACAGGACATGCCCCAATTGCATTCATAATCCCCTTCGCAAAATTGGTGAGGGGAAGGCCCAACCCATACTCTAATTGAGATAGGTAACAAAGAAAACCCTCCGAGAGGTCACTCCAGACATCCCCATCAAAATACTCTAACGAGATCGATTCATCTATACCCGTATCTCATTTATCCACTTCCAAATCTACTACCAGATAAAAACACTCTACACCCTCCACAACCATACAACCACTAAACTGCCTACCGGTAAACTCTACACAATTGCCCCACTTCCCTCCTACAGTCGCCTTGGCTTTACAAAACTCTCTAAAAGCATCAGAACCCGGGGGATAAGATACCAACTGACTAGAAAAACCCAAGAATCGTTCCAATCCTTCTTCCCCTTCATTGTCAGACTCATTCGTCCGACCAGAGGTCAATACCTCATTAACAGATGAACTACCCATCTTAAAATACTTTCTATAGACATGTTTTCGACCTACAGAGATGCCTTTCACGCTCGACCTACATACAGGTTAAGGTATTTATCATTCTTCCGTCTATGTATATATATATATATTCAATATGTATCTCTGATCAATCGTTTACGTATAGCAATATATCATTAACATATACATACGTCACCATAGATTTGCGTACATCTCTACTAACCTTCAGTATCCGAAAGATAATCGGTAGTAGAATCAAGCTTTCCCCTCACAACACTGTTGTATTACCACCTACAAGATCTAGAATCTTTTGCCCTCTTCAACCGTTTATCTGCTTCGAATAACTCTTTATCGAATCCCCTGATCTTTCGTCTCTATCTCTGGGTGCTCTCCAAATTTTGTGAAGATGTAAAACGTTTGATTGGAGATAAAGAAGCACTATTTATCCTTTCTCTCTCTAGCGGTGGGCATTTATTGCTCCACACACGAACCCTCCTCGATTCCAGAACTGAGGAGTCCTTTCCACTCTCCATGTCAGACGCCTTGTACCTTTTCGATAAAACTACATTTCCATCATTACAACTCCCATCATTTCTTAACATATTTTTTTACCT
This sequence comes from Kingdonia uniflora, assembly GCA_014058105.1. Taxonomy (NCBI): domain Eukaryota; kingdom Viridiplantae; phylum Streptophyta; class Magnoliopsida; order Ranunculales; family Circaeasteraceae; genus Kingdonia; species Kingdonia uniflora. The sequence goes on along the minus strand of JACGCM010002331.1, from coordinate 90,898 downwards.
ATTTCCATATCTTTTCCTGACCTCCCCATACACATGATGTCTCAGTCTGTATGATATCAGAGTTCTATTTCCTTTTACATGCAAAACAAAGCTGGAAGCTTCTGTATTTCTATATTTTTGGTTCACTGTCCTTGTCTATCATACTTATAGTGATTGGTGTCATTTTCTAAACTGTGCAAAATTTTAAAATTATTCAAGATGTTTGCTAAAATAGTCTCAAAACATATTCGCCCCTATAGAGGATACGATTGACTTATATTATTTATGTTACATTTAAAATAATTATATTACTCATAAGACACACTTTACACAACTTCAATCACAGCCTTGATAACCTAGTAAAGCATCATCTAATCATATTATTAGTTGATCCTCAGATCTTTAAATTCGATTTCAACTTCAGCAATCAGAAGTACACCTAATCAAAATAACGAGCATACTCACAAGATCTCCTTACATCTTACCTTCGAGCTCATATTTCCTCCCTAATAGTTCAGCATTATAACCAAACGAGCCCAAGATCCTCTCACGTACTTCAGCAATCTTTATAGAAAATCATCCTTCCACGGCAAGACGAATCCTATGAGATCGAGCCGTACCATCCTAATCTCTCATCTGTTTCTCTTGTACGAATCCTACCCGTATTTATACGTTTCTCATATGCTTTCCCCTCAAATATGTGATTTTTACCTTGTATCTCATAACAGAAAACCCCAAATCTTGAAACCAATTATTTGAACTTATCTCCTCACCAGTATACACAATAGTCACTATACTCGACATTGCGCTACCACGAGAATTACCCCTTTCGACTTGTAATAGCTCAAGTTTCTTCAATTATACATTTACTACAATTTTTATCCTTCACCTGTTAAACAAAAATCATTTATATCAGCATGACATTGATGGTACATATTCAACTCAGTTCGAGCAACATTATAACGTTGTTTCATCACTTATAAGTAGTTATTCAACCAATACCCAACACAATTCAGTTCGATTCAAAGAAATGTTTCTATACACAGTTTAGTAAATATAAACTTTTATTTATGTCAAAAGATATTACATATGATTTACAGATAACAAGTTTTCACTACATCAACCTCAGGGGTACAACAGAACGTTATCCATCCAACACCAAATTCAGGTACTTTAGAGATAGCAAGTTTTCCCTGTTTGTTAAAAGTCACAGGTCATTCAGGTATGCCGAAGAATCATGCCTTCCAGTTCTTATTAATTCAGTAATTCTTCACCCTGATGCAAAGAAGACATTGGAACTAACAAAGATTTTCCCACATATTGCTCGGTTTAAGCCCAGTCGAACTCTAAGCGAAAACTATGCAAGCAGTAGACTCAGTGTTGGCCCCCACAAAATAAGATGAAGGTCTTTTGAGCGCAAAAACATGATGGAAATATGTCAGCAGACTCCCACTTCTCGTTGTCCTCCTCCACTACCATCACCGCCTCTTCTATAACCACCACCACCGAAGAGTTAGTAGAGATGAAGAGGGCCTAATCTTTGAATCCATGGCGACACAAGAAATCTGCATATCTGCCCTACAGATACACCTATCCCTGCATATGAAGCCCTCACCCTGTCTTCCGCAAGAGTGCGGAGACAGGCCCAACGTTCCTCGCCTGTCAAGATGAAGACATGAAATCTCTACTTATAGTAGAAGTCTTTCTCAGCTTCAACCGCTTCCTCTCTCGACAAACCTTGGTACGTCGGAGGAACAGGGGCGGGTATCGCCATTTACAAGGAATGATCACCAAAGTATTTCAACTTCAACCTCTGCATCTCAGACACAATCTTCTCTTCAAGAACCATACTCTGAGTTTTCACTATCTCAGAGAAAGTTACACATGCAAAAATTGCTTCAAAGGTGTGTTATAGGTACTCTTTATATAAACCTAAATTTAATGTGCACGTATGTTGTCCCAAGCGTTATCATTCATTACGAAAGTGACTAATCTAACGCAACCGTCACATACATCCGTATCATCATTTAATACCCATCAATTCCCAGTATCACGTAACTTCCACCCCGTCAAATGCCATCATTACTCCGTTTCAAATTTTAAACTTTTTAGACATTTATTCTCAACCAAAGCCACTCGTGACTTCGGTTGTGAGGGGATGATTCAAGGGACTTATCCTTCAATCTCACAAAAAATCAAGCTCATCCAACTCGAATCACCTCCATTCCAGGCTCACGCATTTTTAACACTTAACACTACAGTCACCATTCCAACCAGCCCCACGAATAACTCAAGAACGGGGGTCGGGCTAAACCCAGAAAATATTATCAAGTCAAAGACACCTGTCTCCCATGAACTTGTCAGTTATCCAATCAACCACCACTAACCACATTATTCAGAAAACGTGTTCTAGCACGATGAAGAGTTGTGGAAATGTCTATATCAAGGAAAAGTCCCAAAAGAGACAGGGACCAGAAAACTCACTCAAAACTTCTTATTTTATGATATCAAAAGCATTTATATATTCTAGAGATCACTAATCATAAACACATCCACTCAAAGTAATAAAGACACTTTTACAAAAAATCTTCCATACGAGGTCGTGGTTTTTTGCCTGCTCAGAGGTTTTCCACGCTAAAAACACCTGTTTTCATTTCTTACTTTCAAGTAGAGTATTGTTACAGGTTCATTAGTGTGATAGCTAATTCCTAATCAAATGGAGCTTACAGAATTTGGCTATTACAGATATAAATAGAGATTTTTTTAGATTTGCTTAAAACAGATTACGATTTGCAAAAAAAATAAAAATACAACACACATCTCTGCTAACCTTCAATATCAGAATAAGAATCCGCAGTAGCGCCAAGTCCTTCTCTCGCAATGCTGCTGTATAGCCACCTATGAGATTTTGTGCCCACAACTCTCTTCGATTACTGGTCGCCCTCGGATAAATCCTTACCAAAGCCTCTGCGATTTTTTTGCGCTTCTCTCTCTATGCTCTCCAAATTTATAGAAGTCGAAAAATGCTTAAATGATAAAGACGAAGCCCTATTTATTCTTTGTCTCTCTAACAGCTGGCAGTTATTGCGCCTCGCACAACCCGTCCTCAGTTTTGGAACCTAGGCATCCTTTTCATTATCCATATAAGACGTCTTGTACCTTTTCAATAAAACAATTTTTACATCATTACCCCTACCCTCATATTTTTATCTCGTGTTTCCATAATATTATATGACTTTCCCACACTAATGATGACTCACACGCCATGATATATCTGATTTTAACAGCTTTTCGTAAAAAACAAAACTAGAAGCTCATGTTTTTTTCTATTCTTGTTCCTTATACTTATAGTAGTAATGACATCATTTTCAAAGCTCAATTTATTTTAAACTTATTCAAAATTTGTTTGTCAAAACAGTCTCAGCGGCATTTGCTACTATAGAGGATCAAGTTGAATTTTAACTTTTCTATTAAAATCCGTAACACTTACATTTATTTAGGATAACACTTTACATATAACTACATCTAAAATTAGCCTTGCTGACCTGGGCGGCCTCCTCCGATTAGATCTCATCCGTCGATCATCCCATCTTCAAATTTGATCTCCACCTTATAATCCGTTTAACCATCTCTTCCCGATCTGCAGGATCCCACACCAATTCACGAAAGCATACCTCATAGAAATACCAAGCATACTCAAGTTCCCTACCCCTTATATCTAGTCCTTCGAGCTGACATTCCCTCACTGGTAACTTAACATCATAACAAAACAATCTAAAAATCCTTTCCCGCACTTCAGTGATCTTTATGGCCAATCCTTCTTTACTAGCATGAGGAATTCTCTGAGATCGAGTCCGCACCATCACAATCCCTTCTCCATATTCAAAAAAATAAATTCTACCCTTATTAATACGTTTATACAACACTTTCCCTTCAAAACGTGATTTTGACATTTTATCTCATAACAGAAACCCAAAAAATCTTGAGGTAGACTATTTAAACTTATCCCTTCCCTCGAACTCATACGTTACGCTATTTTTCAAGTCGAGCTTATTTTTTCAAGATTTATCCTTCTATCAGCCACTATTAGCTCGATTTTTCTCATTATAGATTTCCTATATTTTTATCTTTAACATTTCCAACACGTAGACATATCATACATACATTACCACATAATTTTTTGCGCATATACGCCTCAGTTCGAATAACAATACTTACGGTACTCATAAACTTCAATTCATTTCAAACATCCTTCAAACGATTCAATTCGAGTGTATGAGATATTTTATAAACACAAGTAATTGGATGACAAATTTATATTAATGTCGATATCATTACACGTGGTTTTATTGATAACAAGTTTTTTAGTAATCGATCTCAGGTACATTACAGAGATCTAATCTGTCTAGTACCCAACCCCAGGTATTTTACAGATAATAAGTTCTTTGCAACTTTTTAAAGTAACAGGTCATTCAGGCACTCCGGCACATCAATTCTACAAGTTCTTCCTGCTTCGGTGATTTTTTACCTTGATACAAAGCAGAAATTGGAACCAACAAAAAGCTTCCCTCACATGAGTTTGGTTGAAGTCTAGTCGAACTTCAAATAGAAACTATGCAAGCAGTAAACTTAGTGCTGGCACCAATTCTACAAACTGACGGTCTTTTGAGTGCCAAAGCGTGATGGAAATGCAGAACAAAACTTCTACTGGGTATCACCCTTCTCCACTACCATCACTTCATCCTTTGAAACCGCCACCTCCGAAGAGTTGGTAGAGATGAAGATGGCCCGACCTTAGAATCCATGGTGATATAAGAAATCAGCAAAACTGCCCCGTTGTTATGCCTATCCTTGCATATTAAGCTCTAACCTTGTCCTCTGCAAGAGAACAGAGACAAGCCCAACCTTCCTCGCCTGTCAAGACGACTAAATGAAATCTGTAGTTATAGTAGAATTCCTCCTCAGCTTTAGCCACTTTATCTTTTGACATGCCTTGATAAGTCGGAGGGACAGGAGTAGGTATCGGCATCTCCAAGGATTGGTCACCAAAGTATTTCAACTTCCACCTCTGCATTTCAAACCCATTCCTCTCTTCAAGGACCAATCTCCATGTCTTCACCATTTTTAATATTTCAGTAAAAAAAGTTTCTGATTACAAGCATACTCTGCTTCAAGGTTTCGATACAGGTACTATTTATATAGCCCTACATTTATTGTACAAGTACGTTTTACCAACCGTCAATATTCATTTCAGACGTAACTTTTTAAAATCGTAACCGACACATACATCTACATCCACAATCACATTAAATACACGTCATTTCCCCGTAACCCGCGTAACTTCCACACAGTCAAAGCCATCATTACTCCATTTTAAAAATTAAGAATTTCGACCTACATACCAATTACAAATTGATCATTTCACAACCAAAGCCACTCATGATTGTAGGGACTTATCCCTCGATCTTACCTAAAGTCGAGTTGTCGCCAATTCGAATTATCTTTATCTCAGACTCATGTATTTTTTACATAACTTCCCCAATCAACAATCCAAACCACCCCACGAACTATTTAAGAACATGGGTCAAGCTTAAACTAAAAATTCTTATCCAGTCAAAGACACCTGTCATTCACAGACTCGTTAGTTACGCAATCAACCGCCACTAGCCACATTGTTCAGAAAATGTGCTCCAGCTTGATGAAGATCTACGGAGAAGGCCTATATAAAGGAAAAGTTCTAGAAGAGACGGAGACTAGAAAAATTACAAAAAAGATCATCAAGAAACTACTTATTTTTTATTCTCAGCAATAATCAAACTTCTTAATTACAAGATTCAAGCTTTTCTATATCTAAAGATCACTTAAAATAAGATATCCGCCTCAAGCAATAAAGATACTTTTATAAAAATCCTCCACTCGAGGTCATGGTTTTTTACCTATTCAGAGGTTTTCCACGCAAAAATCACCTGCGTCATTTCTTACTTTCCATTAAAATATTATTACAGGTTCATTGGTGTGATAGTGAATTCTGGGCCATTTCGAGCTTACGGAATTTTGGCCATTACAATCACAATCCTGCGATGTATGGTTACTATGAAAGTCTTCTTCAGCAACTATATTGTCAAAGAATGAGTCCTTAGTTAAGTCTTCAAACTCATTATTCTCAAACTGACTCATAAACTCATCTTTGCCCATCTTGCAACTTCTTCATGAACATTATCTACATCCTCCTCCTTAATTTCAACTTCTTCTTTACTGGCATAGTCTTTAGTTAAATCATCAAGCTCTTCCTCATAAAGGTAATCAGACCTAACCTTCTTCACCTTAGGTATTTGTGATTTGGTTTTTTCTTTTCTCTTTAAGGATTATGCATTCAAAGCCTTAGAAGTATGAACTTTAATGGTCTAGTTGTCTTCTCAGAATATCTAGTAAACTTTTTTTTCTTGATTTTTTGTTTATCATATCCTAACTGTAATGATGATTCTTCAATAGGGACTGACACTATTTTAGGTGTTTCCCGGTTTCTATGAAAGCTTTGTAACACCCATGAATTGGGTCTTCCTGAAAACATTAACTTTAACTTCTAAATCATTACTAACGGCATGCAAAACACCATCTACAATAAATAACAACCCAATCATAATCCTTACAAGAACATTATTATAATATTTATAGGTACAGTTAAGATAATGCAACTACCATCCTTGTATTGACTCAGTTGTACCCACTCTTACATGGTTCATCCCACTCCCCACCATACTCAATTACTAGGTAAAATGTCTCATAAATTTCATCATCAGACATGGTTTTAAATGGTATATAAGAAAATTCAAATTTTAACTTACCTGTACTACAATAACCTTCCATTTTGCCTTGATTCAACAATCCCTAAATTACAAATTATAATTAATTGGCAATCGAGTAATGTTGTGCTTTATATGCCTTAAAATACCTTGTGCATCTTACGTGCTCCAAATATGTGGGTCTAAAAGTTAACATTCTTCAAACACAGAGGGTCTAAAAGCAAAATCTCAAAAATAGCTAGTAGTTACTTGGAGAAGAAAGGGAGAGACACATCGATTGACATTTGTCAGTTTGAAAACTTGTGTAACTCCAAGTCCAACACTCCAATCTCTCAATCTCCCTCCATCATTTCTCTCTCTCTCTCTTACAAGTCTCAAGTCTCAAGCCTTAAGCCCTCAATAATGTTGAATTTCATTCTACTAGCACCCCCAACATCCGACTATAGTGATAGTGATAAAGAAGAGAAGCCACGATAATCCGAGTACAACAAAAACACCTCTGACGAATGTCCTGATGAGAACTTCAACGTCGAGGACGACCATGAGTTGCTGGAAGGTGGTGACGGTGAGGAAGATGATGACGATGAGGGAAATGATGATGAGGAAGATGATGATGATGATGATGATGATGATGATGATGATGATGATGGTGATGAGGTTGACGATGAAGATGATGAGCCTCCTCCTCATGATGATGATGATGATGATGGTGATGAGGTTGACGATGAAGATGATGAAAGTCCTCGTCATAAAAGGAGGAGGTTTTATTAAAAAAAATTAGCTTAGTTCTTAGGAGGGAATTTTTTTTGAGAAGAAGCCTAAGTTATGGGTTTGTTGGAACAAAATATTATTTTTTGGGGGTTCTTTTTGGGTTTTTTTGTGATGATGTTGGTTGTTGTTGAATGTTGATAATGTTGTTAATGGATTTTTGTTTTAATTTAGTTTTGAATCTTTTGATTTTTGTTTTGTTTCGTAATTTTTGTATTACTTTAGTTTCAGAGTTTTAATGGCGGGGAAGATGAAGTTGACACTTAATCCACGTGAACGCTAAGAAATGTCCATGTAGATTTTTATAGTCCTCGTCATAAGAGGAGGAGGTTTTATTAAAAAAAATAGCTTAGTTCTTAGGAGGGAATTTTTTTTGAGAAGAAGCCTAAGTTATGGGTTTGTTGGAACAAAATATTATTTTTTGGGGGTTCTTTTTGGGCTTTTTTGTGATGATGTTGGTTGTTGTTGAATGTTGATAATGTTGTTAATGGATTTCTGTTTTAATTTAGTTTTGAATCTTTTGATTTCTGTTTTGTTTCGTAATTTTTGTATTACTTTAGTTTCAGAGTTTTAATGGCGGGGAAGATGAAGTTGACACTCAATCCACGTGAACGCTAAGAAATGTCCATGTAGATTTTTATAGTCCACGTAGATATTCTAATTGGATAATTATTTAATACGTGGATTTTCTAATTAAAACTTAAAACATAATAAAAAAGGTAATTTTGGTATTTTAATAAAAGCTAACAGCTCCAGGGTATTTTGGTATTTTTATAGTCCAAAAGCTAAAAATGACAATCATAGGGGGTATAGTAGCCTGCTCGCAGCCTTCAACCCCAGTCAAGCACTCGAAGACTACCCCGACGCCTACTCGAATATCTCAAATCCCACTCAACCCATAAACAAGCCTTCTAAAGATTATCCGAAGATGGAGCTTCAACCCTGAACAAGCCTCGAAGACGAACTCTACATCAACATCAGAAACACATTGAACATATCCGTACATGGTCAAAGTGTGACAAGACAGACAGCCAACTCACTAGAAAAGACGATGACATTGCTGGTCCTTACGGCTACAATGATAGACCCACCAACTGTTACAGTGTCAAAGCACAGTGACAGACCCAACAACTGCTACAATTCCAGACCCAAAAATTTTTGTGTCAACACCAACTCTGGGATACCCGCTCGATATCTGGACGGTACGCTTATAATTTGACCTAACCTTGGTGACTCAGCCCTTCTTATGTTCTACAAATAGGAGAGAGGGGGAACCAAGGAGAGGTTACAAAATCTCTCCTCCCCCCCGAGCCCTTACTGTTGACCTTTGATCACCTTGTAAGAACCCAGTACTCGAACCTCTGACTACTCGATAGAAATACAAACACTCTTAAAAATCCTCATCAGAGGTCGTGGAGCATCACATTCTAGGCCTTCACGCAAGTATATTGTCTGTAAAGTAGTTGCGCTATAGATTATATACTTGAATTCCTTTGATAAAGGATTGACCCCGTGCTGTAAGAGCCGACTTTCCCTCTGCACAAAGTTTGGCCCCTACATTTGGTGTTGTATGCGCCTACCTACCCTCCCAATCTTCCTTGTTCATTTTCTCCCTTTTTCATCTCCCATAGATCATCCTCAATGGCCCCCACCCTCCGTTCTACATCCACCCATGCTGGCAACTCCATCGACGGAGTGGCCTCCCACCCCACATTTCTTTCCCAGTAATTCGCTCAGGCCGAGGAGCGACACCAAACACAACTGCACCAGGAACGTGAAAAATACCAACAGGAGTTTGAAGCCGAATGACATCGCCGTTTAGATTATACCGATAGACAAAACCGCGCCATCGATGAATTGCGTAACACAGTCTGAGAGTTGCAGCGACTATAGCCGCTAGATGCTCCCCTACCGTCCCAAGTACCAGCCTCTTCGCGCGTGTCTGCCCGCGCCCGACTGGGACCTCTACCATATCAGGAAGTACCCCTGATCCATATCGGCACCGTGGGTGCTCTTCCCACTATTCCCCCCACTGGCTCCATTCATCTCAGAATCTACCCCACGGAAGACTCCTCTGACTCCGCCCTTCGCTCCTCCAAACACCCCAAACGCTGCCCTGCCCGAGAGTATCTCAGCGAGTGTAGCGCCGAACACATGCCGAACCCTCGGTCTCATCACCCTCAAACCCTTCGATCCCCTCCTTATCCTGCCTACTGTGTACAGCAGGACCTCGACTACAAAATCTAACCTGTTATCCGCGTCAACGCGAGCCTAACTCCACACTCATGGAGTCGACTGAATAACCCCCTCTGCCCCAAACTCCCCGCTATCGAGGTGCCTCCAAATTTGCTTACTCCAAAACTCAACAAATATCATAACATCGATCCGCAATCACACATACTCAAATTCTAAAATGCTCTAAGCCTCAACTTTGCAGCCGACCCCCTGATGTGTCACCTTTTTCCCACAAGTCTCATTAATAGTCCTTTTCGATGATATCACAACCGTCCCAGTGGTTCTATTAAAATTTTTGAGCAACTATCCCGTCTTTTCATCGCCCAATTTACCTTCAACAAAGACAGAGAAGTCAGAGTCGATGCCCTTTGCAATTTTAGAAAATTCTCCAGTGAAACACTTGAGACTTTTACTAGGAGGTTTCTCGATGAGTCGCGCAAAGTCGAAAACCTTGACTGCACGAATGTTGTACTCGCATACTCGAATGCCATACCGGATCACAACCATGTCAAGGAGTACCTAGTCCTTTATAAACCTCGAACCCTCGAGGAGATGCTCTCAAAAGTCAATGGGTATATCGACCTTGCGCACCTCCGCGAATCACATAAACAGGGGCAACCTTCGACAAGGCCCACCTTCTACTCCCACACCCCTGATAGCTCCCGTCTCACAGGAAACTGAGAGCCGCAAATTTCCTCACACTGACAACAATCCTAAGCTTGCAGGAAGCGACCAAAGCTGGTCCTACCCATGCTTATTGCCCCTCTCAGCACCCTTCTACCTCAGATCCAGGCAGACCCTATATGGTGTATCCCTTTTCTCACCGAGGTCAAACCGGGCGAACCTTACTGCGCCAACCACAAATGAAACTATCACCACACCAACAAATGCTTCGCTTTGCAACGCTTCCTTGAAATCATCCTCAAGGCAGGACGTCTACATTAGTATGTTGCCGAACTCCCCAACTACCTTGACGGGTCATACCTCAAATCTTAGCGTACCTCCGATGTTGACCCGGCCGAGGACCACATCTACCAAATATATTTTATCAAAGTCAATAATATTGACTGCGGTTGTTCCAAGAGTAAGCGCAAGCGTGTCGAAGAATGTTATAAACTCACTTACCAGGAGAAGCTGCCCGCCATCCTGCCAGAATTAAGCCTCTTCCCTTGACCCGAAGGCATCTTTTTCATCGACTACGATACATCGCATGTTCGTTTTCCACATTCTGACCCATTAGTCATCATGATTAAGATCGAACACCTCGTCCTCCACACCATGTTTATTGATGCAGGAAGTGCAGCCGATGTGCTTTTCCTATAAGCTGTCCAAGCCATGAAGAAAATAGACTTCGTCACTGCTACCAATGTCGAGCTGAAAGGTTTTAATGGGGACCTAGAAGTTGTTGTTGGTCGGATCAGCATCCCAATTACCACCGGCCCAGTCGCACTTCAAACTAGTTTTCTTATCATCAACAAGAAGTCAGAATACCTCGGCATCCTTGGGTACGATTGGCTCTATGCCATGCGTGCCATACCTTCGACCTATCATCAGACCCTTCGTTTCATTACCCCTACTGGTACATAGAATTTAAAAGGCTCTCAACACCTCGCCCGTTCATGTGAGCATCCAGAGATCGATCAGACCCGGAGACTCGTTAAACTCTCATAACAATCATTGTCTCTCTTTATCCCCATACTCTCGATATCTGCCACCTCACCCATCGAACCCATTGCCTACATCAAACTCGACGGTCCTGGTCGAGGTACATTCATTGGAACCATTCTCGACGAGGCCGAACACCTCGAACTTACAGACTTCCTTTGCGCAAACAAAGATATCTTTGCATGGACATTTCTGGTGATGCACGGTGTTGATCCTAGTTTGGCATGCCACCGCCTCGATCTCATCCCCCATTCCACAATAGTAAAACATAAGAAGCGTAGCTTGGCCCTGCAACTTCAAGAAGCAATAAACCTTGAAGTAGACAAACTCATAGCCGCGGGTTTTATTAGAGAAGTCAAGTATGCTGACTGGATATCAAACATTGTAGCAGTTCCTAAAAAGAACGGTAAGATTAGAATCTGCATCGACTTCACAGACCTCAACAAGCACACACCGAAGGACTTCCCCTTTTCGATCATTTTAGTACTCCTCAATGCCACTGCTGGACATGAACATCTGTCTATGATGGATGCAGCTTTAGGTTACAATCAGGTACCCCTCTATCCAAAAGATCAACTTAAAACCTTATTTATAACTGAACAAGGCCTTTACTATTTTAATATCGTGCCGTTCGGCCTTAAAAATATGGGTGCCACCTACCAACGCCTAATTACAATCATGTGCAAACCCTTGTTTAGCAAGTCGGTCGAAGTATTCATCGACGACATGTTGTACAAAAGCCTCCAAAAATAGACCCATATCCAAGACCTAACTGAAGACTTTTTGATACTTTGAACATACAAGATGAATCTCAACTCAGACAAATGCTAATTTGGTGTTTCGTTTGGAAAAAATTTAGGCTATCGTATCAGTAAACGAGGTATCGAGATTGACCCTACCCATATTCGAGCCCTTATGGACAGGCCTTCGCCCTGAACCGAAAAAGGCATCCAAAAAGTAGTTGGTAAAATTGTAGCCCTCAGCCGTTTCATTTCCAAATCCTCAAACTACTGTGCTTGGCTCTTTTCTCTCTTACACGACCAAGGGTCCACAAAGCAAGAAAGAAAAATAATCCCGAGATGAGGTGGACACCTGAATGTGAACAGGTTTTCCTCGAACTCAAAACTTACCTTGGTCGACGGACCATCATCAACAACCCTATCGGGGGTGAGACCCTCTCTTTATATCTCGCTGTTACAGATACCTCCATCAGTTCAGTTCCTATTCGACTCGAGCGAAATATTGAAAAACTTGTATATTTTATCTGCAAAACTCTGATACCTGCAAAAACTCGGTACACAAAACTTGAGTGTTTTCTCCTTACCCTTGTCTATACTGCCCAAAAACTTAAACCATATTTTTAAGCTCACCCCATCCGTTTTATAACAAGTTATCCCCTTCGAGAAGTGCTCAGCAAAAAAGAGAAATCCTGAGTACAACAGTGGTCTGCTTATCTTGGTGAACATGATATTACATTCGAGAAATTGATATCCTAGAAAGGCCAAGCAGTAGCCAATTTCCTTGCCAACTTCCCAGTTGAAGATGTCGATTGGGAGGAACACGAAGATGACCTGGGGGAAGACCAACCCGAAGCAACAGATCCATGGAACCCTAACACAAGATGGCATCTATTCACAGATAGATCTGCTGAAGCTAATGGTTTTGGGATCGGCATAGTCCTGGTTACAACTACCAATGATCGAATAGAGAAGGCCCTCAAGTTAAACTTCAAATGCTTTAATAATGAGATTGAGTATCAAACCTTGATCCATGGCCTCAACCTCGCACTCGACCTCGGAAGGACCATATGTAATTTACGATAAAACTGACAAGGGTTCATATTACCTAATGGCAGAGGACGAAGAATCTTTACCAAATCCCTAGAACACAATGCAGCTGGTCTCATACAATAGGCCACAACCTCTACCTTGTACTCATGATGTAAACAAAGAATAATCAATAAATAGTTTTTTTCCATCCACACTTCGCCTTCTATTTTCCAGTGAATTTCTTGGTTAAGCCAGAGTATCATGTCAACCCTTCGACCCAACTGATACTTGGGGGCGACTTTAAAAAATTTCAAAGCTCTAATTTTGAGCAAACTCGTGGGACAAGATGGTAGAAAGACCAGACCCTCGGGAATACATTGGGGATGAACACATTCTACTTTGATCAGGCCCCAAGCTGTCGAAGTCTAATAAATTTCTTGGTTAAGCCTGAGTATCATGTCAACCCTTCGACCTGACTGATACTTGGGGACGACTTTGAAAATTTTCAAACCCCCAATTTTGAGCAAACTCGAGGGGCAAGGATGGTCAAAATACTGCACCCTCGGGAATGCATTGGGGGGGAAGACGTTCTTCATCGATCAGGCCCCAAGCCATTAAAGTCCAGTGAATTTCTTTATTAAGCCTGAGTATCACGTCAACCCTTCACCCGACTGATACTTGGGGGCGACCTTGAATATTTTTAATCTTCCAACATTCGAGCAAACTCAAGGGGCACGAATGGTCGAAAGATTGAACCCTCGGGAAAGCGTTGGCGTTGAACACGTCTTACTTTACTGTGGCTCAGGCCTTCGAAGTCTAGTAAATTTCCTAGCTTTTTCTAAGTATCATGTCACCCTCGGCTCGACTGATACCTTGGGGCGACCTCAAAAATTTTCAAACTCCCAGTATTCGAGAAAAATCGAGGGGCACGAATGGTTGAGAGACCGGACCCTCAAGAATGCGTTGGGGGCGACCACGTCTTACTTCCCTGTGGCTTAGGCCTTCGAACTCTAGTAAATCTCTTGGGTCCACCCAAGCATCATAACCATCTTGAAGCACTTCAAGCCTCGATCACTCTGTAATCATTCTATATTTACAGCAGATGCAGATATAAATATTCAAGAATATCAATTGCTTACTACATGCAATACGTTCCAATGTAGCATATATCAGAGAATTAGGCTCAACACAATATAATTCAAATCAAGTTCAGAGCATACAACAAGAATCCAACACAGTAATTTAGTACAATTTAAGTTAATACAAATCAGTTTCAGTACAGTCTACAACCGTACAGAATCAGTACAGTACAAGTCAGTTTCAGCACAGCAATTCAAAGTAATCACAAGTTCAAAGATCAAGTGTAAAGAAATCTCAACAATTGGTCAAATATTACAACTCGACAGAAAAAGATGAAAAAGTGGCGTGGCACTCCCGTACAATATCTCATACCAGAGTGGTTGCACATTCTCCCCGACAGGATCTTCATTGTCAACACCCCCAATACCTCCAGTAGAAGGTCTCGACCCTGCTGTAATGACCCATAAATTTGCTTCTGTTAATATATGATGATTATGGTGATTTGGAGTTTGGTGTTCTACCAGTTCTATGGTTTCAGTGGTTTAGGGCGGATTAGACTATATGGTGACCTTGGGAAATTTTGTGTGGGTTGGTAATAGTGTTTTATGGTGGTGTGGTGATGTGGATGTGATTCCGGGGAATCGTTGGTTAGCCTTGGATTTTTTATTTTCCACGGATAGATTTCTTTTATACCAACTGCTTTGCTTCAGGACTGTATAGAGATGTTCGAACAAAGGGCAAGTAAAGACAACCAAGTTGGGTCTTTTGAGCTATTCTTGAGCGTTGGATTTCGCCTCGAGATGAGTGTTGGCTTCCCCTCTATATATATAAACACTCATTTCATTTTCAAAATGATTTCTCTAACAAAACCGACTGTAACTCTCTTCTCTCTCACAACCGACTCAAAAACCTTCTCCTCCCTTGCTCATCTCGGCTCCTTATAGAGTTTGGGCGATCATCCTTTATTGTTCGCAAGGGTGGTGGCTGGTGCTGCTGATTTTGGGCGTGGAGAGAGGATTGTGTTCCAGACTCGGCCACTCCCTCCATAAAAGTTGAACCGTGATCGCCACTCCATTGCTATTTACTGATTTCGGTAATAGGGTATGCTTGTATGATTTCAGTGGTTGGGAAAACCCATAGCTTAGGGTTTGTGAGTGGAGAATGGATTGGGGGTTTTTGGATATAGGAGTGTGTTTGATTTCTGGTTTTGGGTTCAGCGGTGTTGTGGATAATTTCAGCGTGTTGTGGCTGATTAGGCGGCTGATTCGATGGGTGTAGAATTGTATATCCTATGTAATTGTGGGTGATCATGATAGCGTAGTGTAGCATGATGAATTGTGGGTTGTATCACAGTTTGTACTGCTGAATTTCAGATGTAGCGCTGATTTGAAATCAGTTTCGGGCAAGAATCCCTTATTGATTTTGTAATTGGGTTCCAGTACTTCGTAGAGGCTGATGTTATGGTGTTCTTGTTCCTTCCGGTGACTTATTCGGGTTCCGGAAGTCGATTCGCGAAGCATATTACCGATGGAGTGTTGTTTGGATGTTTTTGCCGGATTCGTCATCATCGAGCGTGGTTGAGCAGGCGAGTTTCCCTACATTATTAAATTTCATTACTAGTTTACTGATAATTGATTTAGAGTAATACTTGTTGATGTAGATGCTATTTTCTTAGTCTGGATTGTATTCTTACTCTGATAGTTGTTAATACTACGTTGGGTATAATGGCTTAGTTGCTTGTTTGTTATTGGACTTCGAGAATTAGTTGGAGGTTATTATGCCTATTCTCGCGGCTTCGTCCTTGAACTCTAGAGCCATCATTAGTCTTGACTTATTCCGAGTGGTTACTTATAGCAAGTCAGTATCCTAGGACATGTAGAACTGTGTTTTTCTTTTGTTGTTTATGAAGTTGTGCATTTGTAGTGCTCTCGTGGCTTAGTCCTTGAGCACGGTAGTTGGATTTGGTACTTGATACGTGAACCTTGGGTTCTATTATAGAGCGTGGTTATCTTGGATTGTTTAGCTGTTTGTCGTGGACTAACAGTTTATCCTGAGCATAGAGTTGTTGTTAGTCTTAGTACTCATTCTATTTTGTATTCTCGTGGCTTTGTCCTTGAATACCTTTTTGTCTCTTAGAGACTGAGGTTATTTTAATACTGTGACAGTAGAGTCACTAAGCATCTGTTCTTTGATGTTGTGACGGGTTAGTTACTGTCCATCTGTTGTTTTGATGTTGTGACTAGTTATGAGTCATTGTTTATCTATTGTTTTGATGTTGTGACGGGTTAGTCACAGTGCATCTGTTATGTTAACATTTGACCAGTAAGTTGTTGGCCATCGGGTCAAATGTTACGACTGAGTCACTGTTCGTCAGTGATAGGATTGTTTACTACTTTCTCTTTGTATGTGGTTATCCTACGTGTGCATGCCAGGTTAGCGGCTGCAGTGTTTTGATCTCTGACGGATATGTTTCGGGTCTGTTGATCAGATTATAATCTTTTTCTCTTATCGTGATGAGATCGGATACATAAACTACTCAAATCAGCTGACCCTCGATAGGTTAATAGGATCCCTAGATCGGGTCAAAGTTTGTGAGGTGAAGATATGGTTGGAATGGTATCTCCTGGTGCCCAGTCTTATCCTGCGAGGAAAGATATGGTTGGAATACTATTTCTTGGTGCCCAGTCTTCTCCTGCGATGAAAGATATGATTGGAATACTATTTCCTGGTGCCCAGTCTTACCCTGTGAGGTGGAGATATGGTTGGACTAGTTCTCCTGGTGCCCAGTCTTATCCTGCGAGGAAAGATATGGTTGGATACTATTTCCTGGTACCCAGTCTTCTCCTGTGAGTGAAGTTATGGTTGGATACTATCATACCTAATTAGGATGGTATGAGATAGCTCTCCTGATGCCCAGACTTCTCCTGCGAGGTTAAAATACCTATGTTAATATCCTAGCCTGGTCGAGCTTAAAACAAATCAAACCCCTTGTATCCAATGATGTATCTTGCGCTAGCGGTTGATCCACCAATGTAATCATAGGTCTATAATTCATCTTATTCCTACTCTATTCCTCCATTCCTATTCCTCTTCTCATATCTATAACTCATCTTCTCTTAGTGTTAATGTATTTTTAGCACTCTTGCATGTTATTGTATTTCTGAGGCAGGTTAGTTGTGTGTGGCGCTGAGAGCCACAACTGTGATTGGAGTGTAGGTTCTTAGGACTCCTTTGAACTTTAGATATACATATTTTTTAGTCTAATAGATTTATTAGACTTGTTGCTTATCTCTATTAGATATTTTTAGTATCTTCGGTATATATTATTGTATCGTTAGAAATTGTTATATCTTGTTATTATTTATTATCAATTCGTTGATTAGTATGTTGTTTAGCCTTGTGGGGTTATAGTGAGTTGTGGTTTGCTCACTCTCGCATAACAACATTTCAGATCTGTAGCTGCTGCTGTGGTGATCCAGTGGGAGAGCTCAAGCTGTAGGCTTGATTCCCTATTAGATATTTTGGATCGGTTTGGTTGTATTTTTGAGATAGTTTATTTATTAAGATTGTTGTATCTAACCTGTTAAGGTTTGTAGTATACCTTTTGTTAGCTATTTTTATTGTCTTCCGCTGTTATTATATTTTGCTCTGTTTGTGCTAAGTGAAGGATCTAGCTTAAATTTATCTACGGCTCAATTGTTCATTCTATATATCTTTGTGTTGTGTTATCATAGACATCTAGGCCTGAATTTGTCTATGGCTAGGTTGTCTGCGAGTACAGGTTGGCCTTCGTTACACCTCAGGATCCACATTCTTAATGGTTAATTAAGATGTCGATTTTGGGGGCGTAACACCTGCACTATCGGCGATCACATCAGTTACAGTTCCAGCATTGGTACCTTCAATCACAGGAGCTTCCATGCCACCTCCAACACCTTCATCGGCAGCATCTACCTTTATCCCTTTTGTCTTCAAAGAATTTTCAATAATAGGATCTTGAGTAACAGGGAAGCATTGCAGAGTTTCAGGATCATCCCCCAAATCCTCTATGAACTTCTTCATCCTGACATTATCCAAAACTTCATAATCAAATTTCCCTTGGTAACACTCCCTCTATTCTTTCTTTTCCTTCTCCTTCTTAGCAAGCTTCAACTTCAACACATGCTCATGAGTATAACGTTGAGCCTCGAATCTCTTCTCAAGCCCATCAGTGATAGCCGCCAGATCTCACTTTAAAGTTTTATTCTCCAACACCAACGACGCTTCAGTCCCTCGAGCAAGCTTCAGACTGTCAACCGCCTCCTATAACTTCTTCTTTGCCACTTTTACCGCCTTGCTGAAAGACTGTACCCAAGCATCCGTCTGCTAGAATATTCGAGCCGTCAGTACTTCTCGAAGAATGAAGCACTTAAGGAAATGTCATAATCTCACAAACAATTAGATAGTTACCTGGTGCATGCTCTTCTTCATCTGCCTCGATGCCTCGTCTGGGCCATCGCCACAGAGTTCTGCCATCGAAGTAGCCACAGTTAGAGACTGTTCCTCTCACCCAGCCTCTATTATATCTTTGCCCGTATCCTACGCATCATCTACCCGTAGTTCCCTACGCCTTTTGCATTGAGTACCTTTCGTCTATTGTACCCTCGGAGACTTGGGAACAACCCTGCCATTCCCTTTCTCAGCCTGGGTCGATGCCTGCTTCGATCTCTATCTTGAAGCATCACTAGCTACTTCGGGCACTGGCATCACCTGCTTCGATGCCATTTTTGCCTTCGAAACATATTGTACTTTCCTTGCCAAATTCTCCTCCTCCATTCCTTCGACCACTTTCAAAGTACTTTCGTCTCCCCTCTTCTTTGATGGCTTCGACGTAATGGGTACATTTCGAAGTAGGGAATCAATTATTTTCTACCTTATCCTCTTGATACTGAGCTTCGTGAAAACAAAATTCATCCACTCCTCATCTAAATCAATTAGGGCGTCAATATAATCCCTCAAATTTTCCCAAGTCCGGCTTTAAGGACCTACAGAACAAACAAAAATGCGATCATAGTTTATTCGAGCAATACATCAAAAACTCTTCGACATAAAATTTACTTGGATTAAAGACTGTATGTTGTAACCTATAAGGGTCCTCCCCTTTGACATTCTCATAATTCCCCCGTAATAAAACCGAATATTTATCCTGCCTTCTACCACTCGAGCATAGATCAAACAACCAGGGATTATCTGCGTGATACTGAATGTGATAGGTACTAACCTTCTGGTTTGCTTTCATGGAGTAGAACGAGATAATGTCGTGTCACTCAATTAAACTTCTCCCCTCACCCCGATGTCTTACATTCATACCCTCAATTACCTTCATCATTTTATAAAAATTCCCGTTCATTTGACACGGGGCCACTTCCGAAAAATTCAACACCTCCTTCACCAGTCTTCGAAGGGGTAATTGTATCCCCAGTCAAGTTTAGCCTCTGAAGTGCATAATACCTTCTTGAGGCTTCGACTAGAAGTTGTACCCTAACCCCACAGAATATAATAAAACCCCTACCTTCGACAGCTCATACTTAGCCACAAATCGATTTAAGCTCTCGTTTTCAATATTCAAAGAAAAACTAATAGCCTCATCCAACTCAGTCGACTCTTCATCATGGTTACCTTGCTCCCCCTCAGCCCTTTCTCCACCCGAAAGCCCAACTCGACCTTTACGCCTCTCTCTATTTCCTCCCTTCATATCTTTCTTACTGCAATCCTCAGTCACTACTGTCTTACGAGATCAGCTACTTGAACCCTCAGTTTTAGGAACCACCACTGCCAGTGGGATATATTTTCTATGACTGGTTCTTCTTCGTCATTGCCATCATGCATCAGAGCAGGACCAGACACACTAGCCTCATTTTCATTATCCTCCTCGTCTATCAGCCTCAGTCTTGAAGATTGACGGGTACCCATCTTATCATACAAAAGAAGAGGCACGCAATTAGATCGATACATTCGAATATTACGTGTCAATAACTCATTGTCATATACCTTCCCCAACTTATACAAACACAGCCAAAAAATCGACTCTAATCCCAGTCCCCCCATTAATACCCTCAGAGTCCCAAACAACCTAGACCCCAGACACATGGTTTCCCCCTTCCCTCGATCATATCCTCACAACTACAAACCTAGAAGATTCTACTTACAGATACAGAAGGCAAAGATAAACAAAAATAGATAGAGATCAATCGACATACCTATATTAACGGAAGTACACTCGAAATAGCAAGTCAATCGGTCCTTAGTAACAACCCGGTAACCACTCTCAAGCTTCGCGAAACAATGGCATATGTTCCCTTCCTCTCACTCTCTGGTTTTTCTGTGAATAGTAGGTTTGTTATTTCCTCTATATATACCTCCTCGGAACACCAAAAATTGCCTAAATTTTCAAACCACTATCATTTGCCACTACCCCACTGCCCTGGCTTTTCGGCTGAAATATGTTTTGACCACTTTGCCCCTCATTACCCTCACGTGTGAATTGCACGCTCACATTGACTTAACTTTAAACTCAATACAACTTGAACCTTCTGATCCTTACTTGAAGCTATCCAATCAAATCCCTACATCAAATCAGCCTTTTTTCGTAAAACGCAAAAACATCATGATAACTTGCATGGCACACTGCCCCAGGAACCAGTACCGATCTGACAGGCCAGCTGTCTGGGCTGTCAGTTTGTCCAGTTAAATCCAACAGACCTTCGACACACCCACTTCTCATACACGAGTAATCGACTATATCGTGTCTCGAACATTCGTCCGTAGATAACCTCACATTCGATTACAAAATATATCAAACATTGGATTTATTGCACATTTGACATTCGACAATATGATCGCGCCTAAATTACCTTTGAATATTATTATATTTTTCCTAGTTTCCAAATATCCAGTATTCTACTTCGACAGTTATTTTCTAAAACTTTGAATTTCATTCGGGCAAAAATCCTCCCACATAATACAGATCAAAGTAGTCAAAATAAACATCAAATACAAATACATCTATATACCATCCTACCTAAACAGTTAACAAAACAGCTCAAGAAGCCCCTATTTATCGTCGGAACACTTCTTCTCGCACCCAGCCTCAGCAGCAGCATCTTCCTGATCAACCATCTCCTCTGCAAATGACTCCAGCCAAACGGTGGTCAGGAAATAGGCCCATCATCTTAGCACCCCCCACCAATATGCAAAGGGCATCCCACTAATAGGTTCCCCGGGATCCACTTCAACCAACTCCGGCATCTCCGAGTCTAGGTCTCGGCCATCGAGAAACCTCTATTTCAACTCTATGGTCTTCTCGCGTATACGATGAACCTTCGTTGCCACCTGGTCCTGGTGCTTAATGTTGGAAGCATTTCAATTGCTTTGGGACGACGATGCAGACATTATGCTCGAAAAAGTAAGAAAAAATATGAGAAGTTCCCCCCACAACACCCAATTTTATACTTGAAGGGATATTTAAACCGTTCCTTATCCCAAGTCACATTCATTACAGTCATCAATTTTTCTCCTTGAAAACCCAGCAGTCTAGACTTTACAACTTCCTAAACATAACTATTTCATCTGTATATGCACTCAAACACCCTTCCCAAGGACTTGCAGTCGAACAAACCCCCAGCATCAAACCATCGCCCCCTTTAATACTTTATTTCATACCTCTTTCATTGAGTTTCGATTAAAATAGGGCCAATTATCTTTGGCCATCTCATTATACTTCGAAGCCAATTTTTCTAAAGATAACCATTACCACATGTTAACATTCGAAGCTACAATATATTCGCCTACCATATTTATCAGACACAAACTCAAAATTACAGTACCGGTTATGTTCATTACATTACGTCAAATTACAAAAGCAAGAGGAAACCTCCAAACATAGTCATACAAAATCTACAACAGAAGCAAAAAAATACAGTCAAACCAAAAAAAACCACCATCACCACTACCTTTCCCCGCTTCAAGAAGAACCTGCCCTATTTTTAGACGGGCCAGCTCCTCCAACCGAATCCTGCCCCTTCGTCAATTGATCCCCTGCTTACACAAGACACTTGGCCAAGCTCGACAGATAGAGATAACGTTTCTCAGCAGTGGTAAAGTAAAATTTCATCTGCCCCCACAAGTATGTATAAGAAACCCCGTTGATGGGTTCCCCAGCTTCTAACTCTACCAGGTCAGGCATGTCCCTGCCAAGCTCATGATCACTGAAGAACTTCACCTTTAGTTCAGCAGTTTTACACCCAATACGACGGTCTCGGGCAAATCCCATCTTTTTCTGGTAGCGGGTATTGGGTGTGGTGTCCATTACATTTTTTTTCCAGGAAATTCAAAGAAAGTGCAACAGAATAGAAAAAGATTATACAATGTTACTGCCTCTATAACCCCTACTTATAGACCCATTAAACCTCATTTATTACTATATAACCACAAACATTTCTTTATTACCTTTCTTTATTACCACCCTCAAAAACCAACAGTCAACTGTTCAACTCCCAATAACCAATGGATTTTTTTCTCAGCAAATGCCTCTACACCTATTTTTGAGACCCTTGCTAAGAGGGGGCAAATATAGTAGCCTACTCGCAGCCTTCTACCCCAGTCAAATACTCAAAGGCTACCTTGATACCTACTCAAACATCTCAAAGCCCACTCAACCCATAAACAAGCTTTCTAAAGATTATCCAAAGATGAAGCCTTGACTCTGAGTAAGCCTCGAAGGAGAACTCCACATCAACATCAGAAACACTTCAGCCATATCCGTACATGCTTAAAGTATGATAAGACCGACAGCCAGCTCACTAGACAAGACGGCAACGCTGTTGGCCCTTACGGGTATAGTGACAGACCCAACAACTACTATAGTGACAGACCCAAAAACTACTACAGTTCCAGACCTGACATTTCCAGCGTCAACACCAACTCTGGGATACCCGCTTAATATCCGGATGGCACACTTGTAATGTGACCTAACCTTGGTGACTCAGCCCTTCTTATGTTCTATAAATAGGAGAGAGGGGGAACCAAGGAGAGGTTATAAAATCTCCCCCCCCCCCCTCGAGCCCTTGCTGTTGACCTTCGATCACCTTGTAAAAACCCAGTACTCAAAACTTTAACTACTTCATAGAAATACAAACACTCTAAAAAATCCTCATCAGAGATCTTGGATCGTCACATTCTAGACCTCCACACAAGTATATTGTCCGTAGAGTAATTGTGCTATAGATTATATACTTGAATTTCTTTGATAAAGAATTGACCCTGTGGTGTAAGAGCCGACTTCCCCTTTGCACGAAGTTAGGCCCCTACAGGGGTTTAGCCCAATTTGTTGTCATTATTTCAGGTCTAAAAGTTAATTTGCCATTCTTTTTTACTATTCCTTCATATCCCGATGCAACTTCATCAACCTCATTTTTAACTTCTAGAGTTCCCCAAAGCAATTCTTCAATTCATAATCAATTAACCACCATCTAACAAGAAGAAGGAAACACAAAAATGTTTACACCTACCATTCCTCACTTTGAGCATAAGAGTAAACTATATAGAGGATAGGTAGTTCATCATGTTGGTTATGAGCCTGGGCAAATTAAAATTTGAGATTGAGCGCTTCGAGGAACTGAAGAATTCCCCACTATCCTATAGGTTCCTATAATTGCTCATCGCAGTAATGACTTCCTAATATTAGGGCTTATTGTGATCGAGTTTTTCGAAAATAATTGCAAGGATAAGAAATATTATTGTGGAGATAATGGGATCTGAGATCTTAGAGGCAAAATTTTCTTAACGTGCTTTTAACCCGTGTCAGCTTCAGTCTTTCCACTATGACTAACAGTCAAGGAAAAAATGGGGGGTCATCACTCATAAAAGGAAAATATGGGGGTAGATACTATTATCAAAAACCAAATGGGGGTATAAGCTAAAGATCCCTTAATATTTTCCAAATCTCATTTCAAAAATTAATACATCTTATATTTTGGCATACATACACAATTTACTAACCAAGATAAACTGAACTTCTTTGGCTTGTAGATTGCGAGGCACATAATACAAGGGAGCTTTGAAATGGGGATGGGAAATAATTTAGTAAGGCCAAGCATGGTTTTGCTAGTAAAGAAAGAAGCAAAAGTAATCGTAGCTTATAAAATATATAATTGGAGCGAAAGCAAATCCTCCAATGAATCTAAGAAGTCCACCAAAAAATGAGAATGCTACAGCAATAAACATCGCAAATGCTACACTCAAATCAATGATACAGTTAAATACATTTGAATTAATTTTACATAGACTAAACACTAGAAGCATGAGTCAAATGCTCACCAACGTAGAAAGATCGTGCAATCAAACGAAGCGTAATACTAGGAGGGAAATGAGGCTTCTTTACCAATACAATTTCCACCATATTAAAAACTGGCATGGCATAAATCTCTAACCCCCCGCAAAAATAATACAAATATCAGATCAACGAGAACAATTCTTCTTTAGAATTTCATCTCAAAATAATAATGTTCCAGAATGATTGTGAAATTTTCCTGATAACTTCTAATAACGTGAACCACGACAGACATGTTAGCCATCACCAAGAGCCAAGTTGGTTTATTTAGAGAGATGAGAATGTGGTCCTCGGCGCCATTATCAAGCATCAAGTACCCAATAAGAGAAACATTGAAATAACATAGCGCTTTTTAAGCTAAAACCCCCCACATTCTGACATCGACCTTGCCAAAGACCCCCACATTCATTAAAATCCAAAAATCGTTGATCTCTGCTAAGTATCTCTATATTTTTCTCTTATTAGATATCTTGGAGCAAAATGATATAATTGGGTTTAAAATTTATCAAATCTAGTCAGGCAGAATCTTTCTCAGTCAACAGGGTTCGACTTGGTTTTCAAGCTAAAATTGGGTATATAGTCAGATTTCATGGAATGTTGGGGTCAATGGAAAATTGATACTATAATTTTGGGGGGATTTAGCTAAATCGCCCAATAACATATAGCCACAACAATATAGGCAACGACACCACCTTTCTACATGGGTTTCTTTAATGGTTGTTCTGGTGTTGATGGGATCGTGGCTTGGATCTCCAAGACCACATTGTGCCCTGTATAGGAAAAAGCTACATTACCCAAAGCACTAAAGAAGCTAAAGACAATTCCCACCGTACTCTTACATTTGTAGCCGTATTGCACATTGGCTTGTACCCCTTTGTGAAGCGAAGCGGTCCAAGCTATGGTAGAGTAATTACGGATGAACAAGTCAGGGAAGATAAGTAAAACTAAAATACCTATAACTCATAATCCCGTAATCATAAGTTCAGGTACAAAATGAAAAAAAGTATATATTACCTTAGTTACATGACTGGAACAACCAAAGATACCATAAAGATGGAGATGGAGATGGTGATAGAGTTGAAGATAGGGAGTTGGGTAAGAAAGAAGCTAACCGAAGCAAAGATCATGATAAAGTAGGTGAGTTTGATATTACCACACGAATATGTGTAAACCAAATCGTGTACCTTCTTCAGCGATTTTCCACCTGTAGCCATGTAAATAATGTCCACACCTACTTCAATGATATGTTGTTGAGGGACGGCAATCCACAACCTGAGCTTTTTGCCAAAAGCATGTTGGCCAAGCTCATGGTATCGATCAAACCTCTTCCCTGGAACCATGTCTTGCATCTCCACCATTTGCCACAATGTATACTAGTATTTCCACAAAACGGTATGGAGACCGACGCAATTTTTTTTTAAAGCCACAAAGGCGTGCCTTCAGTACTATACCTCTTTAGTTTCAAAACTCATTCAATTTCACAATAAAATTTGTAATTGGTAAATTTTACAAAAAAAATTAAACACTTCCCCAATTTTATAAGACTATAAAACCACTTGCAAACCATTTCATACACCTGTATACCAAATAAAGAAAATTTGTTTCCCAAGAGTAATAATTTTGTTTCCATGGAGTAGCAATCATTTTGTGAAGAGGTAGAAGACATATTGATTAAAGAAAATATAAAATTCCGCAAGAAGTTCGCTAAATATTTTCAATTACAAAGGTACACCTGTTTAGGCAAAATGTAGAATAGGATTTAGTCTTCAATCGCCAATCCCATTGATATGCATATGTTTATACTAATTTAGGAAAGACCTCTTGATGTCGGTCTGATAACGTCTAGATTTGGCTTCCTCCAACATCTTATAAGTATTTCATCCTCCAAAGTCATACGGAATGAAACTAAAATACCTACAACTTAAGTTACTCTACTATTCAAAGATTTTGTAGTCCATATAAATTGGTGATTACAGGGACTAGGTAAAAAACATAAATCAAATATGAGCAATTGATTTTCCTTCGTAGGTGGTCCTTATCATGCATTAATATTATCCATGTAAATGAATTAAAAAGGTGCTTACAAAAAGAAAAAAATAATAATTGGAAATGGTATTGTGTTAATGTTTAACACAATACAGACAGCTATATCATCAACAATAGACCATCATCCCTAGACCAACTGTACTGAATTTTCCACAATTAACTACTAAAGGCCTACTCAATTCCTTTGCTCTTACTAAAACCCAAGTTAAAATACACCATAACATTAAATCCTCACACATCCCCTAACATTGATACACTTGAAAATTGAAATGAAGTTGCGGGGGTCAAACCCCACAACCCCAACTTCAACCCTATTGCCATTATACTTTAACCATACAAATACAGGCATTTCATCAAACATTTCATAATCATCACTTTAGCTACTGTTTTCACAATGGGTATTAGCCTCAGTGATAGAAAAACCACTACAAAAGTAAAGTATGCTCAAACGAGTATCATATTGAAGAGTGTGTAAATTGAGGCTGTTGGTTTTTTTTAGAAATCAAACTCAAGTAAGAGGAAGAGAATAGGAGTGACGAAACCTGAAATTTATGATAGAGAGGTCCTCCTCTTCTTCTAACTCCCCATTAGAGAAATTAAGAAGGTCATCAACAAAGAAATCATCCCTAGAAACCCCATGATTCCCATTTCCAACGCCCCAGAAATCATCAGCAAACAAGCCCCTTGTTTTACAAGCCGGTTTTGAAAGCAAACTCCATTGTTTGAGAAACAAAGAGAAGAAGGGATTGTTGAGGAGTAGAACATAGATGATGGTTTAAGTTAAATTACTATTTTAATACATGGAATCGAGAGGGAGAGTTTTGGTGTTCTCTCTGGCTGAGGAGATCGAGAGACAGTCAAAGGAGGAGATGCTGCTATTACTATTTCACCTTTTGGGTAATGTTATATTGCAGGGTTAATTTCATAAATGAACACGACCAATCACCAGACACTCACGTCAGCTGATGTTAGAAAGTCCACTTTTCTCCATATTTAATATAAGAAAAACCTCCTGACCTCGGTCTGATAAATTAAATACCCATGAGATGGCTAGTACGATAACACCAAGACCCCTGAATATATATCAAACACAAGCTCATGAGAATAAAAAGATATCTGGTTTATATGGACGAAATACTCATTATACAAGGAACACAAATCAAGAAGCACCTTTCATGCAAATGCCCAAAACATAATAAAGAAAGCAAACCGATCCCAAAGTAGAAGTGAGAAACATAATATATTTACAATACATGATTTAGAAGAATCATTATAGATACCAATCAAAATGCTTTAAAATGAAAATCCTACCATCCTAGATTCGACATAGCATGTGGAAGACTCGGCACTCCAGCCCCAACCATAGCAGTAACATTATGGAAAGTCGAGTGCCACCATTTAGCATTCATGGAAGAGGTAATAGGTAGCCAATCATCAATCGCTTTCTCCTTTATAGATTTCGTGTCAGTAGCGGCCTTTGAATCATCAACTCCAATTATTCCCATCGCTTGATTTGACAAAAAAAATAGCAAAATCAGAATCACAAACTATAGCAGTAACATAAGTTTTGTTGCATACTATTAGTTCCTTTGAGTGATGTAACAAACCTCTACCATGGTGCGAGAAGTAAAAAAGGTTTCGGTTAGTGTTAAATTTGTTCGTTCTGTTAATTATTTATAAACCCAGTGGCTGATATTACACCTTATTATGGTGATTTTGTTTGATTAAACCCACAAAAGAACTCGAAGCTTATCATAAAGATCTCACTGGGCACGTATAGGCTCTTGGATTAGTTACCTAGCTTACATTCATTTTGGTGTTCTAGTCATAAATCCCGATAACTCACTTTTAAACTTTTTTTTACAGTACAATGAAAATTTAAAATCAAGTAGGCATCATCTTTTCATTATACCATGGACTTGCATTCCGTCAGTAGGTACTGAGATAGGTCCCCTGCCATTTAGTGAACTCATATATATGAGTTATGCATATACTTTTCATGTGAAACATATAAGCTCTATGAGATGATGGTGTGAACTAGGTGCTTATTGGCATGCACTTTAGGAGTAATTATGTTGATTGTAACATTAATATACATCAACAATATCAAACTCATGCAAAATACTCCCCATAATACATCGACAATAAAGCCAAACATGATTTACGCAAATCTTATACGTTCTTGATTTGAGAGTTGTAGTTGCAAGGAACACTGATCAAAATAAGATTGGTGGTAAAATTACCACCAATCTAACACAAAAACATGTAACATTCTGACATCTAGCACTTTTGCTGCTCCATAATTCCCTCTCTCATAGCTTCTAAAAAGGCCCCCACAAAGATTGTGGTTTTGGTTTTAGTAAGAAAATGGTTCTTAAGTTTTTAATAAGGAGATTTGCGGCTTTGGTTAAGGTATTCCTCTACGAAGATTGTTTGTGCTTAAATTACCTCTAGGTATGCTAATGCTTGGATACTAAAACTTTAATATTAGGCTTATTAAGGGAGTTGCCAGTATCACACTACCCCAAATTTCAACTGGTTAAACTTACAGTGGTTTGCAAATTAGAAATTTGTTTCTTTCATATGCAACGATAAAGTTGATTAATGTACACAACTCTAATGTGTGGGGTTATGTGGTAAACTATATGGTGAGAAGTTGCATAAGTTTTTAGCAAACAATACACAAATTTCACAGTGAACTTTATGTTGTCTACAAATAGAAGCCATTTTGTTCCATTTTTGGTTTTCCTTTATTTATGTATCATGTTGAAAGTTCATGTGTTCTTGGTACAGATGTATTACCAGCCAAGCTCTGCTAACCGCCCCTAGTTAACCCTACTGGCAAAATAATCACCCTTCACTTCTTCGAAGCTCAAGTCTAGCAATCAAATAGCTTAAAGCTGCTAGGGTTAACATGTAACTTTTGGGTATAATTTAACTAGGATTATGCTTTTTTATATATAAGCTTTTGTTTATATAGCGCTTTTATGTAACGACAAAAGCAGTCCTACAAATTTAAATTTATGATTAAAAACTTGTAAGAATCTGTTAGAACCAAAAACTAGTGAGTCGTGTAACTTTATTTATGTAAAATAAATCAAGATAGAAAGGGACTTACTTAAGCTGAGGACGCGATGAAGCAAAAGAAAATGATGTTGCCTGCAAAATAGAGAGCGCAAAGATTAAACAAAATACTATAGATAAAATAAACAAACAAACAAACTAATAAACATACAAACCAAAACTAAAATCACAAGAATCGATTGACCTATGATGCCAACCTCAGTGTGAATTAAATTAGCGTTCACTATTATCTACTTCAACCATGGATGAAAATACCGAATAAGGTGTATTTATCGACCCAAACATTTATGATTTTATCATGATATTTTGATTTTATAAAGATATTTTGATTATTGAATATTTTAATCCTTAAAGGGGGAAAATTGGTTTATACCAAATAATCAGTATTTATCAATAATATTTTTGGTACTTTGATGTTTAACACGATAAATTATAACCCTCTTTAAAACGAGTTAAGATGTGAAAGACATATACGAAAGTATTTAAAATAATGTACAAGAAAAAGTGTAGGAATCTCCAAAAATATGTATGCTTGAAAAAAAACTTAGGGAAACAAAATTTAAGCGAATAATGTAATAATATGAGCATAATAAAATTATTAAAATAAAATTAAAGAGAATTAAGTAGATATTTTTCTTATAAATCATGAAATTGAGATAATCATTATTTATTACAACTAAATATGAGCAATTCAATTACAAATTATAACTTGAAGTCTAAGAATTGTCTCATAAAGTAAATGATAAACTAATACATATATGAGTGACGTGACTCCCCAAATAATTTCTTTTCAACTGCTGATTGGGAATTAAATGGGGTGAGTAATACTTTTTTACTTATAATACAAATCTTATATTCTTTTGGCTTTTGGGAATTAAAAGCTAAACCTAATTATGTTTTAATACCATAAAAATATCGCGATATTTTGGTGATAAATCTATTAAAACACGATATGTTTGTGATTTTTTGCCACAAAACTAGTTATTGGTAAACCACTGATAATATCATCAAAATATCAAACCAAAACAATAATATTGATATTTATCATGATATAATGAATTTATAATGGGTATTTTAATCCATGACTTTTACACAAATAACATGTTTTTATTTTTTTTAGGAATTAGTTCAATACACTATTACTTCGCAAATTTTCAATCTCGTAGAACTTCTAAATTACTTACTTGTCACTTCACTTTGATTTTTGATTTTTGATTTTCAGAAGCACGTATTCAAGGCGCTTTCTATTGAACTGATCTACTTCCTTATATTTGCTACTACAAGTCCTATATTGCCAGGCCCCCTAGACATAGGTAGATATTGGCCTATTGGATTTTGGTTTGCTATCTTACCATATCCATTTATTTATATCTTCTGCTTCAAAGGGTACATTGCAGCATCCATACTAGGATGAGCTAATGGCATGTTGTGTAGCCTTTTCTATTTTCCTATAGGGCCCTACTATTTCTAAGGGCAATATTTCTATTGCCAAGGTCTATCTATGATATCTTGCCTAATACTCCTTAACTAAATCAAACTGATGTTTTTGAAAAACAAGAAATATTTCCTAATAACATGAGGGATATCTTAGAAAAATTCTCCCTTATCACATCTCAGAGTCATGCATTTCTCTTTTGAAGAGTGTTTATCAATGTTACGTATTCTTATGCTAACAAAAAATAGTGCACTTGCTCAAGCAAATCTTCTCGGTTATCAAATTTTCTTGGAGATGGAGGAAGGATTTTTTCTATCAACAGGATTACTTGATCATCTCTAGTTGCAAGTTGTGCATCTTCCTGTTAGGTTTTACGACTAAAAAATGAAGAGAAAAAAAGGAAAAAGATTTTTTTTGTTCTTATTTGCTGTTCGAGCAGGAGTCAGACTTGAATCTATTTTGCAAATAGGAAATATCATGTTCGAACAGAGATCGGAAGTAACTTATTTTGATCGTGAAAAAATACCTCGTGATACATAATTTGAAGGAGTCTTGTATTCTAGGTCTCTAATGATATTAAGGATATCTAGGGGGTCTAGTAAGACCTAATCCTAACCTAGTAGAGATGGTAAGCTTTGTTTAGAGAGGGTCTTTACAAGGTTCTAGAAGTTGGAAAGTTTTCATGGGGGTTTGATAAATAAAGGGGAATGGCCTCTCCGATGCTAAGCTATGATATGAATCGAAGGTTCGAGAAGAGAGAGATTGTTCAAGAAGAGGTAATCCGCAATAGGGAAAAGCAACGATATTTCAAAGATGATAGTTTGTGCATAAATTTTATTTGAGATGAGTCGCAGCGGATTCCGATAAAGGTTGAGGTAACTTCGAATTTCTTGATGGTTATCTTGGTCTCTTATAAACCTTGAAAATTTATGTGAGTTTTGTTGTGAGGTTTGAGATCTCATGTGAGATGAGAATATATTCTTGAAGGCTTGTAATGGTTTCTCAGATACATAATAGATTCACGGGTTTGGTGGGTGTTGACGTAGCCATTCAAAGTGAACCGCGGTAAATATTTATGTTGTATGTGCTTGGTTTATTTATAATTTTTTGTTATGATTGTATGCGATGCTTATTCGGATAAAGCCAAAAGTTAGAGGAGGTGTATACCGCTCTGTCCCCCACCCCCTCCCAAAAAACAAAAAAAAAACTTTCCGCATGATTTGTTTACCAAAATTACATTCTTGTTCGACTTCCATAAGACCCACTTTAGTTTTGATGAAATATATTTTTATCAACTAAAAATGGTGTAGAAGTTTTGAGAAGGAAGAAGAAAATTATCCCCATAAAGAAATGAAGATAATTTCAAAGATCTCTTGACAAATATTGGTAATATTTTTTCTAAGATATCTCTCCATATTATTAAGATCATTTTAGAATTATAAATTTCTTATTTATAAAGGGTATTTAGATTTACAATGGTAAACCTTGGAAAAATTACCTTTGCCCTTGAAAATAGCAGGACCCTCATTGCATTAGTAGGCTAATTATGTTCATTGATTTGTTGCAGAGCTTGGAAAGGAAGTTTGTTGGATTCAGGAGTTTGTCGTTTTCTATTATCAGCTTCTGCAATGCATGCCTTTGGTTAACTTAGGGGATCCTTTGTTTTGGCTACTTTATCATTACTATACTAATTTAATGAATTTACCACAGTCTCTATCTGTGGTAATAAGCAAATTGCCACGGATAAAGTCCGTAGTCGGGTCTGTAGCAAAAAGGGCGTGGCAATTATTTTTTCCACAGATTTTGCCGTAGTATTTTTTATTTTTGCCACGAACAAAGTCCATGGTAATTTTATTTATTTTTTAATTTTTTTTGCCACGGACAAAGTCCGTGATAATTTTATTATTTTTTTGAAAATAAAATTCCAATAATATTGCTAATTTGTACCTACATAGCCTGAAACTACTCCAAAAATGCATTTACTTCCATAATAAATTTGATATAAAGATAGTATGCTAATGCTTTATAAACAAAAGAGGCTCATAAAAACTACGAACCTTCATAAATAGGCCATAAAGCATCCAAGTACAGATATTCCATCTGAAATTACAGTAAAAGAAACTAAGAACATAAGAATGAAAAGGAAGAGGATGATGACTTGCTAATCAATTGTATTTTTTCTTTCAAAGGCCTAGTTTCATGTGTTTGTTTATACTCCATGTCTTTTACCTGAGAATAGTATAGAAGTCCAAAATGAATGGAAATCAATCAATTATCCGTATAAATTAAAATCCTAAAATACTTTTATAGACATAACAAATAAACTACTCCTACATTACCAGCATATCATCAATTGATCTTGCGTTCTTCATTCTATTAATCAATGGCAGGACTAAATCCATCTCATATCGCTTAATTGAATGCATCTCTAACGAATCTTATATAATCATCAACAGGGCAAGTAGAGGCGGTTTCACAATTTCCAACTTTAGAATTTGTAACAAGTCGCGTAAGTTAATAAAATAGGCAGCAAGAAAAATTGGAGAGTTTTTATCACAATTTTAAAGAAACATAAAATATATCATCTATATTGATAAGAAGTTTTCTCCATTCTCTAACGGTGACCAAACTAACATACCTATCAAGATCCTGAAGAAACATAAGTGTCATGAGAGAATTAAAACTTTAACTGCTTCAAAAATAATAAAGCTTGGGAAAACACAAATGAGAAGTCAAAAAGGGTGACCATTTCAAAAATGCAAAGGAAGTTTTGGAGTACTTATGATTCCAGGGCACAGGCAATTCAATAAGTTTCCTTTAAATCTGAAGTCTCAAATAAGGGTTTATTGTCTTAAATTGATTTTATCTTTTCAGAAAATTTTAAGAGGTATCGCAACATACTCTCATTGTTAATCACACCTTAAAACCAATATGTTTATGCTATCTATCAATATTGGAAGGAAAAGTATATTTGTTTAGCTTTTATATCAAGAAAAAACATTGCAAATCAAAGTGAGAGCATACCTTGAGAAATTTTGCATGGCCTAAATATTTGTGACAAAAATTAAGCTTCAGGTATGTAAACCCTCCATGAATCATAACTGACACAAAAAACTGCGTAAGTCGTCAATTAGTCTAAGTATATTTGTAAAAGGTATGTATGACTACAAATTTCAAAAGCAGACTACTCTTTTTTTTACCACCACAAGCACTGAACTCACATCCAACATAGTCTCTGGGAAAACCAAAACAGACAACCTATGAACTCAAATCAAAAATTTCAGATGGTACATAGTTTTTTTATTCTCTGTACTCCAACAGTTTCAAATTAAGACAGTGTCTAACATAAATAAAGTCTATTTAAGTTTTGCAACAGACCTGTTCCTAGTTTGCATTCTAGGAGGCATCATAATCTTCTTCTTTCTCATTTTTTTCACAGGAGTAAACACATTGTTGTTGAGATAGATTCCATACTTAAGAAGGAAAATGGTTAGACAAAACCACTCTTCAAAAGCACTTAATTAATTTTCGGGCCAGTAAAATAGGTGACCTGTTAATTGAGAAGAGAAACATAAATGAGGAGAAAAGCATAATATTAAGCTTGGGGAGTTAACTTTTCCACCTCATAAGTAAGAAAATCCATTTTATTGCTCCCCATCTCCCTACTTGTTATTTTCCTCACAGGAAGACCATTGCAGGAGGCACCTCATAGTCGGTGAGATGTCATCTAGAATTATATTCCATGTAAGTTTACGTCTGTTTACACCCTGAATTAGGTCGCCAGGTTAACCTTTTGTCTAGTAATCAAAAACCACACCTGAAAATCATTTATTGAGGGTATGGTTGGTGGATCCGCACAACGTCTTTCAAATTCTATCTATTTTTTAGGGATGTGTGAGCTATATAGAAGTATATTAGACTTGAAGAGCGTGAAAGATCAAAAACACCTGATGCATCTAAGGTATAGCAGCAATAAGAAAGTCATGGGCTAAAAGTGCTTCATTTTTTAAGTTTCTTCAGTATCCTCATAATATAGGGAAACAGATACAGGTTAAAGAAGGAAGTATAACTTTTTCTTATTTGAATCTGACCTTCCTAGTTGTAGCCTCAGCCTCTGTCAAAGCTCCTTCCGCGTGTTTGTATATCTGCTCACTTGCCTACTTCGTTCTGCATTTACGAGTTCACCGTCATAGGTTCCCCTTTCAAGCATCTACATACAACAATATGTCTCAACCTATAACCTAGAAATGGAAAAACTGAGGAAGGTATAATAAAAGGCAATGAGAACCTATGCTCTTCAAAAAGGGGTGTACACTTGGTGTTCAATTGCTAAAATATTATAAATGCACCCTTAGACAAATACGTCCACAGAAAATGTAAACATCTGAAATACTAGTGCTATCATGGTTTTTTAAATACTTTAGCCAACCACCTAAGCCAAATATCACACTAGCAACAAGAGAAATACTACTGCTTTTATACTTAAGACATACCAAAGATATAGTTTTGCTTCGAACCTGTTTAAGAAATCTTTAACCTATGTTTCTTTACAAATTTAATGTACCTATAAAAATTGTATGACATCAGTACCTAATAAAAATATGTGGCTACTACTAACAGAGCAACAATCTAATTTGGACACAACAATCCATGCGGGCAGTAAATTTGTACCACCAGGGTTACTACTAGCAGCATCTCTCAGAGCAAATAAATGCAGCAAAAAGTATAAATATCAGCATCTAGATTGATGTCAAAAGGTACTTTTCTTAACACATTGATAATATTTGTGGTGACATTAACAGTAACAATTATCTTATCTTAGAGACAAACATCAAGACCATGAGTGGAGCCAAAGGTCGAGCCACGACTTTGAAATTTTTTATACAGAGTAATGCTTTGTACATAAAGTAAGATATTGTCGTAGAGCCTATAACTATTTTCTAAATCCTAGCATTATCTTTTCTGCTTTGTATTCATAATTCAACCTTACGTAGTTTGCATGGTGTGACTGGTATGATTTACTGATTCCTAGCTTCCATCATTGCGGGATATACCACGACAAATCCACAGGGGTAAAAATTAAACTACTAGTGTCATAGAAAGCAAGCATGACTAAACTTCATGGAAATGATAAGGCACTAATTTATAAAGAAGAGGGATACCTTTAACCGACCACATAATCTGTTCAAATTACCCCGAGTAATTTTGACATCAAAAAAGTAACATAAAAGTCTAGGATAATATTAACCAATTGTAAAATGAGTCATTGGTTGTTAACTAAAGCAAAGGAAGTTGATATACCAGCAAAAATAACAACAAAATACGACTCCCATTATAGTCGTAATAACAAGTCTAGCACTGTCTTTCTTTCTTTCTTTCATTCATTCTTCCTTCTTTTTTTCTTTTTCTTTTTTTGTTTTTTTGTTTTTTTTTTTTTTTCTAGGTTTATGGTCTTGAATTTCAACTATGTTTTATAAAAATTGTTAAACAAGGAACATAAATAAACTAGTAATTATTTATTTGTTTAAAAATGACATTTCTCATAAATGATACAATCTCCCATCTGTTGCATCCCCACTCCTCCACTTTTGATCTTTCAATACCTTGTAGCTTTTTCCACATACCAGCACAAAAACTTGTGATTCTGATACTCTCTGTTCCACTATTGAACACATGGAGCTGAGCCCTATCTCTAATAGCTAGCTTTGGGTAAACCCTAGATGTTATGCATGTTTTTCTTTCCTCTCCAAAACTCTCCACAATGGAGTGATCTATCAAAGTCCTCAAAGACAGCTTGTCATGGGCAGGATTTATATTCAAGAAAGCTCCATATGTATTTATATCCAAGTCTTGTACCACCAAGGAAGATCTGGTATGGTCACTGCGCATGAGCACCACATAGCTATTGCTTTTCTGATCTTTAAAAATTCTAAAAAAACTGCAGTTTGTTCCTTCAAACCCTTAGATGCCAAAGCCAATAACCCAAATGGTCCTACGGTTCCTCTCTTTAAGGCTTCTTTTTAGCTACAAAGAAATTCTAGGTTCACCCAACTTGGGTCAAAGATCTCAGCATTCTCCAATTTTGGCAGATCAAATGTGACCTCTACATCATCTTGGCTAGCTGTTATACCATAAATTTTAACTACTGATCTTCCTTTGAGCTTTGTACTTGGCAAATGGACTCCTTTTACGTAATTTTTTGATTTTTACAAAGGGTCATTGAACTAGTTGACGTCTTCTTTTATCGAACCAAATTTCCCGAGGTATTGCCTGAACGCCAGACCACCCTTTCTTCCTATCAAGGGTAACAAGACTCATTAATCCAACCCCACAATATTCGCCAGCTTTTATCACTATCAAAGTAAGTCTTTGAAGCATAAAACTTTCCGTAATCGTATCTCAACCCCGAATTGTTGTCCATGGATCCAAAGTGAGGAATATACTTACCTTTAACATGGTAATATGTACCTATTGTATAGCATTCATGCTTAGTATCAGTCAAGCTTACCTTAAGTTCATGTTTAACACTAAGACTAATCACAGAAGTATCTAGTTCGAGTTTACTAATAATAGATACAGGGGAGAAATTTGGACACTCCCGCATTCTAGTATCTTTCATTGAATGGAGAGGGTGCTGTGATTTGACCCAATGAAAAAAATCCTAATTTCTATAAAAAAATTACTCTTCCTCGACACCTTACTTTGTTCCCGATGATCAATCTCCATCTCCCGTCCGGGACTTTCCATGCAGTCCTCGGGTCCCTAAATGAACTCGCATTAATTCAGTTCATTTTAGTAGGAACCATTAAAGGATTTTGAGGTGGTTTAATCCATTTTCGAAGGAACAGATCAGATAAGTTCTTGGGTAAGGCTATATTTTGTACTTAACAGTTTTATAGATCAATGTCGGTATACATTATTCCAGGATTAGTCCCTGGAAGAATAGCTGTAAAGCCCAACCAATACCCGTTTTCATCAAACGGTATGATCAAATTTTTTGGTGGATGGAAATGATAACCAGTTTTATAAGATTGTTTTTGTATTGGAGTTCACTGCATAGATTCAAGATTTCTATATATCTGGCGAGATGCTCCAACTCCAACTCCAACTTCATAACTAAAAACAAGAAAAGAGTACAAGCAAACTAGCAAAGCATTTGAATTCTCCATGAATCTATCCTTCAATTGCTTGAGTTTTTTTAGAGAAAAAGACGAGTATTATATCCGTTATTAACTAAGAAAAGAGCACTGTCATTTGACTTTTTCAGGGCTCCATAGCAAGGCACAAAAGAAAAGACATACCACATAAGTAGATTAAAGTAACTATACAACCAGTCTTAACTAAGAGCCACTCAAATAGGATCCTAAAATGGAGCGTTTATAGAACTCTTAAAGACCCCAATCAGCTTCTATTTCACATTTGGAGTCATGATTTATTTCTTAGTCTATAAGATCCCAGCTATCCCTATAGGGCTAAGCTACATCTGATTTCTCTTAATATGAGTATTAGCTTGCCCCGAGACTTGCAACAATCGCAGTCTTGGTTTACTTGGCACGAGTTTTCAAGATTCAAACTCTAGAAGATTCAAACTCTGTAAGTTCAGGTGGACTCCCTCGCGATAACGAAACTCTAGAAGATTCAAACTCAGGGGACAAGCATTGGAAAAAGACTCGACGGATCTTCTGAACTGAAGTCATTGAGAGGATTACAAATCAATATTAAAAAGAGATCATGGTAATTTTATACTTTGTTCAAAACCCTAATTCAAAGGAGAATCTTCTAGCAGTTCAATTTAAATATCTCAATGACTTCAGTTCAGAGGTAAAATCTAATAATCCAATTTCACCCAAATGAAATATTAACCAAAAACCAAATACTAATTTCACAAATTTCACCCAAAGAATTTTGATTTCAAAGAAACAAATCTAATTAATCCACAAATCATATGTTAATTTTCTCAAAAATTAAAATTAAATTACAATTGAGAGTAAGGACAATTCAAAAATTAGGGTTTAAGAACTTACGAGTTTTCAAGATTGCTGGAAGAGAGAGTAAATCAGAGAAGAACTTGAAGAGATTGTAGGATTGGGCTTTGATAAGATTGTGGTTAGGATGTGAGGAATCTCTGAAGAATTTGTCTTATTAGTAAAAAAATTATTCGAGAGGTTGATAGAGGTGATGGTGTTATTCAAGAAATTGAGGGTGATTGTGTCGACGAGGATGTTTGCTTACTTGATTTGAAGAATTCAAAGAAAAAATTGATGAGTTAAGCTAGGATTGTAAGGGGGTTAAAGCGATTAGAGAGGCATTCAAAATTTATAAGGGATGGTCTGTTAGAATTATTGAGGGGAAGTAGAGAGGTGAGAAAGAGAGAGAGTGGGGTTAGTGAGTGTAATGATGGCAGTTGTGGAAACCGATACAGTTTACGTTTTGTACATATAAGATGGGAGGGAGAGAAAAAATATATATTTTAAAGTAACTGTTGAAATTCTGTGTGAGGAATAAAGAGAAGGACTTCCACAAATCATTCCTCACATCCTATTATTACCGGAGAGCGCCTAAAAACACCTTGCCAAGGTACGTCCCACTTGTTATTAGCTTCTACTTGCTCTATGCTCGTTTATTTTCTATT
The DNA here is from genome assembly GCA_014058105.1 of Kingdonia uniflora. NCBI lineage: Eukaryota > Viridiplantae > Streptophyta > Magnoliopsida > Ranunculales > Circaeasteraceae > Kingdonia > Kingdonia uniflora. Next base: position 51,033 of record JACGCM010002331.1, on the reverse strand, counting down.
TTTCATATTGTTTTGTTAGAATTAGTTTGTAAAAGCTTGGTGGTCGCCATTATTGGTGGCTTTTGTAGCCTGAGAGTAGATATAGTGTATGTAACTGGGTAGATGCAGCAAAAGGTCGACTATGAGCCTTATTCTGGAAGTTGTGTTATGGATATTGCCATCGAATGGTTTTTGGGTGATCTTAGGATAGATAGGGGATTTTAATTGATGTAATTCCTTCGGGTTTAGTTTAGGATATACCCAAAGGTAAACACTTGAGCTATGCTGCGGGGTGTGACCGGGTGAGAAGGTTGTGGTCGCATGTTTCCTAGAAAATGCTCAAATTTAGAGTTAATGAGGGGTTTCAACTCAAATGTACCGGGCTAACTGGTTCCCTCTTTCTTTTGTAGGGTAATATATGTACACTCAAGAGTCAACCATGAGGCTAATAGATTAGGTCGAAGATGTATTGAATAGGTTGTATAATTTTGGTCGATGGAAGTGAGTTGTAGCTATATTGAGGCATTGTGGGTCGCTGATGCAGTACTTCAAGCGATTATTGAATCTAACATTACCTCTGTAAGACAAAAATGGATAATAGCTTGAGTGGCTGGGGAAAGAGATGAAGAGGAAGGTAAGGATGAAACGGGTGTGAATAACCTAGTTACTGACAAGGGGAGAATTGAGAAAGTGGGGTAAATGAAGGAAGTGGGAATATAAGGGAGGCGAAGGGGAAGTAGGTGATGAAGATACCGAGGACAATAGTATAAGGTTTGAGGAGGTCGATGCTCAGGAGCAAAAAACTCTTGGTAGGTTTTTGAAAAAGTATAGTCTTGTTGGTTAAGGCCTCTACTTAGTGCCCTGTGGCTCATAGTTTTCCATCGTGGATCCGCCCGTGAATAAAATAATGGCGTTTCAAGGGCAAATTAAGCTAGGTCTGTTGCTCCACCTTTGGAGTCTGGTCAAGTAGGATGTAAAATTTCTGGGATGTGACCCTTTCCAAATGAATGGCAACATCAATGAGATGATGAAAATCATTGGGGCCTTAAATGAAGAGATGTTAGCCGAAGGTAGGCCCTTAGTGGGGTGTGGGGATATTGTAGCTTTCTACTCGAAGAAAAGCAACCCGAAGGGTAAAACATATAACATTTAGAGTCACCCTGACAAACCCTGGTTATTCTATTTGTGCTCGACAAGCCAAGGGTGGGATACTGATATAGTAGTTGTTCTTGGGAATTACAAACACCTCGATAGTAAAGAGAAGCTCGCACAAAGAAATAGGGTTTATAATCATGGTTGGTGTTTTCGATTCGCTTTAGATATTTTGTGAAGTATTTTTCTTCGGATATATTTTTAACTTTGCCCTTTTGTTTGCAGTGCCTCAAAGTGGACTTCCCGATAGTTCTCGAAACCATCTAGAAAATTTGATCGATGAGGATTATGATCATATTAACGTGATCTTCTGAAGGTTGAAGCTGTTATGGAGAAGGAGGAAGAAGACATACATCCTTCTCAAAGGTCCCTCGAGCTCTTTAGGACCGTATAAAATAAGAAAATGTTTAAATCTTCAATAAGGTTCGAGTGACCTGGACTACAACAATCTTTTGAGGCCATAAAGCGCATATGTTCTCTAGACTTAGCAGATTAACCCAGGCTCGGGTATTGCACCCCCAGTAGCTAAGAAGGCCTCAAGACAGAAAGATTTTTCAAGGGTTTCGCAGAAAGGTAAAGGTAAGATTCTAGGTGAAGGTTTGAGTACTAGAGCTTCTGGGCAGTCATCCTTAAAGTGGTCGTGGAAATAGGTGGAGGATGTGAGTGAAGTTGTTCTGCTAGCGGCTGAAAAAGATAATGTTGCTCGAGCCACTATTGAGTCGTTGGTGCATCTCTGTATGACGAATTCGAAGGAAGTCGGTCATCGATTCGAGGCATCACTAAGACAAGAAAATATAACCTTTATGACTGAACGTATTTTGTTTGATTTGCTCCTGTATCCATCTTCTAATTGTTAACTTTGCCATGTCATAACCTGTGTTATGTATTTTCAGAATGCTAAGAAGATTTTAAAACAATGGGTCAAATATATCTTTGAGTATGTGGATGTGGTGAAGGGGACCATCTTCTCGTTGGAGACATGCGTGTCAGAGATGGAATGCCAGATTCCCCAGGTTTGAATGGATACCTCAAAGTAGAAACTGTCTACAGTCGAGCAACTTGTGATGAAGATCATCAAGCTCGAAGGTAAGCTGAGGGAAAATTATGCGAGGTTTCAAGCAGACTTCGAGCGAGAATGCAATTTCACAACTTTACTGAAGTAATTCATCGATGATCTTGTCTATGATCCTGAGACCTACGAGTGCTTTTCCCTTAATACTCCTATGAGTATGTGACCCAGTCTCTACTAATGGTGCATAGTCCTTTGAACGTGAAGTTTATTATCAAGCCTCAATCTCCCGCTCTTGAGGCAGATGTGAACAAAGAGACCAACATGGTCGAAACCAGTGTAGTAGATTTTATCAATCTCTCCTCATGAAATAATTGATAGGTTTTGGACTTGTAATTGTTGCTATAGTTATTGGTACTTTCGTTTTTGTGGTTGGTGGCTGGTAGATACTTTGGACTTGTATTATGATTGTTCATTCTATAATGTGTGTCTTCTTGCATGTCCATATATTTGAACATGTATCTGCTAGAATACTAATATATCATATTGAAACCATTAGTTACCTTCGAAATTTGCTATGAGGTCGCCTCCTAAGTGTTTAAACTACCCGATTATTCATGATGCTTGGGTTTGCCCACATCAAGGAATTTTGAAAAACTATGAAGTCGCTCATGGGCATGAAATATTGACCATATTACCCTTTGATTTATATTTAGTTAAGTCGATATTTTACTTATTTTGTAATAACTAAAGGCTATTTATGATAAATGCAGGTTTATCATAATTAAAGTGCATTACGGCTTACAAACGACGTGTTAAACTATTTCCAATAGTGATGTGGGGTCGGATGGATTTGAAGACATGCATTTTTCATTGGCCAAATTTATTGGAAATCAAAGAAGAATTCAAAGGCCATAATACTTGAAAAATTGATATATGCATTAAATACTACTTGTGGCCTTACTATTTGGAATGTTTTCACATTTGTATATGACTTTTGATGCCTTACCCTTCCCTTCTAAAAGGGTGGTATATGTTATGTTGAAAGGGGGGGGGGGGGGGGGGAGAGAGAGAAGAGCATAAGGATGCTTGTAGAGGAGAGAACATCAATCTTTAGGAGAGGAAATAAATTATAGGAAGATGTTTTATAATTAGAGTTCACTTAGAGTTTAATAATCGTTGATTATTTTAGAGCCAAAGTGGAGAGCATCATTTTATATGTAAGTGTTTAATTATCAAGATATTAATGGAATCTATATTCTCTCTTAGATGCATTCTTGATCTTAACATGCTTGGCTAAACCTCACTAAGGGCGAGATGAAGCCACAATTAGTATATATTTAGTTAAGGTAATTAACATGGATGGTGTTGAAATATGTATTTCTTATGTTTAACCTTCTAGATTTGCTAGAGTTTATATTAATATCTCATGCTTTGTTTATAAAAGGATTTATGGAATATATTTTGTAAACTAGTTAAACTTGTTTGGGATCTTAACCACAATTATGTTTATTAATTTTTAGTTATTTAAGGTATGATATTGATTAAAATAGTATGCTTAGTTTAAGTACTTTGATACTATAGGTTTTCCATACATACTTAATTTACAATTGATGTTTTAAACAAATCTACATTTTAAAAAGGTAAAGCAAATCAACATCAAGGTCACTAAAGCTCGTTATTCGTATTGAGCATTCCATGATTATATCCTTAATTATATATGTTAATGGTGGTGAATTCCATGTCCCTTATCTTTTTATTATTAGAATTAAAACCTTTGTTATTAAGAGACTTTGTTTAGATAATTACTTGTAATATGAAAACCATACTAGAATGATAATGAAATTTGCAATCCTTATGGGTTCAACCTCCCTTGCCCTATGCACGTTTCAAACGAATCATGCACTTGTGAGTAAATTTTTAAGACACATCAATCACCCCAAAGTATTAGTCAGGTCAAAGGTTTGACATGATACTAAGGTTTGTCGAAATCAAAAAGTTCATGAGACTTCGTGGTCGTCCCTGAGTATTTCTATTCGTGGGTTTGAACCTAAATGAAACAAAATGTATTCGGCTCCTAGGTCGCCCCCAAGTGTTTAATCTTTCGATTATTCATGTCACTTGGGTTTGCCCAAAATTAAGGAACTTTGAAAAATTTTGAGGTCGCCCCCAGGTACGTATTTCCATCTGTGGGTTTGAAACTAAATGAAACCAAACGTGGTCAGCTCCGAGGTGACCGCCAATTGTTTAATCTTTCGATTATTCATGCCACATCGGTTTGCCCAAATCAATAAACTTTGAAAAGCTTTAAGGTCGCCCCCAGGTATCATTCTGGTAAAATATTTGACTTGATACTTAGGTTTTCCCAAATCAAAAGGTGTATTGAGTATTATTTATGAAGCACGCGAAATGAAAATGGCTTAAAATGATCTTTATATTGATGCAAAATTATGTGGTTACAACCATGGAAAGTATCTACACTTGTTTTTGACAGAGGTTCTTCGTCTTCGACCATTAAATAATAGGATCCTTTGGTTGTTTTGTTATAGACGACGTATGTTCTTTCTCAAGATTTGGCCAGTTTGTAAGCATTGCCGTGTTTAGGATATGGTAACTTGTCGAAGGACCAAGACTCCAATTACAAAAGATCTGGGACTAACCCTTTTGTTGTATGACTTCATCAGTGAGTTATGGTATCAACCAAGGTTAATTACGGCTCTGTCCCAACTTTTGTCAATCTGAGGCATGTTACAGCCGAGTTGGAATTCATTTTCTTCATCTGGGAGGTTGGGGTCTCTTGTAGGAACTTTGAATTGAGTTGGTAGAATCGCATTTATTCCCTATACAAGGACGAATGAAGTATAACTCGTAGTTTTTCTTGGTGTTATGCGATAGGTCAATATGACATATTGCAGCTCTTCTACCCATCGCTCCTTTGTATCGTCGACACGCTTCTTAAGGCTATCGACTATAGTTTTTTTTATAGCTTCGACCTGGCTATTGCCTTGTGGGTAGTAAGGAGGGGAGGGAGATAAAATAATGTTGTACTTCTTCAAAAATGTTATAATCTTGTTTCCAACGTACAATGGACCGTTGTCACATCGAATCATGTGGGGAAAATCAAATCTTGTAATTATATTCTTCCACAAGACCAAAACTACTTCTTATTCTCTTATTCTGTATAATAGTACAACTTCAACCCACTTTGTGAAATAATATGTAGCCACGAGGACATGTTCTCCCTTACTCGAAGCTTTGGTGAAGGGGCTGATTAGATCGATGACCCATTATTTAAATGGCCAATATATTTGGCTATAATGGAGATCTTATGAAGGGCTCTTGATGTCATGCATGTGTCTCTAGCATTTATCACAATACTTTGCATAATCTTTAGCTTACTTTTTCATGTTATGCCAAAATAGACCTTGTGTGACTACGCATAATGCCATAGATCGTCCCGCAGTATGCGATCCATAATTACCTTCATGTAGTCCTCTTATATTCTGATCTGCTTCTTTCTGGGATATACACTTGAGGTGTACCCCCATTTGGTGTTTGTCTATGTAGTTCGTCTTTAAGTATCGAGTATCTACGGCAATTTTCCAACAATGATCATTTTTCCTCTGGGTCTTCGGGATCGATACTCTCACCTTTAATATTGATGGTATTGACTTCCATTCTATATATACTTGGGCGTTAGAGTACCTAGATGTCGATCTTTTTGGGTTCAAATTGATCGAACATAGCGGCCATGTATGCGAGAGTTTCAGCGTGTCTATTTTCACCTCATGAATAATGTATGACCGTTGATTACTCTGGGAAGTAATCCATGCATTGACGGATGAGTTTAGCATATTATGCCATTCGACCATTTACTTGATTATCTCCAGTATAATGTCTTTGGACCAGCCGTGAATTAGTAAAAACTACCAGCTTGGGCATGCCCAACTCGAGGGCCATGTATAAACTATGAATTAAGGCTTCATATTTTGTTTCATTATTGGTGCATTCAAAGTTTGGATTGATGGCATTTTCTAGTTGATCATTAAAAGGCATGACCAACACAATGTCTATGATAGAACCATTCTAGTCAGATGAGTCATCAATAAATAGTCTCCAACCTATGTTTGGGTTCTAAGGGTCTAATTGTTTGGTCTAATCTTCTAAGATGTTATCCTTGCGATCTTCTCAGTCGGCGTCGTCTGCTAGAAAATTTGCTAGAAAGTTGGCAACTACTTGCTACTTCTCAGATTTTTTTTTGAAGGTGATATCATGTTCCTCGAGGTAGACGGAGCATTGTTATACTCATCTTGATTTTTCTTTCTTGGCTAGTACCTCTTTAGGAGGTAACTCATGATCACACTTATGCGATGTACATGGAAGTATGGTTTGAGCTTTCTTGATGTGTAGACGTGGTTGAGTAGAAGATTTTCGAGTTTAGCTTATCTGGTTTCGACCGAGATACATCAAGTCTTTACTGATGAAGTATACGGGATTTTCAATACCTTCGTCTACACGATTGAAAACTGAGCTAAAAGATTTTTCTGCTGCTGTGAGATAGAGTGATAGTAGTTTTCCATTGATTGGAATGCTCATGATTGGAGGTTAGCAGAGGCAAGTCTTGAGTTCTTGGAAGGCTTATTTTTCTTCTTGGCTTTATGGGCGCCTTGACCGTGGAGTAATGAATAACCATTTGCATCAGTCCGAGAATTTTAGGATGAAGCAATTGTGGGCGGTTATTTTACTAGTGGCTTTCTGTACGTCTTTGTTTATTCTGGGTGATGGCATATCAAATAGGGCTCTAATTTGGAAAGGGTCGATCTCATTACCTCTCTTGCTAATGAGGTGGCCGAGGAATTTTCTGGAAGAAACAACGAATTGGTTCTCGCCTGGGTTTAGCTTCATTTTGTATGATTGAAGGGTAGAAAATACTTAGTTAAGGACGTGTAGATGGATATTTTTTTGAAGGCTCTTATTGAGCATGTCGCCAATATATATTTCGACAGACTTCCCCAACAGTGGTTTGAACATGCTTATGACAAGGCATTTGTTGGTTGTGCCTGCATTTTTAATACCGAAGGGCATGATATTGAAGCAATACAAGCCTTGTTGCATCCGGAATCGGCATCCATCATAAAGAGACACCCATGCCCAGCTGTTGCATCGAAACACTACGATGATTGGGAGGGGGAAACTATCCTTCGGGTTATGTTTGTTGAGGTCGGTAAAGTCAACGTAAACTTAAATTTTGCCATTTTCTTGGGTATTTCTATGACATTCGTGATCCAATCAACGTACTTAGCTTTAAAGATAAAATCTGCAGTTAGTAGTTTATCAATTTTAAGATTAACCGCTTTAGGAAGCCTTGGGGCTAAGGGCATTTCTTCTGTTTGACTGTTGTATAATTGGCCACAAAGTCGAATCGGTGACAGGAAAGGGTAGGATCGACTCCTGGCATCTCATGGAAAATCTATGTGAATATGTCCTTATTAGATCGAAGGAAATTGGCCATCTCTTACTTTTCTTTGTTAGTGTGTGAACTCCCAATGAACATACCTTGTCCAATACCATCGAGGTCCACGTAGTCAGTGGGCTCGACGACTTATGTGTTGGTTAGGATGGTCGAGGGATCAAGGGGAATAGGTTACTATAATTGCTAGGGTTTGACCAACTTTTGGGTCAAGTTGATATTTGGGTGTTCGCATGATCAGGCTAGCTGTTGGGACCCTTTCATGTCCCAGGTTCAGCATGGTGGCGGTGAACCGCAATACTTAGCATACAGCCAAGCACAACCTAAGATGCCGAGGGATTTAAACTTCTTTTCTATGACCAAAAAGTTGGTCTGATGTACCATTAGTCCTGTGGTAATCGGAAGGCATATTCGTTTGACTACGACTTCTGTGGAACCATTAAAACTTTTTAGCTCGACGTTTGCTAGGGTTACACGGTCTGTCATCAACATCGTTTTTGACTGCTTGGAGAAAAAGTACATCGGCTGTACTGCCGGAATCGATGAGCATTGGTATAATATCATATGCTCGATCATTACCGTTATGACCAACAGATCTAAGTGTAGAAATTTTACGTAAGAAAAGCCACTGTCGACAAAGGAGATGCCTTCGGGTCATGGGATTTGACTAATTTTTGGCATGAGGACTGGTAATTTTTATGTATAGGTAAGTTTGTAAAATTCTTCGAGTCTTTTTCTTTTGCTTCGATTATAACCGCTTTCAATGTTATTGACTTCAATCATGTTGGCTTGGAAGATATGAACTTTGTTTCTTCCAGTGCTGTTTCCCGTCTGGGCTTTGAGATAGGACCTATCGAGGTAGTATGGGATGTCTCTGATATATTGGTGTAATCGTCCTACTTTGAGTATCATTTCTAGTAATTGTTGCAAAGCCTAACACTTCTCAGTTGGGTGGCAATTATACTTGTAGTTCTGGCAGTAGGGTTCATCATTTCTAACTTTAATTAGGTACGGGGTTCGCCATATTGGGTTGGCCTGGATGATGTAGTGGATAGCGCCTATAGAGACGTTGAGTTTGGGTAACATTGGAATCGGCCTTTTCTTTTATGACCTTTCTATTTAATGTTTCTGAGTCGGCCTTTTCTTTTATGACCTTTCTATTTAATGTTTCTGAGTATTACATTTCCTGTTATCGGTCCCATTATAAACTAGAGTGACCATGGTTGTCTTTAGCTACCTTTGGTTATGTTGATTGTTGTTTAATTTGGGTTGGTCCATGGCGATTATTTTCATGGATGCGTTTGAGGCCTCTGTAACCGTGACTTTTGACAGCATCTCCTCGGGTATTACTGGCTTTTGGAGGATGATGTATTCCTTGGCACGACTATGGTCATGAAGAGCATTGGAGTATGTCGGATACCCAAATATACTAAGAGTATCATAATCTGTAGCAAGCTCTCCCGACAAAGCTTCCATTGGTGTCTTACCATCAACTGTAGCTGAAGACAACCTATTAATGAGGTAGCATGCATATGTCAAAGCCTTAGCCCAAAACTATTTGGCCAACCCATAATTGGGCAACATACATCACACCTTCTCCAACAAAGTACAATTCAAGCACTCAACAACTCCATTTTTTTGTAGTGTCTCTTTAATAGTGAAATGTCGAATGATCCCCTCATCCTAACATACTTGTAAGAATGGATCACTAGTGCACTCCCTATCATTATTCGAATGGAGCAACTTGATCTTTCTGCCAGTCTGAGTCTCAATCAATTTCTTCCACCTGATGAAAATTTCTAGGACTTTATCCTTCATCCTCATGGTATATACCCATACATGCCTAGAAAAATCATCTACAAAAGATACAAAATAATGTTTCCCCCCAAGCGATGTATTCTTGGAGGGTCCCCAAACATCTGAATGAACATAATCTAGGGTTTTACAAGTACGGTGTATATCAGTGCCAAACTTTACTCTTGTCAGCTTACCTAGAACACAATGTTCACAGAAGTCCAATTTGCACACTTTAGTAACTTTAAATAGCCCTTGGTTCGCGAGAAACCTTAAGGACTTTTCCCGCGCATGTGCCAAACGCATGTGCCATAGCCGAGTGGTATCTCTGGAAGTGGTTTCTCCCTTCCCACGGTAGCAACCTCACCGAGAACAGTTGCACCATCTAAATAGTATAAGTTATTACTTCTTCTTTGGCCCTTCAATACAACCATGGCTCTCATATGAACCTTCTTCACCCCATTCTCAAACACAACCTTGTAGTCTTTCGCTTTAAATAAACCCGTTGAAATAATGCTCTTCTTCATCGTCGGAATATATCGAACCCCTTCAATCTCTTTAACCAACCCATTGTGCAACTTTAAACGAATGGTACCTATCCCCATGATGCGACAAGAATCATCACTTCTTATCAACACTGCTTCACATTCTAGCTTTTTCAAACTAGAAAAACAACCCCTTTCGGGACAAATGTGATAAGTAACACCTGAATCCAAGATCTACCCTTTTGAATCAACAACTCATGCACTAGATGATATAGTCAAAGAGAAGTTAAAATTATTATCTCCATTTGTCTTGTCTTGAGGAACATTTTCTGAAGAGCTCAATTTTCCTCCTTTCCTCTTCTTAAGAAGCGCGGGACATTCAATTTTCCAATGACCTGTATCTTTACAAAATCTACATTGGTTTATTCCCAAGTTGTTGTTATTTACTCCACGACCTTTCAACTTCGATTGAAGGTTGTTACCACTCGACTTCTTTTGGTCTGAAGACCTCCCTCTAGTCATTAGTACCTCAGATATCGACTCTTCGGACTCACATTTTTCCTTCCTTTGCTACTTATTATTCGCCACCCATAGTCGCATCTGAGTATCACAATGAACTCTTCCCATATGTTATTGTCGTAACAAATGCTTTTACTCTTCAGGAAACGAGTTTAAGAACAAAAGTGTTTTGTCTTCATTGCGAACAATTTCTTCTAGATTCACCAAGTCAGCTAATAACTTGGTAAAATCATTCAAGTACTCTGACATAGAAATCTATTGTCTCATCGTGAAGCGGTAAAGCTTCTTCTTCAAATAAAGTCAATTTTGTGTACTTTTAACCAAATACTTCTCCTCTAAAATATTATAAATTTCCCTTACCGAGGTTTCATTCATTAAAATGTATTTTATATCTTAAACAAGATATGATCGGATTTAACCACAAGCTCCCTTTTTCATCTTCTTTCAAACACTCTCCTCTACCTCATCCAGTTTGTCTTCCAACTCCTCATCTAAGTCTTGTTAACTTAGCGCATCAATAACCTCGCATCGCCACATGCCAAAATTATTAGTACCGTTGAATTTCTCAACTTTTATCTTTATATTGTTAAACATCACTATTGTATTTCGTTTAGGGGTCGAGGAACTAGGTGCCATTGAAGAACTAGTTTCATCTTCTTCTACCATTGTTCCCCCAATTTTCAAACACTAGCCGAAATTGAAAACCCAAATGATACCGAGATAAGTTAACATTGCCTCAATTATGTATTCCACCGAGGAACCAACCTCGCATGATACCAATTGTTGAGTCACAAGCCATAGAAGCTAAACTCGTTCGATTCCATTAGAGTACAAAGCAAAAAAAATAGGAATACACGACCAAACTAATAACAAAGTTTAAGGTGGTTCGCCAATTGCCTATATCCACAGTATTATAGAGAGAGAGTTTATTCAAGATCCAAGGTTACAATCTCACAAACAATTTATGGTTTATCTCTAAAGATTTCCTCTACCAATAGATCTCACCATGGATGGCTCATAAAAATCCTAACTCTCCCTTAAATACTTGGGAGAGCCAAATACAATCACTCAGATCTTGAGGTAAAACAATGGCTTCAAACAATGCCATAAGATAAACATCCACAATATCGTTCGAATGACTATGGGTCACGTTCAAACGCCATCAAGCAACTCAACACGCTGGATTAGTTTTAAGGTAAAAACTGATTGACGTTCGAATGATAATCAGTCTTGTTCGAATGACCTTGAGTCTCCAAATACACTGAAGTTGCTTGAAGCCAAAAACTCAAGGCTCATTCGAACGGGTATGAATCTTGTTTGAATGAGCATATAGCAACAGTCCTACACTATCTTGGCTATCAAAATACATAATTGATAGTTAATATCATCCTGCGATTGCTTCCCAGACTCCAAAAGTAGTAGTTTATTGCATTTAACTATTGGCTTGGTAACAACGTCAAATTGTTCGTATATGACCCCCTCTAGCACAAGAGTGTGTTGAGACGTGATGGGCCCATGTAGCATAGGTTCTAATAGGTAACAATGTCAAATTGTGATAAAGGAACTTAAAGCTGCCAGTTGACAGGATCTCAATAATATTGGATTCTTGGATGGATATCGGGAAAAAGTGGGTTATGTGCATTCTTCTTCTCCAGTTAATCTTGATCTTCTTTCTTGGCCACTTCAGTTGAAGCTAGCTGATCTTTTAGTATCTTGAGTTCTCCAGGAACGATAAGTCATGTCTGGATTTTAGTTAGAGAGTTCCACACACATAGATGATTACTATTAGTTTCCTTTGTGACAAAGCTCTACAAGTTATGAACCCACCAACTCCAATTCCGCCACCTAACATTATCTACTTTACCTCTTCTAATACGATTTGCAACACCACAAAAGCATATTTGCAGTCGGCCAAGCAGTTGAGATTGAGTAATTTGGTTCTATTAGTCTAGTATAAATAGTTAATAGTGCTCATCTTATATTGATTATTGAGTAAGGAATGAAAAAAGGAGGTATCTTTTTATATCCCATTAGTAGAAACGACTCAAATCCACTACTGAAAGTTGTTAGGCCTCCTTTTAGTAATAAAGCAGAGAGGATGCTCCTCCATTGTTCCCCAACTCTCTTGAGTTAGTACTACCAAATGCTAGACTTAAAGAACAAGCTCTAGTAATGACCGTAATGATCTCCCACTCTCTCTGAAATATAAATAGAAATATAGAAAAAGAGATATATAAAAGAAATTGTTTTTTCTTTCCTATCATACAGAATCAAAGAGTTTTCTTATTAATTATGATTTGGTCCATTTTTCATATCTATGCAATAATTATTTTCCATGTACTTCATAATGATTAATAGTCAGTTCTGGAAGGGCCTACCCCTCGACCTAGTCCAAACTCAAACTACCTCAATATCAGACTCAAGCATTACACACGTGACATATACAGTCAGCATTGCCACCTAGACCATGAAATTATAAAAAACATGGACCAAGCACTACAGAAAAATATGAACAAGTCAAAGACACCTATCTCACACGAACTAAACAGTTACACATTCAACTACCACTTACCTAATTATTCGGAGAATGTGCTTCTACATGATAATGAGTTGCGGGAAAGGTCTATATAAAGAAAAAGATCCAGAGGAGATAAGGACCCAGAAAAACTAGATTTCCTAGAGTCTAACAAAACTTCTTATTTCAAGACCAAACATTTCTAGTTCGAGATATCACTTGTAATAAGATATCAACCTCAAGCAAAAAAGTTATAGTTTCAAAACCCTCAACTCGAGGTCGTAGTATTTTTTACCTATTTAAAGTTTTTCACACTAAATTTCCTATGTCATTTCTTGTATTACATTAATATTTATCACAGGTACATTTGGTGTAAGATCTAATTTTGAGCAATTTCGAACTACGGAATTAGGTAATTATATTTGGCACCGAATGTGGGAAAGAAGATATTTCCACGATATCCTAAGGTATACATTCACTCTACTATCCATTTTCAGTCATGGTCACTTCCAAGTGTCCAACAACCGGAATCCAACTCGATCTTTTAGTTGAACTGGAGCAGCACGCTGAACTGCGGGTGAATCTCCATGTCGAAACAGAGAAACATAATGAGCTCGAACGTCAGTTAACTCTTGACCTAGATCTCAAAAGTTAAGTTCATTTAATAGTATTCAAGAGACATGAAGAATTGATGACAACCATGTAGACTGCATTACAAGATTTACAGGACACTTAATAGGCTCCTCAAGTGCCGACAAATTCCCGAATTTCTGCACGAAAAAGATTAGGCCCTCAAGGAGCCACAAGCAAAGCCATTTCCAGAAATATTTTGCATGAGCAACAACCTTTAATTTATTTAGGCAGAGAAGCCCAGTCCGATATCATCAGAGGTCTCCGACCTTCCAAGGGTCAAGAGGAAGGGCAGCGACCTCAACAACGGATTCATGCGTGTGAATGCTTGAGCAATGGCACGACACTTATAATCCTCAACCAGCTCACCAAGCCATTTATGCTACACGTCAGTACGTCAGACAAAAGTACATGGATCAACATATCAAGGAGTTGATTAAAGCTCAAGCTCTAGACAGTAAGGATGATTTTATAAAGTTACAAGGTAGTCTGATTGCCAAAGAGTTATTTGAAATGGAAGTACCAACGGGCTTCCATACTCTAAAGATTTGTAAATAGAAAGGTACAAATCCAAAGGAGCACATCGAACAGTTATGAGATTCCTTGGCATTATACTCAAACCTCAACCATATCCTCTACCGTCTATTCATAAGCTCCTACAGTAGTTTCATTCTCTGCCTAAAGATTTAATACTTACATTCGATCAACTGCAGAAGAATTTTTCAAGACTTATGCTCATAATAAAGACAAGGAGGATAATTTATATTCACTTATTAGTCTCAAACAGTCACAAGAAGAGAAGCTCAAGATCTTCGTAAAGAAATTTTTGGAGCTTGCAAGAAAAGTTGATAATCTGGATCCGAAAATAACCGTTACTGCTTTTACAAATATACTTCAACTCGATTCCAAGGCAAAGGAGCATCTCTTCTTAAACATTCCCAAGAACTTAGAGGATATGATCACCAAGGCCAGTAGGTTTGTCGACCAAGAAAGGATGATGATCGAAAGGCATAAATCTACTAAATACCTCCTAACCACTAAAGGTGCAAACATAAAATACAATAGTGAACCAAATAAAGACAAGGGTGATCAAAAATGCTCTAAACCAAACACAGGCAAACCTCTGAAGGGAAATTTATTACCCAAGCCGGTCCTCCCCAGATGAATGTCCAAATTATCATAATTTTTCCAATTCTAGCAAAGGATAAGTTTTATCGTCTATCTCAGCCACTGGAACTGATTAAAGGCAGGTCATATCGTATGCATCACAAGGTAAATCATCATGAAACTGACAACTACTATGCTTCATAGAGGTTGCTGGACTATATTTCAAAGATGGAAGAATATACGAATACATTTTTGATCATGAATCATACAAGAATGGTAGTTATAAGATGTAAATTGAAGTAGTCCAGGTCAAAGATAAAGCTGAGGAAAAACACCTATACCATATGTACCATAGTAACATAATTAAGATTCATTAAATTAACAACTCTTGTAGATTCAAATGATGAAGATTATCAGAATGTTGCGATCTCACACCTAAAAAAAAGAAGCCAAGCTTTTTCCTGAATTGAGCAATCGCCGGCTTGGGATTTCATTCGAGGATTACGACATCAGTCACGCCAAGTTTCTACATCATGACACATTGATAATTATACTCAAGATGTTGAAATTTTTCATGCATACAATGATGATCGATACTGGTAGCTGTATTGAGATTCTCTTTCAGAGTACGATCAAACAGATGGGGTTGGTCGATTAAGTTATTCTAAGCAACATCAATATTAGTGGATTTAATGGTTCCATGGAAGAACGAGTGGGCATGATCATCTTACCTATTACCGCTGGACCAGCCATAATCGACGTCATATTCTACATCATCAATGTCAAATCTCGTTATCTCGAGATTATGGGCTGCTGCTAGATTCACAAAATGGAAGCAATCACTTCAACTTATCATCAAACACTTCACTTCAAACACAATGATGGCATCAACAAAATCAAAGGCCATCAAAAGCTTTCCAGGGCTTACGAGAATATTATCTCTGCCATTCTAGATATATCAAATAGATACACTGTATAACAATTATAGAAAGCTAGTCACATCAATGATGAACCTTCAATAGAAGAACTTATAGAGTATATAAACATTGATAGACCTAGCAGAGGTACTTATATCGGTACTAAACTAGTCCTGTATGACAAGGAAGACCTCGATCAATTCTTACGAATGAATCGAGACATCTTCGCTTGAACTTTTGAAAAAATGTTGGGGTCAATCCATCTAAGACATGTCACAGATTGAGTATCAACAATAATGCCATGGTGGATATAATAGAAATAGCGATGACTCTCACCTCATCTCCGAG
This sequence comes from Kingdonia uniflora, assembly GCA_014058105.1. NCBI lineage: Eukaryota > Viridiplantae > Streptophyta > Magnoliopsida > Ranunculales > Circaeasteraceae > Kingdonia > Kingdonia uniflora. Next base: position 35,108 of record JACGCM010002331.1, on the reverse strand, counting down.
ATGAAGTTAACATATAGATCGATAAGTTGATTAAAGTGGGATTCATTCGAGAAGCCAAGTACCCAGATTGGATCTCCAACATTGTCATCGTTCTAAAGAAGAATGGAAAGGTCTGAGTTTATGTAGATTTTACCGATCTAAACAATCATACTCCGAAGGACAATTTCCCTTTTTTAATCATCCATCAAAATTTTGATTTTACGGCAGGTTACGAGCTCTTATCTATGATGGATGTTGTTTTTTGATACAATCAGATACATCTCTTAGAGGCAGATCAGGAAAAGACCACTTTTATCACTGAAAGAGGACTTTATAGTTACAAAGTCATGCCCTTCAGACTAAAGAATATAGGCACAACTTATCAATGGTTAATGACAACTATGTTAAAAGTACATTTAGATAAAATTGTTGAAGTCTACATCGATGATCTTTTATGCAAGAGCTTATAGTCAAAGGACCATATCCTAGATCTATCCACAATATTTAATATTCTACAATCTTATAGGATGCAGCTCAATCTTGATAAGTGCAGGAGCCAAATTTCGTAGGAGGGGAAACTAGCTTTTACACCACGGGGTTATCTTTGACTAAGGGCTTATGCAAGTATCTAAGATAATAATAAGCAATATCACAGGACTAATACACTTGCGTGAAGTCCTAAAATAGGTTTCTCCACGACATCTAGCCAGGATTTTAATGGTTGATGATATATATTGAGTTTAGATGACAGATCGAATAGAGGTAGGCTACAGGGTAGTCGAAGGTAATCTTGAAGGGTTGATGGGAGAGATTTTTTAACCCCTTCTTAGTACCCCCTCCCCTATTTATAGGAGATAGAAAGGGCTAAGTCACTATAGGAGGTCAGATTATATGTATATCCTTTGGGGACATCTGTTATGTATTTAGAATCGGTTCTGGTACTGTAGCTATCAGGCGGCTCATTTTACTATTCTGTCTGGTGAACTGGCTATCAGACGTGTCTACCTTTGACCATGTATTACCATGGTCGAAGTCTCTCTGTTACTGATGCTGAGTTCTGGTATCGGCTACCTATCTTCAGCCTCGACTATAATGTCTTCGAGCCTCAACTTATTTATTGTCTTGATGGGCTTTGGGTCTCTAGGTAGGCCACTATGTTGCCTTTGAGTATTCGACTGGTGCTGGAAGGCTGCAAGTAGGCTACTATATTCGCCCCCTCTCAGTAGGGGCTACGAAAATTGATGTAGATGGCGCGTGCTGAGAAAATTGGTTAGGCATGGGAAGTTAAAGAGTTGACGGATTGAATGTGAGCAGTTTCGAGGATAGTAATTAAGGAGAGTAATTAATGTAAGTGGTGATTAAGGGGGTAATAAATGCCCTTAATCATGGTATAAATATGGGTTGTTAGGGGGAAATTTTCCATATTCTTCATCTTCTTCTTTAAGTAAACCAAACTATGAAAACTGCACCAAACACACGGTACCAGAAGAGAATCGAGGCGATGGAGCGTCGTATCGAAGAGAACATGAAGGTCCTGAAGGAGAAATTCTTCAAAGACTAGGGATTAGACATGGTGTTGCCTGACTTGGTGGAGCTGGAGCCGGGGGAGGCTATCTCTAGGTACCCGTACGAACACTGGTGGAGGGCGATGCAGTGGCTAGGTTCAAACGTTAGTAACCGGTAATACCTGCTGAAAAGCCTGGCAGAAGACCAGGCGGATGCTAAGGACGCAGCTGAGGACGAGGCAGGGCTTTGTAAAAACTACCCCGTATGTAAATAAGGGAGTCTTTGATGTGGTAGTAGGAATGAAGAGGATCTTGGTTATTGCGGTAGTTATTTTGTGTTTGGTGTTTCTCTTTCTTTCTCTCTTTTTTGTAGGCTCGATGGCTGTTTAGTTTCTGAATAAAAAAACATGTTTGTCGAAATATGATAGTAGAGCCATGTTAGGTTTTGTAGACGATGATAATGTAAGCACGGCATTAACTATGGAACTTTGAACTTAAAGTAATGAACACGAGTAAAAATGGTAAGAAACTTTGGTTATGTCACGTACCAAAATATATTAACCGAAGGTTCAAGAATATGTATATGCACGATGGAATGAGGTAGAATGTAGATGATGGTTAACACAGGAAAGCATGGGTGGGCCCGACAATGTCTGTGGTCGAAGGCATGGGAGCTTCGACTGTAAAATCTGACATCCATAATAGCAGACATGTCAGAGGCGATACCGTTCCTAGGGAAGTACGCAGCTGCAGGGCACCATGATGTTTCCTCGGGGTCTGGGAAAAAGGTGGAGGTGACACGTGGGTTAAAGTTGGCAACTTCGGGTAGTGTATCAGAAACTTCGAGAGAGCTTAAAGAGTATTTTTCTGGCATAAGTTTGTTATACGTATGTGGAAGCAGGTGAGGGTAATATTGGTAAAACACATCGTGGCCGAAAATAAGGGAGGAGTGGAGTAGTGGTAATGATAGTGAGTGGGGAGATTAAGGCAGTTTTTTTTCCTTAGGTGGTATTTAAAGAGGTGAGAGGAAGAGTTACTATTTCCAAACAATAATCAAAGAGAGAAAAAAGGAAGAAGGGGGGAAAGACATATGCCATTATTGCGGTTGAGCTTGCTGGAAAGGATAAAAGAACACCTCGTTGTTGCTGAGGAATCAAATCTACTCGAACAGGTATGCTTCTGATAACTTAGTTAAGATAAACCTTTTAATTTTTCTATTTCTTCCTCATTTGCTCGTTGTCTATACGGTTTTGCTTTTTGGCTGTAACTATGTGATTGAGGAAGAGGGTAACCCATGTGGCTGGAGGTTTAGCCAAGTGGTTAATTGGGAGGAGTGAGGGTGGTTGGGGTTGCAGTCGAACATTCGACTGTGGGTTGGGCAATTTGGAGAGGGTAGAAAATAATATGATATCAAAACTTGATACATTAATATATTGAGCTAATTTCACTACTCTTCTTCTGTAGGGTATAATACGTACCCGCTAAGCTTTGAGGATGAGGCTAGTAGATGAGGAGGACGAAGTAAATGAACCAAATATATTTGGTCTAGGTCGAGGGGGTGAGAGCAGTGATGTAGAAGTGTTAGAAATTGTAATGGATGCCTCATTGGCTATGGTAGTGCCAGAGGTTGGAGCTTCGACTTGGAGCCTTCGTGGGGCTCAAATAGTCTGAAAGAGTAACGAAGAGAAAAATGAGGAGGGGGAGGGAAAGGGGAACAAAGGTAATGTCAAACCTTCGGGTGATGGGAGGGAGGAAGGGGAAGAGGAGTAGAGTAATAATAGGGGTGACTCGGATGATTCTAGGATGATGGTGGGGCCAGTCTCAGCTCGGAAAAAGGTGAGTCTGGATCAATTCATGGCGAAACACGGGTTGTCGAAGGTGGGAGTTATACTGGTGCCAGTAGGGGCTGAATTTTTGTTTAAGGATACCCCACAGGTGGTGATTATGGCGTTCAGAGGCCAGATTAGATTAGGAATGCAACTGCCTCATCAAAAGCTAGTAAAGCAGGTATTAAATTTCTGGGATGTTGCCCCATGCCAGATGAATGGCAATTTTTAAGAGATGATAAGACTTATCGAGGGGATGAATGTGAAGTTGAAACTTGAGAGGAAGGGTTTGATCAAGTGGTTCGACATCGTATCATTCTACACGTAGAAAGAAAATAAGAGGGCAGATACGTATCACATCCAATGCCATGCGGACAAACCATGGTTACTTGACCTGTGTTCGACTAGGCGTGGGTAGGATAAGGATTTGGTGGTGGTGAGGGGTAATTATGAGAATACAGAGGGGGAAGAGGTATATAAGTTGAAGCATAGGCTAAATAATCAAAGTGAGTTAATAGTCAAAGGCTTATTTATTGTGTGGTTCGAATAGATTGTTGAACTTGTCTTCATTGTTTTACTGATCCCAACAATAATATATTAAAGAATCTGAGGAGGTATATGGATGAGTTGATCGACCAGGACGAGGAGTGGGTAAATTGGGTGTTTGAGAAATTGGGCGTTGTCAGAAAGAGGCGAAAGAAGATGGACACTTTACTGAGGGGCGCTCCTATAGCTGTTGGGTAATCAAAGAAAAGGAAAGAAGGAAGTTCTTTGATGAGGATAGGGGAGATGGATTATGACAGGTTGAGTCGAAAGTTAAGCTATGTGCCGAGGGAGCCGCGAGGAGGGCCTGGGACGGTACGGTCGAGCATGCCTGAGACTATTCCCGAGGTACCGCGGCAGACTAGCAAGGATAAAGGTAAGGTTACTGATGAAAATTCGACTGCACAGCAAACGAAGATAACTTTGCGTAGGAGGCCTCGTGAGCAGATGGCCGATGAAGAGGATGAACCGGCCGACGCAAGGCAACGTAAGGTCAAACTGGAGGAAATCACTCGGGTAATGGCCACGTCAATAGCTACCTTCTGCGGCATGAGCCCAGATGAAGCGGGGAAGTAAATGAACAAGACTCTGCATCAGGTAAGTATTTCTGAAATTACAAAGTTATAATTATGCTTTGAGAACTGTTGAGTAGTCGAATATTCGTGTAGGTGAATGCTTGGGCCCAAGCTTATAATAAGCCCCAAAAGGTATCGGGTGAAAAGCTAGAGCAGGTGAGGGACAGTCTGAAGCTCGCACAGGGGACCATTATGTCGTTAGAGACCCAAGACGGTGTGTTAGGACGAGAGAAGTTGTAGATTAGAGCTGATGCTACGAGGGAAGTCAAAAAAGTGATTGCCAACAGTAATCAAACGCGAGCAATGTTGGAGGTGAAGCTGGTTGAGAAAGAGGAGCAGCTGAAGGATAGCAAAATACATTTCCAGGCGTAATATGATGAGGAGTGTGATATGACCACAGCCTTAAAGTACTTTATAGATGGTTGGGGTATAATCCAGAGACCTTCGAGCGCTTTCCTTTGACCAAAGAGCCTGTTGTCAAAGATATTGCTCAAGCAGAGGTGATTAGAGTGGACCCTATAGGGGGAGGTGTTGGAGATGTTATAGTTGATCCCGCGATCGAAGGGGATGGTACTGGAAATGTTAAAGGGGGTTCTACAATCGAAGGTGCAACTAATGCTTCAAGAATGAACCCTGCTATCGAAGTCAGTGGAGATGTTGTTGTTGAAGATCATGGAGAAGGTGCAAGTGTGGCCCATCCTGTGTGAGTGGGGCATTTATGGAAGGTCATCTGTAATAAATTCTCTTTTCTTGTTTCTACCTCAGTTTGTTGGATAGGTACAATTTTGAACAATGAGTATTTGATAGGTAGAATGAATATTGTAGTTGAACTTATCATGTAGGTATGTATTGGAATGAATTGTTTGCACGTCTATGACTTGAATTGCTAGTATGTCTGTATGCTTGTATCTTTGTGTGAGAAGTACAGTATTAAATGTTTCGGACGTCGACCATTCATACCACGAGTGTCTGGTCGGTCGACCATTCATGCCATGCGGGATTGCTCGAACTGGAAACTCGAAGAACTTCGAGGTCCCCCCTAAGTATCAATCAAGTCGAAGGGTTAACATGATACTTTGGTTTGACCAGCTCAGTTTACTAGACTTCGAAGGTCGCCCCCAGGTCTATCTACGAGTTTGAGCCTATCGAAGCAATATGTGGTCGGCCCCAATACATCCCCGAGTGTCCGGTCTATCGACCATTCATACCACTTGGGTTTGCTCGAATTGGAACCTTGAAAAATTTTGAGGTCGCCCCCAAGTATCAGTCGGGTCGAAGGGTTGACATGATACTTAGGTTTGACCAACTCAAGAAATTTTCTTGGAGACAGGACATGAATCTCAGAGGAGAAAAACATGTTTGTTGATTATGTTGTATTTATATCAGTTAAACAAGGTGGTGGCCGAGGCATGTTGTATGATACTAATTGCCTTGTGTTTCAAGGGTTGGGTAGAGGCTCCTCAGTTTCTATCATTAGATAATAGGATTCTGTGTCAGTTTTTTCGTATACGATATATGGTCCTTCCCAAGATTTGGCTAACTTGCCAGCATTGCGGGGTTTTGAAGAGGGTGCGACTCGCCAAAGTATGAGGCCTCCAATATCAAAGTTGTGTGATCAAACCATTTTGTTGTATGACTTCTAAAAAAAAATAGAGGTGATAGCGGCCGAGGTTAGCAGTGGCTCAGTCTCTAGTTTCATTGAACCATAACATATTACATCCAAGTTCAAACTCGTTATCTTCATCGGGGAGGTTAGGGTCGCGCGTTGGCACTTCGAACTGAGTAGGCCGCACAACTTCGATATTGTAAGCTAGGAGAAAAGGAGTGTAGCTGGTCGCCTTTCTTGGTATGGTACGATTGGCCCAGAGTACATGTTGTAATTCATGAACCCATCGGCCTTTCTTCTCATCGACAAATTTCTTAAGACCGTTGACTATAGTTTTATTGATTGCTTCGACCTGACCATTCCCCTGCGGGTAATAAGGTTTTGAAGGGGAGAGAATGATGTTGTACTTCTTGAGGAAATTACAGACTTTGTTCACTATAAACTGTGGACCGTTATCGCATCGAATCATGTGAGGGTAGCCAAAATGTGTGAAGATATTTTCCCATAATAACTTGATGACTTTTTCTTCCTTGGTTCGACATAGAGGCATGGCTTTGACCCATTTAGTAAAGTAATCTATGGTTACTAAAATATGTTCTCGTCTACACGATACTTTGAGGAAAGGGCTCACTGGATTAATGGCCCACCGCTTGAACGACCAAGCAACTTGGCTGGATTGGAGGTCTTGTGATGGGCTTTGGATTTCATGGGCGTGACATTGATATTTGTCACAGTGTTTTGCATACTTTTTAGCTTGTTCCTTCATATTGGGCCAGAATAACCCATGTGTTATGGCTCAAAGACCCATAGATCGGCCAGCAGTATGAGCACTGTAGTTACCTTCATGGAGATCGATAAGTATGGTAGTAGCTTCGGTTTGGTAGATGCAGCGGAGGTGTACGCCGTTTGGGGATTTACGGTGCAGTCCACCTGTGAGAATGGTGTATATGCGGTAATTTTTCAATAACGAATGTTTGGCTTTAGGATCTTCTGGGAGGGTAAAACTATTGAAATAAGCAAGGAAAGGTGTTTGCCAATCATCATGATCGAGACTCTCGCCCCTACTATAGATGGTATTGACTTCCATTTATCGATACTTGGGCGTTTGAGTACTTCGATATGGAATGTTTGAGATTTGGACTGGCCTAATATGGATGTTATGTAGGCAAGGGAACCGACATGTTTATTTTTGCCTCGAGGGTAGTGTGTAATGGAAAACTTTTTAGGGAAACGATTCATGCGCTGGCGGACAAGTGCAGCATACTCAGCCATACGATCGTTTGCCTGATTTTTTATCGATATACTGTCTTTGAGCAAGCTGGGAATCGGTAAATACTGCATGTTAGGGAACACGAGTTCAAGAGAGAGATCGAGGCCATGTATCAAATATTTATATTCGGCCTCATTATTTGAATATTCAAAATTTAGCGTGGCCACCTTTTCAATTCGGTCATTGGAAGGGGTAACCAGAACAATACCTATCCTCGAATTGTCAGGATCAGCAGATCCATCAATAAAGATATGCCTACCCATGTTATGGTTCCAAGGGTCACTCTGTTCTGGCTGGTCATCACGTAGATCGTCTTCGTGTTCCTCCCAGTTGATGTCTTTGACCGGGAAGTCGGCAAGGAAATCAGCGACTACTTGGCCATTTTGAGATATCTGTTTTTCAAAAGTGATGTCGTGTTCACCAAGATAAATAGGTCATTGTTATACCCATTTGGATTTATCTTTCTTGATGAGGATCTCTCGAAGTGGGTATCTGGTGATAACACGTATGGGGTGAGCTTGAAAGTATAGTTTGAGCTTTCAAGCAGTGTAGATAAGTATAAGGAGAAATTGCTCAAGCTTGGAATATCGAGTTTCAGTAGGTGTCAGTGTTTTGCTGATAAAGTATACGGGTTTTTCGATACTGGATTCGAATCAAATAAAGACTGAGCTAATAGAAGTATCGGCGACTGTAAGGTATAAGAAAAATATTTCACCTTCGACGGGGGTGCAGATAATAGGTGGTCGACCAAGGTAAGTTTTGATTTTGAAGAAGGCATATTCACAATCGGGTGTCCAATTGATTTCAGGGTTATTCTTTTTGGCCTTATGAACGCCTTGGTCATGTAAGAGGGAGAAAAACCAAGCACAACGGTCAATAAATTTTGAGATAAAACGGTTCAGGACGGCTATCTTGCTGGTGACCTTCCGGACATCCATCCTAGTTCGAGGGGAAGGCATATCGATGAGGGCGCGAATATGAGTAGAGTCGATCTCGATACATCGTTTGCTATGAGGTGACCCAAGAATTTTCCCGATGAAATACCAAATTGGTATATGTCGGGGTTCAATTTCATGTTATAAGAATGAAGTATTAAGAATAATTCCGTTAGGTCCTGTATGTGGGTATGTTTTTGGAAGCTTTTGCATAACATGTCGCCGATGTAAACTTCGACCGATTTTCCATGTAAAGGTTTGAACATAGTGGTAACAAGAAGTTGGTAAGTAGCACCCATATTTTTAAGGCCGAAGGGCATGATGTTAAAGCAGTAAAGACCTTGTTCTGTAATAAGCGAAGTTTTAAGTTGGTCATCAGGGAGGAGGGGTACCTGGTTGTAACCGGAAGCTGCATCCATCATAGATAATCATTCATGGCCAGCCCTAGCATCCAAAAGCACAGAAATGATCGAGAGAGGGAAACTGTCCTTCGGTGTATGTTTATTAAGGTTTGTGAAGTCAGCGTAGATACAGATCTTGCCATTCTTCTTGGGGACTGCTACAATATTTGAGATCCTATCGGCATACTGGACTTTTTAGATAAAACCTGCGGCCAGGAGTTTTTTGACCTCAAGGTTCACAACTTCTCGAATCCTTGGGGCCAAAGTACGCTTCTTCTGCTTCACAACTATAGACTTTGGGATAAGATCAAGTCGATGGTAGGCCAGTGTGGGATCGGCGTCGGGCATCACATAGAATGTCCAGGCGAAGACATCATTATTTGCTCGAAGCAACGTGGTGAGCTCGAGGCGTTCAGCCTCATCAAAAAAACTACCAATGAATGTGCCTCGACCAGGGCCATCGAGTTTGGCATAAACTGTGGGTTTGAAAGGTATGGTAGAAGGGCTTGATGGTGTGGGGAGAACATGAAGCAGTGATTGCTATGGTTTAACAAGTTTTCTGGTAAGATCGATCTTAGGGTGCTCGCATGAGCTGGCAAGGCGCAAAGAGCCTTTCTGTTTCGCATGCCATAAGGGGTAGTGAAACGAAATATTTAGTGGTAAGTAGAAGGTATGGCTTTCATGGCATGAAGCCAGTCGCGCCCTAGAATGCCCAGGTATTCAGATTTCTTATCGATAACGAGAAAGCTAGTTTGGAGGATGACTAGATCGGTGGTGACAGGGAGGTTAAGGCGGCCGACAGCGACTTCGATAGCACTATTAAATCCCTTGAGCTTGGTGTTGGCTGGTGTAATGAGGTCTATTTTTTGCATAGCTTGAACAGTCTGGAGGAAATGTATGTCTACTACAATGCCCATATCTATGAGCATGGTATGAAGAACGAGGTGTTCGACCTTAATTATAATGACTAAAGGGTCAGAGTGGGGGAAGCGAACATGAGATGTATTGCAATCAATGACAGATATACCTTGGGGTCGAGGGCGTTTGATAGATTTTGGTAGAGAGATGGGTAGTTTCTCCTGATAGGTAAGATTGTAGCATTCATCGATGCGCTTACGCTTTTTTCTTGTATAGCCACTATTAATGTTGTTGACTTCGATAAGGTGGAGTTGGAAAATGTGTACCATGGCTAGGTAGGTAGTTGGAGCGGGTTCGGGCTTGATATACGACCCATCGAGGTAACTGGGGAGATCGGCGACATATCGATGTAGACGACCTACTTTATGAATCATCTCCAGTGATCATTGCAGAGTATTGCATTTATTGATAGGGTGGCAATTACACTTGTGATTTTGGCAATAAGGCCCGTCTTTTTTGACCTTGATAGGGAAGGGTACGCCAGATAGGGTCGGCCTGTATTTGCGCGAAAGCGGTGCTGATGGGGGCAGGGAGTTTCAGTAAGGCCGGCATGGGTCATTTTTATACAGATTTTAGAAGGGGTAATGATAGACACAAAAAATGCCTATTTTTGTCCTTACAATTACATAATCTAGAACCTTATTTATTGTTTTATTGGGCTTAATTATAGTATGTTTGACTATTGCAAGTAATAAGACATTTGTGACCAAGCCCTTCTTAAAGCCCAAATTTTACAAGCTCAAGAGCTGCTGGAGATGACCAGTTGTCAAGAGCTGCAGGAGATGATCAGTTGTCAAGAGCTGCTAGAGATGATTAGTTGTCAAAAGTTATTAGAAGACTTAGTAGTCAAGACATGCTAAAAGATCTCTACAAAATCAGGAGTGGTTGAGGGAGATGAGGACTCTAGTTAGGGTAAAGAGAAAGAGAGTTGTAAAGAACAGGGAGTCATATTTTGTCTCAGGGAACCACCGTAGCTATTTGTATTCTTCCATAGAGATTTATATGATGTTTGGAGAATCTTGGGAAATCTTTATTTGAATAAATAAATGTAAGTTCTTAATTATCAATTATAAATTCTTTTTACAATTTCTTTTTACTTAATTTGATAATATAATTATGATTTGAACTTTGCATCCCTGAAGAGCGACAACCCTAACCTATATTACAACACCCAATTTTATACGGTTTATCAAGTAACATTAGATTGAGGTCGCTTACGGTTCTCAGTTTCCTATGATACGGGAGCGACCATAGGCGCAGAAGATAGTTGAGGTTTGTAATGATTGGGGGTTAAGGATTGCCCTTGGCGATTGGATTCGCAGAGGCATTTGAGGTCGATGTATCCGTTAACCTTAAATAACATCTCCTCGAGGGTTTGTAGTTTATGAAGCATGATGTACTCCTTGAGACGACTCTGATCTGGTAGAGCTTTAAAGTACGCCAGAACAGCGTTCGCACAGTCGAGGTTTTTGACTTTGCACGACTCATCAAGAAACCGCTTGGTGAAATCTTCAAGTGTTTCATTGGGGGATTTGCGGAAGTTGAAGAGAGCATCGACACGGACCTCACGGTCATTGTTAAAGGCAAACTAGGCGATAAAAAGGTTTAAAAATTATTAGAAACTTTGGATATAGCCATTAGGGAGGCTGTGGTACCATTTGAGAGTGCTATTAGTGAGACTGGTGGGAAACATGCGACACAAGATGTGGTCTATTGTAGAGTACAGACTTAAAGCATTTTCAAATTTGAGAACATGAGATTAAGGGTCGGTATTGCGGCATTTACTGATTTTAGGGGTATGGAAATTTGGAGGTACTTCGACCGCGAGAAGTTTGTGGCAGATGGGGTTATTTAACCGAATCTAGGAGTTTGGTGTGGGGCTCACCCTGACGCGAAAGGCGGCATGGATTTTTTTATCAATTTCCTGTTGTGTAAGATAGGCGGGATGAGTAGGAGATCGTTAGGGTCGAAGGTGGTGAGGCCACGGGTATGGGGCATGTTTTGCACTTCGCTTGCCAAGGCGAGCAAGTTACCGTATGGGGTGGCGAGAAGTATGAAGTGTAAAATCATAGGAATCCTCCATAACGGGGACATCAAGATGGATCGATCCAGCGGGTATGGCGGTGGGAGCACCCTCGGCGCCAAGATAGACTGGGGGGACTTCAAGTTTAGGATGGGGCCCAACCAGGGCGCGGTCCGAAATGCGCGATGGGGCGGGTAATCGAGAAGGCTGAGGAGCATCGTAACTATGACCTTGTTGAAGCTCCCAAACGGTAAGGCATAATTCATCCAAAGCACGGTCTTGCCGGTCAAAAACGGCTAAATGGTGTTGTCATTCAGCCTCGAGATCTTGGCAGCGTTCTTCACGCTCAATGCGCAACTGATTGTTGTGGCGCTCCTCGACCATAACAAATTGTTAGCTAATGAGGGAAAGTTGAGCAGCTACTCCATCGGCAGAGTTACCAACGATGGCACAGGTTGAGCGAAGGGTGGGGGCCATTGAGGAAGGCTAGAAGGGAGGAAGAAAAAAAAGGAAAGGGGTAGGGGGTGGGTGTAACATAGACGGCGCCAAATATAGGAGCCAAGTTTCGTAGAGGATTTTAATGGTTGGATATATATATCGAGTTTAGATGACAGATCGAATAGAGGTTGGTTATAGGGTAGTTGAAGGTAATCTTGAAGGGTTGATGGGAGAGATTTTCTAACCCCTTCCTAGGGCCTCCTCCCTCCTATTTATAGGAGATAGAAAAAGCAGAGTCACCATTGGAGGTCAAATTACATGTATATCCTTTGGGGACAACTGTTCTGTATTCGGGATCTGTTCAGACACTATAGTTATTAGGCAGATCATTTCACTGCTCTGTCTAGCAAGCCGACTGTCAGACGTGTCTGCCTTCGACCATGTATTACCATGGTCGAAGTTTCTCTGTTACTAATGTTGAGTTTTGGTACTGTCCACCTGTCTTTGGCTTCGACTATAATGTCCTCGAGCATTCAATTGATGTCGGAAGGCTTCGTGGACTTATTTACTATCTTGCTGGGCTTTGGGTCTCTAGGTAGGCTTCGATGTAGCCTTCGAGTATTCGACTGGTGCTGGAAGGATGAGAGTAGGCTACTATAATAAATATCAATTTGGAGTACATTTAGGCAAGTTCCTCAGCCATCTTATCAGCAAGAAGGGGATTGAAGCCGACCCAGATCAAATTCGAGCTCTCTTCAATATACCATCTCCATGAACAACGAAAGACGTACAAAAAATCGCCGACAAGATTGCCGCGATCAGCCGGTTTGTTTCTAAGTCTTCATATCGATGCCGATGGCTATTCTGATTACTCCGGGGGTATACCAAATGAGGAAAAGTTTAGCCCAACGAAGAGATCCAGAAGACATCAGAATAAGAGGCAGCTTTTCAGGAACTCAAAACCTATCTGGGAATTCTCCCATCATGAGCATCCCAGTAGATAATAAGGATTTAATCATCTACCTCGCAGTTACATATTATTCTATCAGCTCGGTCCTCATTCAGCTTGAGGGCAAGGTCGAAAAGCCAGTCTATTTCACCAGCAAAACCCTCACTCTAGCAGAAACAAGGTATTCTAAAATCAAGCGAATCCTTCTAACTCTTGTTTACACTTCACATAAGCTAAAGCACTACTTCCAAGCTTATTCAGTCAAAGTCATGATAAACTACCCACTCCATGAAGTTTTGTCTAAAAAAGAAAAATCACAAAGAGTGCAATAATGGTTTGTCAGCTTTGGAGAACATGATATCAAGTTTGAGCAACGCCATTCAGAAAAAGGTCAGGCCGTTGTTAATTTTCTCATAGATTTTCCTATAGAAGATCCAGATTTGGAGGAGCACGATCCTGATCTTACATAAGAAATTACATAAGCTCTATCCGCAAAGCCCTTTACTGAATGAGTTAAATGGATTACAAGGAAAGGGTAGAGACTTCTTATAGATGGTTCAACAAGACCCGCAGGGTCAGGAATTGGAATCGTATTGATTACCCCGTCCAACGATAAAATCGAGAAATCAATCCTTTTGGATTTTGAAGCCTCCAACAATGACACCGAATACGAAGCACTGATTCATGGACTCCACCTAGCACTCGAGCTTGGCGTCCCCTAGCTCTCCGTCTATACAAATTATTTACTCATTGTCCACCATTACTCAGAATAATATGAGAAAAATTGAAAGATGAGAGAGTATACAGCCTACATTGTCGATAGAATGAGCAGATTTACGAAAGAAACTCTCAACTATTTACCTTAAGGTGATAACAGACATGCTGATTCCTCAGCTTATTTGGCCGGGGTCTTGGGTACAGAAGTATGATATCAACACATCAAAGTAATATCCACCCCCAGCATTGATTTCCATTCTGTATACACGATCAACATTGGGGGCGATGAAGAGGAGGATGACGATTGGCAAAAGCCATTTATTGCCTACCTCGGCCTGAAAATCAAATACGATGGGCCCCTTCCAACAGATCAAAAAGGGCGTCAACAGTTGATCGAAAACTCAAAGTATTATATAGTTCAGAATGGTCATCTATATCGCCGCTCAGTCACAGGGCCTTATCTTATGTACCTCTCAATAAAGAAAGCAGATGGAATGCACAAAGAATTGCATGAAGGAATTTGTGGCTCCCATGCTACAGGTCGATCAATTGCTAATAGAGCAATTATACAAGGAGTTTTCTGGCCAGGAATGTGCAAGAAAGTAGATGAGTACTCACGCAAATGTAACATATGACTACGACATAGACACATGATCTGCGCCCCTACACTCGAACTTCATGCAAGTAAGGTCTTCTGGCTATTCTAGCGGTGGGCGCTTGATCTCATCGGAAAATTCCCCAAGACTCTACATAACCAAAGTTTCCTGCTCGTAGCAACTGATTATTTTACAAAATGTGTGGAAGCAGTTCCTCATTGTCAAGTTAGAGAAAAAGTAGTCCTCTCTTTTATCTGGGAATACATTAACAAACGATTTGGTTGCCCCCACATGATTCGGATCGATAACGGGCCATAACTCATTGGTGAAAAGGTGGTAGCCTTCCTCAACAAACACAACATCATCCATTCACCATTCAATCCATATTACCCTCAAGGAAATGGCCAAGCCGATATCACCAACAAAGCCATAGTAGATGGACTCAAGAAAAGGCTTCAATCACAAAGAAAAAAAAGGAAACTGGATATGGGAGCTCCCTCACATCTTATAGGCATGCCATACTACTCCAATAGAGGTCGCCATTCCAATAGAGTACCACCATCCTGTCAGAGATCATGAGCTTACAGACTAAGAAAATTAGCTCGAATTGGCCTGTAATATGAACTGGATTGATGGAACTAGGGAATTTACTATTGCCAACTTAGGTCGATATCATTATATGTTGGCCATCTCATACAACGAAAGAGTTCGAAGCCATGAGTTCCAAATTAACGATCTCGTCCTCAGAGAGATCTCACAGTACATAAAAGAAGCACATGCAGGGAAGCTCGATGAAAATTGGCAAGGTCCATTCCTCATTATTGGCCGAACAAGCCTCGGTGTCGTACTATCTCATGACAGAGCAAGGAGTTCGAATCCCAAATCCATGGAATACTAGGTAATTAAAATGGTATTATCGTTAAGTCCCTAGCTTCTCCCCATTTCACTATTCTCGTTCTTTGCATTCTAAAAGTGAGATTTCAATCTCCATACAGTGTACATTCTATTCTACTCAATAAAAACTTCTAAGCTTGTTTCCATATTACTCTCTACTTACGTAGACTCTACTAAATCACATAGATTGAAGCAAAGGTAATACTAGCTTTCAATCGACCCTCTATACATAGATTGAAGAAAAAATAATACTAGCCTTCAATCAACCCTCTATACATAGATTGAAGCAAAGGTAATACTAGCTTTCAATCGACCCTCTATACATATATTAATGCAAAAGGTAATACTAGCTTTCAATCAACCATCTATACACAGATTAACACAAAGGTAATACTTGTTTTTAATCGGCCATCTATACATATATATGCTATTAAAACAAAGGTAATACTAGTTTTCAATCAAGGATCTCTATCAGACATAAGATAAAGCAAAGGTAAAACTAGCTTTCATCTATTTATATGTCTACAACTACAGGTTACCTACAGGTTACTTCTAAAGGTTCTTCTCTGCATATGGGAGTTAAGCTATGCCTTCCCATACACTAGAGGACGCTCAGCCATAAATTATGGAACTCGAGTAGTTACAATAATCCTACCTTGCTCTACCAATTCATCAGGTCAAGAACCTAACTCCATTTCTATGGCGTTCAGATAATTTCCTCGATCTATATTAGCGTTACAAATACATCCTACGAACGACACACAATCGTGCAAGGTATCCCTCTCAAGCTCAAGCCCTTTTACTTCCTCCACAAAATAGGCAATAACAGTCATTAGCTCATGTGAGCGCACTTTTTCTTGAATAGACGTATTTCGATCGAGCATAACTACCTTGAAAAAATGCTTTTG
Source organism: Kingdonia uniflora (assembly GCA_014058105.1). NCBI lineage: Eukaryota > Viridiplantae > Streptophyta > Magnoliopsida > Ranunculales > Circaeasteraceae > Kingdonia > Kingdonia uniflora. Next base: position 19,025 of record JACGCM010002331.1, on the reverse strand, counting down.
TAATCTCTGATGATGCTTTTGCAAGTCTTTGTATATTTCGCCTTTCCACGCCATGCATTACTCTGCACGTGACATTACCTCATTATGCCACACTATCTGCTCCGCTGCTTTACTGAGCTCAGCTTTATTCATCATCCTCAACTCTGTTAATTGAGCACGAAGTTCCACTGGCTCCCAATCATTTGTATTACTTCCTCCAACATAACCATTCTTTAGTAGCTCATATTTCCTCTTAATCACCCCCTCTAGCTCTAGCTCTTTACGAAGAGTAGTATTTAACTTATGCTTACACTTACTTAGTCATTCCTTGCCTTTCTTTATATGAGCTTGTGCACGAGCTACATCTGCCTCCAACTCATTTATTCAAGCTAAAGAGTTAATCACGTAACCCTTAGCAGTCGAGACCTCGGCATCATATTTTTTCTTCTTTGACCGCTCTCCAGTATCGGCCTTCTTGATACGCGAATTGGCCATGGCCAAATCCGCCTTTAATTTTGTTGCCCTCTCATTCAGTTCATTACACCATTTTTGAACCATCCAAAAATCAATATCATTAGCAGATATGGCCTCACTCAACTGCACAATCATACTTTTGGAATTGGCCAGGTCAGCTCAAACTTTCCCAAGTTCGTTATCTTTCTCCATCATTTTTACTCTTCAACAGCTCCACAGTAATTTCAAAACTTACCAGGTCATCACGAGCCTTTTCAAGCTCGTTTACTTTCCTGATCATTTGTCCCATTCAAACTAGCAACAAAATCCCGTAACTCTTTTTATGTCACTTTTAGCAACTTGATATGGTATTAAGTGACATCCGCCACTTTACTTTTTACCGTCAATGCATATATTCTACTCTTGAGCTTCGCCTTTTCAGTCTGTACTCCGCAATCTCTTTCTGCACTCTTTCTATTTTGGTATCTTTACCCTCGATCTTTCAAGTCAGGTCATCAGCAATTTTTGTCGCCTCAACAAGTACTTTGACATGTTGATCCTTCCTATCTTCAAATACCTCTTTAATCCTATCAAACTCCACCACAAAGTCATGATTATATTGGAGCATCCGTTGTTTACTCAATCGCACAGTCTCTAATTCGACCTATATCACATATACAACATATCAAGCTCGATTCAGTAATACTTCACAGATACAATCAAATCAAAATATAGATTACTTTACAAACTTCTAACAGATTTCTATTTTCTGGCATGTCATTGTTGAGAGACTGTTTCTTAACTTAAGGTTGAAGTATGATATCTGTTCGTTGGCAATAACATCTACATCTACTTTTAAGGTACACATTTTCTATGTTTTGATTTCCTACACTTCAAAATTATTTGAACATACTTGATTACCATCGCTCCCAATCTGCTAACACATTTATGATCTATATCTATCTTCTAACTTTACTTTCTAGCACTAAATTAATGCAGTATATAAGCCAAATATTTCTTGTTCTTTTCTAGACTGTAGCTCCATTTGCGAAGTCAACAGGGATGCTGAGGTTTTTTTCTCCTTAGCGAGCTCATTATCTAATTCCTCAATTCTGAGGCGCATATCCTTAAGTTCTTACAGATCAATGTTTACAAATATCTTTTAGCCTATCAAAATTTTATCCTACAAAGCAATATTCTATACAATTACAGTTTTTACCCCACATAGAAAATACATAAGCAAACTTCAAATAATTTTACTCTACCTTCTAATTCTCTCCCCTGCGGTTCTCTAGATCAGTTTTAGCAGAGACCGAGTCCAGCCTTATAACCACACCTAAATGAGAGTCATCATCAACCTGGACCTCCTCCTCACTTCATCCTCTTCAACGTAGGTACCGCGATAATGGCTTTGAGGTCAGCAATAGTGTACCCCACTGCGAGGAGTTGGCACCCAAGTCTATTACGACCAGTCGCAACTTCATCCACATTCTTCAGAGTTGTATATAAAAGTTTCATGGGTCCTCATCCATTCTCTGTAGACAGTCCCCATTCACCCATATCACATTATTGCTCAAACTTGACCTGCTAAATTCAGATCGAAGAAAAGAGGTCGAGAAAACTAGAACATAAATACTTACCTCCAGTTACAGTATAATAATTCATAGTGTAATACTACAAAACGTCCTCAAGAGTTATTCTCCTCTCCACTTCATTCTCCTCCCACAATCTATTCAGAGTCTCGCAGACATTTATCACCTCCCACATATTCCTATTCAGTTGGGCAAGGCAAGCCTTTATCGTATTTAGTATACCTTTTGCAAGATTACAAAGAGGCAACTTCAATCAGGATTCCGACTAAGACATATAACACATAAATCCCTGGTCTAGGTCGCCTTGGACATTCCCATCAAAATACTCTAGATAGATCGATTCCTCTTCTAAATTAAACAACAAGAAAAAATATTCTTCCCTAGTCGATACAATACAACCTCTAAACGACCTACCAGCATGCTATACAATTTTATCCCATTTTCTACCTACACTAGTTTTGGATTTACTAAACTTTTTGAATATATCAAATTTTGGAGGGTACGATACCAATTTACCAGGGAAATCTATAAATTGAACGAGTACTACTTCATCCTCTCCCTCATATTCTACATTTACAAATTCTATATTCTCGGACTCACCCATACGACCAGAGGTCAACTTCTCCATATCAGGTGAAATCTCCATCTCAAATATAGGCTTAAGGATGAAGTTTGTTACTATAAATGATTCTCCTCATGCCTCAACCTACATAAAGGTCCAGGTATTCTGTTAACTTATCATTATCTCTTGTCTAAGCATATCCATAGACACATCTACCATACATCTATCATATATTTACGTACATCATATACATATCTCTTTTTACACATAAATCAAACAAATTTGTATAGATTACTATAAATAGTAATTTTTCAAGATTTGAAAACCTACAAAAAAATTCAAATATCATAAGTCAATTACTAACCTTCGACGTCTGAGAATAAATCATAAATAACGTTCACTCTCCTTTTTACCACGGCGTTGTGCAACCACTATCGTGACTCTGACTCCGTAACCTTCTCTTTCCTTGAATGAAGATTACTCTCATCTAATCTATCACTTGAATCTCTACAAATTTCTCCCTTCTCTCTCCTACTATTCTTTCATCTTTTAAAGTTGATAAACGTTTAAGTGAGGAAGACGAACTATTATTTATATTCTCTCTCTTTAACTGTTAGCTGTTATTGGGCCTCATTTAAGTCATCTTCAATTTTGGAATCGAAACGTCCCTTCCATAATTAATGTCAGACGTTTCATACCTTTTTGGTGAAAATATTTTCCGATCATTACCCCAAGTCCTATATTTTATTATATTCTTATCTCTCCTAATCAAATCTCTCTCTGACCCTCCCACACTTAAGATGACTCAATCATACATAATCAAACTTTTCCTACCCTTATACAAGAGACAAAATCAAAGCTAATTTGTTTTTTCCATTCCTACTTCTACTACTTATAAAACTACTGACATCATTTTCAATACTATCATATTTCAAAATTGATTTTTTTTATTCAAAAACAACATTTACAACAAAATAGAAACAGATTCCAGAGAAATATTCTGCCTACATTCCAATTATACGCATTCGATCTAATTCAGTTCGCTCCCTCAAATATAATTACACATAAAACATCCCAGATGCCCTCGAGAGCCACTCCTAATTAGTTTTCCCCCAAAAATCATCACATCTTCTTCCTCTATCTCTTCCGCAGCAATTTGCCTCACCGTCACCTTTCGAGCTGCAGGCTCCAAACTTGCTTCATGGAATATTACTTAGTAAAAATGACGTCCGATCTCAAATTCCCTCGCCATCGCATCCAAACCTTTGAGCTGGATTTCATATTCAGCCAAGTTAATCATAATCTAACAACCCAAAGATCCTCTCCTACACTTCTACAATCTTTATCGCCAGTCGCCCCTCTGCAGCATGACGAGCTCTTTCAGAACGAGTTCTCACCATTTTCTCTTTTCTTTCGCATCTTTATATTACATCCCCATCATATTTATACACCTCTTCAAGATCACTTCAAATCACCCACATCCTGTATATATTATAATCTATTATTTCATAACTGAAAACCCTAAGATCATGAAAGAAAGGTATTTGAACTTATCTGTACAAATCGACCTCTTTGGATAAGTCCACTCATGTTTCAACCTAATTTTCACAATCTCTCCCCCTATAAAACATTTCCAAACAATATCTCCATAAGCTCGATATTTCAATTTATGTATATCATGTTTTATGCAAGGATATTCCCCCTTGACGGTTCATGGAATCTTCTCAGTTCAATACACATTTTTAACTATATCTATATTAACATCTTCACATATATTTTCAACAGTTCGACTAAATAAAATTTCCTTTTTTAGTTTGCCTTCACAAAATTACATTTTCATATTCTATAATACATTACTTTCAGCTCGATTTTAATAAAAATAGTTAATTCAGTCTATCAACAAAAAAATTGCATAAAATCATTTTCATTAGCTCGAATGTTACTTACAGAGTATTTTATAGATAAAAATTCTTTCAGACATTTCTACAGATCGATTAATAGGTTATATTACATTTTCGTTTTCAATACTATTTCGTTCTGAAACTCCTCTGCCAAAAATTCAAGAATTAAAAATCATTGATCTTGATCCATCCTTCACACCATTTTCTTCCATAAGAAACTAAAGAAGGTATAGCGTCAGTGCCTGAACAAACCTTCAACACGAGGACCTTCTTCACGACAAGAGAAGATGATTGAGCAAAATAAAGACTTCCAATCTTTGTCTCCCTTCTCCACCACCATCGACTCTTCCTCCATAGCCCCTGCCAACTGAGAGTTGGTAGAGATTAAAGAAGGTCCTACCCTAGAGCCCAGTCCCCCGTAAGATACTCATAGTAATGCCTCGCATATACGCCGACCACCATATCTGCCTCCTTAACCTTATCCTCTACCAAGATGGGAAGGCATCTCCGACGCTGCTCCCCAGACAGAACCACGTAATAAAATCTCCACATATGGTCAAAATCATTTTCAGCTTCAGTCGCTTCTTCTTCCAACATCACATGGTAAGTCGGTGGTACAGAAATTGGCGTGGGCATCTCTAGCATTTGGTCCCCAAAGTACTACACCTTCAATCTTTGCATTTCAGTAGACACCCTATCTTCATACACTATTCACCAGGTCTTCACCATTATTAAATCAGAGTGTCCAAAGGATATTAGAGTAATAAAGTACTTTTATAGATATGATAGAGGCTATAATACAGGTACTATTTATATCAAACTCATAATCAATGCACAAGTACATTTCCAATGCTGTATCATTCAAAGTAAAACCAATCTGGGAACCCCAAACGTCAAGTACATCAATCCTTTCCATCTTTATAAATGTAAAATACAATCCTCTATAAATAAATACCAAGTACCCAACCAGTTAAATTCCCCATCAATACATCATATCTTTTCAACTTCCAACACTAAGAGTTAACAAGTTCTTTCTCAACCAAAGCCACTCGTGACTTTAGTTGTGAGGGAGCGATTAGAAGGGCCTACCCCTCAACCTAGTCCAGACTTAAACTACCTCAATATCATACTCATGCAATACATACGTGACATGTACAGTCAGTATTGCCACCTAGACCGTGAACTGATAAAGAACATGGATCGAGCAATACAGTAAAAAATAAACAAGTCAAAGACACATGTCTCCCACGAACTAAACATATACACATTCAACTACCACTTACCTAATTATTTTGGGAATGTGCTTCTGCACGATAACGAGCTGCGGGTAAGGTCCATACAAAGAAAAAGTTCCAGAGGAGATAAGGACCCAGGAAAGCAAGATTTTCTATACTCTAACAAAACTTCATATTTAAAGATCAAATATTTCTAGTTCGAGAGATCACTTGTAATAAGATATCAGCCTCAAGCAATAAAAGTTACAGTTACTAAACCCTCAACTCGAGGTCGTAGTTTTTTACTATTCAAAGGTTTTTCACATTAATTCACCTGTATCATTTCTTGCATTACATTAATTTTTGTCACAAGTAAATTATGTGTAAGATCTAATTTTGAACTATTTCAAGCTACAAAATTAAGCCATTACAACTCTAATAATATCTAATATCTAGGATTTCTGAAGTCAGGATATGATATGTCAGAGGATATTTCAAAATATTTTTAGTTAATATAAATCTTAGCGTAGATTAAGTGAAATGTTGGGGGTTTAATTTGTAATTTATCCTTGAATTTGGTATTAATGATGATTCTAACATAGCAAACGAAGACTAGGTTGTATAATATAAGGCAAAAGAGTAATTTTCATTGGCCTAAAAAATTAAAAATGCATAATGTTGCATTGGTCAATTAGCCAATTTAGGTGGAAGAGAAACCATATTTATTAGTCTCCCGGGGGTCATTAAAATTCCTTTGAATTGATTAAAGAAAGAACATAATATACACAATAACATTAATCAATAGATAAATAGGAGTATGATAAAGAAAACTCTAAAGCCAACACAAAGTAGTTACTTGTTCCATTGCAAAATCCCTACTTGTAAAAAATTTAACATGAAACCAAGTATGATGTATCAATAACATGAGGTATAACATTACCCAAAAAAATCTAAAAGAGAGATGGAAAATTTAACCAAATTTTATATTTAGCAGATTTGTTCCCCTATAAAGTTTATCCCTACAAGAAGAAAAGATAACCATTGAACCAACAAGAAGTAAATGTGGACTACATGAACAAACAAAAGGCTTCTCTCAGATGAATATAGTGAGTAATTGAAAAGCAAACGCGAGCTCCTTTTGGTAGATTTTTTTTCTTCTTTGCCATTAGTGTATCTTTATGATCTGATAATTTATTCAACATTTCTAAACCAGATTTACGAGAATCCCATCTAAGAAAATGGTTATTTGAAGACTTTGATTCATTTACAACCACTTCTAATATGTCAGATTCAAATGATCTCATAATTTTCTTAGTCACAATCCATTCATAAGAAGTACCCAACTGAAAGAGACTTGATACCATCGTATTAAACTTAGTTATAAACATTGTGTCCTAAAACAATAGGTAAGGTACCAAGAAAGGGAAGAACTTTGGGGAGGGCGGGATAGTTAGCAAAGACATGAAAATGGGGACATAACAAATTACCCCCAGGCAAGAAGTTCAGCCTCGGGTATGAACATCGTCAATGGAAGAATAATGCAAAATAATATGAAGGAGTAAAAGGGAAATATAGTTTGGAGAAGAATGAAGAGTAATACCAAGTTGATCTTCTTCCATATCGATATCTGCATCAATATACCTTAATTTTGATTAAGATACAATCTAACAGGGCATATAGGCATATTTAGAATCAACGAGACAGAGTTCAAGAAAACCTTGGAAGCTATAACGGTAGGAGGCATAACTGAAAGAGCTGTATTGGACCCGAATGCCAACCGTTTTGTTATTTCTTGTATACCTTGCAAGACTGGTAATTCACAAAACACCTTCACGTCAATAAGAAAAATGAATTTACACCAATTTAGATGAGCATCACCCCGATATCCATATTCTCCATTGCGGTTCTCTCAAGCAGACCTCAAATATAGATTTATGTTTTGAAGCTTAGTAAGCAATTTTTCTTCTTTATTGATAAAAGACTACCGAGCTTTGACAAGACCTACCTGAGGATTGCTCATTTATTTCATGGAATTTAAACCCTTCAAAGAAACGAGAAACATAATTAAGTACTTAAAATGGTTAAATCTTCAACTAAATCATTACAAAGAGCCTTGGGGAAAAATAAATCATTACAAAGAATGATATTTAGCCTTTAATTGTTTACATCTCTACATTATACATAAATGTTTGAGACTTGCTATTTATAATTGCATGTAGTACCTAGTATTTGTCCTCAAATTTTCTTTAATAGCAATTATGTACAATTGTATGTAGTCAAGTACCTGATACCTTTGAGACTTGCTTGTTGTTTTTTAAATGATATGATTTATTTTCATCGATTTCAGAAGCACTGTAATTTTCAAACTAAGATTTTCCAATTGCAATTGGCCAACCCAAAGGTGGTGGCGGTGAAGAAGAGAAAATGACTTATGCACTGTTATTACTCATATCTACAATAGTTATCCCCTGTAGATGTGGACTCTCCGTCCTAAATTTCCAATCTCCCTTTTATGTAACAGAAAAAAATCCCAACCTAAAAGAGATAAACCTTTAGTACAACCCCATCTGATACACTCAAAACTAATGATGAGCTGTGGAGAGAGAATATGCAGTAGATATTGATTAGAGATCATTCATCCTAGTTGAGAGAATTAGGAGCAAAAAGGAGGGTTTTTGAAACTTCGCTAACTTAACCTTTAATCTCTCATCTTAACTACCCAAGAAAAATCCTCAAATCAAAACCTAATTTCTCCATCTCCAAAAAAATCCAATCCACCACCAATACTTATGAAATTTGGAAATGGTGTTGGATAAATTAGAGGTTGGAGAGAGAAGGGAAAATCTTACCTCGATGCACCTTGGTTAAAAATGGAACATAACCTCGAGATCGATTCGGGAAATCCACGGCTGAGATCTTTTTTCTAATAAATGTTGAGATCGATGGTACAACTCATTTTTTGAGCTCAAATTGCTTGCGACGTAAAGATCAATGACTAATGCCCAACCCTTATGGTTGGCCTCTTTTTTCTTATTATAGCACCTCCAAAAGAAGAGTATGCGATTTCAATTTATCATACTAGTATTCCAACACTGCATAATGTTCTTGTACAATAGAGAATTTGCATTTTAAGAGAGAAGTTATGATGGAAGAGAGAGAGAGAGGGATGTCACGTGTATTAAAAAAAATTGTTGGGTGCTCAACGGTTTAGCACCTAGAAAGTGGTATACTAAAGAGATAAGTTATGATGGGTGAAAGAGATGCCAGCTGTAATTAAAAATTATTAGGCACTGAATGATTGAACGCCTAGGTGGTATGCAAATAATCTTCGCCAAGTTCAGGTTTTGGACACTTTGGAGGGGTATGGGAGTGAGTATGTTGAACTACATACCCCTTTTGGATAGGATTTTTGCAAAAGTATGGGAAAACCTTAACAACATACTTTTTTGTTAAAGGTGCTCTTATAGATACCTTAACATACTGAGTGATGGTAATATCTGTTAATTTCCAATCGAATTGGCCTTGGGTGTGTTATTTACATACTTGATTAATGTAAGCTCTATTGCAAAAGCCTTTTTTTCTTATGCCCAAGCAATCAATGAATGTAACAAACTCGTGTGGTTTCTGTTAATATGGATAAAAAGTTAATATCACATCCGGTAAAGATAGAAGTATAAAGGCATATGCATGTATAAAGAATCACTCTCTTTAATTGTAAATGAACTTTTAAGAACAAAACTCTACAGTCACCAAGCTCTCCCAAAGTTAAGTGGCTAAGGTGGGGATAAGATGTGTAGGGGACTAACATTATGAGAGGGGAAGTTGACTCTTACACTATGAAGTTTATTCTCTACCAGGGGGTTCAAGCGTATAATCAATAATAATAAGAACTAACTTACTGACAATACACTTGCATGGAGGCCTTGAATAGGTTACTCCATGACCTCTTATGAGGATTTTTAAGAGTGATGACATAAATATCAAGTAGTTAAAGTATCGAGTACAGTATGGTTTATAGGGTGTTCGAAGGTAAACTTGCAAGGCTTGTTGGGGAGATTTTGTAACCCCTCTATAGTTCATCTTCCCACCTATTTATAGAACATAGGATGGGCTGAGTCACCATGGGAACTCCAGTCACATTTGTATCCTCCGGGGACAACTGACTTGTACCTTGAGTCAGTTCTGATACTGTGATTTGTCAAGTCTAGCACTACAGCTATCGACTCTGACATTGTAGCTATTGGATCTAGCATCGCAGTTGTCGTGCGATGTGCTCTGCTATTCTATCTGGTGAGTTGGCTATCTGACATGTTCCCCTTTGACCATGGGCATGTGGTCAAAGTATTTCTGGTTTGATGTTTTCTTCGAGTGTTTGAATAGTCTCGAATAGTTTTTTGGGCTTGATTATTGACATACTAGGCTTCGAGTCATCAGGTTGGCTTCGATGTAGTCTTCGAGTGCTCGACAAGTGTTAGAAGGCTGCGACTAGGCTGCTACATTTGCCCCATCTCAGCAAGGGCCTTGGAAACTGGTGTAGAGGGCACGTGCTGAGAAAAATGGTTGAGCTTGGGAAGGAGGAACGTTTGACTAATGAATGTTGCAATTCTGAGAAGGCTAATTAAAGACTGTGGTTAATGCTGGTTATGATTAATGAGAGAGTAAATGTATCTGCCTTCAAGTATAAGTAGGGTGTTTTGAGAGAACTTCAAACATCTGCACCTTTTTCCCCAAGTAAAATGTTTGCGTCCTCTTCCCGAAGTAGCAAAAATACTCCTAATACCAGGTACCAGAGAAAAATGGTGGTAAGAGACCTTCGTATATGGGAGAAAATCCTCGAGCTCAAGCAAAGGTTCTTTGGTGATCGAGGCCTTGATTGGGTTATGCCAGACTTGGTTAAACTTAAGCCAGAGGAACCAATCGGTGGGATGCCGTATACGCACTAGTGGAGGGTACTGCAATGGATGAAACCGCTCGACAGCGACCGGTTTTCCTTCCTTGAATCTATAGCCGAGGATCTGGGGGATAAGGAAGATCATGTTGAGGTTGCTGAGGTTTGGTTCTTGAAGAACAGCCCCGTCTACAAATAGAGGCTTCTTGAGTGTGGTAAAAGTATTGGCGTGGGATGGTAGGAATGTTTGTAGTTTTCTGTTGATGTTAACTATTTTTCTCTGTGTTTTGGTGTAAGGGCGTCTGCCCGAATAAAATTGAAAATTTATAAAATAACTGTCAAAGTAAGATATTGAATTGTTTATAGTAAGTTTAACAAATACGGTAGACGATGATAACTTAGGCGCGATAGCAGTTCCTCAAATGTCGAACTATAATCTAGATCAAAGTATCGCAAACCATGGACTGAGGTATCGAATACTTTAGAGTGTAGGCGATGGTTTATGAGCAAAATTGCAAAAGGTTGACTGAAAAATTAGACGTTGGAAGCTGAAAGGTTGACTATGGAATGTTTACAGTTCCGAAGGAGGTAATAAAATAAAGGAAGGTAATTAAGAGGTAGTGGTGATTACGGTGTAATAAATGAGTTGAATGAAGATATAAATGGGGGTTACCAGGAGGTAATTCTGTAGATTCTTCATCTTCACTTTCTTCCTTTGCAATACATGAAAATATCATAGAGACCACACCTAACACTCACTATCAGAGAAGAATGGGACATGCCAGAGACCATCGAATAGGATGGAAAGTGGCGGAACTGAAGTTAAAGTTTTATTGCGATAGGGAGCTCGACTGGGACATGCCAGACCTGGTGGAGCTAGAGTCTTAGGATCCGATCAATGGGCATCCATATGCACACTGGTAGGCGGTCTTGCAAAGGATGTTTCAAACGGCTGAGAACCGGTACTACTTTCTGCAGAGTTTGGCTAAGCATATTGTGCAAGAAGAGGACCAGTTATTGGAGGACGAGCAGGGTTGGCAAGAAAAATTGGCCTATCGGAAAATAGGGAGTTCTTCATAAGGTAGTGGCAGGATGGTGGTGATGGGTAAATTTTTTTTTTTTAAGGTTATTTGTGTTTGTTTCGCTTTCTGTTTGTTACTGGTGAAGCCTTATTATAATGAAAGAATGGTACAAAGAAATTATGTGTTTTGTATTTGACAAGTAGGATAGATGAATAAACTGTAGACGCGGGATCGAAACTCGGCTTTCTAATAAAAATAAATAATAACGGTATCAATACTCTTTGAATAAGAATCTCTGAAAAAAATATAGTGATCGAAGATAACGTACGAGATGGCTCGAAAACATATGCGTCATCGGTTACAACAAAATTGAGCTGAAAAAGAAAGTTCAAAAAAGAAGCTTCGACTGTAAAAATAGACAGTCAAAAACTCTAACATGACAGAGGGTAAACTGATCCAAGGGTAGAGTGTCCTGCAGGTCATCATAACATTTTCTTGGGTTATGTGAAAAAGGTTGACTTGACATATGAGTATGACTAGACAACTTCGGGCAGGGTACTCGAAGGTTCGACTAGGTATTATAGAATTGGTTAAATGTTTGGGTGGGAGGCGCACGTGGGAGCAGTTGATGGTAAAAACATAAAAATGCTAGTCAGCCAAAAAATAGGGGAGTGGCGAAGTAGTAATGATGGCGGATTTGGAAATTGAGGTAGTTTTTTATTGTTTTGAGGAGGTATAAATAGAGGCAAGGACAACATTACTGTTCCCAGTTACCCAATCATAGAGAAAAAAGTGAGATAGAGAAGGCAAACATATGTTATTGTTCCAAAGAGCTAGTCTATTACTGAGGAAGGTGGACACTTGGTCGTTTGCTGAGGGATTGTCTAACTTGCTGAGAAGAAGAAAACGCACTCCATTCAAACAGGTATGTCACCTGACTTCTGTCTTACTGCTTCATCTATTTTTGTATGTGATTCACATGGAAGGGTAGATACCACTAGAGTTGATATTTGTGATGATGTGACAGAGTATATAGGGGTAACCCATATGGCTGGAGGCCTGGCCCATTGGGGACTTTAGGGTATTAAAGGTGTGACTCAGATTAGGTATATGTGGAGGTCGAGCATTCGGCTGTGGGTTGGGTATATTTGGAGTAATAGAACAAAATAGCATAGAAAACGTGATAGTTGAATATCGCGATCTAATTGCGTTCCTCTGCTTCTGTAGGGTATTATGCATACCCGTCAAACTTTAAGGATGGTACTGGCAGATGAAGAGGTTGAAGGAAATGAGGCGAGTATGTCTGGTCGTGGCTCAAGGGATGAGAGCAGCAATGTAGAGGTTTTAGATATTACTACAGATGTCCCTCTGGCTACAGTAGTACCAGAAGGGTGGGACTTTGAGTAGTAAATGCTGAAAGGTTTGAGCGACTGAGGAGAGGGTTAGAGAGGAGTTGGAGGGAGGAGAGAGAAGGGGATATGAAAGTTTTGGGCCTTCGGGAAATAAGAGATAAGAGGGTAATACTAGTGAGAGCTCGACAGGTTCGAAGGGAGCTGCGGGGCCAGTCTTGGCTCGAGAGAAGTAGAGACTGGATTGATTTGTAGTTAAACTAAAGTTATCGAAGGTGGGGGTGGTGTTATATGCAGTAGGGTCTGGCTATACCTTCAAGTTTGTCCCTCGAGAGGGTTTCATGGTTTTTAGAGGCCAGATTCGGCAAGGAATGCAGCTGCCCCTTCAAAGGTTGCTAAAGGAGGTGTTGAACTTCTGGGAAGTTGCCCCGTGCCAGATGAATGGGAACTTCTATGGGATGATGAGGGTGGTCAAGGGTATGAATGAAGAACTGAGACAGAAGAAGAGGGGTCTAATCGAGTGGTATGATATTGTATCGTTCTACTCAAAGAAGGCGAACAAGAAGGTGGACACATACAACATACAATGTCATGCGGATAAACCGTGGCTGTTTGACTTGTTCTCGACTGGTCGAAGGTGGGATAAAGATTTAGTTGTAGTGCGAGGTAAGTATGTGAATGCCAAAGGAGAGGACGAGTATAAGCTATAGCATAGGGTTTATCGTCCCAGTAAGTTGATGGTCGAGGGTTGTTTTAAATATTTGTCGAACAGATAGGTAAAGTTATTATCTAATTTTTGTTGTTATTACAGAACCTGGTAACCGAGTTTTGACGAACCCGCGGAAGTATATTGATGAGCTGATTAACTTGGATGAGGAGTGGATAATCTGGGTATTCAGGAAGCTAGGTATAAAAAGGAAGAGGCAGAAGAGGACAGATTCATTGCTCTTAAACTTTCCTGCCGCTCCTAAGCCATCAAAAAAGAAGGGAGGAGAAGGTGATTCGAGAGGGGTCGAGGAGATGGAAAAAATAAGATTGACCCAGAAGGTGAATTATGTTCCAAAAGGCAGCAAGCGGTGCCAGTGCCCGACGTAGTGCCTAAGATGTCGAAGCAGGAGTCGAAGCAGACGTCGACACAGGCAGACAAGGGGAAGGGCAAAGCTGTTCCCAAATCTTTTAAGGTCCAACAACCAAAGGTAATTCAGCGTAAGAGATATAAGGAGTTGAGGGATAATAATGCGGAGGATATGGATGAAGCACAAGCAGAGGCCAAACTAGAGGAGCATGCTCGAGCTACTACTGCTTCGATGGTAGCTCTAAGCGCGAATAACCCAGTGGAAGCTGGGAGGTGGATGAATAAGTCTCTTCATCAAGTAACTATTTTCTGGAATTCTGAAATTCTGATATTTTTCTAAAGCTCATCATTCTTCAAAAAGTACTTATGGTTTGAATATTCTAGCAGTCGCATGCTTGGTCTCAAGCTTTCATAAAAGCTCAAAAGGTAACTTCGCAGAAGCTGAGACAGGCGGTTGACAATTTGGAGCTTGCTTGAGGGACCGAGTTATCGCTGGTGCTCGAGGTTAAAGTTTTAAAGCGGGAGTAGTTGATTATCAGAGCTGAATGCGAGAAAAAGCTTAAGGCTCGACGTGACAGCCATACCCAAATGCTGAAGGTACTGAAGTCGAAGGTAGCTGAGAAAGAAAGGGAAAAGGAGAAATGGAAGGAAACCATTCAGGAGCAATTCGATGAAGAGTGCGAGGCAAGTACCAAGCTGAAGATGTTAATAGAAGATTTGGGGTATGTTCCCATAACTTTCAAGCGTCTTCCCACAACCAATGAACCTACTGTCAAAGATGCTACTCAAACAGAGGAGATGGAGGTAGATCTTGCAGGTGTGAGTGTGAAAACTCCTGTAGTTGAAGATGTTGTTGCTGGGGCTGTTACTGAAGGGGTCATACATGTTATGGGGTCGATCCCTTCTACTGAGGGTACTGGAGGTATAAGTGTTGAAGAGGCTGTTAGCGGAGGTGATGAGGCTACTCCTGTTTGAGGTACTATCGTTGTTGTCCTGTTATACCAAACATTTTTCTCTTATCATGTTGGTAATTTGGAGTGGATGTTTGCACTTGAAGGATTTGTAACTTATTTGGTCTTGTTCTGATAACTTTGAGAAATGGTTTGTAGTTGTAATTTGTTTGAACATGAACTGTCTGGCTGTGTTTGAATTGAATTACTCGAATGTAATGGACTTGAGATGTTTGTGGCTGAGTTGCTAATAGTCCTGTACACTTGTATTTTTAGGTGTTGGAAATGTAGCATGTTGATAGCAGGGTTTGAACTAGAACCTTGAGGAACTTTGAAGTCAACCCTACGTATCTGTCTAATCGAAGGATTGGCATGGTACTTATGTAAGACCAAGAAATTCGCAGGATTTCAAAGGTCTGAGCCTAAATGAAGCATAACGTGGTTGCCTCCAATGCATTCCCGAGGGTCCGGTCTATCAACAATTCGTGCCCCTCAAGTTTGCTCGAATTTGGAGGCTTGAAAAACTTCGAGGTCGCCCCCGAGTATCATTCTGGTCGAAGGGTTGACATGATACCTAGGATAGACCATGAAATTTACTGGACTTCAAAAGCCTTAGCCTAAACGAAGTATAACGTGGTCGCCCCTAATACATTCCCAAGGGTCTGGTTTATCGACCATTCGAGCCCCTCGAGTTTACTCAAATTTGGAAACTTGAAAAACTTCGAGGTCGCCCCCGAGTATCACTCAAGTCGAAGGGTTGACATGATACTTAGGATAAACCAAGAAATTCACTGGACTTCAAAGGTCTGAGCCTAAAGGAAGCATAACGTGGTCGCCCCCAATGGATTCCCAAGGGTCTGGTCTATCGACCATTCGTGCCCCTCGAGTTTGCTCAAATTTGGAGACTTGAAAAACTTCGAGGTAGCCCCCGAGTATCGGTCAGGTTGAAAGGTTGACATGGTACTTGGGTTAGACCAAGAAATTCACTTAAAGATAGAAGACGTAGTTTCAGGGAAAAACATGTTAATTGATTATACTGTATTTACATCAGCTGAACAAGATGGAGGTTATGGCCTATTGTATGATACTAACTGCATGGTGTTCCATGAATTGGGTAGTGGCTATTCTACTTCTATTATCAGATAATAGGAACCTTTATCGGTTTTGTCATAGAAGACATAAGGTCCTTCCTAGGATTCGGCTAACTTGCCGGCATTACGAGGCTTCAAAGAGGGTGTGACTCATTGAAGTATTAAATCTCTGATATTAAAATTACGCGGTCGAACTCTTTTGTTGTATGACTTCTGAAGAGAGAGATGGTAGCGGCCGAGGTTTGCGATGGCTTAATCTCTAATCTCGTCGATCCATAGCATATTGCATCTAAGTTTGAACTCAGTATCTTTGTCTGGGAGGTTAGGGTCGCGTGTTGGCACCTCGAATTGAGACGGTAAAAGTGCTTCGGTACCATAGGCTAGAAGGAATAGTGCGCATGCCGTTTCCCTTTGGGGGGTTTCTCAATAAGCCCAGAGTACATATTGTAGTTCCTGGACCCATCGTTCTATCTTTCTACCGACCCGCTTCTTAAGACCGTCGATTATAGTCTTGTTGATTGCTTTAACCTGACCATTCCCATGAGGGTAGTAAGGTGTTGAGTGGGAGAGGATGATATTGTATTTTTTGAGAAAATTTTGGAATTTCTTGCCAACGAACTGCGGACCATTATCGCATCGAATCATGTGAGGATAGCCGAAGCGTGTAATTATATTTTCCCATAAAAATCATGTAAAGTAATCTGTTGCCATAAGAATATTTTCTCAACTACCCGAGGCTTTGGGAAAAGAACTCATGAGATCGATGGTCCATCGTTTGAATGGCCAGGAGACTTGAATGTAATGGAGGTCTTGCGAAGAGCTATGGATGTTGTGGGAGTGGTGTTGGCATTTGTTACAGTTTTTGGCGTACTCTTCAGCTTGCTTCTTCATATTGGGCCAGAACAAACCTTGGAATATGGCTCGAAGGGCCATAGATCGAATGGCAGTGTGAGCACCACAGGTACCTTCGTGAAGTTTGGCAAAAATTTTAGTGGCTTCGTCTTGAGAGATGCACTGAAGGTGGATATCATTTGGGGATTTACGACGTAACTTACCTTTAAGGATGGCATATCTGCGGTAGTTTTCGAGTAATGAACGTTTGGCTTTGGGGTCCTCTGGGAGGGTGGAACTAATGAAGTAAGCAAGAAATGGTGTTCGCCAGTCGTCTGGATTGAGACTCTCACCCACAGTAGTAATGACATTGACCACCATCTGGTCGATACTTGGGCATTCGAGTACTTCGATATAGAGTATTCAAGATTCGAACTGGCTTAACATGGCTGCTATGAAGGCAAGGGCATCGGCATGTCTATTTTTGCCTCGAGGGTAATGAGTAATAGAAGATTTTTCAAGAAAATGGTTCATGTGCTAGAAGACGAGAGTATCATACTCAGCCATGCGACTGTTGGCCTGCTTTTTACCGGTGTATTATCTTTGCACAAGTTGGGAGTTAGTAAATACTACAAGCTCAGGGACACCAAGTACGAGTGCGAGGTCGAGGCCATGGATCAAGGCTTCATACTCAGCCTCGTTGTTGAAGCATTCAAAATTTAACTTGATGACTTTTTTGATTCTATCATTGGTGGGGGTAACCAAGACAACACCGATCCCCAAATCATTAGGTCGAGTGGATCTAGCTGTGAAGAGGCATCAACCTGTGTTAGGGTTCCAAGGGTCCTACTGTTCAGGTTGGTCTTCAGGTAAATCATCTTCGTGTTCCTCCCAGTCGAAATCTTCGACCGGGAAGTCAGCAAGGAAATAGGTGATTGCTTGGCCTTTGTAGGATATCTGCTTCATAAATGTGATATCCTGTTCGCCAAGATAAACAGGCCACTGCTGTACCTGTCTAGATTTTCCTTTCGTACTGAGTACTTCTTGAAGAGGGTAACTTGTGATAACACGGATAAGGTGTACTTGAAAATATGGTTTAAGTTTTTGAAAGGTATGGACGAGGGTGAGAAGCAAACGCTCAAGTTTTGTGTATGAATCTCTGCATGTGTCAGATTTTTGCTGATAAAGTATACAGGCTTCTCGATGCTAGATTCGAGTCAAATAAGGACAGAACTAATAGAAGTGTCAGTGACAGCGAGATATAAAGAAAGCATTTCACCTTCGATGGGTGTACTGATGATGGGTGATCGACCGAGGTACGTTTTAAGTTCGAGGAAGGCATGTTCACAGTCGGGTGTCCAATTGATTTTAGGGATGTTTTTCATTTTGTCCTTGTGGGCACCTTGGTCGCGTAAAAGGGAGAAACGCCAAGCACACCAGTCGGAGGATTTTGATATAAAGCAGTTGAGGGCCGCTATCTTGCCAGCTACCTTTTGGCCATCTTTTTTTGGTTTGGGGAGAAGGCATATCGATGAGGGCTCGAATATGAGTAGGGTCGATCTCGATACCACTTTTACTGATGAGATGGCCTAAGAATTTTCCAGACGAAACACCAAACTCGCATTTGTCTGGGTTAAGTTTCATATTATATGTTCGAAGTATCAAAAAAACTTCGGTTAGGTCTTGAATGTGGATGTATTTTTGAAGGCTTTGGCATAACATGTCGTCGATGTAAACTTTGACCGACTTGCTAACCAAGGGTTTGAACATGGCTGTAGCAAGCCTCTGGTAAGTGGTACCCACATTTTTGAGGCCGAAGGCCATATCATTAAAACAGTAGAGGCCATGTTCAGTGATAAAAGAAGTTTTAAGTTGATCCTCGGGGAGGAGGGGTACCTGATTATAACCTGAAGCCGCACCCATCATTGAGAGTCGCTCATGTCCAACAGTGGCATCCAAGAGTACCGAGATGATTGGGAGGGGGAAGTTGTCCTTCAGGGTGTGCTTGTTGAGGCCTGTGAAGTCGACACAGATTTGGATTTTGCCATTCTTCTTTGGGACCATAATAATATTGGATATCCAATCAGCGTACTTGACTTCCCTAATGAACCCGCGGTT